>JAOWLH010000041.1:495000-1695000 GCA_027405865.1 Salix purpurea | reverse complement strand
ATGTTTGCATGCAAACCGGTAGATACACCTATGGAAATGAATCACAAATTGGGATAAGCAAAAAATCAAACGCTAGCGAACAAAGGATATTATCAACGGTTAGTTGGAAAACTTATATACTTATCACATACTAGGTTAGACATTGCCTATGCAGTAAGTGTGGTAAGTCAGTTCATGCATTCACTAGGAGAAGAACATATGGAAGTTGTATATTGGATTTTAAAGTATCTAAAAAGTGAACCAGAAAGAGGACTTCTATTTTGTAAAAGGGAGGTCCAAGATATTAAAGGGTATATAGACTCAAATGGGCAGGAAATTAGACTGATAGGAGATCGACATCAGGATATTTTATGTTCATAGAAGGCAACTTTGTCACTTGGAGAAGTAAGAAGCAGAAAGTGGTCACAAGATCAAATGCTGAAGCAGAATACCGAGGTATGGCTCATGGTGTGTGTGAATTACTATGGATTAAGCAGGTATTACAAGACCTGAGAATTGATTATGGAACATCTATGGGTCTACACTGTGACAATAAGGCAGCTATAGAAATTGTTCATAATCTTGTTCAACATGATCATACCAAACACATTGAAGTTGACCGACACTTCATTAAGGAAAATCTTGATCGGAAAATTATACAACTTCTGTTTGTTCAGTCTGAAGATCAGCTAGCCGATATTCTCCGGAAGGGCATTCTATGACGCAATTGACAAGTTGGGCATGATAAATATCTACACTCCAACTTGAGAGGGAGTGTTAAAATATGGTCGCTAATTTCCAGATATGAAAATTGTGTAAAGTAGGGATAAAGTAGCTTTTATTTTTAGCTAAATTAGTTTTGTAATTACTCTATAAGTTCATTCTCAATTGTAATGGAAAAAACACTCTGAAATATACGAATTTATACTTTTACAGATCTGGCTTGACAAAGCTAAACATCTAGGGAATGGATTTGGGAAGGAGCAACCTGCTTGCGATCTAAGAAACACTGGTACACAGTAAAGATATTTTACTAAAACAAGCAGCGGGGTGCTAGTGATGATTTTACTATTTGATAAAAAATCAAGCACTAGATAGTTTGAGTATGTGTAAGTTTCAAACCCAATTTTTTTTTACTTAAAAATGTATATTAGAGAATAATATAAATTATATGTTAAAATCTTACCTAACAATTTAAACTCTGAAGTAAAATAATTCTTTAACAATCATCTTCATGTTAGGCGATCATGACCACCTTGCTAAGAATTGGTTAGAGTGATAGTGTGATGTCTTTAGTTGCCTGTTCGGTGAGTTTGTGGAGTTGGGAAGCCGACACGTGTCACGCACTCCCAGTTTGAAGTTGAAAATTAGAGGAAAAACAGCTTAAGTTTACACACCGAGGCAAGACGAGATCTAAGCAAATCATTTGGTGGAGGGGGGCATCATCCACGCACAATCTTTTCCCATTATGTTACTTTCATTATTCAATAATGGAAATGGAGATCGTGGATTTCCAACTCCACCTCCCCTCTCTCTAGCTAGGACTCCTGTCTTTTTTCATCATCGTTTTGCGGTTCATTCTTGATCCTATCGCGATTCTCACTCACTCACTTGTCCCAATAATTGCTGCTTTAACAACCTTAATAACCGTTTCAGATTTCCTCTGTACTTAATGCTCTTTATTTTACATAATTTTTTTTAATATATATATATATATATATATGTTTTTATTTTTTTATTGAAGCGGGTATTCGGACCAGCTTGCACGCATCTCGACTAATCTCACGGGTTCTGAAGTTAACGACCATGTAAGCCTTCAGTGGTCATCATATTAGCAACTATAGAGCTTGAAACTGAAACCATATGGTGATCAAACCTCTTAGCCTCGAATTCTTACTACTAAGTCACCTACTAAATGGTTATCTACATGTTCTTATTGAATAAGAGATAGTTAAGATTTAGATATAAATTGTGAAATCATGAAACAACTAATAAGTAGGCTATGATCCCATCAAATAAAACTATCCCAGCTCTTAATAAATGAAAAATTAAACAAAAACTATAGAGGTTTTGTGTCGCCATGATATTGGTAGTCATAAATTAAAAAGAAAATTATTCTAATTCTTGAATAAAATTGAAGAATGTGTGCCTTAAATTACAGTGTTACACCTTGTTTTGTCTTTTAACACATGGAAAGTATGCCTATATATATTGTATGGAGGTTCTTTCATCCATAAGCACGATGATCAGGAGAAGACAGCGCACTTTAATTTGTTCGATGGAGACAGCAGCCGGCCAAAGCTCCTTAACTGAAATATATTACATTATCTCATCATCATCTGCATTATACTTCCTAAAAGCTAAGTTATAATGGAAATTATTAGATGATGATGATGATTAGAGGGAGAAAGTAGTAATTGTAGTAGTAATTTATTTGAAAATGGTAGTACTATAGATGGCTAACTCTGAATTATTATCTCTTTATATAGTTGCATGCTTGTAAAGTAGATATAGATAAAAAGTTGAAATGTATCGGTCGATTAAAAAAAAAAAACTCAAATCATGCCTTAATCTTAAATCATAATCATAAATCATGCCTTAACTAAAAAGATTTTAAGTTATATTTAAAATACAAAATTTTAGCCTAGGCCAAAATTAAGAAGTTAAAACATGCTTGGGCTTAGAAAGCTAGACCTTACACCTATGTTTTCTTTTTTCTTTTTAATTCAATGAGCTATATGTCATCCATCTATAATATTTTCTTTATCACTTAATGTGGTTTTGGTGATTGAAAAATCAATCTTCAAGTTTTTTTATCTTGAAAGCCAAATTTCAGCTTTTTAACCCAAAAACATGAGATAAAAAAATATGGACCTCCAAAGCCTTATTTCTAAGCATGAAATAGATTTTAATCAAACTAAAAACTCGAAATCAAATAAAATAAAATATGTTATAAGCCTTGATCTATATTTTAGGGGATCAATGAAGGTAGAGATTATCTCCATTGAATTATCCTCTTATAGTTGAATTCATCGATATCAAAATCGTGGTTATGAGTGTTCTAATTATTGTCACCCAAGAGTTTTCACTTTATTTTCTCTTTTTTGACAAGCTTCTCTCTCCTTTAACAATATTAAGAGACTAAAATACAAAATAAATAAAGTTTCATGATTAATGTGCAAGTTAAAAAGATTTTTTAGAGAATATAAAAACTAAAGGATCAAATTGAAGTTTTTAACACCTTTTAAAAAATGTAAGCAATTAAAGGATCTAAAAGGAAACAAAACTAGGTATGATAATTTAATTTGAACATGGTTTTATCATATTTAAGACTTGTTTAGCTTCAATCACATAATATATGAAAAATATCACCCCATGAAGCATTTAAAATAATATTATGAAATTAGTAACATATCCTATTGATAGATACCAAACCTACCTAGCCACTGCAAAATGGGTGACCTCTTGTGAGAAAGAATGGAGGAGGTGGTGATGATGGAAGCCACTAGCTAGCAATCATAAATCGACATGTAATCATTTGAAGAATTTATTAATATTTATTTTATTTTAAAAAAAAATTAATGATGGTAGAATTTATAAACTCCTTGATTAGGGTTATTGGTGAGTGGAAGAAATATGGAAGTTAGAATGATGGAGTGGCCTGAAAATCCTTGTTTGTACGGATGAAAATCCTACGCACAAGGCATTGATCGAAGAGGATTATTGTTCATCTCCGCACGCGCACCATCTTTACCTTATCTCTTTCTCCATGCCCTACTTGCTATTACCTCTAACGTCTTCTCACGTAAGCATGAGCACTCCCTCTAAGAAGATCTTCTCCCTCCATTGCTTCATGTGCTTATCTTATGTCCTCACACTGATTAAAAATGTTTAAAGAAATAATTTTTTTATTTTAAATTAAAAAAATGGTGTTTTTAGATTATTTTTATGTGATAATATCAAAAATCATTTTAAAAAATAAAAAACAAATATTATTTTAATGCATTTCTGAACGAAAAGTATTTTCAAAAGTAATCGCAATCACGCTCTCAAATAGGCTCAACTTGTCAAAACTATAGGATAAATGGTTATTGTTTTGTAATTATGTATATATTTTCTCTTCGTTTTTAGAAATCATTCTTATTATCACGGACCAATTAGTTAGTGGATGTTTGGCTCTGCGGTGGCTTCTGTGGTTGAGGCTCACCGCATAGCCAAACTGTTTGGTTAATCCTGTCCCACCGTTTTTATAACTGTGGGATCCACCAAAAATTGAGGTTAAACTACAGTTTATAAAAAGCATCAGCAGGCCACAGATCACAACACAACAGGCCACAGATCACAACACAACAGGCCACACATTAATGAAGATCAATCTCCATAAACAAATAGAAACCTTGCCTACTCTATTCCTGCGGAGGATGAACAAAAGCCCACTACTTCGGTTAATGAAGAGGAAAAGAAGAAGCATGCCCAACTTCTTTTTCACAAACTTGCCCAAAAGAATGATACTAAGGTACCATGCTTGTTGTGCAACATGGGTTACACATGGATTTGGCATCAAAATCTTGTAAGCTATTATGAGGGGGGAGAGAGAGAGGGAGAGACCCTAATTTTATTATTTATTTAGGTATGTTTGGCGAGTATTTGACTGAGAATCATCTTCAAAATTCAAATTGTTTTTTTTTAAAATAAATAAATAATAAAATTATGTGGTCAGTTGGGTTCGATTTCACAAAATCATATTTTCTGTTCCTTCCTTCGTTTAAAAGGAGGGTATTTAGATTTATGATAATGATGGTTTTCTAAAAGGTTTTTTTATAAAAAAAATATATTTTTAATATCAAAATAATCTTAAATTCTAAACACATAATTAAAATATAAATAAATATATTAGAAGGATGTCACAAGATGATATGACTTTTGTCGAATATGATCGAATCCTAATTTTGTTTCTGATGATATTTTACCAGATATTGTTCTTTGATCAAATAGTCAAGGATCGTAGAGGCCTTCACATATGGATTTAGTTCGTGATGAAATTGCAAATAGTTTGATGAGAGAATAAAAACAAGTGTCTAATTTACTTGAATTATTAATTATATTATGTTATTATGATTATTAAGTCTACAATATTTACAAAATAATATGTATGTAGGTAGGTAGGTATGTATGTATGTATGTATGTATGTACGTACGTACGTACGTATGTATGTATGTATATATATATGTATGTATATGTTCTTTAAAGTAATTTTACAAGTTAACAGTAATATAAAAAATATGGTAATCAAACACACGAAACTATTTTTCATTAAACTTCAAACTCAACCACAGTTTTAACGAAACACTTCAATTTCAGTTATGAACCTCAACTAAAAGTGTTTTTTTATGAAACTGTTTTTTTTAACTTCAACCATAACAACAACTGTAATATCAAACAGGCCTTTAATATAATTGCTTCAATTGCTATTCAAAAAGATAGTTGGATTTACAAAAAAAAATATAATAAATACAAAAGCAGTTGTGAAAACTTAGATAAGCCCCCAAATCATATAATAAGACTATCTAAATATTTCAAACTCAAAAATTCTAGTCCTTAGTTAGTTGACCAATTTCAATCAATTGCGTCTTTGGAAAATTTACCACAAAGATTTTGTCGAACCAGCTTTATTTGAAATTTATTTTTATTTTTTGTGTTTTTAGAGTAGTTTTTATACTTTTTTTAAGAGAAAAATTAGGTTACAACATTCATAATTCAAGTAGGAAGGTATGGGTTTATTTTATGAAATTAAATTCAATGTGTTCGATACCTTTAAGAAATACAAAGTCATTGTGAAGATTTCGTGCTTGTTTAAGAGTGTGGTTGATATTGTCTTAAAAAGTGCTTTCTATTCAAAAATACATCAAAATGATATTATTTTTTATTTTTAAAAAAATATTTTTGATATTAGCATACGAAAATAATCTAAAAACACCCAAAAAATTAATTTAAAATAAAAATAAAAATCAATTTTTTCAAAAATATTTTTGAAATACGGTACCAAACACCCCCGAAAACAAGATTAAAGCTAAAATATATAAGTTCAAATAATGGAGGTGAATATAATAATTGAGAGCTAGAGTGTCTTGAGAAGTAAGCAACTGCTAGACCACATTAGAATCTTGTGTTTGTGTGCCACCTTATTATGGGACGGTGGTGGATTTATCAAAAGCATAGCCAGCTTTTGAGGTAGAGGCAGACAAAGTTCCGTGTAAGGAGAAATAATGGAGGTCCAGATTAGAAAAGGTTTAATCTTAGTGCCTGTTTGGCGTTGTGGTGCGATCTGCGATTGCAGATCGCACCACAACTTAGGTGTTTGGTTAAGGAAATAAGTGCTTTTTTTGTGTGTGGGACCCACACCAAATTTTAACAAATCGGCGATTCAAAAAAAGCTCAAAATTGGTGCTTTTTTTATCTGCGATTCCACGATGCAAACCACGATGCAAACCACGTTACATGCAAAATGCAAAACTCTGGGAAAACTTCCGAGAATGCCAAACTTCCGAGAATGCAAAACTGAATTTTACATGCAAAACTGTATTTTGCATGAATCGATCGCATGGCTCTCTCTCTCTCTCTCTCTCCCTCTCTCTCTCTCTCTCTCTCTCCCTCTCTCTCTCCCTCTCTCTCTCTGCCCAGAACAGCCAACGTCACCGAGAGCTTTCAGTGGTGACTCCGGCCACCACAGGCCACCATTTACGATGAAACCACCACAGGAAGAACCACCTAGGCCTCCTCTACCCGTTGGTATCCTCCGTTGAAGCTCTCGTCGTGGTCGGTCGGAAGCCACTATTACGTGCAGGTGCGCTGCACTGTCGAAGAAGACGTGCACAGTGCAGCGCACCGTTTCAATCTTCTTCGACAGTGAAACTGGGCTGGGCTGGGCTGGGCTTCTCTCGGCCCAGCCCAAGCTGGGCCGGCCCATTTAGCTGGGTGAGGTCCAGTCCGAATTTAAAATATATATATTTTAAAAATAACAAAAAAAAATGTATTTTTCTGATGAAAAAAAATGACGCGTGACTTCGTTGCACTTCACAACCCTGTTATTTTTTGATTGATGGGGGAATAAAAATTAATATTTGTTTTTTCATGAATTAATAATTACATTATATTATTATAATTATTAAATTTACAATATTTAAAAAAAAATTATATATATATACCCTTTAAAGTAATTTCACAAGTTAAAAGCAATATGAAAAGTTTGGTAACCAAACACCCAAAACTGCTTTTTTTCCAACCTCCAACTCAACCACAGTTTTAACCAAACACTTAACTGCTTATTTTGCACCACACTAAAAGCGCTTTTTTTGAAACTGTTTTTTTTCAACCACAATCGCAATCGCAATCGCAATGCCAAACACACCCTTAGTAGGAGTGGAAGGCCACAGAAAGCCTTTCGTTCCGGGAAAGAACATCTCCGGCTAGGATTCCGAGTATGGGCCCGATCATGGGATTTCATAAATCAAACAGCAGCATCACGAACAATCTTGATTGTTTTGATCTGATTTTCCACCATGCAAGCAGACAAGAAGACCATGGCTGGAAATCCATCTCCTCCCTTTCCGTTCAGGCAGGTTCGTTCGAGGGCATCAGTTCAAATCATTGTTGATTCTTTATAGCTTCATTCATGTCAACAGAATCGGAGAAGCGTTTAGAGAAAGGGACCGGCGAAAAAAATATTTTGAAAAACAATCGCTATGACAGAACATAAAGTTTCTGCTAGCCTATAATGAAATGAAATAAACCAGGTGCGGAAAGGAAATTCAAAGTTGTGATGGCTAGGAATTTTATATTAAATCCCTCATCTCTTTCCTATGTCACCGAGCTTCTTTTTCAATTATTTATAGAATATAGGTATTGGATTCGTTCTGTCTTTGTTCAGAAGCGTCATCATGGAAAGAAATATCTTGAAAAAGTCAAGGCATTCCGAATGCTTGATAAATTTCTGTTTGTGACTTGCACAAAGTTTATCTCTACTTAATTTTGACATAATATCAAACACATGGAAGACCTAAGATATTTGGACAAAAACCTAAAAGAGGAAAGCGTATGGATTCTCTCCACCACTACTGTTTTCCTGTAAAGATTGCAACTTACAGGGGGATCCGTCTGGTTTTGGTTTCTGAAACCACCACAAATCCAGTGGTATCTGTCTGTCAAAAGAAAGCTAACTTTGACTTCATCACCGAGGCATCTTTTCTGATGGGAAACATCCTGAAAAGGTGCCGGCGTTATTCATAGACTTCAACTAATCTCATAGAGGGAGGTGGGTTGGAAAAGCATTGAAAGATTCTCCATTTAGTAACTTGACAGCTTTGCTGCGGTTTAACATTTGTAATCCATATAAACTTGTATTTTCTATACAAACTAGTTTATTTGCTGTCATTGGTAAATAATATGGTGAAGTTAAGCTGACTGGTATCCAGGTTTCGGGAGCATGTATGAACAGGTAAATAAGGTGGGATTATTCTGAAGAGCGATGAAGAGCCTCAAATGAGCCCACTGATACTGATTTTCGGTGCAACTTATCCATCTTATTGCCATTTACTGCTCTACTTTCAGGGTCCTTCAGAACTTCGGCGAATTTCACCAGCTCGGATTTCTCAATAGAATACGAGTCTTGATCCAGTAAATTGTCAAGTGACAAATCGCTAGCTCTACTTGAAGAGCATCCCCTATACCAATGAGAGGATCCTGCCTCGCTATTTCTCCGGCTGTTCTCCAAACTCCTGGTTCTTTGGGTATCCATAGAATGCGATGAGTGTCTAGATAAATAGAAGGATGAAGCTCGACCTCTAGTAGATTGCAGATCACTTGTGGGGTCGGTTGGTGTTGAAATACTTACACTTCCATTTGGAGAATCAGAGCATCCCGTCGCTCTAGTTCTGTCCTTTCCCAACAAAAGCCTTCGAAGCTTGTGGAAAATTTTGGTTTTGCCTGAGTTGTTTGTTTTGGGTGATGGAGAATCATCAAGTTCTCCCAAGTCTGTCATATAGGAGGCTCGGGAGGATGACCAGTGATCAGGTCCAAACTCCATAATGCTGTTCCCCTTCTCCATCATCCCTTCAGTATTTGCATATTCAAGTATGAGCTGTTTTGCTCTCTCCTCAGACCTGGGGCTTAGAGACTTACTAAGGTCTCTTGCAACAGTTTTACCATGTGGAGGCTGAAGATTGCGCAATTCATATCGCAAGCAAGCGTTTATCCATCGGAGGTAGACTAATTCTTCAACATCAGTGCACCGGTCTGCTTGGAGCCTCTCAACTTCCTTCACCAAGTCCTCATTTTCTTGCCTCAACTGATTGCCCAGCTTCCTTAATGTTTCCGTCTGCAAGGAAAAAGAAACTGGAAAATGAGTCACAAATAAAGTACATAACCGAGGAATGATGCAAGATTTATCAAGAACAGACTAATTACCTCTGGATCCTCGAGAATGGAATTTGCTAGGATTTTGGTGGACTCCAGTTGAGAGGCCATTTCTGAGTTTTCTAAATGCAATCTCGAGTAAGACTTCCTTAACTCTTCTGTCTCTGTTTCCAAATCCTTCAGCCTTTGCAACTTCATTTGAATATCTGAATCAGTCGCAGCAGACTTGAGTTCCTGCTCTTGCAACCTAGAAACTGTGTTTTGAAGGGTCACTATCTGTTCTTTGTTCTGCTCTGCTTCAGACCTTTGTGTTTTCTTCAGCATTTTAATTTTTGCTCTGGCAGCATTAAGTTCACAAACAACTTTCACATGCTCAGCCACTTGATCATGCAGTCTTTTGTTATCAGCCCGTAAGGATTCAATTTTCAGAGTAAATAACTTAGCCTCCATGTTGTTTATTTTCAAACGGTTTTGCAACTCCATCACAGCTGTTTCTTGCTCTCTAAGGCCATAAAACTCAAGCATTTGGACCTCAAGGTTCCTTTCCCGTTCTCGAAGCATTCCGACCATGTTCTTCAGATGTTTTATCTCTTGCTCATAATTGACCTTTTCTGCGCCTTTGAATGATCTAGGAGTCTCCACATCTGACCTTGGTGTTTCATCTTTGTTAGGAGACGTCCCAGACTTATGAGCATTAAAGTCAAATTCCTTCACAAGATCAATGAATTCAGGTAAGAGGTACCCATCTTTATCCCCGCTCTGTCTGTTGCTTGGCGAAAAAACCTTAGAATTATCAACAGCAACCATGAGCATGTGAGAGTCTTCCTATTGAACAGAAATCATAAAAGGCTGGTTCTTAAAATTAAAAACTAATAGCCAAGACGCGAAACTTATTCCTTTTGAAGAGCCATAAACCACAGGAAAAAATGGCTGAGCAAACAGGTGAGAGAATTTAGTTTCCTAAAACAACTCGAGACCAATGGAGTACAAGGGACTCCATCAGAAATCTAAAGTGAACAGATATTACTACAGACATCCCCATATTAAAGCAGCAAAATAATTTATTTTGGTGTCCTGATATATACTATTACCTAGGCAGAACTTGGAATAAAATCTTTCCATAACCCAGAAAGCACATAATTTTCACCTTGTTCTTGAGGGAGAGGCGGCAGGTTCAATTTCTACTGATATGTTCACTAAAAGTAAGCTTGCAATAAGGTGATGAGGTAACAAAACAATTTATAATATCAACTGGATAAACCGATTATAAAAATGCTTTCACAACAAAATTGTTCCATTGAAAAACACAAAGTAAAACAAAGGAGATAGTACAAGGTTCGCCAATCACCGCTCTGCAATCTATTTATTTTCCATAAAAATGAATATCCATACAAACAACCTGGAAAAAAAATGCTACCTTGCCATCTTGAATTCACCACCATCAGACAGTTGCTAATTCAAGAGTTAATCAAAGCTAAATGTATTGAAAATTGGCGACAGAAAACATAATCCTGTGCTATCAAAATTTTATGAATGAAACTTACATGTATTTCTGTTGAGATTGAAGTCAAACTGCCAGAACTGGATGTTCTATTAGTCACTTGAAGATCATCTCTGCGCCAAGCTCTTTCCTCTCCTACATCAACTTCAGTACTATGATCTATGAACAATGAAAATACAGAGACAGAAACTAAAGCCAGACCAATCAGAGGATAAGGAGAGCAAACCTGGAGAGCGTGGGGAGTGAGGAGGCTGGGAAGATTTATTCTTGTTGGTTTTCAAGCGTGAAAGCAGAAATCCAGCAATAGAGACAGCTAAAGCTGCCCCAAATTTGAGTAAAACGGGATTTATATCTCTTTTATCTCTTACCATCATGTATACTATTAACCAAAACTCTACATCAACAGGACAGCTTGTGAATAGAGAGAAAGATCATAGGTGTCTTCTTCATCCTCCTCCTCCATCTACATGGCCAAAAAAACTAATATTAGTCAGCCTAATATTTACATTAACAGACAAAAACACCATTAAAATGGGAAGAAAAAATGAAGGAGCAAAACCCATGCATACGATTAATCTTGATTCCAATGAAACACACGGTCCAATGTTTAAGCAACAATGGATGAATCCAAAAAAAAAAACAATTTCTTAATCAACCATGCTGATTCTGGTGGGAATTCAAAAGATTTTTTTATCTTACAATTCACAGATCAAACCAGAAAGGTTCAAGGATATCAAAACCAAGAGAGCCCCAGTGCATGCCCAGAAACAGAAATAGATATCAAAACAACCCCCCCTCCCCCCACAAAAAAAAAAAAAAAAAAAAAAAAAAAAAAAAAAAAAAACAGAGAAACAGAAGACTAACCATTAAAGCGAGGGATTGAAAGGGCATTGAGAGTCAAATGTGAGCTTTATTGTCGTTTTAATGATCCAGCCTTTCTTCTTCTCTCGAGGCAGAACAATCATTCTTATAAATAAGCAAAATTAGTATTGTTAAAAATGTATTTAGAAACGTTACTAAACCCGGTAGACCAATACCACGTTAATTAAAAAAAAAAAAAAAAGATTGTTGATTGATTTGATTAAATGAATTAACTCGAGTTAATTTAAATTAATTTATTTTATTTTATTTTAAAAAAGTCAAAATAATACTTTTTATTTTTCTTCATTTTTTCCCACTCTCACCCATTGTTTTATCTTGTTATTTAAACTAGAACGAGCTGAATTGCCCGCGCGTTGCGCTGGGCTTTTTTCTATGTAGAGAATTAATTGATTTTTTACGTGTTGTAATTAGTATTTTTTTAATTTTTTAAAAATTATTTTTGTCATTAGCACATCAAAATTATGTAAAAACATTTTTTTTAATTGAAAATTAAAAAAATTTAAAATTTATTCAAAAGCAATTTCCAGACGCATTACCAAACACTCTTGTAATCTCTCACCAGAATCACAATTCAAACAACTTTTTTAAATAGTAATGAACAACGAAAACCACAGTTCAAATCACTTTTTATTACTGTTTGAATTTGCAATGTCCTTTAGCTATGTATAAAATAATAGTCATGGTACACGTAAGCTAGTTTGGACATTCTAGTTATAAAAAAAAATTATAAGTTGAAAAAAGCAACAATGTCCAAGGATTATTCGTGGCACGTGTAACCTACCCCGGATATAAAAAATATATATACGTGAGAAAAAAAATATGGTGCGCGTAAACTGACCCGGATATCGCGATTATCAAAAAAACCAAAAAAAAAAAGCCTGAAAAAAAGAAAAGGAGAATACATTTTCAAACATTAATAAACAGTGAAAATTGTAAAAAAACAATTAATTTTAGAGATTTATTGTGATGCGCATAAGCTAACCCGGACATCCCAATTATAAAAAGAAAATGACTGGAAAAAAAAACATGTCAAAAACTAATGAACAGTAGAAAACACTAAGTAATGAACAGTTGAAAACACTGTTCTTTACTCAAAAATCATTTTCGGTGGCAGGGGGACTCAGAGTCCCGCGACCTGCCACGTACATGTCACCATTACCACTCGCCCAAGTGACTTCTTCTGTCAGTTGTAGGATCCAAATAATTATAAAATCTTATATTTTTAACTATTCCAAAAAATCGTTGCAACAAAGATTCGAACTCCCGCGCCCCGCTTTGCTTGGGCGTGCTCCTACCATCCAGCCAAGCAACTTCTTTAGTCAGTTGTAGGATATGAATAATAATAATATAATATTGTAATTTAATTATTACAAAAATTCGTAGCTATAGAGATTCGAACTCCGCGCCCCCCTTTATTTATTGTAACCACCAGGCCAAGCAATTTATTTATTTAGTTGTAGTGTACAAATAAAAAAATTATTATTGAGTAATTTGAGTGCTCCCGTCCACAGTTATCTGTGTCTAGGTGAACAGTGCAAAACACTGTTATTTTAACTTATAAAAGAAATTTATACGTGGAAAAAAATTAAAACAAATGTTAAAAATGGGTCCAAGTATTATTTGTGACGCGTGTAAGCTACCCCGATTATAAAAGAAATGTACACGCGGGAAAAAAATTGTGGTGCGTGTAAACTGACTCAAACACCGTGATTAAAAAAACCAATAAAAGAAGGGAAAAATAAATTTTAAAATAGTAATGAACAATAAAAATTATAAAAATAAAAGTTCAGAAATTTATCTTGATGTACCGGACACTTTGGTTATTAAAACAGGGAAAAAAAAAGCCCGAAAAAACAAAGAGATTACCCTTTGCAACAGTGATTTCACTGTTCATTATTAGACAAAATTATGCTGCTGAGATTCGAACTCAGCAGCGCCCCGTGCGAATCGTCGTTGTGACCGCTCGGCCAAGGTCTTGTTTGTGCAGATATTAGATACAAATAATAATAATAATACTAATAAATATAATAAATGTTCCAAAAGATAGTTTTAGTGGGATTTGAACTCGCGCGCCCAGCGTCGCTTGGGCGCGCTGTAACCACTCGCCCGAGCGGCTTTTTTCATCATCTCTAGTATTCAAATGATAATATTATGCTTAAGTAATTTCACTATTCAAGTCCACAGTGCTTCTGAGTGTAGATGAACAGTGGTAATTGCTACAGTAGAACCTCGATTGGTTATTAAAATATAAATATCATTACATTAAACAAATAAAATGAGAAAAAATATGAACAAAACTATAAAAAAATAAGATCTGAGGATTAATTATGGTGTGTTTAAGTTAACCCAAATACCTCAATTTAAAAAAAAAACAAATAAAATTATATATAAGTAGGAAAAAAAATATAACCAGAAAAAAAAATTCATGAAAAAAAATAATTAGAAAAAAAAGGAAGGAAAAAAAAGGAAAAAAATAATTAGGAAAAAAAAGAGAAAATTAAAAAAAAAAAGGAAATCACAGTGCTTCTGAGTGTAGATGAACACTGGTAATTGCTACAGTAGAACCGCGATTGGTTATTAAAATATAAATATCATCACATTAAACAAATAAAATGAGAAAAAATATGAACAAAACTATAAAAAAATAAGATCTGAGGATTAATTGTGGTGTGTTTAAGTTAACCCAAACATCTCAATTAAAAAAATATATATATATAAGTAGGAAAAAAAATATAACCAGAAAAAAAAAATATTTCATAAAAAAAAAATAGAAAAAAAAGAAGAAAGGAACGAAAAAAAATAAAAAAATAATTAGGAAAAAAAAGAGAAAAGTAAAAAAAAAAAAAAAGGAAATCACTGTCACATTAAACAAATAAAATCAGAAAAAATAAGAAAGGAACGAAAAAAAAAGAAAAACATAATTAGAAAAAAAAAAGAAAAGTAAAAAAAAAAACATTAAACAAATAAAATCAGAAAAAAATAAGAAAGGAAGGAAAAAAAAGAAAAAAAAAATTAGAAAAAAAGAGAAAAGTAAAAAGAAAAAAAAAATTAGGCAAAAAAGAAGAAAGGAACGAAAAAAAATAAAAAAATAATTAGGAAAAAAAGAGAGAAGTATAAAAAAAAAAAAGGAAATCACTGTCACATTAAACAAATAAAATCAGAAAAAATAAGAAAGGAACGAAAAAAAAAATTAAACAAATAAAATCAGAAAAAATAAGAAAGGAAAGAAAAAAAAAGAGAAAAGTAAAAAAAAAAAAAAAAAAATCACTGTTCAAATCCACAGTGAAAGCAGTCTTGATGAACAGTGGAATCTGCACAGTAAATGTAGTAAAAAAAAAGAAATCACTGTTCAAATCCACAGTGAAAGCAGTCTTGATGAACAGTGGAATCTGCACAGTAAATGTAGTAAAAAAAAGAAATCACTGTTCAAATCCACAGTGAAAGCAGTCTTGATGAACAGTGGAATCTGCACAGTAAATGTGCGTCCTCCTTTAGCTGTATAGATAATAAAACATGCAAAATACTATATATTTGTAAAAATGCAAAATTTTGAGGAAAATGAGAAATTGTATGAAAATGCTTCTTCTTCTTTTCTATGTGTGTTTTAAAAAAAAATGTTTGAAAAAAACTATGAGAATCCGAATTAAGCACTCTTTTTTTATTATTAACATTGGTGTTCAGGCCAGTTTACATGCATCTCGATTAATTTCATGGGTCATGAAGTTAACACCCTGTAAATCTTCATTGACTATTATATTAGCAATCGCAAGGCTCGAACCTGAAACCACATGATAAACAAATCTCTTAATCACAAGCTCTTACTACTCGTCACCTAATAGATGGTTGAATTAATTATATTTTTTTATTGGACAAACTTGTGTACATGTTATATAATGAGTTGACTAGGATATTATTTATTTATTTTTACATTATTCTTTGTTTTTTTATGAGTTCTTTACACTTTCTTTTTTTACTATTTTTTTCCATGAGTTTATTTCGGGTCACTATTTTTTAATAATCAAGAGCTACTATCATTTACTTCATTGCCACGTGTATATAAGTGAATACTAGAAAATCAAAGTAATGACAAATCAGTGTTTAGCTTGATGGTACTCATTACAAAAAAAAAATAATAATAATAACAACTAAAAAAAAAGGGTTAAAACCTCCATGTTCATATACAAATGAGATTTGGCCTTGAGCATGTTTGTCAATGATTTTAAAACAATTTCTTAAAAACTCTATTATTCTAACTTGATTTTAAAACTCACTATAAAATAAGTCAAATTTGAACTCAATTTAATTTATTTGGTTTGATTTGATTTGATTTGATTTTTAAACCAGTTCGATTAGACTTATGAACTAAATTTAATAATTTATAAGTATAATCATATATATCTAAGTTTGTAAATAATTAAAAAGTAAAAGGAGATTGAATTTAAGCTTGTTAACAGTTTAAAAGTTTGTGAAGAAAAAAAAACTGAATTAATTCTTGAAATTTTAATTATTTACTAGGTTTGAGAACTTTTTGTTTTAGCAGTTTTTTATTATTATTATTATATTCTTCTATAATTCAAGGGAGTTTTTTCAAAATGAAAGATATAATCTTGTCAATATAGAAGAAAAACCTTCATAAAAAAAACATATTGAATAATTAAATACAGACATAATAGCTACAATTATATGTATAGGGAAAATTATCTAGCAGGTAGTCTAGTGGTAAAAACTTGAGATTAAAGGGTTTGTTTCTCCTGTGGTCTGAGGTTCGAGTCCTATAATTGCTGATATGATGATCATTGAAAGCTTACATGGTCATTAACTTCAAGACCTATAAAATTAGTTGTAATGCATGCAAACCTGCTCATACACCCACATTAATAAATATTATATATATAGGGACATATGTAAGACATAATAGATACAATTGTAAAGGCAAGATTGAGTTATTTATTTGAAGACTTAAAAAAAAAAGTTTCATATTTATTTTTTATCTTTTATTAAATCCAACTTTCTTGTTTTTAAAAAATGTTTATAATGTAATAAATAAGTGAGGGTTTAAAGGTTAAACAAGCTGATCCTGAGATGAGTCCAACCTCCATCTAAAACAATTAAATAAACCTAAATTGAATTTTATTCCTGAGGCTCATTACCAACATGTACCGGGTTTCCCTTCCTTTCTTTTTCTCTTCATCTCTTACAGCCCCGCCATGAACCTTCACAACCACCGTGAGCCACCACCAGCTCTGACAGCGCCACCAACTAACGGTCAATACTCCATTCGTGTTGGTGGCATTCTTGCTAGAGCAAAATAGAAGGCATTGGGCTGGGCTGGTAGTAGTAACTAGGCCCAACCCAAGCCTAGCTTGTGTGTATAGATAGAGCTTTCGTTAAAAAAGAAGAAGCCTATATGGTCGTCTCTTGTCCCAACAAATTAGTGGGACTGAGCATAACCCATGTGAGTGGGGTTGGGCCTTAATCCCATTAAGCCTAACCCAATCATAAGAACACGTTTGACTCACAATAATTTTACATAAAATTTTATTTTTTTTATTTTCAAGGTATATTTTGCAAACACTGTTTTGAAATATTTTTAATACCTCTAATTTTAGGCTAAGGGCCTGTTTGGGAGGGCGGTTGCGGTTGCTTTTGAAAGTGCTTTTCATTTAGAAATACATCAAAATGATATTTTTTTTATTTTTTAAAAATCATTTTTGACATCAGCACATCAAAATGATTTAAAAAAACCAAAAATAATTCATTTAAAATGAAGAAAAAAATAGAGGAAACAGCAGTACAACCACCGTCTCAAACAGGCCCTAAAAAATAACATGTTTTCTTTAGTTTTCTTTGTTTTTATTTTGATGTCTATAAACTTACATTGTAAGATAAGAAGTAATCACTACCAAAAAATGAGGCAATTAACAACGGATTGTAGCGAAATTACGTTGTTGATATTGCAATGGATTAGTATTTTTTAACAAAACAGAAATTAGTAACGAAAAATCCGTTGTTGAATATTACTCAGCAATGATCATTAGCAACGGAATTTCCATTCCTAATTATTTTTCCTACAACGGATTCTTTGTAGATAATAAATTAGCAACTACAAATTTGCATCAGATAGTTTCGGATATAAATATCGTTGTTAATATTTATTAACAACAGATTCCTTTGTAAATAGCAACGGATTAATCCGTTGCTAATAACTTTCTTTTTTTTAGGAGTGAGTATTCAAAATACCTTATTTTTCGTTGAAATTCCGAAAAACTGCGTTTCCATTACAGCATAACTGGGTGGTAACGTTATAGCCTTTGCAAAACTTGCTTTGTTTCCTGACCCTTTGGCTTGCTGAATTCTAACAGCTGCAATTTCTTGGGAGCAGGGATGTGCATGGTCGAAATCCATAGGCTTCAAGTCCTGCTACCTTTTAGATTTTCCCATGCAATGAAAATAGTAATGCAGAAATTTCCTTACCGATTGCACTATCTCAATCGTTTTTATAACTCCAGTTTCTAACAAATGGAGCTGACTATGATGTTGCATTGGTCGATTAAAGGAATCCCTTTTAACTATTAGGTCATATGATTCATTTGGATTGAAGAATTATAAGAAATGTGTTGGCTTGTGTATATCTCGATTAATCTCATGGGTCCTAAAGTTAATGACCATATAAACTTCTAGTGGTCTTCATATTAGCAATCACATGGCTCGAACCTGAGATCATAGAGAGAGCAAACCTTTTAGTTCTAATCTCTTACCATTAGACCACCTACTAGATGATTAATTATACAAGATCTTTGTGGATCATAATTTTTTTGCTATCACGTAAAAGCAGACACCACATTTTATATATGCATCAGTTTCACATTCAAAATGTATCTAGTTTTCTTTTTCCTTTCGTGGTCATAATTTTTGTTTCCATATACCTTCATTTTATCCTCCTACTTTTAAAGCATCACATTTAATTTATTTTTTTATAGGAGAAAACTTTATCTTCAGAAATTATATTTTGTGGATCCAGATGAGTGAATAAGATCCCGGCTGTCCCTAAAAGTAGACTCCACGTTTTATATGTGCCTCAGTTTGACATTAAAAATGCATCTAGTTTTCCTGAAGTTATTGGTTTGTTGACAAGCGAGACCCCACAGATGAAAGGCCACGTTTTGTCCACCAATCATCCTCTTTGTGTGAGCACAAGCAGTGCAGCCATATCGGGATGATGTTGTGAGGAAGCATAAAGTGTGATTGTATGGTGATCCTTTCTCTGCATTCAATTCTATCCGAGGCAAAAATTTAGATTATTTAGTGGGTGTCGCTGATTGCATGATGATTCTAGAACAAGTTTTAAAATAAAAAAATAAAAAAAAGATTATTTCCATGTCAAAAATTATTTTAAAAAAAATAAAAAAAAAACATTATTTTAATATATTTCTGAACAACCTCAATCACATTCTCAAACAAACATTAATTTCATCGCAACTTGTCGATGAAAAATATTTCTGTTGTACTCTTGCCCTATCCTTTCTTTATTTTATTTTTCACCTCTTTTCTTGTTATAACTTTTTTGATATTGGACATGTGAATAACGAGAGTAAAGCTGGAGCACATTGTTGATGTTGTCTTATATATGCAAGTTGGTATATTTTAGACCATAGATATCAAATCCGTCCCGTTCCGGCCGGAACGGCCGGAACGTTCCGTTCCATTTATAAAACCGGGATAAAACGACGTCGTTTTTGTTCCGGTTTTTATTCCGGCCTGTTCCGGAAATTCCGGTCAAATTTTGACCGGAACGTCCCGGTTCCATTCCGGGTGTGCCGTTCCGGGATCAAAAAAAAAATCAGAAACAAAAAAAAAGAACTCAACCCATAAATTATATATTAGTAAAAAATGTTTCTCGCTCACCTTGCCCGAAACACAGAAAAATTGTTTCTTCTTGTACAGACGATTTCAAACCGTTGCAGAGGACAAGGAAAAGGAGAAGACTATATATTTTCTGCAGTGGGATGAATGTGGTTCACGGTTTGATTGGTGAAAGGTGTTAAGAAGACAGGTGGATCTGAAGCAAGAGAGGTTTGATTGGTGAATGTGGTTCACGGTTTGCCATTCTTTTGGATTTTGAGAAAGAGAGGTTGGCTGGCTGGGTGTGTTTGGTGTGGAGGGGGCGGCGGCTAGAGAAGAAAAGGATGAGTAGGGTTTTTTTTATTGAAATGAAGGGGACAAACGGGTGGGGGTGGTTTTTATACATATTATTGGTTTTTATATTAATTATTATAATAATAGTTAACATAAAAAATAGGGGTATTAATTTATAATTAATTTGATTGAATTATTTGTAATGTAATGTATTTTAATTAATTATATTTGAACTTATTGATTATTTCTTAATGTGTTCATTTTGTTTTTTTAAGTTTTTCTAGCATTAAAAAACAATAAGCAACATTAATTAATTTCAAATACAACAACCATAAAAAAAACATAGAATTACTTGAAAAACATACAATAAATAGCTTAAATTTCAAATTTCAAATATTCTGGATCATTTAATTATAATTAAATTCATTTTTTATTTTAAAAATAATAATTTTATTGTTGGAATTTTAGAGATGTTTCTAATTTTGAGATTATGTTTGTATTGTATAATTTAAAGTTCATTTATCTTGAATTTAAATTATACTTGTTAAATTAATATTTTATTTTTTCATATATATAATTTAAAAAATATGAACAGTACAAACCTGGAACGGAACGCCGGAATGCACTGAAACCGGAACGTTCCGTTCCAAACAAAAAACCGGAACGGGACCCGGAACGGATTTTACAAGTTTGTTTTAGACTGCTTCCTTTCACCTTTCCTGTTAGACTATCTTTAGATGCCTCTCAGCTGATCCGAATCTAGAATCGTATGTAGAGTTAAATATATATAATTGGTTTATTCCCTCTTCAATGATTCGAATATAAAATTTGAGTACATTCTGGGATGTTTTGTAAGCTAATACGAATTAGTTAAAACCAAATCAATTTTTTTTTCTTTTTGATATAAGAACAATAATGATGAAAATAAACAAGAAATCACGAGTGAAAGAAAACAAATATGACTGAAATTGAACCTATTTAATTTCCGAACAACCTCAACCACACTTATAAAGAACATATTCAAGTAGGGTCTTGGTCTAGCGTTTGAAGGGACTTGTTTCCTTCCTCTGCACCAGGGTTCAAGTCCAACTATGCATGCCTGTCACCCTCGCGGTGCCTTACATGCTCACTGGGTTTGCAGGATGTTCAGTGAGTCCGGAAATTAGTCGCGGTACACGTAAGCTGACCCGGATACCCTTGTTATCAAAAAAAAAAAAACATATTCATTTAAGTTTTCCACACTTGTATCTATTTGGTTGCTTATTATTGTTTAAAAGTATTTGTAAGATTGTTTCTTAATATATCAAGAACAAATAGAGGACTAGTAAGTGGTATCAAAACTAGTTCATTCAAACTAGAATTAGATCTATTCCCACCACAATTCAGCAGTGAGAAACTCCTTTTAACAATTAGATGAGCGATGAATCCACTAATCGTAACTGGAATGATGAAGGCATGAGTTGTATATTCATGGTTGTGTGAAATAGACAAAAAAACGTTCGGGATGTTCTTGAAGTTAGTGACGAGGACGGTGAGAATTTTCAAATTGCAGATGCTAACCTCATCAAGATTTAAGGAGATAAGAATGTTGGAAGATGAATTTCTTAATGGAAGACTTGTGATTTTTATTTTATCGTGTCCATCACTGCCAAACAAGATATAAAAATAGCCTACTTTATCTTGTATACCATACATAATTTTGTCTCATTCACCTATTTTATCTTGTATTCTCTGTCTCCACCTTTACTTTTATTGTCCTGGAACATGAACCAGACACTGCCTAGAGGTGTCATCTAGGTTAGTCACGATAGACTAGGAAAATCAAACTCAGGCCCTGAATTAAATAAGCCTAAAATATGACGAAAAAACAAAAAATCAAATTAAAGGTTCAAACTGTTCAAAGCCACTGCTCTTATTGTATACGGTGTTATAGTGGAATAAATCTTTCTTACATACTTGGAAAATGTTGACAGACTTAAGAAATTCCATATAGACTAGAAAAATCAATTATGACGTGAAAATCTTTGTTACCTTCCCAATCTTTTTTCTTGTTGAGCTTGTTTTTCTTATTATTTTACTCAAGATTCTCAACACCGTTCCGGTTTTTCTATTGGTACGGAACGTTCCGGTTTCGGAGTTTTTGGTTTGCCGTTTCGGGGTTATACTGTTCATATATAATTAATTTTATATATATATATATAATTAAAATATTAATTTAACAAGCATACTTAAAATTCAAGATAAATTAACTTTAAATTATACAATATAAACACCAAGTCAAACAAATATAATATCAAAATTAGAAACACAATCACAAGTTAATCAAAATAAAAAGGATTTTAAAGCCGAAACAGCACACCCGGAATGGTACCGATACATTCCAGCCAAAATTTAGCCAGTATTTCCGGAACGGACCGGAATTAAAACCGAGACGAAAACGACGCTATTTTATCTTGGTTTTTTTAATGACACAGAACGTTCCGGTCGTTCCAGAACGGAACAGTATTGACAACCCTGATTTTACTTTGATAATTTTCTTGTCTTAAGAAGCAAATCTCCTCCCATTATTTTTGTGGTGGATTTGAAATTTATTCTTCCAAATGATAAAAAAAAAAAAAAAAAATTCATCACCACACGGTCCACACCTATTTGAATGATAACATGTCTTTTTGGGCATTGTATTTTAAAAATATTTTTGAAAAAAAAAAGATTTTTTTTACTTTAAATTAAGTTTTTTAAATGTTTTTAAATTATTTTAATATACTAATCTCAAAAATAATTAAACAAAAAAAAACATTAAGATATTTTTCTAAACAAAAAAAATTTTAAAAAACTTCAATCACACTCTCAAAAAATCTATCCACAAAAAGAAAAGTGGTAATGCAGACTTACAGATGATTTATCTCTATGAAAGGCTACAAAATTAGAAAATCCTAAAATGAAACATCCAATGACAAAAATTATAAAAGAGGCAATACTATCAAACCCTAGGCCGAGACAACATTACGGTGGAGGTTACATAAGCAAAACTTGAAATGTTCATACATAAACTCCCTAATACTTGGGTGTCTTACTCAAATATTTCTTCAAAACATCCATCACAGAACCAAAATCAGCCGCCACACTAACAGGCGGATTTGCATAGCTGCAAGCCATCTCCTTGATATTATTCGAGTGATAATCAATCTTACTTTGAGTGAACTTCAGCCCGTGGGCAGTACTAACCACCACTGTCCGATCAGTCGAACCTATAACACCGCTCTTCCTAAGCTTCATCAAAGCCGTCAGCGCCACCCCTGTATGTGGACAAATAAACATCCCCGTCGAATCTGCCATTGCCATTGCATCCATCAACTCCTCCTCAGTAGCCTCCTCGACAATCCCATTTGAGTTTTTCAATGCATAAACAGCTCTGTCGATTGAAACAGGATCACCAATCTGGATAGCAGACGCAAATGTACTATTAGCCTTCACAGCTTTAAATTCATCCCACGCCGACTTATAATACAGGTAAAGAGGATTGGCATTCGCAGCCTGTGCACAAACAAGCCTTGGAATCTTATCCACGAGCCCCAACTCTTTGCACATGTGAAACCCTTTATAGAAAGCATAAATATTCCCCAAATTCCCACCAGGAATGATAACCCACTCGGGCACTTCCCAGTCAAACTGCTGCAAAATCTCAATGGCAGCAGTTTTCTGGCCCTCTAACCTCAAGCTATTAAGGGAATTGGCCAAGTAAATAGGTAACTCGGAAGTAACCTCTCTTATCAGCTTCATACAGCCATCAAAATCAGTATCAATACTCAAAACAAAAGCCCCGTTGGCAATGGGCTGCACGAGCTGCGCGATAGATATCTTATTAGCAGGCAAAAAAACAATAGAGGGAATACCAGCAGAAGCACAGTAAGCAGACAAGGCAGCGGAGGTGTCGCCTGTTGAAGCGCAGCCAACACCGACAACAGGTTTGTTCATTTTCCTCAGCCTATTGACCTGACTAACAAGAACAGTCATGCCCAGATCCTTAAAACTCCCTGTATGGCTAATCCCACAATGTTTAACCCACAAATCATTCATTCCAAGAAACTGCTTGCCAAACCTTTCAGCCCAGAAGAGATTCGTGTTGCCTTCAAAAGCACTGACAATATCATCACTCGAAATATCAGGCAAGACCCATTCTTTCTTGGACCAGACACCGGATCCATAAGGCCAGGTCCTCTTGCCGACGCGGGAGTCGAAGAGGGCACGCCAGTAGGAGCCAGGGAAGGCTTTGAGGGCGGATAAGTCGTGCTGGACATCAAGGAGGCCGCCGGACTGGGAGCGGTAGACGATCTCGTCGAGGGAGTAGGACTCGGTGCTGGTGTCTGGGTCGGCGCCGAAAGGAACGTACTTGGCGGAAAAGTTATTGATTTGTGGCGGGTTAGTGAGGTTTTGGTGGCGGGCTTTGTCGCGAATGTTACTGCTTTTGCTGGTGGGGGTGGGGGTGGGGGTGTTGTTTGAGGAGGCGGCGGCGGCGGCTTTGATGGGGAGGAAAGATGGGGTGGTTTTCAGAGTGGTGGGCTTGGAAGGGAGCTTGAGGGTGGTGGAGAAATTGGGGGATTGGATGAGATATGAGGAAGCCATTTTTGAGAGGGAGATGGTGAGCGTGGGGACTTGTGAGAGGATGCTCCCTTAGGTTTTTGCCTTTTAAAAACAAAAATTGACATTTACGAATGGCCCAGAAAGCCTTAAAGAAATACGTCAAAATCAAACGAAATGTAGCACATGTTACATGGGTGGAGATTGTAGCAATCTCTCCCCTCCAAAAAACTTCATCACTCAGCTTTCAAGCTTTCTTGAGTTCTTCGTCTTGATTAAAAAAACAAGATCAGGGCTTTTGATTTATTGGCAACCGCCCCCCCCCCCCCCCCCCCCCCCCCCCCCCCCAAAAAAAAAAAAAAAAAAAAAGCTTTCCTTTTTATCATTCTGTCACAAACTTCCCACCATGTCTCCTCAAAATAAAGGCAATCAAAGAATAGGTGGTTATGGTCTTCATCATTTCTGAAACATGGAGAGCTAAAAACCCTAAATCGATGTAGCTTGTCCTGTGCAGCAAGTACTTGCTGAATGGCCAGCCAAAAGAAAAATCATTGCCTTGGAATATCATTCTTGAATCAAACAGTTTCATGCCACTCCACCTCCTGTGCTCCTGGTCTTGAATGAGAGTTCATGTTGGAAGAGTTTATCCAAACAATCTAATCTCACTTGCCTTTACTCGGCCTACCATTAGATGGGATTGCATCCCACTTAACTGAGTGATTGCCCACCAACAAGTTTATCATTGCACCTTTTCCCTTACCCAAGCAAGTCATTGATAAATCTCTCCGAAAGAATCTCAGCTACAGGGCTACGATGGTGTCGGTTGCCAAAAGAAAGTATTTTTTTGCTCACAGTAGTGGCTGTTTGGCATTGTGGTGCGATCCATGATTGCCAAATAGCTTATTCGTTTTAATGTTTGGAAAACAAAAAACGGCGTTTCAATTGATGGGACCCACAGAAAAAAAATCACATAAACGCCGATGCATGAAAAGCTAATATTAGGTGCTTTTGTATCTGTTTATGAAACACCGATACATATATATAATGAACAAAACTCACAGGCCACCATTTCTCTCTGTGATTTCAAGCAGCTGCCCTTTTGACAAATCCTTTATGTTCGATAATTAAAAAAAACTGGTATTTTGCATGTAAAAATCGATTTGTGCATGGCTCTCTCTCTCTCTCTCTCTCGCGCCAAAACAGCCATGGAAGCTGGGAGCTTTCATCGTTGACTCCGGCCACCACAGGCCACCATTTACGATGAAACCACCACAGGAAAAACCACCTCGGCCTCCTCTACCCATCAGTATCCTCAGTTGAAGCTCTCGTCGTGGTCGGTGAACAGTACCGCAACTTTCCAACGCTGCCTCCGGCCACCACAGGCCACCATTTCAAACTCCACCACCACAAGAAGAACCACCTCGGCCTCCTCTACCCGTCGGTATCGTCCGTTGAAGCTATCTTGGTGGTCGGTCGCAAGCTACTATGCACGTGAAATAATTCACGTGCACAGGTGCGCTGCAATGTCATGCGAAGAAGACGTACACAGTGCAGCGCACCGTTTCACTTCTTCACAATTGAAGCTGGGCTACACTCGGCCCATCCCAAGTCCAGTAAAGTTGGGCATAGGCCCAAGTTGGTTGGGCTGCCCTCGGCCCAGCCTGTTTTTTTAAAATATATATTTTTTTAAAAAAAAAGTGTACATACAGATCAGTCCTAATGGAAAGGAAATATCTGTTCGTGATAAAATTGCAAGTAGTTTGATGGGATAATAAAAAATAATATTTGTTTTTTCATGAATTATTAATTACATTATATTATTATAATTATTAAATTTACAATATTTAAAAAAAATTATATATATATATATACCCTTTAAAGTAATTTCACAAGTTAAAAGCAATATGAAAAACTTGGTAACCAAACACCCAAAACTGCTTTTTTTTTAACCTCCAACTCAACCACAGTTTTAACCAAACACTTCACTGTTTATTTTGAACCACATTAAAAGCGCTTTTTTTGAAATTGGTTTTTTTCAATCTCAATCGCAAAAGCAAAAGCAATGTCAAACACACCCATAAGCTTTCAAATCAAAGATGTAAAAATATAAGCAACTCACCCCTTTAAAATACAAATTAAAATCACCACTTTAAACATATGAAGTCAAGGATATAGGTCACCACTCACAAATGAAATAAATTATTTCAATTTTAAAAAATTTAAAAGATCCTAACACATGGTATGAATCATAAGTATATATTTGAAGCATCCCTCGGAAACACCAAATAGTTTAAATAATAGTTGTTAGCCATAAGGGCATTATATTTATGAAAACAATGTTTTCACATTGAAACTCTTTATCACTAAGGGCCTGTTTGGGAGAGCTTTTCAAAATACTTTTCGTGCTGAAATACATCAAAATGATATTTTTTATTTTTTAAAAATTATTTTTGACATCAGCACATCAAAATTATCTAAAAACACCAAAACATATTCATTTAAAATGAAAAAACAAAATTTGAATTTCAGCAAAATAGCGGTTTGGCCGCGAAGCCAAATAGGCTCTAAATGTTCCATGAAAGTTAATAAAGTTAGGTGCTAGTTTTCAAAGTAAAGGATATAACAATTATGGTAGTATCAAAATGGATCATAAACCTAAAATCTAAATGTATCGATATTCGGATGGAACATATGAGTCGTGTACTCAACATTAAGTGATATCATTCAAAAATAAAAAAATTCCAAACTCAGATGTGTTTTTTAAGTAATGTAAAGGTGCAAAATACATAAATGAGACTCTCGCCTAATAAATAAAATTCATTGACATCAAAATTAATTATTTTGATGGTCGTAACTGATGTTAATGGTGATTTTTTTCTCTCTACCATCAAAATCTAGATATTTTCTTTTTCCTCTCTCAAAATAGGAGCTAAGAAGTTAATAAAAATTAAAGTTATGGATTAAGGTTGATTTTTTTTTTATTGGGAGGTCAATGGAGCCCAATATTTATAATTTAGAAAATACGAGGTCTAAAATAAATATTGTGCTCAAAATTCAAAAAAAAAACTTCTCACTTTCTTTGTCTCTCTTATTTTAATTTCCTATGTTGTAACCTTATTTTTTCCAAACAAATTAACTTAAATTCTCATTCAATTTAGTTTTATAGGAATAAAATTAAATAAAAGTGTTGGCAAAGGAAACAATATGAATAATAAATAAATTATTGTAGTGTTTTTAGAGTATGCTAATATCAAAATTAAATTTTTAAAAATATAAAAAAAATCTTGAATATATTTTTAAATAAAAATTACTTTAAAAAATAATTATTACTATAATATCATCTTTATTATACAAAATGCTAAACATGTGGGATTTCACTGTAGCTATAGACACATTTCACTATGCATTAAAATAGTGTAATTACTATTATACCCTTCAACTCATAAAATTTAGTTACTGCATTCTGGGCTATTTACATGTTTTTAATGGTTTGCAGAGTAAAATTACCATTTTGCTTCCGGTTACAGTAAAAAACATGTTGCTTGGTCAAGGTTGTTATAGACATTTTAGTTTTCTAATGAAGAATATGATACGTATTTTGCCCATGAATCAGACAAAAGCCAGGCTTGGCGCCAGGGGTATTATTGTTTTTTCATTAACTGGCGAGCAGCACAAATATTGAATTACCCCCGGAAAAGACAAAAATGAAGAGTTTGATGTAGGAGTAGCTTGGTATTTTCCTATGTGGCTTAGTCGTTATTACTTGGGCTTTTTTTTTTTTTTTGGGGGGGGTGGGGGGGGGGGGGTGGGGGGGGGGGGGGGGGGGGGGGGGTTATTTGATATCTTTTTAATTCTGTAAAAAAACACTGCTGACGCATCGGCAAGATGTGCCGACAATTGTTTTTTGTTTGCGCCCTATCGGCAGCTCGTGCAGCGTCGTTAGGTGGTGGAAAATGTCAATCCTCTATCTCACTGACCTCTACAACATGTCCTCTTTTCCATGGTGATTCGCGTGTCGTCGAACGATGATCAGAAACATATTAGTGGTCGGTTGATCCTTTTTTCAACTTTTCTATCTCTCCCTACAAACAAAATTAGATGCAGTCCTCTTAGTTTATGATATTATCCTCTCAGTTCCTGTTCTTTTGATTGTTTTGTTTTGTCTTGATTGTTGCTAGAAAAGTTTAGATTTGTTTCAATTGAGTAATTCGATTTATCAAAGTCACACGTACAGAGATAAATAATAATAAAAAATCAAAATTAAGAGTATAGATATATAAATACGAACAAAAAATTAAAGGGATCAAAACTAAACAAAAAAAATTAAAAAATTAAAATTAAAATACAAAAAAAAAACTATATATTTTAAAACAAAACAAGAACAAATTTCTCACCACAATGCAAATAGGTGGTGAAAGGATATACAATGATAAATCCCCACTCATTGTCTTTTAGAATATTTTTAATAATGATGGGATGAGGCACCGATGACCCACCACACAAACTTGCCAATTAGTGAGTAGTCGGTTGAGACTCAGTGTCTGTTTTCGTAATTTAACTATATTTTTTATAAAAAAAACTATTTAAAAAAAATATTAATCTTTAATTAATTTAAAATAGTATATCAAGAATAAATTTTAAAAATATTTTAATATATTTATAAATAAAAACAAATAATGAAAAACAACACTGGAGTCCCTTTCACTCCTCCCTGCCTTCTTCCTTTTCTTTTCTTTTCTTTTCTATTCTATTCTAGATTAGATAGATCATTCTATTATTATCATTATCATTATCATTATCTATCACCAATTAGATCATGGATTTTTGCTTTCACACGCACTCATCATCTTCTTCGTCACCTCACTGTAATTTCCACATGTTGTCTTCTGGAAGTAAATTGATCACAATCAGAGACACCACCGCCATGGCACCGTCGTCGTCGTCGTCACCATCGTCACCCTTCTACGTTTCTTTTCTGTTCTGTTCCGTAACAATCACTGCTACCCAAAATGCTCTGATATTTTAGTTATTAACATTACATTTCTTCCTCTTCTTCTTCCTCTTCTTCTTCTTCTTCTTCTTCTTTTGCGTATACTTGCTGGTTCTTTTTACATATTTGTTTCTTGGAACCAATTTCTCTTTCCAATCCAGTAGTAGTAGTATAGGAGGAAGCAGGCAAGAAAATGCTGTGTAATTCACTCATCACTGTTGCTACTGCAACGACCATGCCGCCACCAGCACCAGCACCAGCACCTTCATCTCATGTTTTGCCCATCAGGTAATGATTAAAATTGACAATTGTTTATTTAATTTCTCACTTAAACTTATTCTTGGCTGCTTGATTTATAATTTTATGCTTAAAGTTGTGCCCCGTCTTCATAAATATGAATAAATATTTAGTTTTCACTTATGCATGTATGTACTTGTATTAATAGAGAGGTGGGGAAGAAGGAATTTCTGTGGTATGCAAAACCCCAAATGTCCCTTTATTCTTTTCACAATGATCATATCATATCAGGTATGATCATGATCAACACCGGCGTTGGAGGAGAAGAAATGGGAATACTATTGTTTCAGTCTCAGCGTCAGCTTCCCCTCTTTCAATCAATCAGATGACCATGGACTCATCTTCCCGCCGTCTCAAAACTTATCAGGAGGTTGATTTGTATACCATTTTAACACCCTATCTTGCCTTTGTCGTCTTCATCATCATACTACTACTAATTTGTTGTGAAGATATGCTGTGCAATGGTTTTTTGGTTGCATTAATGTCTTTCTTCACCTTTTCTAATCTTGCTACTTATTTTTTCATCTTGAAACAATTGCTACCAGGTTGTCAGCTCCGCGAGGGAAAAGTTCACCCAGGAAATCTCCTTCCAATCCAAGGACAAGGACATATCTCTTGCTAAGGTATATTTGAATTTTGATAAATGATCTTTCCTTCTTCATTGTTTTTATGATCATAACTTGATATAGTGATTTGTTCCCTTTTCTTCCCTAATATTTTCTCGTGTGTACCTCTTGACCAAGCTATTTGTTGCAAATCGTGTGTAAGTTGTTGTGTTATTATATATCCTTATGTATCAAAATCTTGTAATTTTTTGGAATTAAATTGATTGAAAGTTCCTTTGTTGGGAGATTCTGAATTCCAGTGTGTTTTCTCCTGGCTGGTCTAGGCTTTGCTATACATTGCATCAGAAGATGAGGCATTTATCACTCTCAATCAAGAGATCAATGCTTGCTCACTCCAATATGAGAGGAGAGATGTCTCAGTTGCATCGAATGCCCAGGAGTGGGATTGTGTGGAGCAGATGCCTTTGGCTGGAAAGACAATAAGTCAGTGGGTCAGTGAGTTGGACGACATCACCAAGGAGGTCGAAGCAGAGCTAGTTTCAAGAGAAATAGGTTGCTATTTTGTTGAGCTTTTGGATGCAGTGAATCTAGTCCTTTTTGAGTTGAGAGGCTTCAAAAGATCACCTGTTGTTGTAGATTCAAAGTATTCATACTTGCACACAGTATTAAGCACCAGATGTGGCAGTGGTAAAATTTCATCCTTTTTATTTAATGCATTTTTAGCTAGTTGTTTTATTGCATTTTCTGGTTCGCTTTGTACATTGGGGCTCTTGAATAACTTTCTTATTTGTGATATATGCTTTATTGCTGTGTTCTTTCCTTCTGTGGGTATTCACCACAATCTGATCATATATATTTTCCTTCTTGACAGCAATTTTGCTCAGTATAATTTACATTGAAGTCTGTAGACGACTTGGTCTGACCATTGTGGGATCTCGAGTTGGGGAAGATTTTTTGATATGGCCCCAAATGGGAAACCTAGAGGTGCTTAAATTGTTCGTGCTCATCAAAATTTAGCATGGCAGCTCATGGTTCTTACTAAATTTATTCTTTCTAATGTGTCATTGAAGCATTTCCTTACAATCTGTGGATGACATACTGTTGTAAAACCTTATTTTTCGACAAACTTCATGCCAGATTCTTCTCATTTTGTTTCTCCTTCCTGTAGGAGCTCTTCAAGGTAACTTCAGGGCACAGCTTGTTTGCAATTGTCAACGGAAGGTGTGTTGAGGACCCTAGATCAAAGGCATCAGATTTAACTGGAAACTCTCTTTTGGGACTTGAGATAGCTACAAAACGAGACATTATAGGGATTGCTCTGGCCAATTTGATTGTGAGTTCTGATTTCTAGAATTTCATCCAAATACTTTCTGTCTTTTACATTTACCAAGATAACCAGCGCACCCATTTAGTCCCTTTTTAATTCTTCCATCATTAACAGTTATTTATTCTCTAAATATACCTATGCCCACTTGGGATAAACTAAATCTTATATTGTGGCAGAGGCTTCATTGGAAACGTGCTTCAAGATCAAATCCTGGATTGATGCTGACTTCTCCACTCAGGCATGCTCATAATACTGATGAAAAACTTATCAAGGTCCATAATTCAAGTATTCCATTGCTTCGTCCTCAAGATCTAAGGTAGTTTTCTTTTGTATCTATATGGCTGTGTCGGTTTTCTTCCTTTTGTTCAATGTTTGGGTGGGCCACGTAGCCCTTATCTTCAAGCTGTTTATTTTCAGATTATCATAAAACAGTTAAGCGTGTGACATGGGAACAATAACAGGACATGTTGAATTGTTGATTTTTATAATCATGATACATGCATCAGTTATTCAGCAAACATAAAAATAATAATAGAAGAAAGCAACTTACTGTGTGTCTGGATCATACCTAATTAACTTGTGCGCTCCATTTTCTTAGTGCAAAATTGTAATTGCTTTCTTTTCCCATGGACCAATCCCAGGGTTTTTGCGCGAGTTGTGACATAAACCGCACCTTGTGGGGTGAGGGTGAAGCATTTTTTTGCTATTGAGATGGATGGGGTTCTGGCTGGTTTTTTGGTGTTAATTGTTCCTGTCCATATAGTCTGAGCCAATGTTAGTGTTTCCTTTCGTCCTTCTGGTGAGCAATCTTTGCCACTCGAGCAGAAGAAAGGGCTTTGGAAAGCTTTTTTTGAACTTTTGGTGCTGTTTAGTTTGGCACTGCTGGTTCTGCTTCTTGTTATGGGTCTTGTGTCAGTTTGCCATTTTCGTGTCCACCTTTTCTTTTGAGGATGCCTTATTGTTGTGTGGTTGTGTAAATCAGATGACTTTCTTCTGTGAATTTTGATTTGTTAGTTCCAGATGTTGTTTCAGAGTCTCTGCTGCCCGTTTCCCTGTAAGACCTATTGAGATGGCTTTTCAAGTGACCTTGATTGCCCTGTTTGGTAATGTGCTATCTTCTAAAGTGTTGGTTCCTCCCGGCATGCTTTGCTTTGCAGTTCTCGTTCTCTATCCTATCTTCTTTAGGACATCTGCTGGTTTTGTTTGTGTGGCAGTTGTAGGTCTTGGTGACTGGTCTAGTCATTGTCTTGGTCTAGGCAGTTTTCTTTGTATTATTCCGGGTTTCTTCTGCTTCCTTTTGGTAGTCCTTCCAGTTGGCTTTGTGGCTGCAGGTGACGGGAGTCTTTTTAGCTTTTGCATGGTTGTTAGGCTAGTTTTTGTTTTTTGGGGGGCTAATTTCTTACTTTATTGTTTCCTGGGGCTCATTTATTTATTTTCTTATTTGCTAAATTGCCTTTTTACTGCTCAGACTCTCTTTTCTAATCTCTTAATCGTCAGTTAATAAATTTGATCTCATTCACCAAAAAAGTAAAAACATAGAATAGTGTGATGATGTGGTCTTTAAGCATGTTAACATTCTTTATTATTCAAGCTTCTTGCTTACAACCTGCAAGTGCCCTTGTAGTATGAAGAATACTTGATTTCATCAATAGCACTTTCAAGGTTTTTCCATTTACCTGTCATTCTTGGAACTAAAGAAGCAAGATTAGAAACTGTATTTCAACCTTTGGTCCAGGCTAATTTTTCTAGAATAGGAAATGCATTCTACTCGAGCACGAATTTCAGTTGGCACAACATGATTTTCTATAGCATACTTCTTTCATGCATACCAAGCTGAATTACAGAGCTCTTTACAGGCTGGCTATCATGGCTTCAGAAAGATTGTTGATTCTGCAACCGCATAATTGGGCTTTGAGGAGAGACCATGGCATGATGCTGTACTATAACAGGTATAGATTTTGCGATATTCACGCCTTGACGAAAACTGCAACGCATTTCATTACGGTGTGATTGAAGTAATTGCTTGCAATTGCAGGAAATATGGTCAGGCAGTGCAAGAGCTTAGCATCTGTATGGCCTTTGCTCCAGAAGAAGAGGCGAATATCCTAGAAGCATTTGTCGAGAAATTGCACTTGCTGCGGCTCGAGTCATCGTGGAAGTCCTTGGGACACACTGGTCAACTAACAGCTCTTTGAGGTTTTGTACATGAGCCTCCCTCCCTCCCTCCCCTTCTCTGTGTAACCTAACATGGATAAGCATGTACCGCCCTGAGGTTTATGGGAAGTGCTTGCATGCCCTCCATTAAGAATATTCAAGTTGCTTGCTACTGAGAATAGTATAAAAATACAGCTGTTAGCATTTTCCTGATCTTGAATACAGAATGATCATTTAAAAAGGGTGCTTAATTCTCTTTTTCTTTCCTTCTACTCTCCCATTTTTCATTCCCCTGTACTGTACTGCTGTGATAGGCACTCCAAACTATGGTCTATTAACCAAGTCCCAAGTCCTGACAGACAACTAATTCTGCCCTAGCTGCTGTTTGTCACTAGTTTGTGTTAGCAATTCAGAATCCCCCCAAAGTGTGAAAATGTTTCAAATTCATCCTTGATTTTCTTTTATTTTTTGAAGGTATTCTTGTGAAATGACCCCTCTTCAACAAAACTATACATTTTGGCCCCTCCAGTTGACAAATTCTGGATTCGTCCCTAGGGAGCATCACTCATTAGTGTATTTCACGAGTGTTTCTGTTCTGTAGAGTTACCATTCAGAAACTAATTATTAATGAGAAAGTACTAGGCAAACATGTATTTAAGCTAATAGTCTTAAGAATGAAAATAATAAAAATAATTCGGAAAACAATCCATTTAGCTTTTCCGATGCTGACTACTACATGTTTTCATCTTTTGTTTCTATTATTTATTATTATTTTGTAAATAAATTTTATATAAATTCCATTTAGAAACTGTATTGGTGGCCGGAAATTCCAGTAGAATCATAAATTATTTTTTATTTAACTATATGATAATAAAAATAAATGATTAAAAATACAAAAACCAATCTAATACCGAAATATTTTTAAAACTACAATAACCTTATAAAATTGCAAAATTATTTTCCAATTAATCTAATATCTAAATATAAAATAATAAAAATAAATAAACTAGCCAAACCCACAAACCAAATTTTCTACAAGAATCTTAGTTTTAATAATTAATAACATGTTATTAACAATTAAAGCCTCACTTGATGATTAATGTTTTCCTTTTTTTCTTAAAGGGATTGAAGTGGAAAAAATCTCCACATCTTTAGTTCAGGAATCCAGGACGAGGACAGCCGCACGTATTAAATAATATATAATAGCCACCAATGAATGTCGTGTACATATAAGCTTATAAATTCTATAGGTGAAATTGACATTAATTTAAATAATATAAATCATAGATTATAAATTAGTTTTTTTGACATGGGATGGGACACAATGGACTGACTAGTTTTCCATGTGATGCCGTCAATGGCAGCGAATATTCTGATAATTGGATGCTTGTGGTTTAATTTATTAGGCAGACATAGCAATACTTTTGTCTATGATTAGGTCAATTTTCTGTCTACTTTAACTTTTAATAATACAAAGATTATCACGTTTAAATTTTAATTGGTTCCAATTTTATTTATTTTTAAAAGGTTAAGATCTTCAAAAGAAATAAGAACAAAAATTATACTAAGAAGTTTCCCATTTTTTTTTATCACAAAAAATAATACCTTTCAAGAAAAAACTTATTTTGTTTTAAAAGTAAAAAAATAAATATTTATTAATTCTCTACTTCTTTAAAAAAGTTGTAGGTTCACTCCTTGTGTGTGATATGGTTAAGCCACTCTCATTAAAAATGTAACTTTTATGGACCTCATTTTCCAAGTTTATTTTTTTCATAAGAGTTTTGATACTATATGCTTATGATTTTATTTATTTTAGTTACATAAAATTTATTTCTTTTTAGAATTTTCATGAACTTGTGCACTCAATCATCTAAGTTACAAAAAATTGATATGATAGTAATCTCGAAATAAGATTTTTTTTTATGAATTAAAACGCCACGTTTTAGCTCTCAAAGACAGGATGGAGAAAGAAAGAGCTCACTTACAATGGAAAAGGAAGGCAAACAGTTCTTTTAATTAGGATAAGCAAGTTACATTTCTAGCTTTACTTTTCATTTGAAAAAAAATAATTTTCTAGTGCATTTGTCCTCTTCATTAATATTAAGATTTTTTAAGAAATTAAATTTATATTAAGCGGTGCAATAGTTTTTCTAGCAAGGATAGTAAAAATAAAAATTAATTATTTTAAGAGTCTTTATAGTGATGATGGTCTTGTAATAAACTCTTTTTCTTTCATTTTCATCTTGAATGAAAGAACGATAACCATGGATATAATAGAGCTCAATGATTCTTCGATTGCTTATACAAGAGAGGATGAAGAGGTTCTCCTCTAGAGAGAGAGAGAGAGATTATCTGGAAACACTAGCACCTCTAGAGAGAGAGAGAGAGAGAATGATCTAGAAACACTAGCATGTTGTTTCTATTTGTGTTTGTCATTCAAAATTTTAATGAGATAACTCACACAAAATGTTAGCAACCCACGAAGAAGAAGTGACCTGTATAAAAGTAATGTTTTTTATATTTAACATTATTAAAAAATAAAAAATAAAATAGATTCTGAAAGAGGTCGACTGGCAGGAAAACTGTACCTTTCACCCCCATCCATACATACGAGGAGAGACCTTACTTAGCACACCAACGTCGAAGCTGAACCGCAAAAACATTCTGCTTTTCTACAAAAAAGAAAAAGAAGAGAAACATGTATATATCACTTGAGACGTTCCTTCTTTGTTACATCTCAGTGTACCAGTCAAGGGAATATAGCACACGTTGGCTTCTTCATGGAGGAAAAAGATTGGATAATTATGTCTCAGAGCATTGAATTAATGTTCAATCTTTTGCATACGATGGCACGAAGTCCTTGATCCTCTGCTTAAGGTGCTGCATTCAGAAAATATATCCCATTCAATAAAGCTCCAAAAAAATTAAAAAGAAGAAAAAATTGAACGCAAGTTTTACGAATCACCTCTAGTTCTTTATGGAGCACTACGAATATCTTTTTTAGCCGTTTGTGTTTCTGCAACCCATAATCATCAGGAGAGTCAGAATAGAAAAGTCTAGGAAGGAAAAAAGAAAGCAACATCAATGTGCTTCCTGAAAAAAGAAAGCAACATCAAAGTTATCAATCCCAGCCTGGTGATGAAGTTCAAAGGATAACAACAAAACTGAAAGTATTCATCAGCATATTTGCAGCTCCCAAACTAACAATTACTGTTCCCTCTATCGTCAAAGATAGAAAACTTATGACCTCAGACTGCACTGTAGACACAAGGAACCAGGCATGGTAGGCACGGGGGGGGGACAAAAAACAAAAACAAGAAGCATGCATCAAAATAATTAAAGCAGCTACTTGGACCTTATCATAACGACCTTCTACTTGCTGTCTAGAGAATCTTGCACGTAGTGCATTATTTCAAACTGCTTGGTTTATCTTATTATTTAATGATCCTACCAATAGCACTAACAGATTTTCTCACTTCAGTTGAGTCTAGTTTTCTGGGTGTTGACACACCTCATTCATCTCACCTTCCTCAAAATGAGAAAGGTTGTGTGCTTACTTCGAACTCCCTCACTTGAATTCGTCAAATCAGTCATTGAACTTATCCTCCTTATCTTTGTCACTCATCTCACCTTCCTCAAAATAATAAAACTGCTATCACTTGATGCATTTCACCATCTGCATTACTATACAACCTATGCAGTCAACAAGTTTTGGTTGCTAGCATTCTAGTCTAGCAGATGGATGAAAATAACATAAGTCTACCTAATTCACTTTCTTACCTAATATATTCACAGGAGCAAGTGTTAGTATTCATTATTAAAGGGAGGAGTCCCATGTCAACGCTCTTTAAATAGTGAGAAATTAACAGAACTGATGACAAGGAAATGCCAACCTCACATATGGTTTGTGCCACTTCATACAGATAGACGTGCAAAGAGTTATGGATCACATCTTTTTCCCTAATCACTACTGAATTCAAGTGTCTAGACTCTAAAAGTTTGTCTAAATGGATGCAATTTCCAGCAACTTGTGTCTTTCATTCAGCAACAGAATCCTAATTCCCACACCACTAATAACAACATTCGCCCAATCATTTCTACCCTGTCCTTGTATTTGCAAACTCTTTCTACAATTTCCAATAAAAAAAACCCTGAAATCATCAAGATATCAAATTTCATTCCATCAATAGAGTCGGTGGTGCCTGTTCTTTATCCTAAAGCATATTCAGGTGCAGCCATCCTCTAATCCCTAATAATGTTTACAAGTAGAATTTAATTGATCCAGAAAACAAATTTGTAGTAACTAAGACGCTTTAGTGAAGTTAATTTGTACGTAAAAATGAAAACTGCCACAGAAAAGGTACCATAAAAAGACTTTAAAGCATACCATTCCACATTGACTATAAGAATCCTTCAACTGCATCACGATGTTATGATATCTATCCATATCCCTTCCTTTTGCAGATTCAAGGTCCTTTCCCAGTTTATGGAATTCATTCCTGCATACAACATCAAGTGTCCAGATATAATTAGAGAACAAACCAAACAGCGCTAGACCAAACCTAGCAAAAAGCAAAACAAATCACTCCTTATAAAAAAAATGAAGAAGAATTTTTATGATACCTGTAGCTCTCTAGGATCCTGTTCAAGGAGCAGTAACTATAATATTTATCATGATATTCCTGCACATATTCTCGGTACCTGCATAATAACAGGTGGCACATGATTTAAATTTCATGTCATGGAATTGAGTGATTTTAATCTTACTATGAAAAGAACAAGGCAAGCTATTCAACAAAAAAGCCTCAAACCAAAACAAATATGATTACTCACTGAGAAAAATCCTTAATTGGTCCTCTGAGCTCCGGTACATCCTTTTCATACTTGGAGTATGAAGAGCTGTCATCCTCTGAAGAAGATTCCCTCTTCTTAGAAACATTATTGCTATCCTCTGTCATAAGGGTATCTTTCCGTCCATTTATCAAATTAGATTGTGTTTTACTTTCCTTTATTGAGTGGAGAAGTGTTCCACGTTTAGATTCGTGAAGCTTCTGTGCAGTGAGAGGGGCTTTCTTGTGGCTTTCTCCATAGCCTTCCATGCTATTTCCTAGCTTTGCAACAGTTTCATTGGGTCTTAATCTACTACTTGAGTCTGCCAACTTACTGAAGCCAGATCCAACATCAAGATTATCTACACTAGAAACATGTTGCGGCTGAGACAGAATAGCTTTATAGTTAAGTCTTGTTAAATCATTGACACGACGTTCTGGGGACCTCTTAACTCCAGCACTTAGGTTAGGTGAGGGCTTTCCTGAGTCCAATGATACCTTTCCAATAGATTTGCCCTTGTTTATATCTGAATTACAGTTATCTGAAGTGCTTGATTTGTTCTCCGAGTGTTTAAAAGAACCTTTCCTTTCAAACCGCTTTTTAACGGGTGTTTCCTCATGAAATGGCTCACGAAGTTCTCCTAACTCCAAGTCTGAAAGCTCTCTATGGAGACCTCTTCCACTAACAACTGGGTACTTTTCCATGTCGACTCTATTGGTGTCCTTGGGTGAAAACCCAAAATTTGAGTTTGAAATTTGTCCAGCATCCTTTGGTCTTCCAAATGCTTCCCCTGGTTTCCTATAATGGGAATCAAAGGGAGCTGAATGTCTGCCTCCAGAACCACCTTCCTTGGAATTTCTTGGCACCTTTTGCTCCTTCAAAATATTATCCTCATTCTGAGTATCTCTGGAAGCCTTTTCTCTTTGAATAGAAATCGCTTCATGCACATAAGAGCCCTTTTCTGGAAACTTACAACTAGTTCCTGAGCCCTCAGCACGTTTGGATCTGCTGCTTGCATCATCCAGAGCTTTCAACCTTGCATTTTGATCAGAAGATCTCCGACCTGGTCGTTGAAAATCTGGATTAGATTTTCCAGAAATTGCCTGGTTATATAGCCTTTCTGAGCCAAAATCACTTGCTTGTTTATTAGCTCTATCCATCACTTGAATGGCAGGGCCCTTGTACATGTCTTCATTGTGTTTATCATGTGGACTCCCTGAGAATTGGATGTCCCTACCCTTAGAAGTGGGCACTAGAGACAAGCTTTCAGTTTTCAATCTTTTAGCACGCTCAGATTTACTGTCATAGCTCTTCACATCAAGGTCCCTTTTCGATTTACTTTTTGATGTTCTCTCTGAGCTGTCTGATTGTTCATGCCTAAAGTTGTCCCTAACCATATTATCATCGTCATCAAATAAGTTTCCTATGAACGTTTGGCGCTCTTGAATCATATCATGGTCATGAAAAGTGGATTCTGCTCCTTGCACAGGTTTTTCACCTTCTTTGCTGGAAACCAAACTATCATTTTTAGTTATTTTAATGTCCTTTTCATCACCAGCCAAGTCATTATCGATTTCAATAGCATCGGATTCATGGTCCTCAATTTCAATAGCATCAGATTCATGACCCTCAATGTCAACTGCAGCAGATTTATTACCATCTAGCTTCTCATCAATCCCATTCAGCACAGACCTCCAATGATCAGGAGACGCCAATAATCCTGGTTCATCGGCCTGCAACTTATTTTGGGGTTCTTTATCATCATCACTTGTCATGATATCAACATCCTCATCAGAACCCTCCTTACTGTTGGAAGAAGCATCACTTTCACTGTCACTGCTACTCCCAGTTCCACTTCCAACTGGACTTCTGCTCCTACTCCTGCTTCTGCTGCGGCTTGCACTGTCACTTCCACTATCGCTGCTGTCACTCTCGCTGTCGCTGTCACTTCCACTATCACTAGAGCTGCCAGCATGCCCTTCACTAATGTCAGAAACCTTCTTCTCACCAAACAGATCAGGCGAGGCCTGATCTATTTCAAGTTTTTCTAATGCATTTAATTCTTCTCCAAGTTTAGAGTTTGGCTGGACTAGTTCCTTGATTGCAACAGTAGAATCTTTCTCTGCAAATATTGGCTCTGGATCAGGTCTCTGGGCACAATTATCTTCAGGAGCATGTGCTTGCTGGTGGTTGTCTTCAGGAGAACTGGAAGTAAAATAACACATCTATAACCCATGTGATGGATATACACACACAAATAAACACAAGGCAATGTACTTCAAAGAGTGTTCATACAGAAAGTTTGAATTCAATTTTCTACAGTTTTCACAAGGGGATAATTCACTGGAGCAGATTAGGGCAAAAATATGACTAGAGCCCAGTTATAAGAAGGTAGCAGCACCACCAACCCAATGGCATCATATGGATTCATTTCAATTTCATGTACCCCATAAGAATGATTAACCAACAAAATACAGAGATAAAAAAATATTGAAGTGTTGTAAGAAAAAAATCTCGAAGACTGACTCAAATTCCCAAATGATTTAGAGCGAGAGGAGAAATTAAAAGGTTCAAAACCCACAACCTAAAGACAAACACAAAAAAGAAAACTAAGCATTCTAAAATCAACACACGTGAATTGAGAGGTTAGGCATAAAGGAATTCTTTATGCCCTGGCAAGATCAATTTCCAAGCCATGTAACAGTGAAAGGAGAACAGAGCAGGATATTATGCCGCAGCCTATTAATTATGATTCAATAAGTATTAGGTAATTCTGCCAAATATCCTCATTTTTATTCACTCTTCCAGGAAATATTGTTAAGATCTAGTAGCAATCGAAAGGAGAACAAAACAGAATAACGTAAGTCGTAACAACCTGGCAACCGAATCAGCCAAATGAAAGAAACTTCTATCACATTAATTGGTGTATACCTTCCACTTTCAGATGAAGGTTTCTTGAATTTTTCTGACTCCATTCCTGGTTTCAAGATATATCTTCCTGGAGCTTGAAAATTTGCTATCTGATACTCAAAGATTGAATGAGAAGACATAAGGATCACAATCTATTCTATAACCGCTAACATAAAGGTTTTAACTGCTTACCTTTTTTATAATGGGCTCAATCTTCTTAGCAGAGTTTGGAAATGTACTCCCAACAGCTTTCTCCAAAGCCTACAAAACATGGGAGGTAGAGTTTACAAAGACCAAGAAACCAGTAAAGAGCTAGTCACAGAAATTTACAAGGACAAGAGAAACCACAAAGATCTCATCACAGAAAAGCATCTAAGCACAAAGCCCGGAACAAGCCGAAGAAGCAGCATGTAGCAAATATGGAACCAAATATTCAGTGAAAAGTATTTTATATACTAGTATCTGCCTCATACCTTCAAGCTCATCCCTTTAGAGTTCTGGATTAGTAAATCAACTAGCATACTCTGCAAATCCATTGGTTTAGCCCCCAAGTTCCCTTTGCGCCCGGTTGTCTCCCATAAAGCACTAGTAGCCTTGGCTGGGATTTCATTCTCTGAGCTAGCAGCATTCTCTTTATTTTTCATCTGGGTAGGAATGTAGTCTTCTGTGCCCACATTATGCTTAGTGACGCTTCCAGTTCCGTATGGAGATGCTGGAGCCCCAGATTGTTCTGGAGGGGATGGTAGAGGTGAAGAGAGTCTACCTTTTGCAATAGCAGCTGAAGACAGTGCAGGTTTATAGGTGGATTTAGGGAAGCCGCTTCCTGCAGTTGGTGCATAGTTTGAACAAATTAAAATAGTAGAAATAGAAAATGAGCAGAGCAGCAACAGTAAGGAAAAAAAACACTATGTTAAAAGGGTTTTAAGCTTCTTAAACTTCTGAGCAGATACCATATAGAAAAGGTACATTTTTTAATCACATGAAAATCCACAAGTATACCTGGGTTTGGCTCAACTTTCCGCTTCTTATATGGAGGTTGTTTCTTTTGCTTAAAGTTTCTCCATGGAGTAGCTGGAACCAAGAGAAACATTAACAATTAAAGCTCTATTTGTTTGTCAGAACAAATGTTCATAAGAAATATTTGAATATAGGAACATAGCCTCAGTGAGCAACAGAATCAACTTCATCCTAACATTTCAGTCAGTGCCTAAAATGTTTGTTGGATTCTCTTCTCTAAGGGAAAGTCAAGTGAATGGAGAAAAAACAAACACAGCACAAAACAAAAAAGATCAGAATATAAGTCAACTTACACTCAACAGCTGCCAATTGCTTTATTTGACTCTTTGCGGCTGGGTTTTCATGGTCTAACACGATAGCTCTATCATCAGGGGAAAAAAAAATTACAATATTAGTTATACTAGCATTATGGGTGGTGACATCACTTTCAATTTTATGCCTTCTGAACTATTTAATAACTGTCAATAAAAAGCAATCAAGCATCACTACAGAGAGCAATCAGCAGGAATCCAAGTCTTTTACAGAGATGTTGCTAAGAAAATAAAGCCCAACTGGTCGGGATAAAATAACCTACTTAATTGACATCAGAAAGCTGAACCTTTTATTGAAAAGCCACAGCACATATTATTGAATCATGTATACAGACTATAAAATAAAGCATATGCTGGAAGAACTTGCGAAAGAATCTTACACAAAGTGCCTAATACAGCAAACAACAAACAGTCAGATTTGGGAACGTGATATAAGATCAACATTTATAGCAATATCAACAAGAGTTAATCTGCAATAAGAGATTAAGATTAATATCAACAATAGTCAATCTGCAAGGACACCTCCATTTGCTTAACATTCAAGTGAATAACGCTAAGAATACTAAGTAATAAAATCCAATGAGATATTCAGGCACAGGTGACAATGATTAAGAAAACAAAACATGATAAGGATACCTAGGCTCTAGCAATTAAATAATTTCAAGAAATAAAGTGGGCGTAAGAGCATCATATGACATACTTGCGAGCTTTAGATTTGCGTTCTGCTTCCTCTGAAAGCATCTTAACATGGTTCGTAGTTGATTCATCCAGGATACGTTGGACATTGACCTTCCGCCAGGCACATCCAGATTCTACAAGCAAACCATTACCATCTACGCCACCCTGTCGTTCTTCATAAATGTCACAGAGGTCACCAAATTCCCTCGACCATGTGAATCTGAATTCTTTACCACCCACATCAATAACCTAATGCAATTACATAAACCCAAACAAAGCTATCAATTTTGGACAAATAAATAATAATTGCAAAGAAAATTATATTAAACACTAAAAGTAATTGTCTAAAGGAAAAGGAAGAGAAAATTTGGATGTAAGTGACTCACATTCCCATCATTGTTATTAGCTATGGAACCAAACTTAATTCTTGCAGTGCCACCCTGAGCTTCAATTCTTCTGATCTCATCCACCAAGTCAGGTACCAACCTTATAATCATGGCAAAAGCAAGTGGGCTGTTTCCCGGAATTAAAGAGAAGGTCTCTTCAACACCCGGGTTTGAAGCCGTCAATGACTTGGCATTAATCGGGCCCGGACGGTTGTTGCGAGGGTTATTGGAGGGACCAAGGGAGAGGCGGGAGGCTGGTGTAGGGCGGTGAACTGGCGGAGGAGGTGGTAAGGAGGAGCGCCTGGAACCAGAGCCGCCACCGCCTCCTCGGCCGCCGCGCTTGGAGGATCCTCCGTACATTATTAGAGGAGGTTGTTGATGATAATTAGCATTAAAATTAAATGGATAGATCAATAAATACAGTACTGTTATCTGAATGTTATCTGTTGTGGGGGAGGGGGGTTTCTTGAGTGGGGTGATTTGATCGTGGGAGAGACGAGGAGAGGGGTAGAGACGCAGCCAGTGACGGAGAATAAAATACTTTTTTTTTAATTTTGTAAGCTTATATAATGTTTATAATTTCATATACACATTTATATTCTCTTGGATTTTCTTTATTTTGTAGAGTTGTGCTTAGTTTTGTGTGAGATTAATGGAAGAATTAGAATTTAAATATTTTTTAAAATATTAATAAAATTTGTTGTAGAAGTAAAAAAAAAAAAAAAACTAACTAAAACAATGATACGATTTCCTAATAAAATAAGGAAGCTAAAGTTAATGGTTTAATTATATTATCTTTTATTTTAATTTATTTCATTTTTATCATGTGTTTTTTTAAACTCAAAATTATTATATTATTTTATATAAAAAATATTATGTTTTGATTCTAACTATAAGTTGTTTTAATCCGGAGTTATAAACGAACAAATCTTGAGTGTAATATAAATTATATAAAAGTATTTAAATAATTAAAAAATGATATATCATTATATATAAATTTTAAAAAAAATCACTTATTTTCAAATAGTATTGATTATGAAAAAATCTTATACAGGGTAATTTTCAAATCTCGTTCAAAGAAATAATAATTATGATTTTGAGAGTAATTATTATTTGACATCGTAAATATTACGACATGCTTATTCTTAATAAATTGATAATATTAACACTAAAAAAATAGTGAGTCAAAGTGATACAAACCTAAAAGGTAAGAACCATATAACCCACAACAACATAATAAAACTAAAATTGAATTTATAAAAACTCGATTCAATGATTACTTGAACCAAGAATTAAAAAAAAAAATGAATGAAAGACTACAGCCCTTCAATTATAAAGAATCAAGAATTGAAGGTATAAGAAAGAAAATTATAAAAATAATCAATTGTTGATAAGTCCTAAAGAGTTTTAAATGAAGAACCAAGAGCATGAGCAACTTCTCACACAATATTATTATGAAATAAAATAAAATCTAAGAAAAATTAAATACAATTTAAATAATTCTATTTATAATAGGTGAAAGATCCTAAAAAAGGCTGAAAAAATAACAAAAGAGTTTTTAAATAGAATAAGAAAAATAATCATAAATCAACTAAAGAGTTTATCTTAAAGTATTTTTGGTGTTCAATCACTATGCAGTTTTAACCCAATAACAAAAAAAAATTAGAATCTTTGGACAAGATTTTAGCTTTGATTTGATGGTAGTATAAGTAATTGTGCTTGTTAGTGTAAAATTATACATTATAAAAAATAAGACCAAAATCACCATTAATGTCCTTGAATAATAAGAAACACAAGTCGTTGTCGTTTGTTCTTTTTTGTGTCAAGGCTACCGAATGCTTTAAGCCCAATAAGCATCTTTTTTTCCTTTAAATGTATCACATTAATTAAAGCTTATTTATCCTTTATTAAAAATCTTGAAAACTTTATTAGTCCAAATATCATGAATAAGCTAAGTAAATGTTTTTTTTTTAATTTTTTTGGCCCTTAACCTTGTGATTAGTCTAATTAACACCTTTAAGGTAGTGTCTCGTTATTGTCTCAAGTCAGATAGTACGAAGACAATAAAGATAGAAAACTTTTTGGTTGATGAGATATAGATAAAGATATTAAAAAATAATTTTATCTCTATGATAGATTTGGAGTAAAATTTTATACTTCTACAAAGAAGGTACAAAGAGAACTTGTTTTCATAAACATTATTTATTATTCCTAAAATATCATCATAAAAAACTCTCAATTTTAAAATTATCAAACGAAGATGTTTAAGGATAAAAATAGTTATTATCATAGTTTTAAAATTCAACACAGGGTCCGATTCAAAGCAAGTTCTGGGTCACGGGTCGGGATGGTCAACTTGAGTTGAACCAAGTCAATATAAGAATAAAAATTATTATTATCATAGTTTTAAATCCTAACTTAGGGGTCAACCTAAGGTAAAGCTCAAGTCATGGGTCTAGTTGACCATAGAACGAGTCAATATAAAGATAAAAGTAGTTATGATCATATTTTAAAAACTTAACTCAAGTTGATCGAGTCGATGTAAGGATAAAAAAACAGTTACTATCATTGTTTTAAACTCAACTCGAGGGGGAAAAGGGCGATTAGATCAAGATCGGAAGGTTCAGTGGAGTGATCAAAGTCAACGTGTTGATAAAAATAATTATTATCATAGTCTTAAAACTCAACTTAAGAGCATCCTAGGTTCACCTAAAAATAGAAATTAAGGCGACCTTATTTATGACTAACTAAAGAGTTTATGATATCACTAGATAGAATTATGAAAAGTGAGTTGCAAATACATTATTAAACATGACAAAGTTTTGGATAGTGTTTAGTATAGGGGAAATACTGTTGATTTTTTGTCAAAACAACTAAATACCTATAGAAAGGATTTTTTCACATGTTTGATATGTGTGTTTTATAATTGGCAAGATGTTAAGATAAGCCAAGTTATAAGTTAATTGACTTATTTAACCTCTTGAAGTATACCTATATTGATTTGTTTTCTAGCATATTATACATGTGTAAGCCCTTAGAAAGATATATGAAGGAGCTTACATGTTACATCACTATTTTGGATGACCAAGTCCAAGTTACTTCCTATATTTTGCACATGTTTTCTTGAGTTAGCATGGCCATTATAATTGTCTAGGCTTATTTTCATGGAATCTAGTCCCAATGGATTTAAGTGTTTAAAACTTGTTTGTACAAAGGGGAACCCCCGCACATGGTTGAGTTATAAATAACCTCCTGAATGAGTTAAATATAAATAGTTAATTAGTTATTTGTTTACTAAGTTTTATAAAGTCGAAGAAGTATAATATAAAATAACAGGATCATAAACAAATATCCATCTCATAATGACTATGAGAGTCATCTAGAGTGTTCTCTTTGTGCATAGGTGTTGCGATAATATAAACGACCCTTTAAGAGACCTAGTGAATTTAAGAAAAACTCTAAAACATAATTGTATATAGACTCTCGGGATATTGTAATAGCTTATAGGCACTTGGAGTAGTCAATAGCTATAAAGATAAGACAAAAGATATTGTTAAAGGTGTCAAGAGATTATAGATAGACATACCTAACTTTACCTTTTGTTTGCCACCATCATCTTAGTGAAGAGTTACCTCTTAAGGGACTTGATGAACATCAAGGTAAAAAAACTTTTTATAATGTCATTATGCATACACTTCTTAAGGTATTATAATTACCTATAGGTGCTGGGAGCAACTGATGGTTGTAGATTTAAGGTAGAGGTTATTGTAAAAGGTGACAAAACTTGTTAGGGCCTTATTTTACTCTTGGTTTTCAAACATTACTTGAGTGAGGAGTTACTTTTTAAGGGACTTGGTTAATAGTACAGCACAACACTTGATGCAACTGTATTATTCGATAGTTTTATCCATATTTACCTTATGTTTTTCCTATATTTTATATATAAAATGCATTGATATTCTTTGTTTTATATTTAGAAGCTACTATGGGATGAAAGATTTAAAAATGAGTAAATTGGAGGTAAATGGAAGATTTGACTTTTAATCGATGTTTTGTGCAGAGCTTAAGTTATAGAGGTCAAAATGAAGAGATTATAGTGGCATTAGAAAACTAACATCCATACCTTTTTAGAACTCTATGGTAAGAAAAATAAATAAATAAATAAATAAATAGTATGGAAATTACATCCCTCAAATTCAAATCATGAATTCTACCAATATTGACCTTCGACCATTCCAACTTGAATATCTTGAGCTACAAGAATTTATTTGATGCAAACTCAATTGTTTAGGATTTTTAACCTAAATACCTATAAGCGTACCAAAAGTTCAGAAGAAGAAAAATATCTTATGAGAGAAATATGATTTTTATAAGATGACACATGAATTCTGCCACCAAACAAGTTCTATAAAGAAACAAGTTCAAATTATATCCTAAAACATCCAAACTGACATTCAAGTCCTTATTTCAGCAATTTAGCTCCTCTAAGTCAAAACCTGAAGATTTCATGCAAGGCTATTTCTTATTTTTAGAAAAATATTTGTTGAAATATTAAATGTAAAACTGTCTACTTAAAGAAGGACTATTTTATAAAATAGGAACTAGATTTTCTAGACTATAAAAAGAAAGAGAGAAAGGAAAGAAAAGAAGGAGAGGGGAAACTAGAAGAGAAGAAACACAAATCCTCTTTCCTAAAAACCTGAATTCATGCATTATTTCATTTTTAATAGTAGTTCTATAGATATGCAAAGCTAAACTTCTTCTTTTTTTGTGTCCAAGGATACATGAACCTTCAGATTTCAAGAACTGTGAGATTTAGTCTTCCATTTATTTTTATTTTATATGATGAATGAATATATTTGTTTTTCTGTGCATATTTTCTATGATTGTTTATCTTAATTGCTAAAGCAGTCTCTCTGTTGTTATTGTGAATAATTTATTGCTAAGCTTGCTATCAAAATCGAAGTTATGGTATATAAATTTGTGAAGAAACAAAGCTTTTGTGGTGGATCTATGTTATTAATCTTAGAGAAAATATTCAAACAAATCAACATGAATTGTGGATAGTTCTATTGTCTAGATTAATCAATTTATCTAGTTTTTAAGGTTACCAATGAATTAAATCATTAGTGCAGACACTATGATTATTTGTTGGTAAAATTTAGTTATACGGCGAATCTGTTAACTAACCAACAACAAGAAAAAATAAAAATACAAAATATAAATTAAAGTTTTTTTTAAGGATGAGTTGTGATTTCTGTTGGTGGATATATACTTGCGCCTGAGGTTTGTTCTATTGATAAATTTTAGTTTTATTTAATTTTCTTAATTTTGTCTTGGTCTAAATAATCATAACCCCCCCCCCCCCCCCCCTGCATAATTTATAGCATGAAGATCTAAACTAAACTTTTCTCGTGGGATTGACCCCTTGCTTGCTCTATACTATCTTGTGTTTTAAGTTATGGTAATTAATTTTTGTGATCACGACATCGCAACAACACTCTTTAGAAAATTATTTTGCCTAGACTCCTCAGACTACTGTAATTCCCTACAAGCATTAGAAACAACGGATGGCTAAATATCTAGGGTAAAAAAATATTGTTAATAGTGTCCAAGCTGGATTTTGTTCTTGGTTTTCTAACACTAAGTAAGGAGTTGCACATAATTAATGAGTTATTGGAGGTTTGGTTGGGTGAAAATGCGTGCAATAATAAGAAGATCCATCACACATCATGACCCTCATTTATCGTGATTATCACACTCCCTTATGGTTTAGAGGGCATTTATACCTCATGAAACTTGTTTTTCTTACTTTAATTAAAGGGGTTAGAGAGTCATTTCACTATTGTAGTATCAATGAAAAACATAATATCTTGTACACATACATATATTAATGAGGTTTGTTCTATTGATAAATTTTAGTTTTATTTAATTTTCTGAATTTTATCTTAGTCTAAATAATCATCAGCCAACTCTTCCCCTGCATAATTTATAGCATGAAGATCTAAACTAAACTTTCCTCGTGGGATCGACCCTTTGCTTGCTCTATACTATCTTGTGTTTTAAGTTATGGTAATTAATTTTTGTGATCACGACATCGCAACAACACTCTTTAGAAAATTATTTTGCCTAGACTCCTCAGACTACTGTAATTCCCTACAAGCATTAGAAACAACGGATGGCTAAATATCCAGGGTAAGAAAATATTGTTAATAGTGTCCAAGCTCGATTTTGTTCTTGGTTTTCTAACACTAAGTAAGGAGTTGCACATAATTAATGAGTTATTGGAGGTTTGGTTGGGTGAAAATGCATGCAATAATAAGAAGATCCATCACACATCATGACCCTCATTTATCGTGATTATCACACTCCCTTATGGTTTAGAGGGCATTCATACCTCACGAACCTTGTTTTTTTAACTTTAATTAAAGGGGTTAGAGAGTCATTTCACTATTGTAGTATCAATGAAAAACATAATATCTTGTACACATACATATATTAATGAGGTTTGTTCTATTGATAAATTTTAGTTTTATTTAATTTTCTGAATTTTATCTTGGTCTAAATAATCATAACCCCCCCCCCCCCCCTGCATAATTTATAGCATGAAGATCTAAACTAAACTTTTCTCGTGGGATCGACCCCTTGCTTGCTCTATACTATCTTGTGTTTTAAGTTATGGTAATTAATTTTTGTGATCACGACATCGCAACAACACTCTTTAGAAAATTATTTTGCCTAGACTCCTCAGACTACTGTAATTCCCTACAAGCATTAGAAACAACGGATGGCTAAATATCTAGGGTAAAAAAATATTGTTAATAGTGTCTAAGCTCGATTTTGTTCTTGGTTTTCTAACACTAAGTAAGGAGTTGCACATAATTAATGAGTTATTGGAGGTTTGGTTGGGTGAAAATGCGTGCAATAATAAGAAGATCCATCACACATCATGACCCTCATTTATCGTGATTATCACACTTCTTATGGTTTAGAGGGCATTCATACCTCATGAACCTTGTTTTTTTTTTACTTTAATTAAAGGGGTTAGAGAGTCATTTCACTATTGTAGTATCAATGAAAAACATAATATCTTGTACACATACATATATTAATGAAGCCTAGACAATGTTCGAGACTAGGCTTAGGCTAGTGGCATGACATTGGGCCTAGGCGCGACACTTGGGTCAGTATTTATCAAGCTAATGGGTGTGGCATTAGGCTTGGGTTGCAATCCTAGGCCCAAAATAAGCTTGGACAAACAAAAAAATGTTGAGAAAACATTGATAAATCCTAGTATGATCATGTCCATTTTATTTTTATTTGAGTGCTAATCTACGTGCACATATGGTGCTGGTTTGATCCGTTGGATGTAAAGATTCTCTTTTTGATTTTTTTTGGCATTTTAATATTCTTCAATAGGAATTATTGAATTTAAATACTTCAAATATAATTGATAGTATAAAATGCATACATATACTAGAAACCCCAACTTAAATAGGATATAAATAAATATATTAAAAACCTAATATTGTCATCCCTGGACGGAACCCCTTCTACCTATTAAGTAGCTCCTCTATCATCTGCAACGCGACCCTTTGCTCGTCATCTAGACCATCATCACCGCCACCTTCGCGGCCTGCCATCTTTGATGATGTATCTGAGATGAGAGTCTTTTGCTCCTTCTTTCCAAGCTCCACAGTCATAATCCAGCCTGAAACCGAATGTGGGCCGGCACGCTTTTGCCAGACTCCGATGTGGCGATTCTCGGCGTCGAGCCTCAGACAAGTTAGGGAAGGATATGGAGATCTGCAATATCTGCGTAGTTTTGCACTGAGAGCTGATGATGATGAGGAGGAGGAGGAGGACTGCGCATCTCTTGTTTGATTTGCAACCACCGGGAAGTTTGTTTTGGCGCTACGGCCACTCATCAACACCGCCGCTTCATCGTAGGCTCTGGCCGCCTCTTCAGCTGTGTCAAATGTTCCAAGCCACACCCTTCTTTTCCTGTGCAATAATCAAGAACCATGTACAGTAAAGGAATGAATATATAGGAAATTGAAAAACAGAAAAACAAAACCAGTACAGTAAAGGATGACGGATCTCAGAAACCCAGGAGCCCCAGTGGCGTTGCCTGACACCTCTGAACTTCTTTGATTGCGCCATATATATATGATCATGTGAAGAACAGACAGAGTTCGACGTCTTTCTGGGTTTCTCCCTTGCCAGTTCAAATCTTACGGATCAAGTGTGGATCTTGATATATACGCACAGTGATCAAGAGAGCGATGAGCCAGGAATTGAATGAGCAACTATTCATATCTAGGATTTTGGATCGAGGATAGGCCAATGGTAGCGTCAACAATATCTTCCATCAGCAGCTGCATGTGGTGGCCATAATTTGCACCCCACCGGCCAGTACTCTACCTTAAATATTGGAAAAGTGGAGGAACAGGAACACAGTTTTCATTTTTATTTTTAAAGTATTTTTTATTTAGAATGTTATTAAAATAATGTTTTTTTTTTATTTTTAAAAATTATTTTTGATATCAAAACATGAAAATAATTTAAAAACACCAGAAAATAATTCAAAGTAGAAAATAAAAATAAAATTTCATATTTTTTAAAAAACATTTTTAAAACGCACCGTCAAACATCTCATTTAGTCTGGAACTAAAATGTTTGTTTTACTGTAATTTCATGTTTGTCCTATATAATTGTTAATATAATATTCATTCTATGTGATTGCTAATTGAAGCATTGCCTATTCTTTTTAGATTAACTGGGTATTCGGTCAACTTGCATTTATTTTAACTAATTCTACGAGTCTTGAAGTTAACAACCATGTAAATTTTCGGTGGTCATTATGTTAACAATTCCACGGCCTTGAAATTAACTAAAAGATTTGTTTTTTCTTGCTAACATGATGTTCGTCTTATGTGATTGCTAACATGATTATTAGTTTCAGGACTCATAAAATTAGTCGGGATACATGTAAACTAGTCGGATAACGAGTTAATCTAAAAAGAATAGGCAACGGTTCAATTATCAATTGCCACTACGTACGAAGCTTCAGCTGCAAGCACATGTGTGAATAAATATACATTTATGTAATGCTTGTACAAGCAAATATAGTGCCAATTAATATCAAAGATTAAAAAAATAAAATAATTCCCTGGATAAATCACTGAAGCTCTTCTCACATTGAACTGTTCACAAGAACAAGGCTGTTTAATTTTATTTTTTGGTAGAGGAATCACTAGAATTCTCCTTATAATAAACTATATTCACTGGAATAATGTTGTGTCTTTTATTTTGGCTGAGCAGTTTTTATTTTAATAATTGCTTTAAATTAAAAATATATATTTTCATATTATTTTGATGTGCTGATGTTAAAAATAATTTTAAAAAATAAAAAAATATATATCATTTTGATGCATCTCTGAACGAAAAATACTTTTAAAAATAATCTCAACCACATTACCAAACAATCACTTAAACTAGAAAATCATATAATATCATGTTTATTTGCCTATAAGATAGAGAAGGGCCACCGAAAATGACACCACCAATGTAGGTTTGTGATTGTATTAATGCAATAGTAGTGAAAGGTATAATGTAGATGTTGCCTTTTTTTATTATTGTATTTGAATTAATTACAATTTACAATACAAAATGGTTGTTCACTCTTTTAAATGAAGTTAAATCCTTTTGAAAAACATGGACACATAGATTCATTTGTGTTGTATATTAAAATAATATAATTTTATTTTTGTTATTTCTAGCCATTTTAAAATATATTTAAAACGTGCTCACTTCCTAACCATTTTTTTTTCTTTTCATGCTTTAAAAATATTTGAAATTGGTGATGGAAAAGAAAAATACATAATTGTTAACGTGTTTTCTAGTAGAAAATAATGTTTTAAGAAGTTCAAAACCTAATCATTTTTTTTTTTTAAATATAGACATTCATATAATGAATTAACTTGGATTCAACCGTCAAATACATAAATTAAATCCAATTTCTTGTTAATAATTTAAAAAAAAATATTTTTAATTTTACTATATGACAATAAAATATACACTTGTAAAATCAAGCACCAATTTAATATCAAAATATTTGTTTGAGATTGTGATAACTCTATAAAAAAAGAGAAACATATCCCCAATCAATCAAATATTAAAAGATAAAATTGAAAAAAAAAGTCAATAAAAACTCAATGTTGAAAAATGAAATTAGAAAAAACTTTTTGGACACCTTTGAAAAATTAACCTTAATAAATCATCAACCCTAACCATAAATCAACTAAATATGAATCGATGAAATTGAAAAAAAAACGAAAAAAGAACACGTAAAACACAAGTTTATTTCATAAATTCATGGTTGTTAGCTTTGCAACATACAAAACACAAATATAATACTTCAAATAACCCTGGTAGATCCTCATATGTAGGCTAATTTGAGCTCACTTACAAAAATAATCCAAATAAGTAATCATTAAACCAAAAACTAACAAGAAAATAATAAAAATATGAAATTAACAGACTAGATATACTAGAATTATATTTGTCACCCAAAGAAATTCCAAAAACTAGAAAATCTGATTTGATACAAACATCTTAATTACCTCAAGCAAACTTTGGACCTAATATGACCTAAACTCATAGTCATTAATATGAATCGAATCAGCCCTAAAATATACTCTAAATAAACTTTTTTTTGTTGCCAAACAAATCTCATGCATAACCTAACCTGAGCTAACCGAATTATTCAGAAAAAAATTTATGGTGAACCCATTGTCCATAAGAACCTCAATCTCACTGAATGCATCCATAGATAAAAACCCATCATGAAAAATTCAAGGTTGAACTATACATTGAACTGTCTCAACAATCAATTTCAAACACATCTCATTAAAAGATGTGGGGGTGGTCATGAATAAAGAATTTTATTTTTCCATGATTATTTTATTCTATAATTAAATAATCAAAAAATTAATGTTAGTAGTTAGTAAAATAAAATTTTGTATTACAACAATCAATTGAATAACTTCAACAATATTGTGAACCAAATCAAAACAAATCCTTTAAACTAGAACCGAACCGAATCAAATTTTAGAAAAGTAAACCAGGATTATCCAACAAAGTAAATTCTAGATAATTCATTTAATTTACTCACTTCCCATTCCCAATCCTTTTTCTTCTCTTTAACACCCAAATTCAACCATAAAATTAATTATATACACACAAAAAATGACAAAATAATTCAATTTTAGAAAGTTATAGAAAAATAACTTAATTGGTGCATGTTTAAACTTGTTTCAATTTAAAAGCACGAGATGTCAAAGAAATTATAAAATTGATGAATATAAATTACGATGGAAAAATGTGTGAGAGAAAAAATATTAAAAAAGCATGTTGAAACTCTAATAATAAATAAAAAATAATGGCAAGATAAATTAAAGAAAAAATATTACTAAAATTTACTTAGTGATGAGTGAGTCGCTCATCTCCTTCAAGCATCAAGTATTTATTATTTTGCCACGTCTTTTGAAAAACAGTGTTATTTTTATTTTTTTTTTTTTATTAAATATTAGTTGTGGGGGACGTGGGACATTCTTATCCTTTCATTAGATAATAATAGATGGCCACGATGGGATCTCTCTCAATCAAACTTGTCGGCAATCTTCGGCTATTGACCAGGCATTAAATAGTAGAGTTGCAATAAGTGCCTGTTTGGCACTACCTCAAACCGGTATTTGGCTATTTTTTTTTAAATATTTTTTTTTGGTATTTTTAGATTATTTTGATATACTGATATTAAAAATAATTTTTAAAAAATAAAAAAAAATATCATTTTAATATATTTCTAAACAAAAAAAATTTTAAAAACAATCACAACCACCCTCCTAAACACTCGAAGCAAGTTTGTGGATTGATTTTTTTTATTTCAGGAAAACAAATATTATGATAAAGAAATAAAAAAGTCTGATGTGTACTGACTAAGATATTTTTCAAATTACTTAAATTGTGATACAATAGATTGATTTAGACCGGCAATAACTAACGTTGAAAATCTGTTATATTAGGTGTGAAGTCGTTATAAAATCATGGGACCTACATCGACACAAATTAAAAAAACTTATTGACTTTTAAAGTCTTGTATTTAAAAAACAGTTGATGTGTGTTCCCTTTATTTAAAAAAGCTTTTATTTGTTTGGAGTGGGTATTTTCCCTTTATTTGTTGTTTCATAAGGTGTTTCTTTTAAATTCTAATCCCTAGAGTTTTATTTATTTATTTACAATCTTTGTTTTGTATTTTTTAACTTATTAAAGGTTGTTTTGAGGTTAAATATGAGTTTATATTATGTTTATTAGGTGAAAAAGTTTGAAAAAATTATTTTTGGTCCAAGAGGTTAAGACTTGATTTCAACACCTTTTCGAACACCATAAAATAACAAGTCGATAATGTGTCATCTACCACTACAAACATTGTACCATCTTTATTTTTTTTTAAGAAAAAAAAAAATCAAGCGTGTAGGTTTACAGCTCGTTTGGTATTGTGGTCCGGACGCCGGTTTAAAAAAAATAGTGCATATGCTGTTTGGTTAAATGAAAAACGCAAGTTTTGTGGCATGGGACCCACCCCAAAATGTTTACAAACCGCAGGTTCACGGAAAGCAGAAAATTTCTGCTTCCCGTGCGGTGAGGAGAGAGGGAGCGGGTTTGGGGGGGCCTGAGAGAGAGAAATATGAATTTGGATGTTAATATTAATATATTAATATTAAATATATTAATATTAATTATAAAGGACGACAAATTATATTAGGCTGGGGGCTGGGAGAGAATAATTATATATTGATATTAAATATATTTTTAATATTAAAATAATCTAAAAATTAATTAAAATATAAATAATGTTTATATAATATATGTTTATTAATATAAAGAATATATTTTTAATATTAAAATAATCTAAAAATTAATTAAAAACAATATAAAAGCATGATAACTAAACACACAAAACTATTTTTTTTTCAACCTCAAACTTAACCACAGTTTTAACCAAACACTTCACAACTTATTTTGAACCGCAGCAAAAGTGCTTTTTTTGAAACTGTTTTTTTTCAACCTCAACCACAATAGCAACCGCAATACCAAACATGCCCTTAGTATTCTTTTTAATTTCCTTCCATTTTAGATTAAATCATTAGTTAAATTATATACAAATACTTATAAGATATTGTTTTATTAAGTATCATTTGATTTTTACTCTGTTTTTAAATAAAATTATAGCGTTTGCTTAAGATATTGGTAAGCACTTTTTTTTTTATATAACCCATCATCTTTTTTATTATTATTATTTCAGTGGCTTTCATGTTTGTGTCTGTTTTTTCCAAATAATTAAAAAATATATATTTTTAAAAATCAATGCTATTAAATTCAAATGGGACCATGATTTAGATAATAGATTAACCTGAGTTGATCTAAGTTGATAAAAAAAACATTGTCATTTCAATATATAAAAAACACTGACATGTTGAAAAATGTTCTTAAGATCAATCCAACAATGTATTGTTTTTTTATTATATTCTCATCAAAATTATCATAATATTATTTTATGAATTAAATTATCTTTTATCATTATAATAAGGTGTTGATTAAAAAATATGTAGGTAAAAAAACGTGTGTGCAATAAGATAAAAGGATTTTGATTTGAGATGTTATTTTCTCTTTATTTTATATTTTCCATTAATTTATATTTAGTCTAACGCTTTTGATTTTTGTTAAATAAATAACATAGAGCAAAAAACTGTATATGTATATAAAAAAGCTGTATAGAGAATTATTTTATTACAATGAAATTTAAATAATTATTCTTATTATAAAAGGTATATTTTTATATAATTAAATAAAAAGAATTGAAGGGCTTCTCGCACAACAAAATTAGAGATTATAATTTGAATCTATTTTTATCCTACTGAACTAATCTTTAGTTAGTAATAATAATATTTGTTAATATTTAGTTTTTTATATTAAAAAAAAAAAAAAACATGCTGTCAATCTCTGCATATTCTATTTTTACGTTAAAAAACAACTTTTGGTGCAGTCCACAGGAGATCCGCCGACTTATAAGATAAACAAATAAAATAAATAAAATCTCTTCATTGTTTGCGCCTTTTAAGATCTTGTCCCCTCCGCGGCACCGCCCCCCCCCCCCCCCCCCCCCCCCCCCGATACAACTTTCTCCGCTTAAAAGATAGCAGTGGCATTCACTGAAATCAAGCACGTAATATCGGATCCCATCAGCTCTCTCTCTGAACAATCAACCGAAGTAAGCAGCAGCAGTTCGAGATTCTACTCTCTTTTTTTTCGTTGAAAGAAGATCGATGTGATCTTTCGTTAATATGTTTTCGAGATTGGATTCATTGTTGTTTCTGTGTAATATGTAGGTGAGAAATGGCGCAGATATTGTTGCACGGGACTTTGCATGTCACGATCTTCGAGGTGGATAAGATTGGCGATGGTGGTGGAATTGGCTTCTTCCAAAAGGTTTTGTTTTCTTAATTTCTCTTTTGTGTTCTGGATTACTTATTTCTTGACGGGGAGTTAGCCAAGTTTTCTAGTACTGATACTACTGCTGTTCTGCTCTTGATTTTTTGGAAAGGGTTCAATTTTGGCTACATTTTGGGACAGATCCTTACTCTCTATGACTGCATATTGTTTCTCATTCCTCCCTTGCATTACTATTTTCTAAGAATTTACTGTTTCCCCATGCGAAGAGTTTATTGATCTATTCCATCTGCTCTAAAGGAGGAATCCAAATTTGAATTTTTCCCTGTTCGAGAGATCAATTCCCAAGTCCTTGTTTTTAACTCACAGTTCTTCATTTTAGAGTCATGTTGGCCGCTCAGTCTTTCTTCCCAGGTTTCTGATTGAAAGATTCTTCTTGTAGATTGTGGATAACATTGGGGAGACGGTTGGTGTTGGCGACGGAATTACCAAATTCTATGCAACTATTGATCTAGAAAGGGCTAGAGTTGGGAGGACGAAAATTCTTGAAAAAGAAACATCCAACCCCAGGTGGTATGAGTCTTTTCATATTTACTGTGCTCATATGGCTTCAAATATTGTTTTCACTGTGAAGGATGATAATCCAATTGGGGCGACCTTGATTGGAAGAGCATATATCCCTGCTCAGGAGATCCTAGGTGGGGAAGAAATAGATAGATGGGTTGAGATACTGGATGAAGACAAAAACCCGATCCACGCAGGTTCCAAGATCCATGTGAAGCTACAGTACTTCGATGTTACAAGAGACCGTAACTGGGGTGGTGGCATCAGAAGTCCCAAATATCCTGGAGTGCCTTATACTTTCTACCCTCAGAGACAAGGGTGTAAGGTTTCCCTGTACCAAGATGCTCATGTCCCGGACAAATTTATCCCCAAAATCCCTCTTTCTTCAGGAGAGAACTATGATCCCCACAGGTGTTGGGAAGATGTTTTTGATGCAATCACAGATGCGAAACACTTTATCTACATCACTGGCTGGTCTGTTTATACTGAAATCAGTCTGGTAAGGGATTCCAGGAGGCCAAAGCCTGGTGGAGACATCTCTTTGGGAGAGCTGCTTAAAAAGAAGGCAAGTGAAGGTGTTAGGGTTCTTATACTCGTTTGGGACGACAGAACCTCGGTTGGTTTGCTGAAGAAGGATGGGTTGATGGCCACTCATGATGAAGAAACCGAGCAGTACTTCCAGAACACTGATGTCCACTGTGTCCTGTGTCCCAGAAATCCTGATGACGGCGGAAGCATTGTTCAAGATCTGCAAATCTCTACCATGTTCACTCACCACCAAAAGATTATTGTAGTGGACAGTGCAATGCCTAATGGAGATTCCCAGAGGAGGAGAATTGTTAGCTATGTTGGGGGGATCGATCTCTGTGATGGGAGATATGACACCCCCTTCCATTCCCTTTTCAGGACATTGGACACTGCACACCATGATGATTTCCACCAGCCCAACTTTACCGGTGCTTCAATTCAAAAGGGTGGTCCCAGAGAACCTTGGCATGACATCCATTCCCGGCTCGAGGGGCCTATTGCTTGGGATGTCTTGTTTAACTTTGAACAGAGATGGAAGATGCAAGGCGGTAAAGATATACTTGTTCGGCTGAGAGAACTGGAAGATGTCATCATTCCTCCATCTCCAGCTATGCACCCTGATGATCATGAGACGTGGAATGTGCAGTTATTTAGATCCATTGACGGAGGGGCTGCGTTTGGCTTCCCGGAGACACCTGAAGATGCTGCCAAAGCTGGGCTTGTCAGTGGAAAGGATAATATCATCGATCGAAGCATTCAGGATGCCTATGTCAACGCCATTCGACGTGCAAAGAATTTCATCTATATCGAGAACCAGTATTTTCTTGGGAGCTCCTTTAGCTGGAATGCCGATGGAATCAAGCCGGAGGACATCAATGCTCTGCATCTAATTCCAAAGGAGCTTTCACTCAAGATAGTTAGCAAGATCGAGGCAGGGGAAAGGTTCGCTGTGTATGTTGTCGTCCCAATGTGGCCGGAGGGAATACCAGAGAGTGGATCAGTTCAGGCGATATTGGATTGGCAGAGAAGGACACTGGACATGATGTATAAAGATGTCATCGAGGCTCTCAGAGCCAAGGGGCTTGAAGAAGATCCTCGCAACTACCTGACGTTTTTCTGCCTCGGGAATCGCGAGGTGAAGAAAAGTGGAGAATATGAACCTTCAGAAAAACCAGAGCCTGATTCAAATTACATCATGGCCCAGGAGGCCAGGCGCTTCATGATTTATGTCCATGCAAAGATGATGATTGGTAAGCCAGGATTATCTTTTAGTCGTCCCTGTAAACTCACTGAATATTTCATCCTCGTAATTACACCTTGTTGCTTGTCTAGTTTCACATCACACACAGGGATTTTTAGTTTCAGATTAATCTTGTGGTTGCCTCATGGATTTTATTTGCAGTTGACGATGAATACATCATTATTGGGTCGGCCAACATCAATCAGAGATCCATGGACGGTGCCAGGGACTCTGAGATAGCCATGGGAGGATACCAGCCATATCACCTGGCAGCCAGGCAGCCTGCACGAGGCCAGATCCATGGATTCCGCTTGGGATTATGGTACGAGCACCTTGGGATGCTGGATGACACGTTCCTTCATCCAGAAAGCGAAGATTGCGTGAGGAAGGTGAACCAGATTGCTGACAAGTATTGGGATTTGTATTCCAGTGAGACACTTGAGCATGATCTGCCCGGTCATTTGCTCCGATACCCCATTGGGGTTTCCAGCGAAGGAAATGTGACAGAACTGCCCGGAACTGAGTTCTTCCCTGACACAAAGGCTCGTGTTCTCGGTGCCACGTCTGATTACATGCCTCCCATCCTCACCACCTAAGAACTCGATGCGATTCTCAAGCAATAAGAACCTGCCCAGTAGCAGAACAATAAATCATGTTATGTGTCAGCCTGCCGGGGTGGGTTTTTTTTTTTTTTTTTATCCGGCAGAATGTTCATATCAGGAATTGCAGAGATGTAATGCTATGGTGTGATGTTGATGCCGACTGTTTTGAACTTGTAAGCTTAATTTATCAGGAAAATTTATAATGACTGATATTCTATTAGTTACTTAAAAAAACTACTTTTATATATACATATATATATATATATATATATATATATATGAAGATATTTTTATTACTTTTAATAGATTATAAGTTTTATTTTCTCTTCTTTGTTTTTTTCCCTTTAAAGTGGACTAAAAAAATAACATGTAGCTAATAATAACATGATTAAATAAATATTTCAAGGTCACACCTCGTTTCTTTCCGTTTTTAGTGTGAATGTACAAAAAACAAAGTATAAAAACATACACTTCACAACTCTTTTAATGCTAATCAAGAGAGAAGCGCATGCCACGTGGAAAACCTAGAAGTGGCAGCAGGGATGAAATAGTTTGTATATGTAATTTGGACTCTTAATTATATTCGTCCCCATAGTTTAGATTTGATCATTATAATTTATACTTACAGGGCTGAAATACTTCTTGGTCACAATTATTTCTATTGATTTCAATTTGCTGTCAAGTTTCTCTCCACAGTTTTGGTTAACTGAATAAGGATAACAATGAAAAATTCAAAACTATAAAGACAAAAATGATAAAAAATTCAAACCATTGGGACTTTAAAACAATGTATTTCACCCGCAGCACCGCCAACCAGCAAGCATATCTGGGAGGGACAGACAGGATCTTTAACGGTCTTAAACAGAACATAAGAGAAAACAGAGAGTTTATATATTTTTCATGTTGATGAAAAATGGAGGGAGTTATTCCTGGAGAGCTACCAGCTCCACCTTCATGGAAGAAAATGGTATTTCTTTATCACTTTCTTGATTCCTTTATATATATATATATATATATATAATTCCTTGTTTCACTGTAGTAAATTTTCTGCTCTGTTCTTTTTTTATTTCAGGAATTTGTTCTAAGGTGGGAATTATGTTCTGGTTTGCACCTCTGATTCTTCGTTTCTATATGAAAATTGGGCTACTTTTAGATCTGTTGTTGCTCCTTCTAAATAGAATATTTTTAAATGGACTTTTTTGCGAGATGCTTGCCCTTTTGGTTTATTTAGGTTTGAGAGTTTTGGTAGGGTATTCCATCACGAGGCTTTGAACTTGCACCAATCATTAATCTTAGGAACCATTTTCTGATGACAAGGGCCAGTTTTTCTTCCTTTTGATTCATTGCTTTGCCTCGAGGAAATTTGTGTTGAAGCTACTGGTATTTGTGGCCGACAAAAGTAAGTCCGGTAAGGACATCGACACCTCATTATACTCAAAGTATAGGGAACGGGAATAGGGAAAATCAATGACATACAGGGGATTGTTGATTGAGAGTGATTGAGAGTGAATGCCGATGTAGAATAAGTGGCGGATGCTTACATGTTGAAAAGAGACCATTCCAAATTTAAAGGCAACTGAATTCCAGTAGTCCGGGAGTCGAAGTCAGAATGACGTGAAACTCGCACAGTTGATGTGTTTCGGCGTGACCGTCAATAGCCAAGAGCTTTGTTGTTGATGCATACCCTTTTTTAGCTGAATTTCATCATTTAGGCCCTGAAATCATCGTTTTTATCATTTTCAGAAAGTTTTATTTTAGCCATGACTTTTGATTTCCAAGTCAGAATCAACTTTCGCCAATTGCAGCTTGCTCAAGATTTCTTGCAGTTTTAATTTCTGTAATTATCTTAATTTTGCTATTTTTGGTAATTTTTAATAATTAGTCCCGTGTTTTTGTCCAACAAGGATTAGGGCTAGGGTTTTCGCTTTAAATATAATTATATGCCTTTTGGCCTAGGTCATTCAGTTATTCAATAGATTTCAAGTTCTCTTGAGAATTTCTCTTGTTTCTGGTGAACTCCAGAGTAATTTACAGAATATTGACGTGATGTGGGTCGTATTCTTTTTGTGTTTTCCGCTGCGTCGGATGCGGTCTCCTAAACATAGAAAATGGTAGCTGATTGGATCTATTGAACCCGTGAAGCTACTAGTTCATTCTGTGTAGTGTTGATCAGCAGTTATGACCTTAATAGTTTTGACCCGTGTTTGTCTAAAGTGCGTTAACAAGTCCGAATGTTCCATTTCTTAGTACGGTTTGAATTTGTCATCAAATAACTGGAAAGTTTAGCAGGCATACAATTGCTCTGCTAAACTGTTTATCATATGTGTAAAATATTGAAGCATCATTTTGTATCTAATTGGAGCATCCTGTTCTTAAATGGGATTTCTGACCATGAATTCCCTGTTGCTAGTATCATTTGATACTCTCATTGAGATACAAAAATAAGTGTGATTTTTACATGTTTATAATCTGTGTGAAACTACAACTGTGACTTTGGTAGGGTAAGACTTCTCATGCTAATATTCTAATATTCGATGGATACTATAAATGCATATGTGTCAATGTTTCAAAGCTGTGACCTTTGACTTTGTTCTCTGAGGTTTCTGTCAAGGAACCATCTCATCTAAAAACTTGAGCTGGTAGGTGAGGCCCTAGAATATGATTTATATTATTCTTTAACACACTACTTCAAGTGAAAGCTCTTTGGGCTTGAAACTTGCATAGACCCACACTATCTTGTGCTTGATTTTTATCAAATAGAATGAGAGTGGTGAGATTCGAACTCGTAACCGTTGGGTTAACAAGACTCTAATACCATGTCAAGAAACCATCTCACCTAGAAGCTTAAGCTGTTAGGTGAGGTCTCAGTTTCAAGTATAGATTGAAGCATGTTGATAATTATTACTATTATTTTCATCAATGAACCTTATCTCTATTTGTTATTTTGTTGTTCAACGACTCCTCTCTACTCCTCCTTTCCCCCTTCATGTAACTATCTTTGGGGGTTATCCCATTCAGCCATTTCATTGATAGCATGGAGAGATACTGCAATCTTTTTAAGATTTGTCTCGCACTAATGACTGAAATTTGTAATACAGTGTCACCCTCTTTTGCACCTCTACTGAATTGCTGTGTTTTTCTTTGGCTGATTAGCATATTGTATTGCTACTTCCACTGAATTATTGTGTGTGCAGTATGTTTCCTTTTATGTTCCGAGGAAAATGAATCATTTATCAAATGATTTCGGATGGATGGTCATATTTTAAACAAATTTGACTAGAAGTAAAAGAATGTGTATAATAATGGCCTTGACAGTCAAGTCCATTAACAGGATAATAAGAACTCTTTTTTTTTTTAATAACCAGGGTTTCCAGGTCAATTTACGCGCACCACGACTAATTCTGGGATCTAGTGAACACCCTGCAAGCCCAGTGGGAAGGTAACGCACCGCAGGAGTGACATGCATGCACAAAGAGGATTGAACCCAGGTGCAAAGTAAGGGAACAAATCCCTTCCCCCGCTAGGCCACGACTTCAAGTGCGATAATAAGAACTTTTGTCAAGCTTTGGATGGCATAAACTAATTCCATTCATTTTCCTCCTTTTAATCTCCATTTGTACTATGCATAAAATATCTTTATCTGGAAGATCTAACAAAGTTTATGTCAGCTTGAAGAGCCAATAATGAAGTGCTTAAAGGGATTTGTGTTTCTGTAATTTATGGTTAAGATACCAAATTCAGAAGAAAAATGTTATGTAAAGGACTTAGTTTGTATGGGAGGTTGCATCATAAAAGGTGAAATCATAGTCTATTTAACTTGAAAATTGAGTTGTCCCTCTACTATAAATACTTGAGAAGATTTGTTAGATTGTTCATACCAGTCAAATCAGAAGTGGGATTGCTGCTAACATAAATGGAATCATGATTTTCTCAGTCAGGTGAAAGTTGATGAAAAATTAAGCATTGATTAAAGGAATATTGGCAAATCCTTGAGGAAACTTTGTATTGGATCATCCATTCCATCTATGACTTCAGAAGAAGTTAATGGTCAATTGCAATAATTTTCTGGTGGATTGTCTCTTCTGGCTGGACTCCAGGTGGAGAATGCTTATGCAGTCGTGAAGATGTTAATTACTTATATTGAAATTTATTTATGTGAGACAGCTGAGAACACAATATGACTCAGCAAATGTCACCATTAATAGTTGCTTGAGTGCACATTCTCTTGGGAAAATACTGCAAGGAACAGGAACTAAGACAGTAAGTCATGCAACAAGAAGGAATCATAATCAAAGTATTTAAAACCTGTCTGTATTCCTTGATATTAAATTGAAATGTTGATGATATGTTCATGTTAGATTTAAAGGCATGGGACATCACCCTGTTCCTACCACAGTTTTCAATACTGTTTCGGTTGGTGCTTCGTTTTTTCAATTGTAATGGAATATTTCGGTTTCGGAGCGTTTTGGCCTGCCATTTCGGGGATATATATATATTAATTCAAAATAAAATTAGCTCAAATCCAAAAATAAAATTATATAAAATTGTGCAATTTAATCTAAAAAAAGACACAATAAAATGATTTTTCTGAACAAAATTATGAATATGTATAATATTACGAGAATGTTATCATCAATCTTACAAGATCATTATATTCTTTGATTGCTCTGAAATTTTAACATAATATATATAAATATATCAAGAAACTCCTCATAAAATTGCATCCCAATCTAACGGTCGAATTAAGAGATATGATTGATATTATAAAATTATTTATTATTTGACCGAAACGAAACGGACAGAACCAAACCGGAACGTTTCGGCGGCTAAAAAATCTAGAACCTTCATGAATTTAAACAGAGATAAAATAGTTGAAAGATCTGATAGGAATAGCTGAAAGATCCCTGATCAAGAGATCTATCAGTGGATTCTCCAGAGAGATTCCAGTCACAGTCCAAAATATTCCGCATCTCAGCCTCAAGATTCTGACTTGTGACGATCAATGTTCATCTCTCTCAAGAAAAGTATATACAGAAGACGACGAGTTCATCTTTCGTTCTTTCTTGAGGAAGAAAAAAGTACAGAAACTTTGAGATTAAAGTTAAGAATCAATACCAATCCTCTGAGAAACCTGTTTCATCTTTGAACTAAGGTTAGGAATCTTCTTCCCAAGCTAGGTTAAGAATCTTTTTAAAGTTACTTAGGGGGAGGGAGGGGGTCTTACTGCATACATCAAGAACAAGAACTCCATAATCATCCAAAGATTTTATCTTTTTGAAACTTTTGAGTTGCAAAAGGTGGAGCCAAACCCACTTCTTTTCTGCAAAATGGAGTGCACTTTCCATGATCGTCTTTCCAACAGAATCATGGGCTCCTCTTCTTTCTGTATCTGGCTCCTCCTCATCTTCTCTGTCATTTCTTCCAATGGCACGTACTCTCTACCTTTTCCCCTCAGTCGTATCAGTTGTTTTCATGATATTTTTAGATTTCATAGTTTATATATCATTTGTTATATCTTGTTTTTTAATTTGCTTCCATTTCATATGAATTTTGCAATTTGATTGATTTCTATTCTTACCTTTGATTCGTGTGTTAATTTATTTTTTATTTTAAATTAATTTTATGTACTTTCATATTATTTTGACATACTATGTTAAAAATAATTCTCAAAAAAATAAAAATAAAAATAAGAATATTATTTTAATAGCATTCTAAACAAAAACATTTAAAAAAGGAATGTCAACAATACGAATGACAACAATACGAAATCAATCAATTTTGCAAATGAAATTATCTATTTCATTGGATCATTAATGTATTAATTGAAGCATATATTAATTTAACAAAAAGGTTTCTAGTCGTATTAATGTCTTATATATATATATATATATATGAACTCTTAGCGATGATGCATGGTGGTTTTAACAATCTGCTGCCTCGTGCAGTTTTGACGGTGTACGCGTTCCAGGGGAACTACGGAGTAAACTACGGCATGCTAGCGGATAATCTACCTTCACCAGGCAGCGTGGTGACGCTGCTGAAAGCAGCCAAGATCAAGAACACCAGAATCTACACCGCTGATCACGAAGTCCTCAAGGCCTTCAACGGCTCTGGAATTGAAATCATAGTCGGGCTCGGCAACCAGTTCTTGACGGAAATGAGCGTGGGGGAGGATCCTGCCATGGATTGGATAAAGGATAACGTGCAGCCATTCCTCCCTGGAACAAGGATCGTTGGCATCGCGGTGGGAAATGAGATCCTCGGCGGTGATGACCACGAATTATGGGAGGTTCTGCTGCCGACGGTTAAAAATGTCTACTCCGCCCTCGGAAAGCTGGGTTTGACGAAGGCTGTTCAGGTTTTGAGCCCCCATTCCGAGGCTGTCTTCGAGAATTCCTACCCGCCATCTTCATGCGTTTTTAAGGAAGATATCCTTGTCTACATGAAGCCATTGCTGCAGTTCTTCTCGCAGGCTGGCTCTCCTTTTTACATCAACGCCTACCCTTTTCTAGCCTACAAGGCCGATACTGTGACAATTGACATAAACTACGCTCTTTTCAAATCGAACAAGGGAATTCACGATCCAAAAACGAATCTGCATTACGATAACATGTTCGAGGCTCAAGTTGATGCAGGCTATGCTGCGTTGGAGAAGGCCGGGTTTCCCAAGATGGAGATCATCGTCTCCGAAACAGGGTGGCCTTCTAAAGGGGACGACAATGAGCCAGGTGCCTCCGTGGAAAACGCCAGGGCTTACAATCACAATCTGCGTAAACGCCTGGCGAAGAAGAAGGGAACCCCGTACAGGCCGAAGCTGCCGATGAGAGCGTATATCTTTGCCCTGTTCAACGAAAACCTGAAGCCTGGACCGACTTCTGAGAGGAACTTCGGGCTGTTCAAACCTGATGGAAGCATCGCGTACGATATTGGATTCACCGGGCTCAAGGACTCCTCAGGACCTCCATCTCCGGTTCCTTTCCAGGTACAGAAATCCTCAGGATGGTTCCTGTTTCTTGATTTTCCGCAAGATATTCATCCTGTAATGTTGCTTCGTTGCTGATTTTTCCGAGGAACTTTCTTTCCGTCACGCAGGTTCTTGGAGCATACGGCTGGGTCGGGTCATCCTGCACGTTGCTTCTCACAGCTTGCATCACGCTCCTGCTGCTCGTTTCAGATTCTTGAAAGGGGGATGGCTCGATCGGAGCTTCTGAAGGAATACAACAGTAAATTCCAGGCTCTGGAGCTTGCTGGTGCACTTGGTAATTGTAACATGTCCCTGTGTTCTTGATTCTTTTTCTGTCAATGACGGTGATTCTTGAATCAATTGAGAAATGAAGAATCGACGAGGGTTCTTGGAACATCTTCAGAAATGTAACATGAAACTTGTAAATTAATGAAAAGGAACATTTTCAGAAGATAATTCATTTACGGATTGCAAACCACATTGAATTGATGAATATCATTTAAAAAATTTCCAAAGTTTTAGAACTAAAATGTAGAGTTTTCCGATTTTTAGGGATGATATGGCCCCTTGCCCTTCAACGTATTTTCCTCCTTGCAATGAACTATTACGTGCCCGTTTGGGATTAATGAAATTTTGATTTTTTTTTTTCATTTTAAATGAAATTTTTTTAGTGTTTTTAGAACATTTTGATGTGCTGATGTCAAAAATAATTTTTTTTTAAAATATCATTTTGATGTATTTCTAAATGAAAAGTACTTTCAAAAACGACTGCAACCGCCCTCACAAACAATCCCTATAAGTGGCGGTTTGTTATCCTTCCATCATCTGTCATCACCTCAACTCCATATGTTCGGTTATGACTCGGCCTTTGGTTCCTCTAAATTGGGATACGAGTAAAAATTAATATAAAACTTTTTTTTTGTTTTTGAATTCAAGTAAACCTTACTGCCTGAAAAAAAAAATATTTTTTGAACCCAGGTGATGGAGTAAAATCCTGATTCTCTCGAACTCTTACAAGAGATTCACGTTCTAACTCGAACTCGATATCCGGCATGCAGATCTCAAGCTTTTTTATCATCACACCACGCCCCTTAGAGAACTTGTTAATCCGTCTCCTTGATCTACATAATCATGTTCTAAATAAACTTGAATTGATTTTTAATGTTGATCTGCATAATTATTTTTCTAATAATACAAGGATATTTACTAGATCTACAAGAACATGTGTAGTTTCCAAGCATGATAAAGGATTCATTTAATATTCTAAAATCCTTTCATTGCTAGGATTACTGGCTGGGGCACATAATTTCACAGTGTCTCATTTCAATGTCCAGCGAAGCACACATGACCGTACATTATAGAAGATGAAAAGTAGTTGTTGATTAGAATTAGAATGTCAAGCATCAACTTTGCAATCCTCTGTGAGGGCGTTCTCCTTAATCTCATTCTCCACACAATCATAGCCGTTGATCTGATCAAGAATCATAACCAGCCCCATGGCGAATGCCCCATCAAAACCAGGTTTGAGGCACAAAGAGAGGACGTCCTTGCCAAGCACTACATTAGTGGAGGCATCTACTTTGCGTCTGATCTCAGCCACCGATTCGTTCCCTGTATTCAGAACAGTGCATGATCGGTCGGCAAAAGATCCCGCAATCTGGTACTCCTCGCCTGGGTTCCCGCACACTTCCACCGTCACGGTACACCGTCCGATCATGGATGTCCTGCGCACGCTGAACACCGGCTTGCTGCCGTCCGTTCCTTCCCCTAGATAGCCCTCCCACCTTTGATGCAGACTCGGTCTCTGCGCGTACAAATCATTTTACTCAAGAAAACTCGAATATATCGATCGTCGGTGGTGGACTGAGAATATACGAAACTATACGAAAAGAAGACATGAAAATAATAATAATAATAATAATAATAATAATAATAATAATAATAATAATAATAATAATAATAATAATAATATATTATGAAAATATCCAAAATAGATCTTTACATTCTTTAAATAAGAAAACAAACTTTAATCTTCTTTGATGAAAAAATCCTCCGCCGCCTCCTATATTAGGAAATTACAAATGGATGTTCGATTTCTTGTTAACTCACCGGGTTGACTCGATATCATTCAGGTAAGAAATCATATATCTCATGTGAGTCTAAAATCAAGTAGACTCCCATTAATTCATTAGAATCATATATATATATATATAAATCAAAATGGATGTTCAGCTGGATCTGAAAACCCCAATATCTCAATACAGTGAACGAGAGAGGACCAGCCGAGTCAACTCGTTCATCCAAATATAGAGAGGGAGGGAGGGAGATACCTTTCTTCTGACGGTGAGCAGACAGCGGCCATGGGCGTCCATGAGAACGAGCTCACCCTTGTCACGGGAGTCAGGTCCGTACGATTCAACACGGAACACCACCTCACCCTTGCAATCATAGACAGTGAAGCCATCATTAGCGAAGAACAAACAAGTTTTAAGCACTGTGAGAAGCTTTTCTTCTTCATAGACAAACCCGTCATCCACGACTAGCCCTCCCTTCATTTTTCTCTCCTGGGTTCTCCAATCCAATCCAATCCTCAAGTGATGATGATTGTCCGAGCAAAACACTTTATCTTCAACTTCCAGAGACTGGCCAGTCAGATTCCGAGCAAAACACGAGAGCCCCACAATAAATTTCCTCAAACGTCAAAGAAATACTAACGTTGAGGGCAAGGAAAGCGAGAGAAAGAGGGCAAGCACATGAGGCTCCTATCTCGCTGTGAAATGTGAATACTATGCTCCCTCGTTGCGAGGCATGGGGTCCTTTCTGTAGAAGAGCTAATTATATTTTGGTCCCTGACAAGTTTATTCACGGTAGATTTAAATAGTCCTTGTTTTATCCAAATTGTTTTATTAAGATCCTTTACTAATTACTAGAGTCGATTGCGCACCATTTAATTTATTCGTTTCTAGCATCAAAGATTGATGTCATGGTCAAGGAATTTATTTTTTCGTTTAAATATTTTAATGAATCTGTAATTCCATAATAAATTAGATCTGAAAATGATAAAATTTATTCAAGTTTGCAACTACAATCAAATACAAGCGGCTGGGTTCTTTGTTTAGTTAATCAAAGATTTTTTTTTTTGTAACCGGGGTGTCCGGGCCAGCTTGCGCACACCTCAACTATTCCCCGGATCCACTGAACATCCTACAAGTTCAGTGAGCATGTAAGGCACCGCGGGGGTGACAAGCATACCGGACAAGGATCGAACCAGGGTGTCAGGAAGGGGGCACCCTCCAGATATCGCTGGGACACTCGTTGCACGGTCCCTTGAAGGGGGGCGCCCTCCAACGATTACTGGGACAGACCCCTGCTGGTGTTAATCAAATATCTTGTTTGAAAATGTGGATGAATTTATTTTTTAAAATGTTTTTTGTTCAATGATTAAGTTATATATTTGGGTTCTTTATTTTTTATTTAGAAATATATTAAAATAATATTTTTTTATATTTTAAAATGATAAAAAATATTTTTGAAAGATATATTTTTGAAATGATTAGCCAAACAGGAGGAAGTGTGAACGGGCAAGTGGGTGGAGGGCTACGTTTTGGAAATATGCAGGAGGGTCGTCTTCTTTGTTTTTTTGAATGAGGCGATGCACAGCCAAACGAGTCATTCAAACAATCTTCCTTTTTCGAAAAAAACAAAACAGCAAATAAATTCTATTGTTTATACTAATAAAAGGTTTTATCATGCATTTTAAAAATCAAATACGTCCAAATGCTATAAGTTCAAAAAAACAAATAGAAATCTCATAATTATGAGATCTTAGAATCAAAGATTTCAAACTCTCGGAAAATTTAACCACCATATTTATGTATAATAAATAAAGTGATCTCCAAAAAAAAAAATTATTAATATGGATGTCTGGATAAGTTTTTGTACACTTCGATGAATCTCACAGGTCTTGAAGTTATTGACCGTATTATCATAAGACAAACCAGTGCTATAACCCAATATATATTTAAGAGTATGAAGAAGGAGAGTTTTAAGTTGTTAAGAGTAAAAGTCGAATCGATATTATTTCTACTTGTAAGGAAATGACTATTTGCCGTGCTTCTTTTTATATGAATAATATTTCTATTAAACTATTTATTGGAAGACATGACGAGGGTATAAAAATATGTCCATATAAATTTGGTGCGAAGGATTCAAATAATAGAATTGGTGTAAGCAACGAAGCTGAGAATGATTATGTTGATGAGTGTGACATATACATATGTTAATATGTAAATAATGTGAAAAATAAGTTTTGATTATCAAATTATAATTGATTTTGAATATTATGTACACATTGATCCCCTAGGTTTAAAAACAACTTTAATCACACTCTCAGACAGACACTTAGATGTAATTTGGTTCCCGCCTTCCAATTAGTGCGATTAAATCTCCATCTTGTTTTTCACCAACAATATGTCTATCCTTTTATTATTTATTTTTCACAATGGACGAAGTTAAGGAGTATGGCTTAATTTCGTCTTCCTTCCATGTTATGGTTTTCTTTTACTTGAGTTCAATATCATGAGGAATAGGCAAACCAGTATAAACAAGATGCAGTAAATATTACAACAATGAAACTTTTAAATAGTAATTGCTTCAGAATAACGAAAATATAAGGGAGGTCTGGGTTCTGTCTCTATCGTCTGAAAGTAAAAATCGAACCCTAAGTGATTTATTGGCATGGTTTATTTTTACCTAAATCAAATGCTGAGTCGAATAACATATGAATTGAGCTATCAAACTCAGTAATCTTAGGCTTAGTTTAGCATTTGACCACTTCATATATAGAGCTAATGAGCTATTAGACCCAATATGTTTGAGTTCAATCAAACATTGAGTCTAAGTATATGTGGATTTGCAGGTTGTCAAACCCAATAATCTTGAGCTCAACCAACCGCTAATCCCAAACATATATAAGTCTCGCAAGCTACCAAATTTAACACCCTAGGATTCAGCTAAATGTTGAGCTCAAATATATACAGGTCTAGCGAGTTATTAGACATGGAAACTTTGGACTCAATCAAGCGTTAAGCGTAAGTGATACGATCCAAGCAATATCCTATTTGGATTTTGGCATCAAATTTTCTAAAATTTAGTCTATACGGGTCTGACAAGTTGTAGGACTCAACATTTCTAAACTCAATCAAGTGTTGAACCCGAAGATATACAGAGTTGATGAACTATTAATCTCAATATCCTTAAGTTCAATCAAGTGTGACCCCAAGTACATGTGACTCATAAATACATGTGACTCAAAGAATCTTGTTAGGCTCCATGTTGGACCACAAGATTCTAATGAGTCAGGAGTATTTTTCTTTTGACAAGACAAAGATATTTTTTTTATCTAATAAGTCAGAGATATTTTTCTCTTTGACACATAAGAGGTATATGATGATGTCAAGAAAATAAAACTTGTTAGTCTTCCTCTTTACCAAATGACAAGAATCATGGGCTTTGCAGACCCATTGAATTCTTAAAAAATGGGTTCACAATCTCATTTTTTGGGTATTTTTAGTATATATATTTTCAAAATCTCTCTCAAAAATATCATTACATTTTCTCTTTGAAAAATACACTTACTTAACCATCTCAGAGCTCCAAAATCTTGAAAAAATTTGCAAGTATCAATCATCGGTCACCTTAGCTCATCAGGCACTAGGCATTAAGCAGTAGCGATTGGCTATCTTTGAAAAATTATAAATCACAATTCACATGAGCTGGTGTTTAACATGCTAATCCATCAAACATTTTCTTAAAGTAAATATAATTGTGAATAACAGAAAATGTTTGAACTTCACTTGTTCAAGCCCCTCCTCAGGATGAGGAACTCAATCCTTCAATTCCAGAATTACCTCTGTGTACTTCCTCCGAGGGTGCTTGGTTAGAAAACGACTATGGGGATGGAAGTGGTATTCAAAACGTGTACTTTTATTTATTTATTAACTATTTTTCATTTGAAAAACATTTAAATTATGCTTTAATAGTTAAGATGTTTTTTAATAGTTTTAACAGGATGGTAACAAAATCATTGGGAAAAAAATACTTGAAAATACATTAAGTTCCTCCTGTCAGTGAAGAAAATGAGAGATTGATTTCCATCCATTCTTTTCGTACCCATTTTATTTTCCCTTTTCTCTTTTTGTTTTTGGAAAAATTCTTTTCATTTTATTTATATCCTGTGTTTGACAATTCTTCCAAGCAAATAGAGCGAATCTACAACTTTTAACTGACCAGAATTTTGCATAAAATAATTAAGAGGTTTTTGCCTAAAATATTTTACATGATTTACCAAGAATAAGTGGAACATGTCAAATGAAATTTCCGCATCCAAAATGAGATTTATTATATGATATGATAGCAGCAGTTCGTTTTACAAATTACTCCATCAGACACCCAAATTTCCCCGAATCCGGGACTGTTTCTTCTGCCTAGGGTTTTACATGTAGGTGCACAAAACAGTACATGAACTAGCTTTTAGCAATGACATGTTGTGCTTTCCAGTGCTCCACTTCACTGTATTGATCCAATACTGTATGGTATTTACATGCAAAAGAAGGCAGAAGATGACTTACAGATTTTGCTTCCTTCTAATTAGTGCTTTTCCTATCACTGCCGCCGCCGCTTACATGGCGTCAAACAGGACCCAATGTTCGAGGAGGTCCGATAAAACACTCCTCATCTTGTCAACAGATACAGGTTTCAGTATAACACCGTCCATACCGACCCTCATGCAGTTCTCCTTGGTCACTTTGTCTGTGTTTCCAGCAAGTGCCACTATCAGCGGCCTTTCATGACGTTTCGTGAATTTTTCGTGCAGACGGACAGCAGCTTCAAAACCATCAGGCATGCACACATCTATAAACAACACCTTGTGTTCTTGAGATACCATGTGTAGGCACTCGTCACTTGAACTTACAGCCGTCACATCGCACCCTAGATGAGCAAGAAGTCCTTGGGTCACCATCCTGCTAACCCTGTAAACCACAAACAAGCTTGACAATCTTTACATACTTCAAACATGGTTTCAATGCCATGCCCAAAAATAGATACAAAGATACAAAATTCATGTTGATTTTTGTTTGAATTCAATTTAACTCTTTAGATTTCAATGTTTCATTTTGACCTGTGTCCGTGTTGATGTGCCAAGGAAAATTAGCCATTGTACATCCATCAAAGAAATTATTAACTTGTTATGCTTTGCAAGATATGGGCAAAGTTAGCAATTCAACCACGTGATTACAGGTAAAAGCAGCTACGGAGTCTTGTTAAACAAGAGCACACAAGCCCCAAAACATTAGAGCATAAATGGCTGCTTTTCATGTACCTGCTCCATGCACCGTCTCATTTTAGACACAGCTACAAGTAAAAATAAATATAAGAAATGGAGAGCAAAAGAAAGCATGTTTACTAATGGAATTTAAAAAAATAAATGTTTGTTTTCAATTTCTCTAAATTTTAGAAATTAAAAGAAAAAAAAAAAACGAGTTGTTTTCTAAATTCTCCAAATTAGAGATAAGAGCCTTGTTTGGTTCACCTAATTTTTTATCTCTTATATTATTTTTAATATTAGTCAAATAAAGTCCTTGTTTTTTTCTATTTTGAACAATTCATACTTAATAAACATCCTTAATTTTCCATTGACAAAATCTTTTCAAGATATGTTTGGTATGGAGGTAGAGGGGGTTAAAGTTTACAAAGATAAGTTTTAGCATTGTATACTTGCGTTTAGCATAATTTTTGGGGAATGAAAAATTTTCAAAGAGAGGCATTTATTTTTTCATTTTTCTTTCACTTCTCATTTTTAATCCACAAGTATGGTAATATTTAAAAATATATATAAAATTTCATTTAGTTTAAAATTTGATTTGATTTATACTGAGACCCCCTTTTACCCCTATTTTTTTCAACTCCTGCCAAACATCTTTTAACATTTCATCCCTGAATATTTTTACGCCTTTAACACTTCATCTTTAAATCATACTCCCTTGAGATTTTCCTTTCAAATTTTCAACCCTGTTCCAAATGCGACCTTATAATGAAAATGTAGCATAAACTTAAAATATAAAGAATGATAAGAATGAGATTTGACTGACCCATTATCATCCAAGACAAGAACTTTGAGTCCTGGAAAACTTGACTGTCCATGGTTTGCTTTCGGTAGGAGTGGACTCTTAGATTCATTTGAGCGCTCAGGAATGCAAAGCTTTACAATGAAGATAACTGTACATCCCTTGCCTAGACCTTCACTTTCAATCCAAATATGTCCCTCCATAAGATTTACAAATCTGATCACAAACATGCAAGATGTAGATATAATAATCAATTTCAATGTCAGTAGAACTGTGAAAATCAGACCACTGTCCAGAAAGTTTAATTAAAATTTAAAATAACTGTGTGCCTGAGAGCTAATACAAAATTGCATTATAAAAACAGCAAATTGAATTACCTCTTACAAATTGCAAGGCCAAGTCCACTGCCACTGGAATTTCTGGTTGCCAAAGTTTGAGTTTGTGCAAATTTTGTAAACAACTTGGGAATTTCCTGAGGATTAATTCCTTGCCCTGAATCTTTTACCTGTACCAGAAGATAAAAGATACTCATCACCAACCCCTGGAACAAAAAACTCGACATCACTAGGAAAAAGATCATTAATTGAGCATAAGAGAAATTAACCTGTACACGCAGATAAAAGTGATCATCACTTGGCACTGGAAAAAAGTCAGGAGCTCGACTGTCTCTTAAAGATTCTGATTTTGCAACAAATGCAGTGATTGAGATGCTTCCCTCTTTCGAGAACTTAACAGCATTACCAACAACATTTAAAGTAGTTTGCATTAGTCGTTTTTCATCACCAATGACACATTCTGGTAAATCTTGAGCCAAATTTAAGGTTACATGCAACTTTTTAACAGATGCGACTGGCTTGATTAAATTAAGAACCTGCAATGGAGAAACAAGCATCATATTCACCAACCCACATTCAAGAAAAGTTTTACAAATTCTAAATAACTATATTTACAAACAACTTGCAAGCCGAAAGAAATCTTACCTCCCAAAATACAGCATGAAGATTAAAAGTTCCCAAGTCAAGTTGAAGGCTGCCATCTTCAAGCCTTGAAAGATCTAATACATCATTTATAAGAGTGACCAAAAGGTTACTACTTTTAAGAATTGTCTCAACCATTAGCCGCTGCTCAGGTGTCAGCTCAGTTTCCTGCAGCAAGGAGGAAAGTGCAATAATTGCATGCATAGGAGTTCTCATCTCATGGTTCATAACGGCCAAGAAATCATTGCGAGCACGAATTGCTGTTTCTGCTTCTCTCCTGGCATGATCAAGCGCAACATTCTGCTCCATAAGAAGGTCCCTTGCCCTCATTGACTCTTCTAGAATAGCAGCATGTGACAGAGCAACAGCTACCTGGTTTGACCACAAAATTTTGTAGGTCAGGAACAGATTGAGGCTGTCATTCTTTAAATGGCATGGAGCAAACTAAAAATTACAAGCACATGCATTGCATGTCTTTTTCATTAACTTTCTTCAAATGAAGCACTCAATGACAAGCTGTGAAAACTTTTCCAGCATTTAATGGAAAACTTATTAGCGAAGTTGATCTGATGCAGTATATTTCTTCTTGGTTTAAAATAATATTCGATCTTGGAGGGCACCCATCAAATGGAATTCAACCTATGCAAACCACTACAGATATAATAAAAATAATAAAGTGAAGCGGATCCAAGAGGATATGTCAATGTGGAGGTCCCATTTGGCAATTTCCTAGAAAAAATGGAAAAGTCATTATGTAACCAGGAAAAAATAGACAAATAAAGTAATTTCAAACCTGATCAGCAACTACTTCAACAAGCTCCAACTCATGAACATGCCACTGCCTAGCACTATCTGACGGAAGCATTAGAACCATCAAGGCATAGCGCCTGGTAGAAAGTTCAGGCCAGTCATTAATTTGGAAATTAGAGAGATGAAGGAGTGGGACACGAACAGCAACCACCTCTCCAGGCATGTATTTTCCAGCAATAGGCCGTATTCTAGCCACTGGAGAATTTGGTGAAATTTTCATAGCACGGTTACTACTGAATACTTGGTTGATCACCGGAAGTTGGATGGGTACAGTATATCCAACAGGGTTCTGCTGACGAAGAGTGTATGAAAGTTGAAGCTCCAGCCCAGTACGAGTTGGCATCCACAATGCACATTCTTCCAACGCCAATGTCCTACCCAACTCAACAAGAGTAGTCTTCAATATAGTGTGTCTGTCAAGAGTGCTTCTGATTTCATGAGTCAACATCCTCACATGCCTACCCGTCTCCTCTTGTGTACGTATCAAACCCATCTCTCTATCTAGCTCCGCAGCTTTATTCTTCAAAAACAACTCTCTAGTCTTAACACTCAAAAGATCTGGAATAATATGCACAAGCATAAGCGCAGTGGCACAGGACACAACCGCAGTCAAAACTTTGGAAGTAGTCATCACAACAGCCACAGTTCGCGAATGCATACCAAAAGTCCATAAGTTAATAAGATGAGTAGCACCACAAAGAACAATAAAAGCACCAAACTGGACAAGCACCCATCTATACGGAAACACGGAAGATTTCTTAACAAAGTAGATGAGCTCTAGAGGAATAGAGAAATAGGCCAGTGCGATAAAGAAATCTGATATATATTGATACTTCATCAACAATTCTTCAGCTGGCCATTGCGGTTCAATGCAATTGCAAGACTCCATCTTTCTCTTTTTAATTCAAAATCCGAGCCCTCAACTGCAAAAAAATCAACGCTTCACAAGCCTGAAATGATACAAATTCTCAATCACACAAAACAAAAACAGTAATTGAAATTCTGATTGCAAAATTAAGATTCCATCTCTCAAACACTTAAACCCTAACTTCGAAACTTTGAGAAGGAACAGAAGTTGAGGATAACTGACCAGAACAGAGAATGAGACACCAGGTTCTTGTTACGCACGACGCTGGGAGTCGCCTCTACTCTCTGCCGTCGCTGCCGCGCATACCGTCGACGACTTCGCTTCCCTTTCAGTGATGCGAAGGATTTGATTCTCTTTTGGAAAGGTGGTGCTGTGTCCTGTGTTTGGACAGTAATGATAAGGATTACGTTTCAAGAATGCTTTTTGCTAAAATAAAAACTTGAGTGGATCAACTTGCAATGGAGCGATGTCGTTTCTGAATTATTATTATTTTAATTATAAATGAAATTATTTCTTTTTTAAAAAAGTTTATTTTAATTGAAAACTTATTATTTATATATAATTCTAACGTATTAATTCAAAAAATATTATTTTAATATACTCTTAAATAAAAGTTACAATTCCGCATATTATTTTGTTTATTTGAATTGGATGATGAGTTGACAAAAAAAAATAGTTAATAAAAATATAAGCAATTTAATATTATATGAAAATCATTGGTTGGTGATTAAATACCATTTAATAGAAAAATTAAGAATATAGAAAGTATTTCTAATTAAAAATAAAAGGAGTAATAAAATAAAACTCATAAAGCTATTAACAAGGCACGTTATGGATCCTAATTGCTTACTTAAAGCGGTCGGCCACGTGCTTAATATAAAATTAATTTTTTTTAATAATTATTGATTGTTTTTATATATTAATATCAAAAATAAATTTTAAAAAATAAAATATTATGATATATTTATGAGAGAAAAAAATCCAATTAAATTTAATTAGTGTGATCCTGGTACATTGCTACGAATTTTATTTTATTTTATTTTATTTTATTTTTACAAAAAATGGATGGACTCGTTTTTTTTCCTTATTTTAAATCTTTGTTCAGGTTCTTTTATTACATAGGATCGTCGAATCTCAATCTAGATCTGGCCGTCTTCCACCCATCTATAAAATTATTTGATTTGAAAAAATAAAAAATAAAAAATAAACATTAATTTTTAAGTCATCACCAATACAAATTAAAATTTAAACATTAAATTAAAAAATCTTAATAACAATAGAAATAAGAAAAATAAACTAAGAATATGTATATATAAACATAGACAAAAATAGAAACCATTTAAGAAATATATATAAAAAATAAAGAAATTAAAATAAAATCCAGAATTAAAAGTATAAGGGTTAAAATGAAAAACACATATATAATAAATGTCATTTAAATAACAAAATTTAGCTAGCAGTTCAATTTGTCTTTTATCTTCCACCTCCACCACATGTCGTGTCTATTTGGGAGTGTAAATTTTTAATAAATAATCTTTAACCGATTCTATCGATGATCATTTTGATGGTTGAGGTTGCTTTAGAAAGTGATTTTTGTTCACAAATACATCAAAATGATATTTTTTTTATTTTTAAAAAAAATCATGACATCAACACATCAAAATTATATAGAAACACCAAATTTTTATAATTTAAAATAAAAAAAAAATAAAAAAAGTTTTCCAAACGCATTCCCAACAACCCGTATTATCTCCCATCAAAACCACAGTTCAATTAACATTTTTCAAATAGTAATGAACAACAAAAACCACAGTTGAAATCATTATTCATTACTATTTGAAATTGCGATCTCCTTCAATTATTCTATAAAATAATAGTTGTAGTACCCGTAAACTCACCCGAACACCCCGATTATAAGAGAAAAAATTATAAGCAGGAGAAAAAAATAGAAAACAAATGTTAAAAAAAAGTAGATCCAGGGATTATCCGTGGCGCGCGTAAGCTGGTCCGGACACCCCGATTATAAAAAAACCAAAAAAAAAATGTATAAGTGGGGAAAAAACAGGAAAAAAATGTAAGAAAAAGTGGGCCTGTGGGAAAAAAAATCGTTGTGCGCGTAAGCCGGCTTGAACACTCCGGTTATAAAAAACCAAAAAAAAATGTATAAAAAAATGGGTCCAAAAATTAATCATGATGTACGTAAGTTGGCCTGGACACCCTGATTATCAAAAAAACAAAAAAAAAAAAAGGAGTCCAGTTAAAAAAAAAATCACTTTTTTAAACAGTAATGAACAGTGAATTGTTCATTACTGTATAAAATTGCAATTTTATTGCCCGAGAGCTTCGAACTCTCGTTGTGGGGCTGCACGTCTTCACCACTCGGCCAAACAGCTTCGTTGTGCATTTATAGTATAAACCTAATAGTAAAATTATAAGGTATTTAATTTTTGTGGCTGGTCAGATTTGAACTCTTGCGAGGACCTTAGCAGCGCCCGCCTCAACCACTCGACCAAAGTCACTTCGTTATTGTTCTAGTATACAAATAATACTTATTGTATGATATAGTTTTACTATTCCAATCTACAGTGCATCTGAGTTTTGGTGAACAATGAAAAACACTATTTAAATCATGGTTCTGTTTTAGCTTATAGTATAATACAACTACCAATCGCTCATATATATATATATAGGTGCCCTCCTACAGGGTACATAAAACTACTCTATATAAATCTTCATGTAGGGTAGCTACCATGCAAAAAATTAAACACAATAAACAAAATATAAATTGTAAAAATACTTGCAATAACTAAATAACATTGAATATATATATATATATATATATATATATATATATATATATATATATATATATATATATATATATATTGTAAAAACACTTGCAAAATAAGTAGTTCATTTTCTATCTACAAACAAAAGAAAATATCATTGAAAATCAATCCTTACGGTATTGGCATTATCATTACTATAATAGTTAAAATTATTATCAACATTATTACCCAAATAATTAAAATCATTGAATTGCCCCAAATAATAATAATAAAAAACATTCTTACAAAAAAAAATAATAACTAAAATTATCATTATTAATGCTCAAACAATGAAACCATAAAATCATTTCATCCGAAAAACAAATAAAAATAACAAAAAGAGAACAAAGGGAAAAAGAAAGAAATATTAATTTTAAAATAATCACCAACATAAATTAAAATTTCAAGACTTAACCGAATAAAAATAAAATCTCAATAAAAATAAAACGACAAAAAATAAAAATAAAAACTAAAAGGATAGATAAATAAATATGGGTAAAAAATAAACATCGTCCAAAATGGACCAAATAAAAAAATTCAAAGAATAGGGGTCGAAATGAAAAATAAAATATATAATTAATTCCAATTGAAAGACAAAATTGAAACAAATAAAAACCTTGTGACCAAACAAATAAAGGGATTTAAAAAAATATATTACAGTGTAATTTCTTAAAAATTTAATAGAATAAGGATTGAATTGAAAAGTGACATATATGACCAATTTCAATTGGAGGAAAAAAATAAAATAAATGAAAACTTGCATACCGAAAAAATTAAAAGAACTAAAAACAAACCGTAAATAAAAAGAATAAAGACTAAAATAAAAACCAACACATATAACCAGTTTCAATTGAAGGTAAAATTGAAAACAATCAAAATTTCAATTGAAAAAATAAAACTGAAATCAAAAGAACACGAACTGAAGTAAAACAATCACAAACATGAAAGGCTATCATGTATTTTCTGGTGGAAGGAGATGGAAAAGGGAGAAAAAATTGAAACTGCCTATTAGTGATTCACCGACAACCGTCACCTGACACGCCCCGTACCTGGAGGCAGAGGACATGGCGGCACACTTGGTAACACGGTGACCGAATAGTTTTCACGCAAAATAACACCGCACGGGTCCCTTGGAAAGCGTGTGAGCGTGAAAGATTGTCGGTGTGTCCATACAACACGCCTGCAGTTTCTTAGAAAAAAAAATAAAAAATACCAAATTACCTATATACTCTTGACCCATCAATAATCATGAAAAACCAGGGATAAAAGTACCACAATGCCTTCAGCCCTTCGTTTCTGTCTTTTCTGGGGATATTTGTGTAGTTTTCATGTGCACGAATATGTGATAAAATAGCAGTTTCATTATGCAAATTGAAAAAGAAAATACCAAAAAAAACCCAAACAATCTAAAAATACCACGGGTCCCTAGAAATATCCAAAATACCCCCAATACCGAGAGTTAAATTTTTTAACCAAAGAGATAAAATGATAATTTTACTATTAAAATCCATGTCCAGGGACACAATAAAACCACAAAGCGTTTTATATATTTTTTAATTTAATATGAGTGCCTAATCGCTCATATTATATATATATATATACATAAATATATATATATATATGAGTGCCCTCCTGCAGGGTACATAGAACTACTCTATATAAGTCTTCCTGTACCACTACCAGTCACTGGTAATATATCCTCCCTTCTCTATCGGTGCCTTCTGCCATTCTCTAACTAGAGAAAAAAAGCTTGCTCCCGTCCATGGCAGCAACAGAGTTAGCAATCGATTTCCTCTGAACATATTTTCCGGCAAGCGAATCAAAGAGAACACCGGCACCTACACCGACGGCTATATCAATGGTGTAGTGACCCCTGGTGCCGATCAGCCTGATGGCTTGCAGAACATTGAGCAAATCAAATGTCCGAGCCAGCTCCCATCTCTGCATTCTTCTCATATCCAAGGATGCGATCACCGACCCTGCAACATGGCCTGAGAAAAACAGGAAGAACGACACATTTCCGACGGGAAAGTCCGCTCCTGACCCCAAAAATTCCTGTCAACAGAGATGAATCCACAGATGGGACACGTAAGCGATACTAATCATAGAGAATTTAAAAAATCAAGAATGAGATGTTTATCCGATTATGTTTGCTTGATTTTATTTATTTAAACAAATTTTTATTTATTTAATCAAATAATAATAGAAATAGATACACAGCTTTTTGTTTAGCACCACCTTGGAGCATGTAAAACAAAGAGAGACAAAACAACAATAATATTATTATTTTTTTGCTTTCCACATAGCACACATCTTATAATTGTTCTAGGAGAATTAGAAAAAAACTGTTCAAGAATTAAATGAATAGCCAAAAAATAATCATTAATTAAAAAACCTATTTAAACAAAATAAAAAAATAGTAATCTAAATATAAATAAATTAAAAAAGCATTAGAAATATATTTTTTTCAAAAACAAGAAGGCATTGTTGAGCCTGATCCATTTAGTTAAGGCATGCAAGGGGTCCTTTTTTTTCTTCGCATCCAGGACGGATGACTTGTCATTCGCTCTATTTTTTTATAAAAAAAAACAATGCAATGTCTATTGAAACAGATGACATGTCGTCTATATTGACAATTTCTCTCTAACACACAGTATCGACAATTCTCTCTCATCTCTTTCATAAAAGAGGTCAAAAAATAAATAAGATTTAAAATCAGAATTGATCTTTACCTCTAATTTTAAAAACAATATCTATAATTTATAAAGCATGGAAATTGAGAGGGGGAGGTGGTGTCAATAATCAATACGAACCTCGGGCAATGGAAGCTGGGTGGAGTAACCCAAAATCCCACGGCAAGTGAACATAAACAACGCAGAGATCGTCGCTCTTGGCCTGCCTTCTACTAGCCACGTCCACAGGATATAGACTGTTTGCATTCCCACAAACACCTGGAGATGTATTCAGCTTAGCATCGTCAATGGTTTATTATTGTATACTATATGGCTGCTTAAGACTCTGGCAGATGATTGGCTTCAGCGACCATCTTACGATTACAGTTGTTCCTTTTTGAATGTGCTTACCGATTAAACATCAAATCTTAAGAAAGAGCAGTGACAATAACAATAACTCAAAATCAACCATGGCCCATCCGTCGATGCATGTATTGTTCATGATGAATGGCATACATACCGTGTTCAGACCCGCGAGCGAGGTGTTGAGCTCCGGCCACGAGGACAGCAACCGGTGGAGGCGGCGCGTGGCGACAAACCCCAGGTCAAACGGTTGCGACGATGAGGGCACCATGCTGAGCGTGTACTCCACGGCCATGAAAAACAACAGCCCGAATCCAAAAAGGCACGGAATCCAGTGATGCGTAGCCACATGGACCACGTCACGCGACGTCCATTTCAAGAAAGAAGGGTCAACACCGAAGAAACCGTCGGCAGCTCCACCGGTGGCAATGCCATTAGTTTGCTTATCTTTATTCACCATGTCGACGCCGTTAACGCTGATCTGTTTGCGCTTATAAGGGGTGGGAAGAGTGGGGCTGATAGTTGCGCCGGCGATTGTTTTCATGACTAATGATGGGCGATGACATAAATGGGAGGGAAGTATATGACTTTAAGAAAGAAGGGAGACGGTGGGAGCGGAGATTACAAGGAAATAGTGGGTGGGAAAACTATTTAGTTGCTATTAATTAGTGATTTATTCATTCATAAATATATTAAAATAATAACTTTTTTAAAATATAATAAAATGATTTAAAAATATCAAATTTCTTTAATTTTAAATACAAAAAATTATTTTTTTTAAAATACTTTGAAATACAATATCAAACACTCTCTTATTTTGTGTTTTTTTTATGAGTTTGGTCGGTAGTTCCATGTCCAAGAATATAAGCTAGGAGTGTTGGACATGAAGTTTAACGACTTTGGGCCTGTTTGGGACCGCGGTTGTATCGCTGTTTCCTCAAAAAAAAATCATTTTAAATGAATTTTTTTTGGTGTTTTTAAATTATTTTGATGTGCTTATGTCAAAAATAATTTAAATAAAATAAAATAAAAATATCATTTTGATGTATTTTAAAATGAAAAGCACTTTCAAAAGCAACCGTAATTGTCCTCCCAAACAGACCCTTTGATTCATGAAATGAATTTTAATGGTGGTGAAATTATAAGCATGGATGCTAGTTATATGATATTTGTGCCAAAAAAATGAGAGAATTGAAATTGTGAAATGAGAACATGCTTGAAAGTTTTGTTACATTATCAATATTTTTTTTATCTTGTGATATTAATTAAAAAGTTATAATATTAAAAGTTGCTTTTAGTATCATTGAATTCTATTTAGTACATGTTTGAGAGTATGGTTAACATTGTTTTTGAAAGTGTTTTACATCAAAATAATATTTTTTATTTTTAAAAAATTATTTTGACATCAACATATAAAAATGATCTAAGAACACCAATTTTTTTAATTAAAGTAAAAAATAAAAAAATCAAATCTTTTTAAAAATATTTTTGAAACACAGTCCAAACATCCTCTTAGCAATAAAAATTCCTTCATCTTGGTGGGAAAAGTAAAGATGCACCATGATATTTTTTTAATCAGAATAAGTTTTTTTTGTATGAGCAAGGGATAATTTTAGATTATTAACGGGTTGATTGAGGTCTCTATGATTTCTTAGGTGTTTTTAAATAAGCAACAGGTTGAAAAATGTTTTTTTGTATCAAATGGGTTGGAACTTGGCTTTTCTAGCCACCCATGATGTTATAAGATGACACATCATTTGTCACCACCTATAACACTACTAGCCATTGCCCTCACGCCTCATCCCGGTCGGAACCATATTTTTTTTCAACGTAAAAAAATATTAATTGTGTGAGATTTTTTTATTATAATATAAATTTAGATAAAATAATAAATTTGTGCAGAATTCCTATGAAGTGCAAGTTTTCTATAGAATATATGAATTTTAAATCGATATAAATTTATCTGTGTAATAGATTTCAATGAAATCACTAGTATAAAATTATCATTATCATTAAAAAAGCAAGAAGATTCGGATATCTGAATTATTCAATTCATTGTATTAAGATTAGTTCATTTTATAATTTAATTTTAATTAAAAACAACAGACAAAATATAAATTGTGAAAACACTTGCAATAATCAAATAACAAAAATAAATAGTTAATTTTCTATCTCCAAAAAGAAGAAAACATAAATTGAAATTCATCTATGTTACCGTCATTATCATTACTATAACAGTTAAAATTATTATCAACATTACTGTCCAAACAATTAAAATCATTAAATTACCTTGAAGAATAAAAAAAAGCAAAATATTTTTACAAAAAATCACTAAAATTATCATTATTATTGCGCAAACAATAAAATTATAAAATCATCTGATCTGAAAAACAAACAAAAATAACAGAAAATACAAAAAAAAAGAACCAAGAGAAAAGGAGAGCAATATTAATTTTATAATGATCACCAACATAAATTAAAATTTTAGGATTAAACTAACTAAAAATAAAATCCCAAGAAATAAAATTACAAAATTAAAAACAAAAACTAAAAGCATAGATGCATAAATGCGGATAAAAAATAAACATTATCCAATAATGACAGAAAAAACCAAAGGAATTAATATAAAATAAAAAATGCAAAGAATAAGGACCAAAATGAAAAATAAAACATATAATTAATTCCAATCAAAGAACAAAATTGAAACAAATAAAAACCTTGGGACCAACAGAAATAAAGGTAATTTTTAAAAACAATTACAGTGTAATTTTATTAAAAAAGTTAAAAGAACAAGGACCTAAATGAAAAGTAGCATATATGACCAATTTCATTTAGAGAACACAATTAAAATGAATTAAAATAAAATATATAATTAATTCAAATCAAATGACAAAATTGAAACAAATACAAACCTTGGGATAAAATATAAAGGCATTTAAAAACATTTCCAGTAGAATTTTGTTAAAAAATTAAAAGAATAATGACCGAAATGAGAATTAGCATATATGACAAATTTCAATTGGAGGACACAATTAAAACAAATGAAAACTTGCATACTAAAATAATTAAAGTAACAAAAAGCAAAACCAAAAATCAAAAGAATAAGGATTGAAATGAAAATCAACATATATAATCAATTTCAATTAGAGGACACAATTTCAACAAATCAAAATTTTCATTGCAGAAATCAGTAATAAAACCAGAATCAAAAGAACAAAGACTAAAATGAAAACAATATAAACATTAAGGACGGACATGTATTTTCTGGCAGTGGAAGAGAGAAAAGGGAGAAAAAATGTAAAACCATCCAGCGGCGATTCACCGACCACCGGACTCCAACACACGCCGCACCGGGAGGCAGAGGACATATCAGCGCACTAGGTGACATGAATGAAGGTCTGTTTCCCACCTCAGAAGACACAGCATGCGCCACTTTAAGGCGCGTAAGCGTGACACATTGTGGGCGCATCCGTACAACGCTCCTGCAGTGTTTCAGAAAAATAATAATAAAATAAAGGTAAATTACCTAAACACCAATGAACCTAGCGATAACCATGAAAAAACCGGGAGGGGGGAACTACCTCAGTCCCCCCGGCTCCTAGGCTTATTTTTTGTCGTTTTCGGATGCTATTTTATTAGTTTTACCATGCATAAAAGTAGGAAAAATAAAAAATACCCCCACTGTTCCACGTCTTTTTCTTAGCACCTAGGGGTAAAATAGTAGTTTTATTGTGCAAAAAATTCGGAAATACCATCCATGTCCCTTGAAATTATCGAAAATGACCTTGGTCCCGGGGGTTAAACTATTTGTCCTTGGGGTAAAATAATAATTTTAATGTTGCAATCTACAGTAATCTATGTCTATGTGAACAGTGAAAAAGTGAACAAAAAAATCGGGACGCCATTTATATATATAGTAATATATAAAAATAATCAAGAGAAAAGTCACATGTGCATCTAGCTTCTTTTTTAAGAGTGAGGCCTAAGTGTTAAGGCTTTTTTTTTTTTGGTATAGCCCTTTGATTTCTTAATTTTTAAATTTACCTTCATTAAAATTAAATGACTTAAAATATACTTATGATAATATATCAGATATTGTTCACTTTTTTTACTTTGCTTTGTATAAGATTATAAATTTTTTATAATATCTATAAACTCTCTTCTTATGTAGCCTTTCATTATTTTATTTAATTTTTTTTAAAAAATTTATTTGTTGTTTTCCCTCCACATGTCTTTGAAAAAGGATTACAAGAGATTCCATGAGACAATGCACAAGTGGTGTGTTGCTCTTATATTATTTTTAACATGCTTGCATTATAAGATTGTTAGATTTTTTTTTTTAACTTTTAATATAATGATTAAGATTTTTCTTGCAATTAAAAAACACAATAAATATTTTGTTGTATATTTAATTGAGATGATCATAAGCACCAACGACATAACGATTAAGATTTTTTTTAATTTTTGTATTTTGTTCTGTTAAACAACTAAATTACCCCTTATTCAAATTAATTATAACTAAAAAGATGATAATGCCCCAAATGTAAGTTTTGATTTTTTTTCTACCTTCAAGATGAATGTAGTTATTTCATTTTGCATTTGAAGCATTAAAATACCAAAAATCCCCTAGAACTAATTTGTTTTATATATATATATATATATATATATATATATATATATATAAAATATTCAAGTTATTTTAATGTGCACCTAAAATATAAAAAGACTAATCTATCACCGATTAATATAATAATAATAATAATAAATAGACTAAATGAAAAAAAAAGAATGTTTTATTCTCCATAACTAGTTAAAAGGATTTCTCTGAGGCAGGAAAAACAATCATTTTTTTTTAATTCATATTTATATAATTTACTTTTAAAATTCCCAACTAAAACTTTAAAGCCTACCATCAAATCATATTGTTGAGGTATTATAGATTTACAACATGACATTAATTTGTAGCATTATTGCACCAACCAACACAATAAATATCTAATTTTATCAACTTACTCTCTATTTTTTTTAAATATTTTTTAAGGGATAATTACAAAAAAACCCTCCTGAAGTCCCTTTCCCACAATGCTTCTAAAAACGACATTTTATATTTTTAGTCAAACAAAAATTTTAAAGTACACAAATTATTTTAATGTGTTATATTAAATATATATATTTATTTTAAAAAATTATTATTTTAATATATTTTGAAATAAAAAATAATTAATATCACGGATAAGCTTATAATTCGTAATAATAGGCTTTAATTGGTGTGATATAAGAGAAGAGCACTCGTGTACCTAATTTGTCAACCACCCCGTCACCATCTTTACAAATCTATAAACAATCGAACAGCTCGGAGCTACCCAATAATGTATTCTAGTTAGTTTTTCATTTTTTAAATATATATTTTATATTTTAAAATAAAATAAGGTTTTTAATAATAGCAAGCATATTAAAAAATAATTTAATATTCTCCCATTCAAAAAAATAATAAATAAAAGCATATAAATCGTGTCTATTTTCCATTGGACGAATTACTAGAAAATAATATATTAAAACTTGTTTTTAATATAAATAATTAGAAATGTCAAACTCCAATGCATCGAAACAATGTTCAGACAGCGAAGTGGTCCCCCCCACAAGCGAGTGATTTGAAAGTTGAAAGCAGCCAATAAGAAGGGAAGAAAGGCCCTTCCTTCCTTAGCTCACACTCTTCCTCTGCTACCCAAAACCCGTAGCTACACAAGAAGTTTGAAAAAATAAATAAAAAATGTCTGCGCTGAGTGTTGCATCATCACGTTAGAGGGGCTGGGGGAGAGAAGATAGAGTGATTTATAGAGAAAATAAATAGAAAGAAGTGGGTTTTTGTTGGTGAAGGTGGATATGGCCTTTGCTTCTATGTTTTGTTGTGTGAAGAACTCCGATCGGTAGGTTTCTCGTCAACTGTTCGTAAAGAAAATTTTACTCTTTTTTTTTTCTTCTATTTCTTTGATTGCTATTTTCTTTCCTTTTTAGTTCATTTGATTATTTTTTTTGATATTGCGTGCTTCTTCTTGTTTTTGGAATTGGTTGGCAAATGAGAATTCTGTGGTTTGGATTTAAGGGTTCAGAAGCTGTGATCAATTTCTAGTGTTTTCTTGGGATACTACTATTTCATTGGGTTTTTAATAGGGAGGGTTTGTTGTAGATGTTTTGTTGCTCTCAGAAATTTCTGTTGGGATTTTTGTCCACTTGCTGAAATGAGGTGAATACTAATAAAAATGATTTTTTAATGTGAGTTTGTGATCGGTTTTACAGGAAAGGGCGGGGAAAGAAGCAAACAACTTGGAGGATTTTCTCCTTGAAGGAATTACACTCAGCAACTAACAACTTCAATTATGATAACAAGCTGGGAGAAGGGGGATTTGGCAGTGTTTATTGGGGTCAGCTTTGGGATGGATCGCAGGTGATGGTTTGATTTTCAGCTTCCTTGTTTTGGCCCTCCATTTTTTGCCTAAGCATTTTGTTCTCATGTTAATGGTTGAAAGGTATATAGTAGTTTTTCACATGCAATAAGTCTTTGTAGCAATTTCATTGAGTTCTTTTGTTATTTTTTATTGATTTAACTTCCATGTCCATTTAGAGCAAAAGATAAAAAAGATGCAAACTAAAGACTGTTGTCATTTTTCAAATTTTTATCTGTTTTTTGAACCTCAGTTATTTGTTCAAGATTGTTTAGTTTTAGTTCTTTGGACTGTATGCAATTGTTTGATTCTATATATTTTAGCTTGGTTTTCTGTGTCTTATTTTGATATTGGATCCAAGTCAAATCTTTTTTATGAAGATTGCATGAGCAGGTCTGTTTGTTGAGCCTATGTGAGTGGACCTTTTGGGGTGTTGGCACTGCGTTTCAAGTGATTTTGAAAAAAAAAATGATTTTTTTTTCTTTAAATTAAAATTTTTGGTGTTTTTAAATTACTTTCATGTGCTGATGTCAAAAATGTTTTTTTTTTTTTTAAAAAAAAACATTTTGATGCATTACTGAACGAAAAACACTTTCAAAAGCAATCTCAACTAAACTCTCAAACAGACACTTTTTGTGCTAGTGTAAACAGTATTGAGATTCATGACATTCGAGGACAAGACTAGGAAATCATAACTGATTGAAATAACAAAATCTCAGATTTTTAGGCTTTGAACTCTTGTCATTAGCAAGTAGGTCATATTATCACGTGATTGAAGTTATCTGATGGTATTTCCCCCCACTTCATGGCGATATGTTGTCCTTCAATTACTTTGCTTGGCACATTTTACGGAGCAAGTGGTCCCTGAATTATTTTACTAAGTGCATTTCTTTTAGTACAGCAGTAGTGGTGATGAAACTAGAACGATGTGGGCAGGTTGATTCTTTTGGGGTGGGGCATGTGTGTACAAATAAAACTTGAATATCTTAATGAGAGTAACGCCCATAGCAGTGAAAGGGTCTGAATTTGGGTATCCTTTGTGAGGTGAATGTGATAGTAGGAATTCCTGAAAGGGAATGAAAGAGGAGAATAGAAAGAGATACTGTGAAGTTGGGAAGTATGAACTTGAGAAATGAGGGGGCATACTTGTCCAATGAAATGTGTGCCAATTGTCCATTATCATATGTTTTAAGGGTTATGGATCACATTTACACCTGTGAAGCATTAGTAGAGGTTAAGGTGGGTCAATCCCTCTCTGGTGAGCCCTGCTTCAAGCCCACCAAGCCAAATCTCTAAAGTTCATCTATTATTTGGGATTTATTTATGGATCTTGCTGAAAACTGAGATATCACAGGGAGTATTAGATGTCTTTTCTGCATGATGCATAGTGTGGAATCAGCCTCTGTGTCTGTGATTTCCAGCCATGTTCCAATCTTCCATTAAACCATGCAGAACTCACTTGATGACAAAGGAAATGGAATTGTCAATGATATGTTTAGTACTCTTTTAATTCTTTCCCCATGTATTGTGCGGTAATAGATAAACAATGACTTTCACCTGATAGAATTGATGCTTCTGGAAAGATGGGGAAATTTATGTTGGAGTCAATAATACAGAAGTGCAACAAAAAGTACTTGCTCTTTTCTTGCTATTTAGCAATCATAAGTGAGTGTTTGTACATGTAAGAGATGATGCTTAAAGAATGCAAGATAGGGAATTCTTTTCTTAAAGATGCAAGGGTGAATTTTTAGTGGTGGTAACATATTGTCTCTGGCTCTCAGCTCACAATTTGGTTTATGGTTAAATTTCTTTATTTCTTTTAATTAGACACCGAAGAAAAGTTTTAGTTCTTATAGCAAGAATGCTAACAGGTGCCATTACCTGGGGCAACAGTAAGTCTTCAACTTGCTGCTGCTATGATGCATATTTAACCATCGAGAGTAGTCACATCATGCCAATCATCAAAAAATAGGACTCTCTAAATTTTCCCTCCCAAGACCGTACTTAACAATTTTAAAATATATCTTTAAATTGTTGAAACTTCATTGGAATAAAGTGGTTATACATGCTCTTTCAAAGAGCTACTTGTCAAGGAAATTTTTGTGAAGTGGATTGGTGTTATGTTTAAAATTCACTATAATCTGCTTTTCTGATATATTTCTTAGATGTGGTGTTGATTAATTTTTGTGAAGCTATGATCTTGTTGAGCTTCTTATTGTAACTTTCCATTAGCTAGTGATTCACATGTCTTTTGGAAAAGCAATTGATTTGTGCTCATGGAATCAATTAATAAGTCAGAAAATTGAAATTTGCTATCTTTATTTCTTTTATTATGCCAAAGTGTCGGGTGTAAGCTGTCATTAAAAGAGCTGGAGGCTCGTATGTTTCTTGTTTGATCTTTATGTTATCCTATGCAAAGCAATAGATTATTGTAATGCTTTACTTTCTATACAGTGACAGGAATCTTCCTCTTTTTTTTAGACCCACTAGCTTCTTTTTGGAGCATAGCCTACCCTTTTTAGGTTTTTAACTTGGGACTCTATTATGGAGTTCTCAAGTTTTAATTTCCGGGTTGTCCTTTAGAGACACCTTCTGATTGTTTATGTGCCTTCCATAAATTAGATCGAAATTCTGAAAGAGATATTTTTGCAGATTGCAGTTAAAAGGTTGAAGGTCTGGAGCAACAAAGCAGATATGGAATTTGCTGTTGAGGTGGAGATACTAGCACGTGTTAGGCACAAGAATCTGCTGAGTTTACGTGGTTATTGCGCTGAAGGGCAAGAGCGTCTGATTGTATATGACTACATGCCAAATTTGAGCCTGCTCTCTCACCTTCATGGGCAGCACTCTGCAGAATGTCTTCTTGACTGGAAGAGGCGGATGACTATTGCAATAGGTTCCGCTGAGGGAATTGCGTAAGTATATCACACTCAACTCCTTCCTATCTCATCTTGCTTCCACATAGCTTATTTCATCATTTGATTATTCCAGTTACCTTCACCACCATGCGACCCCGCATATCATCCACAGAGACATCAAAGCTAGCAATGTGTTACTAGATTCAAATTTCCATGCTCAGGTTGCTGATTTTGGATTTGCAAAGTTAATTCCTGATGGTGCAACACATGTGACCACAAGAGTTAAAGGTACCCTTGGCTACCTTGCCCCTGAATATGCAATGCTGGGGAAAGCATCAGAGAGCTGTGATGTATACAGCTTCGGCATTCTCTTGCTAGAGCTTGCAACCGGCAAGAAACCACTCGAGAAGCTGAGTGCCACAGTAAAAAGAACAATTACAGATTGGGCTCGGCCGCTGGCTTGTGAGAGGAAATTCAGTGAACTGGCAGATCCCAAGCTGAATGGCAAGTACAACGAGGAAGAGTTGAAAAGGGTCGTGTTTGTCTCTCTTGTATGTGCTCAGAATCAACCAGAGAGAAGACCCACAATGCTTGATGTGATAGAGCTACTGAAGGGAGAGTCAAAGGAGAGATTATCTGAGCTAGAAAATGACGAGTTGTTCAAGCCCCCCCCGGCTGTTGATTATAATGATGGATCATTTGTTGCCGAGGACAGCTCAGAGTTCGTCGCAGAGGACAGAGGAGGACACGAACCGGGAAGTGACCGGGAAGTGAGAGAGATTGTAAATGAAAATACTCATGATAGCTGAAGGTGTAAGATTTGGTTTGGAGTGACTGAACACATGGTATAGCTGAAGGTGTAAGATTTGGTTTGGAGTGACTGAACACATGGTAGCACTGGCAAATCAATTTATCAGAGTTGTGCCGCAGAAGTGTTGTGAAAGCTTTGTTTTGTGACTGCAAAAAGTGGTTGTGTTTGTAACCCTTTGAGTATACCAGGTGGCCTTGGTATCTGTCTAGTAAGTGTGTCCGGATTTTTTGGTTTTGATAGAAAATTAGAATGTAATTGTTTCCTTGAATTGGGATGAATCACTCAAGTAAATGAAAGGGATGATGAAGTGTGTTGTTATTTTTTCTTACAAAATTATTCTAAAGAAGGATATATCATTTAGGCCCAGAGGCAGGCAGTTCTGAATTTTGCAAATATGAAAAAAGACCCGTGAACAAGATTTGAGCACATAATCTCCTAAACGAGGCCCCTTGGCCTCAAGATAATCAAGCATTCAAATAGATTTGCAGATTTACTAGTCTAGTCAACATATTTGGACAGCACAAAAAGCAGAAAATAGAGCCAAAGCAAGCTTATTCACCAATTCCAACTTCTAGCACATATTTACAGCTTTAAAAGAGCGCTGTCGCCGGCTTAACAGAGATCTCTGGGTAGCATCTCATCGGGAAAATACATTACTCGTACAAAAAAGAAAAAAAGGTTTGGCATGATTTTATCCTCAATCATGATGTAAACTATGGTTTCAAAAGAAGGCATCATCATCGTCAATGTTATACTTCAAGTGAATGTATCCTCTCGATCGCCTACAGCGGTCTCACCCTCCTCCAGGTTGCTGAACTCCAGGAAATGAGTTGGCCTATGGTCCTCATGGTAATACTCTCGAGGTGTCCCCAGCTTGATTCCAAATTTCATGCTCACCGTGTGCTTCACTCCCATGAAGTTGTAATTCCATGGCCCATTATCAGGAATCTGAATAAACACAAGCAAAACGCCCAAGCCAGTTAGCCCCCAAAATCAAGCAGATCAGATCAGATCATAAACCACCACCCATTTTTTGAAAATGGGAGTCTTCAACATTATAACTAGTTACTCACCATGTAGAAACCAAGGAAGCGGTCGCTCAGGAGCATCTGAACCTTCTCGTAATGAGTTGGTAGGTAACCGTGAGGATTGCTTCCCGTGTCCTTGTTGACGCGTCCCCACTCGTAACCACTAGGAGTAAGCTTGTATGCAGTCAAGGAGCATGATCCTGGAGTGAAACTACATGTCAGGATGATGCACTTTTCTCCATCCCATTGCTTGTTGTTCTCCAGAACCCGAGCATGAGCCGTGAGATCCTACACAAAACAAATAGTTCAGGTAAGAAAGCAGATCAGAGACAGACTATTGTAACTCCATTAGATAGCGGAAAACAGAGTGGACGCACTCAATTATGGATTAAAAGAAAATAGTCAGACCTGTGGTGATAGCTGAGGAAGCTCATTTGGTTGTGTGTGCATCCATCCCAAAGGCTCAAGATCATTGAGAAAATCATGCTCAGGAAGAGCTGATGGAAGATGAACCTGTTGATGAGTCCCCCACTGTGGGGGCATAGCAATACAACGGATTTCCTTGACCTGAGGATTGTCCGGGGGGCTTATTCCATACAGGTACCCAGAAATTTGGGTTCGCAGATCTGCTATACAGATAAACTTCTTCAAGATGTTCTTCGGCATGATGTATGTGTATCCAGTTTCCTGTAGCATCATGTGTACAGCATCAGAAAACAGTGGAAATATTTTCATGTAAATGATCAAGGAAATAAAAAATACAGAACAAATTTGTACCTTGATATCCTCAGAATTCACGTAGATATGATTGACTCGAAGATAGAGATTTGTAGCAGATATAGCTCTGACACGCCAATCTGTTTTAGAACCAAATGCAGCTTGCTCATATGGACTAGTGGTTGTGACAATGAGTTCATCACCATGCACATTTGTGGTCCTTGTGGTGACGGCTGTCAGTTGACTTGCTTCTTTGGCCTGAAAAGTCCAACAGGATAGAATTTTTATGGCAACCAAGGATTAAAGAGCAAGAGAACATAAATGAAGTTGGAGGAAACATTACCTGTTTCTCAATCTCTGCTATCTGCTGCCTTTGTTGAGAAGGAGGGGTGATCTCAGCTCCAAGAATAATATCACGGATCTCAGATTGTGTAAGCGCTGAGGTGTTCACATTGTTCTTCTTGGCATAGTCAGAGAGTATGAGATCCCTTAAAGCAACCTCGACCTTCATCCACTGATCATCAGTAAGTGAAGGCCATATGTGGTGTGGCTCAGTAACGATAGTCTTGTCAGGCTTGAGTAGCATCTTTGCCTTCTCATTATTAACATGAAGTGCACGAAGAATCAGAATGAGTCTAGAGAATGCAGTGTAAGATGATATACTCTTCAGCCAGTCATCATAAATATTGAACAAAACCATTTGTGGTTCCGTTGCCTTCAAAATCAAATCCCCAAATTTCTCTATCTTTAAGCATGACTGAAATGGGAGCTGCAACTCACTTCCCTTGATAACTATGTTGGGGAAATCAAGCAAGTGAACCTCCAATGGATCAAGCATCCCTTTACGAGTCACAATAATTTGTTTTGGCTGTTCTTCCACAGGCAGAGACCGCACAAGAGCTGCAACTTCTTCAGCAGTTTTCCACTTGGCAAGCTGGCCCAGACGCTTCTGTCCTGCCCATACACTGGTGTGGATAACCTGCAAGGATCATGTTTTAAACTTCAGAACATCTGACAAAAGAAAGTAAGACAATTTCAAAAACAACATTCAAAGCAAACCTTCAAAAACAGCTGCCCAGTTCTCGGATTGAATATGAAGATTGCACCATTTATGGGTTTTGTTGTGAGATTCCCTTCAAATGTCTTGTGGATTGTGACACGGTAGACATTAGTATCATCAACAAACCATATTATCTGATTGCTAAAGATCTCCCCGTAATTCTGTGATGATAAATATGGTTCTGTAGGCTCTGAAGAATACAGCTGCAAGCCTTTTCTTATCCGCTCCCTCAAGACATACAAAGCTGGGTTTGACTGCACCACAATAAACCGTTAGCAAGTGATTGACAGCTATATCATAAATCAATCAACTCAATACCAAATAACTATTGTATCAAGCATGAAAAGTCCACCTTCATTATTTTGTTCATAGCTTGAGCTAGCAGTGGTTTAGACCCTGGAAACCAGTTGCCAAATGCAGAGTGCAAATTGTACGCTAGATCAAGCCCAATCATAACCCCTGAACAGAAACAAATAAAAGCATGATTTAAATTGTAACAAAATAACTTATGAAAGCTAGAAACTGGAACACAGCAGGAAAACATACCAGTTGGAGATGGATATATTGACATGTTATCTGTTGTGTAATCCATAAATTTGGCCCTAGTATAGCGCTCAATATCATGAGAATCATAGTCGCCCCATCTCAACTGCACATCAATCCAGTATTTATTGCTTGCTTTCTGGTCAAACACATCTTTTGACTCAGCCACAAGACTAGGCTTTGACATGGGCCATCTATGGGCAGCAAAAAGGAGAACGTCTGCACAGGAGCTGTTCATTTTATAACTTTTCCTTGGATGGATTGTTTCTTTCTGCACAGTCTCAATTTCCAAAGCATCCAGTTCCTGATCCAAGACCTGACAGAGGTCCATAACAACACTCTCATGAATCTTCTGCCACAGATGAGCACGGAATATCTGAATGAGCGAAATTTTCAAGGTCGGGATCTTCCCGTGCATGAAGATGCCAGTTAGATCTAACTGCACTTGAAAACCCACATAAACATTTGCCCTGTTTATTGTGGGGGACCACCAAAGTGTAAATCTACGGTTAGGAATTTGGTTCAGACCAGATCTCTGTGCATTAGTAAGCTTCTTATACTTCATGGACTCCTCAAAGCCAGATGCCTTTTCCCAAAAAAGACCTTCCCATGTTGGGAAACTGAAATATCAAGACAGGGAAAGTAATTACAGAAGTGTTGATAAAAAAATAAAAAAAAATCACAGCTTCTCCCCCAAGTCAAAAACAAGTAATGTAATCATTAGGTGTGAAATTAACCCCACGAAAAAATTTCAGTATATTGAAAGAAAAAGAAAATGCCATAAACCGAAATCATCTGCCAGAGTTTGGGAAAATTACCAGATCAGAATGTGTCACAAAGGCAGAGTAATTTAATGAATTACTAGCTATGCTAATGCTAATTATATGGAGACAAAAATTGCGGTGCTAGAAGTACTTACTATGTTCCTTTGAACAAGGTATGCTCGAGAATTCCTTCAACACCACCAAGAGCTTGAATGACATCAGTTCGATAATTGTTCAAGTTCCACAATTTTCCATCATGTCTCTGGTGTGTCCACCAGAAAGGATTTTGTTTTAAAACTTGGTACTGCTTGAAGTCTGTGCGCACTCTCCACCCTTTGTCATATGCTAAAGTGTGACGATCTTTCTGAAAAAGAGTATTAATGCGTGGAATTCCCCTGTCCCATGAATCCTGTCAGTGCAATTAGAAAAAAAAAAATCTTTAGTGAGAACTTCACAAAGACCACAAAAATAAGTCCAAATTCAAGGCAACACACAAGGAGGCTCCAAATTGAACAAACAGAATAACCTACTTCCAAATCTTCAAGTGTTAGACGCCTATTTTGCGCCTGCGCTTCCTGCCTCTTCAATGCATACTCTGCCCAAACCCGCTGCGAGTCTATGAACTCACTCTCCCATGGCTGCCAACAAAACAGTATCAAACTCAGAACAGTCAAGCAAATACTCCAAAATCATGGTACCCAACACATGATTTATTTCAGCTTACCTGAATGTACCGATAAAGATTTGGAATCAGCTGGTCCTCTTCATGACTCATTCCGCTCCTGAAATGGGTTACACCAACATCTGTTTGCTGACTATATCGAAGATCACTTTGAGGAATCAATATGTGACCCATGGATAACATGCCAAGTCCTCCGATTTCTTTTGGTGTATAGAAGATAACAGGAGGAAATCTGATACAGAAAAATTCAGAACAAAATTTCAAGCTTAACACTAGCAGCTAAAACATGGAAGTTAACTCTCATGAGAACAATTACACACCTGCTTGGCATTTTTGAGTTTAGCCCGATCTTGATACGGGTTTGAATTTTGTTTTCACATTTTACAAGCAAATCTAACAGCTCTTGAGTATGCACAGTTGCTTCACGGAAATATGTCATCAAACCTACAAATAGAAACGGAAAAAATCAAAAACAAATTTCAACAAAGAAAATAATAAGCACGGAGGACAAAGTGATTAACAAAAGGCAGTAATGTGGTAATTACCAATCAAGGCTGTATTCCATTTGTTAACAATCTTTGTGAAGGTAGTTGATCCTGAGGACATCAGAATCTGCCTCACACGATTCTCAAACACTTTCATGTGCTCATCATCAACCCTTAGAAAAGCAACTGCGGTACGTTCCTTGGTCTGCTCGTTCTGCAAATTCCAAACACCGTCTCTTGTATTGCTGAATGCTTCTTGAGTCATTCTTATTTTAGGAAGTATCCGAACTTCAAACCCACACCTGCAAATTGGCAGTACCAGTTATTTTAGCAAGGAAATCAATGCCTCACAATTGTTCTTTTCCAAAGATATATGCTCTTGCAACAATAATATAAAGAAAAATCATTCACTTAGAAATTTTGTTTGAAACCCTTTGAAACATGTTAAGGCTCAAGTCCTATGGGGGGGGGCTAATAAAGGCAAACGCTACTAAACATTACCTGGCCATACTAAAGTAAAGTGCCACTTCCCCACCCTACCCAAAACAAAGAATATACCCAGATGCTATTTCAAGAATAGAAAGACATCTTTGCACATTAAAAAGGTGAGGTGTAACTAAGTCGACATAAGAAACAAAAAAGCACACCAAGAACAAATTATCAAAATTTTGATACTAGTTTTTGGATGTAGTCATTACACAGTTATCAAAGTTCAATCCAATATCACTTGAAAATTAAATAATCAGAATGGCTTCATGCATGTTCATGCACATGAATAGAATATCAATGCAAGAGTGAGAATACTTACATGCTGAAAAGCAAGTTTGGGTTGTCCTTGCTGTAAGCAGAAACAAAGCTGTTCTCCCACTCTAAAGTTGTGATACTTCGAGGGAGACGATTCTTCATGTCCCAGAAAACACTCCTCCCAAGATTGACTGGAAAGAGAATCACAAAAGAGCATTACTTTTTTAAGAAAAATAATCACAACAAAAATTGATTTAACCTGGAAGTTACAGATTGCATACCATCATGTTTCATAAGCCTCATCCTAGCATCTCTAGGCCAGCATTTCTTGTTCTGATACCCAACCATATTTTCATTGTTGGGATCAGGATGCTCAGTAAGATATCGTTGTATTAGATCCCGGGCCTCTTCATGAGTAAACCGAAACAATATATGCACCCTGTCTATGTACCTGGAATAAAGACGAATTGGATGTCGTGTCTCAACCTTTGTATCCCAGTAGGTGATAAATTCATTCGGCATTTGTGGCGGACCAGCAATCTCACTGGCCCGAGTCAATCCAAGAAGCAGGAGATCCAGCACAAGCCCATAATACTGTACCACAAATGAGGCAAACTGAAGGCCACGTATCAAACCATATGAGTTTGTGTGACTCATGTCCTTGTAGGAAAGGACAACATTGTTCTTGGCAGTCACATAATCAGCAATATTGTGGTCAAGGACCAACCGAAGAAGCCTGAAAAGTGGAAGAGATAAAAATGGATAAAGATTGGAAACTTTCTCTTATGTAACATAAGCAAGGGGAGCTGAGGAATATTCACCTATTTAACATTGTCAAGTCTATCTTTTCAAAGAACTTCTCGAACTTGGTCTGAAGCATCACCACACACTGCCCCTCACTTGTGTCCCAGATACCTTGCAAATTGTTTATGCCTTGACACCATTTATAGACAAGCAGTGGTGGTGGCTCAGAATCTGCAGGTTTAATCCAGTTTGGAAACAGGTGGCGCTTATCGCCTTCATACCACAGATATTGGTCCAGATAAGCATCTGTTATTTTTTCAAGAGGCTCAATTTCATAAACCGGAATCAGAGAACTGTACAAATCCATGAACTCTATGCCCACCTGAAAAAGGAAAAAGAGCAGCTCAATTTGAATCCAAATATCTCAAATAAGACAATGCATAGAACAAAGTCAAAACTAATTCAGGCTCAATTGTCAACTCACTTCTTTGAAAGCACGCTGGGTGAGCAGGTGACGCTTGATCCGTGATAAAGCCTCATGTGGGTTATCATAAGCCTGTTCAATAAGACCTAGTTCCTCCCTCTGCAGCTGGTTTAATCTCACAGCCACACTATATGATTCTTTCAACCTTTCCAAAGCAAGGATAAGTAGCTTAGTGTCATGCTTGTATGACAAGGGAGGGAATGGAATTGGTGAAAACTTTCTGGACTCCAACCAATGGACAGTTGTTGTGTAAATTGCAACTGCTTCTTCTGGAGTGACATACGGGCCATCCTTCAAATAGTTGTGTTGACGTTCCTAGAAGGTAATGAAAATAGAAAGAATTACTACAGGATGCTCAGGTGAGGCCATACAGGTATAGGACAAGTGATAAGCCATGGAGTACAATTATCTATAGAATGTAGTAACAGAAACATCACAGGAATATATTTTAGAAAAGACAATAATGAAACATGTTAAATTACCTGTTCTGCCTTTAACCACAACCGAGTCAGTCTTCCAAGATTCTTTCTGCAAACTGTCTTGTCAACAGTCGCACCCCTTCTGATACGCTCACGGTTATAGTGAGCAACATTCGTCCACCAGTCTGCTTTTGACTTAACATACCGAAGTATCATGTTTTCAATGGGAACTGGTAAACCAGGAACCTTCCAGGGTATGTTTGCTTTCCAGCAGCGCCAAGCCTCACTAAGGTGCTGCAGTATTGTTCTAGCCTTATTTTGCTTAATACCCTCTGCAAATTGATATCACACCATTAGAAACACAACAAATAGATAGAATGCAGAATGATACAAAGAATAAATGAGTATCAAAGGGGAAAAAATAACAAAGATGACAACCTGGCATGGCATCAAGAACATCATGCATAACAGCAGCACGGAGTTCCAAGTCAAAGTGGCTCTCAACGCGCTGCTTTGTAACAGTCTTGGCAGTTCCTTTAGAATGGCGCCCTTCAAACTGTCTCGCAAGAAGATTACCCAACCACCGTTCAAGAAGAGGCACGATGCCACGTAAGAAAAATAGCCATACCCTCCACATTGGTGCCCAAAATCCACAACCAGGTCCCTTACCCACTGGACCAGTGTTGAAGCGGTAATATATTAAATGCTTAAGATCTTTGCACATTCTTATCTGGCGCATCAGCCTATACTTGTATCTGTACATTCCTGTCAACTGACCAACATGGGAAAATGTATACTGAAGACCGTCAGCCAGTTGGAAAGCGTCAACATTACCTAGCCTGAATTGTATATTGGCATCAACCACAAGCTTTGTCAAACGCAAGATCTCACGACAAAGATGAAAAGCATTCCCAAACCGTGACTTCTTGCGTTCCTTTGTCGTAAGGGTTTTCACAGGCTTCAAGTTAAAATTATAATCGAGGTGGAGGTAATTTAAATTTTTCCGGTGTATCAATAGATTCAGCATGTTGTACCCCTGCTTACAAACTTGGAGACCTGCTTCAGCCCAATCTAGCTCTGTGGTTTGGAAGAATTTAGTTGCTGCCAATGACCGGAACAAGTGCTTCTTCTTCTGAGCTTTTGGCGGTCTATGATGCAGTTCATTCAAAACAAAACATTTCAACAATTTCTGATAGCTTACTCGAACTTTGACAGGATATGATGGAGGACTGGAAAACACAACAATTAAAAAAAGTTTTTCATGCACAACACAAAAAGGCTACATGTGAACAGCACAAAAGAAATTAGAAAATTACCAGTGCTCCTTATACCACTCTGACACAAGTGGTATATCTTCTGCCCGTCGCATTCGTCCAGATCTCATGTTAAAAGGTCGTGGGGCAAATAACAAGGAAATGCCAGCAGCTGTGGTGTCGGTATAAAGCTGTGTATCCTCTAAAAAAGGTTCCACCCCTTCTGGCAAAGCAAAATCTTCATCGTCATCGTCGTCATGAAATTTTTTTTCACGGCGTTCCTTGTTAGCGGAGGTTATTGGGTGTATCAAAGGATCATAATAGAAAGCAGGTAAGTCAGGATCCTCGGCTTTAATGTACATGATCATGGGAGTGTGATACACACAAAGTTTTACTTTTCGGGGCCTGTTGTTGTAAAGATGAGGAAATGCAATTCTATACTCCGTCCGCAAAGGTGACCGAATAATGAGCTTGTTAATGTCATTGAATTCGTTCCAGTCCTCGTCACCTTTCTCCATGTCACGATACAAAGGTTCAAACTTAGGCCCGCCTACAAGAGAGCAAAAATAGTTTGAAATCAATCAAACCGCACCACATAGAAATATATTAGGCATCTAGGACAATTCATAAGGATAACTTGATCAGTATCAGTCACATAACCGAGAAGTGCGCCAACTACAATTGAAATTTTATTTAGGACCTAGTCAGGTCTGCTCAATCAATGTCCTGTGTATGCTTCATCTGATTTAGGACGTAGTCAAGCTTGCTCAATCAACTTCCTGAGCAAGCTTCATTTAAAACCAATATGCCGCTCTATTTAGTAAATTTGTAGAGTTACCAATGATTGTTAAATCAAACAGCTTACAAGCATCTCTAACCTAGAAGAGTCTAGGGTATCGTTGATTGAAACACCAGCACAGCAGATGAGCTTATATCTGCAACCCATGTTGAGTTTAGCATCAACAACCATATGCCAAATCTAAGTAACAATTGTAGTCATGCAGTACAATTATCTACAGCTATTGTAGTCACTTTTCATTACTTTAGCAATCACAACTTGTCAGACCGACAAAGATTCTACAGCCTCTACAGAATAGGTTAGCAAAATAATACGAATGTATGCATGTACACAGATGCATACACAGCACATTAGAGCAGAATACATACCAGGTATGCACATGTTCAATGCTTTGGCTGTAAAGAAGGACTCCATGTCGAACAAGTAGAAATAGTTGCGGTCAATTAGATCAGAAAGGAGTTGTCCTGCCAGACGGTGAAGAGTCGCCATTATTGGAAGAGAGAGATGCCACTTCCTATAACTAGGACCATTGATAAGCTTTGTTTTAACAAGAGGCTTATGGTCATAAAACCAAGTATAGACAGCAGAATCTTCTTCTTCGTCTAACTCTAGTTGAATAGGCTCTAGAGGATCAACATCTAACAAATTATCAGCATAGTCTAAAGGAGGTTCCTCGTCATCAAAAGGTGGAAACCTCATTCTCTTGAAATGCCGCCGATCCCTCTTTTCTCTTCGCATCATGATCCACATTGTCCCCCACTGTGAGAATATATGAGAAAGTTGGTCAATTATCATAAACAAAATCATAGAAGTATCAATTGAAAACAAAATATGCCCCACCACTACATCTTTGTCATTGAGAGTGAATCAGCATACCTGAGCTAAGTAAATAGGTTCAACAACCCATGGAATTTCATTCACAAATGTAATTGCTCCAGTAATATGGTATAGAACCTTCACATCACGGACTTGCTCCCAGGGCATTGGCATATTCTCAAGGAGCTTGTATACTGCATGTGGAATGAATTTAAGGGCTCCAAGATACACACGTTTATCATGGCGATATTTCTTCGAGGACATATCGCCATGGTCCCTGTTTAAGACAAGACCATATCAAATCTACCTATTCAAGATCAACCAAAATACTCAAGCAATAACAAAAATAAAGCAACCCGCCCATCTATACTTCAAGACCATCTCTCCTCGCAGTCAGAATAATGATTAGACGTAAAAAACACAAATACACCGAATATTAAATGTTATTTTTTCTGCAGTGAACAGAATTTCGATGCTAAAAGATACAAACGACATCCTAAACTTCAATAAAATCCGAATAATCGATTAAAACACGAATTTTGAACAAAAAAGAAGCACGAATGCCAAAATCCAGCTCAAAAACCACTGAAAAAAAGAACGAACAAGCCATAAAAAGCATCTTTTAAAAAAAAAGAATAAAAAAAAGGAAGAAACTCACCACTACTGTTCAAAGCCGAGAAAAACAGAAAGGGCACCTAAACACCACCGCACCAAAAAACAAAAAGCGCTAAACCAGAGCCGCAATTCTAAATCGTCAGATACAACACAAATCGAAATCCCATCAAACCCTAACAGACCCAAAAATAAAAATCGAAGCTCACCTTATAATCTTCCTCACATGTTCCGGCGGCATATCCTCCTTTTGCGTCTCGACGAAACCAAACTTCCGCTTATCACTGTACCTCTTCGTGTTAAGTTGCTGCCATTTCCTCGCCTTCTCCTCCAGCTTCGCCTCCTCATCCGCTGGATTCGACACCGTTTGCGACGGCATCAGTACGGTGTAAGAAGGCTGCGAAGGTGGCGGTGGCGGAATGGACGGCCCTGCCGTCCCTGGGGGCGCAATATGTTGTTCTCCGGTGTCGTTCCACATGTTTCGATTACTTTCTAGGGTTTTGGGATTCTACTAGAGAAGTAGTGTGCGCTTCGCTCTCTCTAGTAGGTTTTTGAAGAGAGAAGGGCAGTGTGTCTAAACTGAATTCGTGAGTGGTGTTTGGTATATATACTAGTCACGTGTCCGCGCTCTGATGGCAGATGGATCAAAGGTTTTTTTTAACAATACCAATTAAAAAATAAAAAAAAATATTATACACATGTTTTAAGGATATAAAAAATAACAATTAAAATATTATATTTTAAATAAATTCAAAACAAAATATTGCCTAAAAATTACAGTATTTAATAGAATAAATAATAATAATAATTATATATATATATATATATATATATTAAAAACATTCTAATGCTGAGTATAGATAGAGTCAGTAAATTAGAATAAAAATATATTTTAAGAATACGATAATGCAAAGCGCTTTTAAGTTTTTCTTCAGCTAATAATATACCTGTTTTTTATTTTGCCGAAAATAGATAAACATTATTAACTCCTTAATAAACTAATTTATCAAGTAAAAAAACCCTAAAATTAATTGAAAAAACAAAATTAAACTGAGAAAAAAAAACTTTCTCAACACTAATCTACTTTTTACATCAAAATAAGAGACAAACAACACCTCAATGAAACTCTTCTCAACTTGTTTTTCTTCAGCTACAAGGTATTGTTTAGCTCTTTAAGACGTGTTTGTCAAACACTCTTTAAAGAGCATTTGACAAGTCAAACATGCCCCTATGATATTTTAATACTTTCAATTTTAGGCTAAGGGAGCATTTGACAAACACTCTCTAATTTGTTTCTTTTTTGTTTTGTTTTCATTTGTTTATATTAATATGTGTAACCAAATAAACCCTTAAAATTTTCAAAAAAAAAACTAAAAAAACTATAAGGACTATTTTGAATTATTTATGGATCCCTTGTGTTTTTTTTCAAATATATTTGTTTAATATTGAGTTGTATACTCACACTCTAAGATATGAGCCCAATATAAAAAAAAAAAAACATGGTTTTTCTTCAAAAATATCAAAAGACCCACAAACTTGTAATTTAGAGGGGGGGGGGGAATATAATTAGGGAAAAAAGAAAGGTCCATCAATGATAAATAGCATGATTTTTGCCTACACACTATCATGGGACACGTGGAATGCCTCGAGCAATTGTCAACCTCCTCGGTATGGGGGGGGGAGCACGATTGTGAGTAAAATCATAAAATTATAATTATAATTTTTAGAAGTCACTGCCTAGTATTAAGGTAACCTAATAGTCTACGAGACTCTGAGTGAAGAGACTTATTGTCCAACCCTCAGTGCATCATACCTATGATAAGTTGCATTGTTGTTTGATTATTCTTATAGGTCAAATTTATTTGTCTTTTTTAAGATTGAAGGTACATCTATCTGCGTGAAAAAATCTATATCTTATTGGATCAAAAACCTTACCAATATAAAGCTAAAAATCTAGCATCGTTTTTATTTCGTTGTATCTTTAATCCTTGAGGGTATATTATATAATGTAGTTTACACCCCAAATATTAAAGTCTATTACTAAATCTTAATATATAAAAATAAAAATGAACAAAATAATTGGTGAATATTTTTTATATTTTGGTCAAACCTGACTAATGATCATAAACTAGTGATGATATCCTCTCTTTTTAAACATGAGAAAAGATTATATTTTTGTTTTTTAAGAAAACATGCTCAAATGTTTTTTAAGATTCGACCGTATACATGAAAACAATTTTTTTTTTATGTTTTTGAAATAATGATTTTTCTAATTTTATTGAAAATTTAAGAGAGTCAAAATTTTTATTATGAGTCTGTATCTTATAGTGTAAGAATGTAACTTGTTATTGAACAAAATAAAAAATATTTTAGAATAACCCTAATATTTTTTGTTTTTTCAAGTTCTTAGGAAAACTAGGTATTTTTGGGTTTGTATCTTACAATGTAAGCTCAATGCTTGATATTATGCAGAATTATTGAGAAAATCACAATGTTTTTTGAAATACACATTTGATTTTTTTCAAATTGTTTTGTTTTAAGAAAAACATTAGTATCTTTTACTTATTATTATAATATTATAATATAATATTAATATACAGGTTGAACTTGACCGATCCAACTAGCTCGGCCCAAAAAAGTGGGCCAGAATGGCCTAATAAGTTTTTTTTTACTAAACTAGACCCACCCAAACAACTAAATTGGCCTAGGCTAAAACAGGTTCAGTCGGTGAGCCTACTATTCTGTGAACAATAAGGGTGAATTACAAATCACACCTCCATTCACATGGTGGACAATAGGAATGAATTATAATTCATGTCTATTATTCACATGTACCATGAATAATAAAGGAAGAAGAAGTTGAGACATGAGGTTACTTGGTGTGAGGTTGATGTCAAAAGATGATTGTAAGAGGTGATGACATTGGTTGTGGTGGTTGATGTTGGCTGTAAGAGGTAGAAGAAAAGATTGCAGCACAAAGAGAGTTGTTATGAGTGGAAAAGAAGAAAAAGAAGGTTGTCGCAAGGAGAAAGTTGTTGTTGGTAAAGAGAAAGAAGAAAAAAAATCATTATTAGGGAGCTTACTCACTATCGAGAAGAAGAAGAAGAAGAAAAAGAGGGAGACCATTTTTTGGGGGTGGGTTGTTGTCGATCTTGCCAAGGTTGGGCTGAGAGTTATTGATGATTAGGTGAGGAACAATTTCAGCTAGAGGTTGGCTATGAGGTGCTGGCATTGGTTGTGGCGATTGATGGTGCAAAAATATTAGTTAAGGTTTTGGGCAGTGGTGTCTCATGATGAGAGTAATTAAATGTATCTTTTTTTCCCTTTATCTCCCATCGTTCCACCTCTTTTTCAATGACTCGGTAGAGGGGGTATTTGTAAGAGGAAAGAGAGAGTCATTGCAAAGGTATGGTGGTTCCAACTATGTGAAATTTTTGCGTGTAAAAGAGGAAATTACTTTTACAGGCTAAAAGGAAGGTTGACTTCTTCATTTTATGTTAATGGTGGCATGAAAATTACATCTAGAAAGAAAAAAAAGCTTTTATATAGTGACGATCCTTGAAAAAAAACAAGGACAAGCATTTTATATATATATATATATATATATATATATATATATATATATTTGGATAAAAAAGGAACATAATGTCAAATTAGTAAATTTGATCAATGATTTTTAGATGAACGTGTTAAAAAATAAACATGCTGAAAAAGGAATATAAAATTTAAAACCTTTAGAAATGATATTGAAAATAACACAAATACATGAGGAATATTTTTTATTTTTTATTTTAAAAAAAGTTATTCAAAAACAAAGAGTAAAAAATGGGTTATGACTGTTGCTTTCAGTTTTACAATGCTTATGAAAAAAAATCTCGTAGGAGACTTTAGATAATAAGCTTTTTAAAGAAGAAAAAAAATTGGAGAATGAATTTACCAGATCAAGAAATTACTAATCCATTAGAAGTGCTAGAAAACATGTTCAATAAGACAAAGGGTTAAGGCTAGAAAACACATTATACGAGTTGATTGAGGACTAAAAAACACACTCATATGAGAGAGGGATAATGTTGGAAAATGCATAATCTAGGCTAATCAAGGGCTCAGAAACACACTTAAATGAGAGAGAGAGAGAGAGAGAGAGAGAGAGAGAGAGAGAGAAGACTGAAAAATGCATTATCTAGGTTGATTGAGGGTTAGGAAGCACACTCAAATGAGAGAGGGCTTGTAATCTTTAATATCGTCAAAGATTCTTCCATAAATTCTTCATAAAGAATCAAGTGCAATGTAATATGATGTATGTGTATTTATCTGAGCAATAAAAATCCCTTTTTTTTCTTTCTCTATGAACTTCTTTTTTGGAGTTTGGATCCCTGAATAAACTTCAGTGGCTTCTCTTTTTTGCTTACTCGAGATGTAACTCGTAATCTTAACCTCTAAGGTGACAAATATTTAGATTGTACCTGCATGACCTCCTGTTTAAAGACTCAATCTAGTTAAACATCCTATCTTTTCTTAGAAAAAAACCATATAATCAATCCTATTATGTTACTTGGATTGCTCCAGCTTGATCGTACCCCTTAAGTAGTTTGGGCTTTAAGTTTTCTTTTAGGAAAGTTGTTATGTAAAAAAATGTTAGTTATTTACAAGGATTGCTTTCATGGATTTTTTTTAGATTTCAAAGTTATTCCAAACACAAAAACCAATTTTATGTTAATTTTGATAGAAAGATAAAGTGATATTTGTTTCATGGCTTGTTGGGTAGAAGGGTTCAAGTTTTGACAGAAACTCATAAATCATTCCTAAAGCTTGTTTTATATGGGAAAACATTGTCCCATATTGACATTCTCTCATTTCAAGTGCATGCCTTTTGGATCAATGTTTATTTGTTAAACCAAAATCTCAACTTTAGTGCTTTCTCATGATTTTTGGGATGTTCTTTGGGTTTTTATATGCTTCTTCATTTTTAATGGAAATCGCTCGAATTCCCAGTAACTTGTTTATTAAAATAAACATCAATTTTGATTTTTGATTTTGTACTGAAACTTTAGTTTTTCAATTTGTTTGTGAAAGCATAAGATCATACATAGTGTTTAAAGAAAAAGGAATAGACACAAAAAAATTCTTTACCAAACTTCATTTTTATGTATTGTTAGGAATAATGCATTACAATAATCCGTCTTTATAGCTTTAGAGATTATAGGTTTAGATAGATCTTCTCCATCCATATTAGTTAGAATTAAGGCTCATATAGAAAAATCCTTTCACACCACGTATGCTCTTTTATAATTTGGAGTTTATTTACTCTATTCTTTTCTTTATACTAGTGAGATATTCTTCTTTAAGCACCTTGTGTCTGACTTCCTATTATAGGGTTTTATCATTATGTTTTGGTATAATTGGTGGTGACAAATAACAATTAATCTCTTTTCATTTATTAAGTTTAATTACTCAAATCTTAACCTTTCCCAATATGATTCATATAAGTTTGCATCTCTTTAGAATTTGTAGTGATGAAATCTCTATTTTTAAAGGCATAATTGCTTCCATTCCATATACCAAGGAATATGAATGGAAGTTCTGGTCGAAATGTGATCCTTGTAGGTGACCATCATTTTTTGAATGACCTTTTTGAGATTCTTATTAACTTTTTTGACTATTTAGTTTATATTTGGTTTGTAATGGGAATAATATAGATGTTTAATCTTTCATCTTATATAGAACTTAACAATCATTTTCCCATTAAAATTCTGAGCATTAGCAATTACCAATCTTGTTGGTGATTCATAATGATAAATCTAATTGTTCTCAATGAACTTCTTGACTACCTTTTATGTTATATTGGCATAAGGTTAGCTTCTACTAATTTAGTGAAGTAGTCAATGGCCACCAAAATGAATATGTGTTTGGTGCTTGTTTTTGGATTGAGTAGCCTTACATCTAAGCCCTGTATATAAAAAGGCCATGACGAGATCATATTGAACAATGATGTTGGAGGTACATCTCATCACTATATATATGACATTTATGATAATTTTTGACATATTCTGCATAATATTTCTCTAAGGTGAACTAGAAATATTAAGATCTTTGTACTTTCCTTGCCATTATATGGCCATTGGCGTGGGTGACACAAATCCCCTCTTGGATTTCCTTTAAGGCTTAATCAATTTCATTTTCATTTAGACACTTGAGTATAATCTTGTCAAATGAGTTTGTATATAATTCTTCATCCAAATAAAAAATCTTGGTTATTCTCCCCAAAGTATTTTTATCTAAAAGCCCTTTAAGGGCATTCCTAATGTTGGAGAAACCTCTTAATATCATTATACCATGTCTCTAATCTGGTGATTCACGAATTATACAGCAATGAGCTTTGAGGTTTCTAACTTCAATGTTTATTAGTTAGATCCCGCCCTCATTAATAACTTGTATCATTAAAGTCGGGGTTGTTAAGGCATCATAAAGCTTATTCTTATCTTGACTCATGTAGGTGAATTTTATCTCTTTAAATCTGTTGGCTAACTTCAAGATATAGTTTTGATATGGATCCAATTTCTCATCATTGATTTGTCACTCTTTTTACTTGACAAATAATTAATAGGAAATCTCTAAAGACCTTAAGCTTTTTAACTTTAAGTTCTAAAAAAAACTTTTAGACTAATGATGCAAACTTTATATTCGCCAATGTTATTATTGTATTCAAACTGAAACCTTACTAAAATAGGATATTGTGTCTTCTTTAGGAAAATTATTATTGCTCATACTCTATTTCCTCACGTGCTTATTGCATCATCAAAGTACAAGGTCTACACATTATCCACTCTATTGTTATATTCGACTATTAGAACATCCTTATCAGAAAGGTCAAAATAATGACTCATAGTTTTTTATGGCATGATATGTAAGATGGTAAGCAATTCCACTTACTTTTATAGTTTTTCTTATGATGAAGACAATGTTGTATTCTTCGAACAACACTTGTCACCTTAATATTCTACTTGACACGTAAGGCTCTTCATAGAAGTACTTGAGTGGATAAATTTTTTGACATCAACCAAGTTATGTATTATAACATATATTGTTTAAGCCTTTTATAATGATTCACCATAAAACATAACATAACCTTTTGATTGTTGTGTACCTAGACTCACAATCATTGAATTTTTTGCTAAAGTAAAAGATAACTTGATCTTTTCTTCTTGCGTCATCATGTTGACCCATCACACAACTTATGATTGTTCTGTTACTGTTAAAAATAGAATTAATGGTCGTTTTGGTTTGAATAATGATAGGTTTTACAAGTATCCTTTTATCTTGTCTAAGGCTTTCTGACAATTATTGCTCTATACCTATGAACTTTTCGTTATAAAGAAATGAAAAATTAGCTGACATATCACTACCAGCTGAGATATAAATCAAGCTATATAGTTCAGATGCTCAATGAAACTTCTTAGTTTCTTCTATTTTAGGGTCCAACATTTCTTAAATGACTTTGGCTTTATCTGGATCGACTTTTATCCTTACCTACATACTATAAAACATAATAATTTTCATGTCCTCAATAAGCATTTGGTAAGGTTTAATTTCAATTGGTATTTTTCTAGTCTTTCAGACTATCTCCTTAATACTTGAATGTGATCGTACTCCTTTGATTTGGAAAGTATGTCATCCACATAAACTTCTATTTCTTGGTGCATCATATTGTAGAACAAAATGATAATTGCTTTTTAATATATAACCCCAACATTTTTTAATTTGAAAGACATCACTTCACAGTAGAATGTTCATCATGTTATGATAATCTTTTCTTTCTTTTTCTCTGCCATTTTAATCTCATTGTAGCTAGAAAATCCATTCATGAATGAATACGTGGTATTCTTTGCGGCATTGTTAACCAAAACATCTATATGGGTTAAGAAAAAGTCATGCTTTGGACTTTTCTTATTTAAGTCTCTATAGTCCACACACACTAAGATTTTGTCATCCTTTTTAAAGACCACAACCACATTAACTACCCATTGAGGGTAATGAGTGACAACTAGAAATCTTTCATCTCATTGTTTCTATATCTCTGCCTTTAATTTGAGAGCATATATGGGCACATTTATTTGGTTTTTTATTTAGCTAGTTTATTACCCTTTATAAAGAGAATCTTGTGCACTACTATGTCAGTATCCAGTCCAGACATATTTGTATAATTCTATGGGAATACATTTGCATATTCATGTAAAAGATATACTAGCTCATATATTTCTTTAAGTGTAATAAAAGTGTCAATCTTTAATTCATTTTTTAATTGCTCTATTCCCAAATTGATGATTAATAGCTCCTCACTAACAAGTTATCACATTACCGAGTCAATCATGATTTCATTGGTTTTTGAGTTTTTAATCCGATTTTGTAAGTTATATTCATGTTGACTCGTAAAATCATGTGATTTTAGGAGTCAACTCACGATTTTACCGGACCTATACAATTGAAAGGCTTTCATTAATGGACATAATTTTCACTCTATCTTAATGTGATAACAAATGATATGTCTGCTTATGGACAAGGGTGATCTCTTTTTAAGTAGACAAAAATCAACTTATCTTCAAGGACAACATACTTGTTAACCTGTGATCAATGTTGATGAAATATATCAAATTTGTCTTTTGGTGAAAGAACTCTAACCGGAGATTGTAGCAAATTATTGCCTAGTTTGTTATACACTTTATATAATCAAATACTAAATACACATAATAGTAAAAATTTAAATTATAAACACTTTCAGTCATTTTTGCTCAAGTTCCGAATAATTCCTAATGCAGCAGCAACACAATTTCAAAATAATAGAATTTTTTTATGAGAAAAATCTTATGATTTATGCCTACTAGTAGCCATAGATAAAATACATGTTTTTATTTATAGGTAGATCAAAGGCCCCTCTCATTAATTTGTTAGCTAATTTCTCCTCTCATTAAAGAGAAAATTAAGCAATTGATCCCCATGATCAATCCCCATAATCTATTTCCATGATCATGAGTTTGAATAAACAAGAACATGAATGTGTCATCAGGGGCATAATGATAATTTCTTACATAGTTATGATCACATATTTGTGGAAGGTCTTTTTTACCTTGTTTCGATAGTTCTTTGGTTTTTATATTTTGTAGTGATAACAATGTAAGGTGTAAAAAGAAGATTTGTTTATCTAATTTAGCAAGAAAGTAAAGTAGTTAAGATTATCAATTTAATTGATTTTTACATGTGTTAAGACGACGTCGTTTTTGTCTCGGTTTTAATTCCGGCCCGTTCCAGAAATTCCAGCCTAATTCCGGTCGGAACATCTCGGTACCGTTCCGGGTGTGCCGTTCCGGCCTTAAAATCCTCTTTATTTTGATTAACTTATGATTTTTTTTCTAATTTTGAGATTATGTTTGTTTGACTTTGTGTTTATATTGTATAATTTAAAGTTAATTTATTTTAAATTTTAATTATGCTTGTTAAATTAATATTTTAATTATATATATATATATATATATATATATATATATATAATTAATTATATATGAACAGTACAACCCCGAAACGGCACGCCGAAACGCACCGAAACTGGAACATTCCGTTTCAATAGAAAAACCAGAACGACGACCGAAACGATATTAACAACCTTGCGCACCTCGATTAATTTAATGGATCTTGAAGTTAACCCTGAAACCAAAAAAAAAAAAAAAATTAGTGTCAAACCGGTTGGGTAATCCCACTTTTGCTAGTACGGGTACAAACGGAAAATCAACACAAACGGACCTCAAACTCAATCCATATCTGTCATCGGTGGGAGGGCTCCCACCACCTCCCTCTTCACTCATCCATCCTTTACCATATAAAATCATAACACACAACAAAATCATGGCCGTGGGGAGCAAACCCAAACACTTGTCTTAATAAAACCCATCACTTTGCTACTCCTTCTCTTCAATGGCCATCACTGCCACTGCAACAACAGCAACTCTCTCCCTCCGCCCTTCGCTAACCTTCTCTTCACCATCACTGCCATCTTCTTCTTCTTTCTTTACAGGTAAGAAGTTTGTTTCTCCATCCATACTGACCGTGAAGTACAGCAAGACGAAGACAAAAGCCTATACCAATGGTTCTGGGCCTTTCGTCTATGCTTCTGGGGATTACTATGCTACTCTTGGGATCCCCAAATCTGCTACCAGTAAAGAAATTAAAGCTGCATATCGAAGGTTAGCTCGTCAGGTAACCAACTAACAAGCTTGGGATGCATTCATTTTATTATTGGCTTTCTGGGAGATTTGAACGAATAGCAGCAACAAATTCTTGATGGGATGGAATTTACAAAGTTGTTAACTTTTACTGATTTGAAAAGATTATAAATTTTGAACTGGAAGATTCTGGTTCTTTTCAAGGTTTTTCAGATACCAACATGAATAAAAAATGGGTTCTTGATTGTTTTCTTGGATTTGTGGGCTGAGGATTAATGTGAGAAGAAGCGTTGTTGGTTATTGAGTTTCGGATAATTCGTCTTCTAATAGTACGGTAATCCTTGATGCTTTTTTCTTTGAACTGCAGCCTCGTCCTATGTGGATGGTAGTGTGTTAAAGCTATGCTTTTTGGTACAATTCGAAGCATGCATCTTTAGAAATTCATGATACTCAGGCCTTCATGAAATCCGCTATATAGGGATCTGTGATCGACCTGATGAAGAAGCACCGTAGTTATATTTCCTTGCTCCATTTTATTTTATGGTTTTCAGAAATGCTATATCATGATATGATGTTGTCTCTTATGAGATTTAGTAGGACTTAGAAAGACTGAGAATGTTGCCCATAAGTTCAGTCTTAAAATTTTAGTGATCGTAGGCACTTAAAATCATTTCTTAAAAGCTTATTGGTCAGAAGGAGATCAGTATAGATGGGTCTTTCAGACCTCTACGTACAATCTTCAGTCCAAGGTGGCTGATTTACCCTCAAGGAACTTGTTTTGGTTAAAGTTGTAAATCGGCATACTGAATGTCCCAATGTGGGACTGCCTGTCATCTATGATTCCTCATGTAAAATTATATAAAGAAAATAAAATCTAAGGGCATCCTCTCTTATGTTCCTAGCATATATCAGCCACTTATGAGTGTCTGTAGATGGCCAATTGTCAGGTATAAGGCAAATGATAGAGATTATCATTGTTATCTAACCGTTGCAAGTTAGAATGCACATCCTGCTTCCATTTGTTATCTTATTAATGTGCTTTAACTTCACTAGATGTGGTATAATCATTGAGAAGAAGCAACTGTGTTGATGACTGCACTGCTATGTCAAGGACTATTGATTGTTCTATTGTCTTTTCTATTCTTTCATCTTTTTCTTTGGTGGGTGGGGAGGAGGGTGGGCTTACATCTTGGTAGAAATTTGAAGACAGCCTCAAACATCTATTTTGTCAAGGATTATTTTAACTCTTACAATAATTTCAGTTCCACCCTGATGTCAACAAGGAACCAGGAGCGACTGAAAAGTTTAAGGAGATTAGTGCTGCGTATGAGGTATGTATAAGAAATCAAATCCAAAATTTTCCCCTGAATTTGGAAGACAACATATTGACTACATGGCTGTGGTGTAGTATCCTAATTGATGAACTTTATGTCTGGGCAGGTTTTCATTATCCATAATGCTCTTAATAAACCATGTCATGCATCTTTGCTACATTTCTTGACTTGTTTGTGAGGCTTATTGGATGCGTTGCTGTATTTATGCATTTCTCACTTATTTATCATTCATGGATCTAATACCAATCCGGCCTCCTTTTTTTCCCTTTGTTTTACCGCTCTAATTTCCTGCTTCATTGGTGTCTATATTTATTTTTTATTGTTTTTCTTACAATTTTATTCTTTAACATTTGGTTAATTTTTAAGTAGTCTTTATAATTTATTTCGTTTTGCTTTTTATAAGATTATCGTAATCTCAAACAAACATTCTGATATTTGTTTTGTACTTGATTTTCTAATACTGTAATTTATTTTTGTTATTGTATAATTAAGTAAAAAATAGTTTTTAAAAAATAATGAAACTCAGTGGAGTCCATAAACCAATTCATGAGTTTGGTTGGTTAAGCCGCAAATTCATCTTTTTTCTTTTTAAGTCAAATCATGTTTTTTAACTAGTCATCATAGTTGTCTTTGGACTTGCCAAATTAATTAAGTTACATTGAGACAACACTCACATGATTTAATTTTAAATCTTTTTTTTGATAAATGTAACAGTATTAAAGGAAAAAGTTGTACAAGAAAACAAGGGGTATATCCCAAGATGTACATCGTCTTGTTACCTAGATCAAGTTGACCTTTGGTAACAAGAAAAAAGAAAAAGCTTAATAAAACTGAAGAAAATCCAAAAACAAGATTGTCTGGATAACATCTCAAGAACCAATTGATTGGTTTTGCAAAAACAGGAGATAAGCTAACTCGAAAGACAACAAACTAGAGGTACCTCATGACTCTAGAAGATGTCATATGGACCTGAGAGTAGTTGGAATATGATATTTTGGTTCTAGCTCAACCAACTTGGAATGAATAAACTCAAAGATCTCACTAACAACATGATGAGGACAATAAACTTGGTGAAAAACCCGATTAATCCTCTTATACCAAATGAAGTAAACCATGGTTGAGAGGATTTACCGAGTTAGAAGGTGCAAGAACTCCTACTTATACTGCATGTATGTCCACTAAAGCAAAGGTTGCCAAGTCATAAAAGGCCAACTCATAAGAGTCCTGCTCAGATAGCCCCCTAAATTGAATCAGACAAAAGGACATTTAAAAAGCAAATGGTTCCGTGTCTCAACATGCGAGCCACAAATGATACAAACCGAGGAGCTAATGATTTGATAAGCATGGAGTCTGTCCATGGTATATAAGTGACCCATGGAAGCAAATCATAGGATAAAAGAGTGTCTCGAGATATGACCTAGAAACTAGAGGAGGTGATGCATAAAATTTGCAGGTCTCGTGTCTCTAAGTACCTCTAATGCTAAGTTGATAGAAAATCTCCTTGATGGATGACCTTTCCATATGTAGTGATCTGACAGTGCAATCATGGGATGAAAATGAATTCAATCCTAAATAGACTGAAGTTCTTGATTACCCGAGATGTTTAAGACTTTGGTATCCCATAGAAGCCCAATCCTAGTCGAGGAAAGAATCATGAAAGGAAAAAGGTTATACAACCTTTGACCATCCAACAACCAATAGTAGTAGACCCATCACCAATGCATGAGACAAATCTTCCACTACACCAATCTCTACCGAGTAAGATCTTTCTCCAAGACTGAGAGGAAATTGAAGGAGGCCTGACATGCCAAAAAGATTTTTCCCTGAGTAAGACATTATGAACCCATCCTGACTAAATTAATGATCTCTTTAAAAGTAGTTTCTAGATTATTTGAGAATAGTTGCTCTATTCCAATTCTTGTTCCTCTTTCCCTCCAAACCTCATCCCTTAAACGAATAACAAACTGAAGCCCAAGCTATTTTAGCCCTTTTAGAGAAAGGTAGCTAGAATACTCTCAATCCTTCTGATTCCAAAGTAGGGAAGAATAAACATGGAACACTAGTATACTTGGATGAGAAATGGACTGAATTTGATCAATTGAAGGCGTCTAATATAAGTAAGAGAAGTTGAAGTCCACAACTTATTCCTGAAGAGAATCCAATCCACCAAAGGCATACAATCGCTATGATTTAGTCTAGTAGCTATCAATGGTACTCCTAGATATCTAACGTGTAGAAAACCCAGCCTGAAACCTAAAAGAGTTTGCAAAAAGGCGGAACTCATTGACTCTTTACAAGAAAACATGGTTTTTCTTCGGATTTGTAATGAGTCTAGATAACCCAGCAAAATCATTTAAAACCTTCCTCACAACCTTGATCGAGTCCATATTTGCTTGACAAATTAGAAGGTCAACTACAAAACATAGGTGTGTAATGGCACTAACACTGCCAGCGGTATCAGAACCTTGAGTTTTGTGAAGCCTTTCTAAGTATGCCACATAAACCTTCCATGGCCCAAACAAATAAAGAGATAGATGATCACTTTGCTAAAGACACTAAAAAAAAGGAAAAAGTCGTGACTTTCCACATTCATGGCCACTTGAAAATGAGTTGTTGACATGCATACCCCAATCCAACTAACCATGGTGTCAGACATTCTGCTAATCCTTAGCTTCGTTAGGATAACCTCCTAACTAAACATATCAAAAGCTTTTTTAATGTTTATTTTCAAAGCACATTTAGACATATAATTAGTTAAGTGATAGTTATGCATAAACTCTTGAGTTAACAAGATGACATTTGATATTTGCCTACTCGGAACAAAGACAGTCTGAGCATGACCAATAACATCAAGAAAAAAACCTCTCTAATCCATTTATAATGATTTTAGATATGTATTTGTAAATCACGTTACATCAGGAGATAGGTCTAAAGTTATTTAGAGTTGTGGGAGTCTCAATCTTAGGAACCAAAACAATTCTAGTAGCATTAACATGCCTAAGAAGAGTATAGGAATCAAAGAAGTACCTCACAACAACAATGAAGTCCTTACCAATAACATCTCAATTTCTTTTGAAAAACAATGAAGTATAACCATTTAGACAAGAAGCCTTATTATCCGAGATAGAGAATAAGGCTTTCTTGATGTCATCATCTGTACTGTATGACTCCAAAGTAGGCATAATATTAAGAGGAATCCTACTAGAGAAGTATCGAGAAACATCTTCTAAAGTAGTGGCTAGGTGTGTAGAAAGCAACCCCTAGAAGTAACAAATTGCTAATTGACTTAGATCTTGTTGATCCTTAACCCGAGATCTTGTCTCATCAGTCAACCAATGGATTCTATCCCTGACATATCAATGAAGCAATGATTTGTGAAAGAACTTGGTGTTTTAGCCATTAAATCTGAGGCCTCTATTTTTAAAAAAAACTCCTCATCCTTGCACACATATAAAAACTCAATAGCTAGCTCTTTCTTTGTTCTTTAACACTCTTTAGACCATGGAGAGCCATCAAGAATTATCCAAGTTGCAACCTAATAAGATTTTGTATTAACCACTTGACTAGATTTTGCCTCAACCATTCAACTAGAGATGTGACTAGTGTGTTGGTGATGTAGACTTCAACATAGACTTCAACAAACCTAACCTCTTGGTAAGCCTGTATATAGGATTATCATCCACTAGAATCTACCAAGTGTCCGTAACTATACCTAATAAATCATCCTTGTTAGCTTGTAGATTTAATAACTTAAAAGTTATTTTTACTTTGGGAATAAGACAACCGAATTGGACAACCATAACATTTTGATCTGAAGAGTTTAGGTAAAAACTTAGAGCAAGTAGTCATCCAAGTAGAGAACCAACATGAATTACCAAATATCCAATCTAGTTTCTCAAGAATATTACCCATGCCATATGACTATTATGCCAAGTGTATCTCAATCCTTGGAGACTAACCCATGTAACCACTTTTGAGATTTGATTCTTGTTGAGAAAAAATAAGGATGCCATGATTGGAGGGTAATTTCTTCCCCCAGTCATCCATGATCTCTTTTCCATAACTGAGTGAGTACCATTTGTCTTGAAACTAAAAATCAAGAAACCTTGTTGTGTCGTCATGACACTATAAAAGCCACAATTCCTTCTTACTCGGAAGACAATAGAATTGGCGTTTGGTAGAGCATACTATAACTAGGAAAAAATCCCACCAAGCATTGGATTCATTTGGATGTACTCTCATTAATGACATTATCCAGGACTTCCAAATAGTGCAAATCTCTTGTTGTGGAAAAGAGCCTTTTTTAACTCGGGTTGTTAAATTTAACACTTTCACTCTAGCAACCCATGAGGTGCTAGGGGTGGTGGGGGTGTTCTTTAGTGTCATGGTGGCAATGTGGGTGGTAGGAGGGTTTGGTTTTGATTTAGAAGTAGTTTTGGTGTCTCTTGAGGAGTTTGAGGAGTTAGTATTATTTGGGTTGATGATTTCAGAGTTATTTTGGTAGCTATGGTGTTGTTAGAGGTCTATGAAAACAACCGGGCATTTGGTTTTTGGGTTTGTTGAACCGGTTGACCAGTCGTTGGGTAACTGGTGGCCATGTCAGAAACTGACAGAGAATAGTCTAAAGGGTACTCAAAATTTCAGGATTGTTTAAATTTAATCTCCATCGTTTAAAACAAAATAGGACATCTAGGTGAACCCCCCATGAGAAATTTGAAGCAGATCCATCGATGAACAGAGGAGATCCAAGCCGGATGCTATGACTATTTCAAACTCAGTTTTCCAGAAAAAAATATGGTGGTATAACTCTCAAATGACAACATATCAGCAAAATCCGAACACCTAAGTTGTAGTGCATCACTAGACACGCAACATACCAAAAAACTGGTCAAATCCAACAGTGGATGGTGGAGTTATAACTTTGGCAATGTAATTCTCTCACCAAACTCTCTCCAAACTTTCTTTCTTTAAAAGTTTTTTCCTATTGGTTTAATTTCAAATTCTAGACAAGAATATGGCCTGGTAAGCTCTAAGGTTAACCTGCTGGAAATGCCAAATAGTTCCATATGGCCTGGTCATTTTTTTCATGTTTCAATTTTTGTTTATCCAACCGGCAACATACCGCGACCCAATAAACTAGCAAGCACTAATCAATCTTTTCTTTGGTAGATCGCGACCCAATAAACTAGCAAGCACTAATCAATCTTTTCTTTGGTAGATGGATGCTAATCATCTGATATGTTGATTTTTTCCTAAACATATATATTGTTTTTAATGTTGAAAGTCTATCCAGAGCTAGTGTAATTTGTTGCCTTATAGTTTTTGCTCATCATCATTCTTACCCATTACAAAACCCTTTTCCATAGTCTCACTAATCATTCAAAAACCCTTTGGCCTTTAACAATCATCTTCATTTTACTTCTGTTGGTCCAGTTTTTCTTCTTCCGTTGCTGCTCGCTTGAAGTGCATTTTTCTTTTGAAGCTTTTTCATTTATCACGTTTCCTTTTGAATTCTGAAGTATAATATTGTCAGGTGCTATCAGATGATAAAAAGAGGGCTCTTTATGATCAATATGGTGAAGCTGGAGTTAAGAGTACAGTAGGGGGACCCTCAAGTGCTTATACGGTATTGCATCAATTTTTGTTCTTTAGTTCTTTCTCCATTTCTGTTCTTTTTTCTCCATTTTTTTCATGATAATAATCTGGTGACAAGTTGGTATATATCAGGAATTAACTAGGTTTCCTGTCCAGCACCCTTTGGAGTGTCATGCAGCACCCATTATTACTCTTCTAATGTGGGATCAATTATATAAGGGTTTCCTAGCTCTGATGCTCTCCACTATGCAGCTAATTTTGCCTCAATGACCATATGTATGGCATGCCAATTTTGTCCATATACATGCAAACATTTACTAGGAAACTTTTTCCTATATATATGCCAACATCTCCAAACAACAATGGATCCCACCTTAAACATGTTAATGCTGCTAAGCTAGGTTACACCCATCTTTTACACAACTATAAAGTTAAATGCATCTTACAAAATTACTTTTCCTTCTACAGACTAATCCTTTTGACCTATTTGAGACATTCTTTGGGTCAAGCATGAGTGGTTTTCCTGGCATGGACCAAACTGGGTTCAGGACACGTCGTACTACTGTTACTAAGGGTGAAGACATACGGTAAGTTAATATTGTGTACATCCCTTTCTTTTCTTTTTTTCGCTATGCTGGCTGATGTTTCTTTCATTTTTTTTTCATTTGATGTAGCCTGGATGTATAGTAGGATATCACTAGTGTGGTCCAGTTCAGATACAATAAAAGACTTATCTTTTACACATCTAAACCTGCTCTTGTTAATTGTAGCCCTGTTTCATTGATGTCTCTACTCAGTTTAACAGGACACGTACCTCCCAGTGATCAAAAGAAAAAAAGAGATCAGGGAAAAGAAACTTAGAAAATTACAGACAGAGACTCTCACATGGTGCGCTTGTATAACAACTCTATTAGCTAATTGGCTCAATTTTCCCCTGTATTTAAGATGGTTTTATCGCAAAACAGAACTTGGTGAGTGAAGAACAAGCATCAGAGTATATTAGTGCCCAAGTGACCTCTTATTTTGGGATAAAGGTTTTTCTTTGAATAAATTTGACCTATAGAAGGTGACATGAAGATAAATTTGCTTGATAATATCTAGCTGGATGCCATATAAAATGATTTAGCCTGACTTTTAATTCCTCGTCTTTCTCTCTATTCTTTTTTTTTGTTTGTTTCTCTCATTGTCTGTAACTGTTCTATATTTGAGCTAACATGAAAGGGATATCCATTTCTAAAATTGTGGTTGACTGGTCATGTGAGTTAATTCCACATTAACTAAGTTAATTAGCATCGGCATAAAGTGGGAAAGTGAGAGCCATATACACAAGGATTTCAGCCTGTGATTTCCAACTTGTAAACTAGAGTCATTTGGGCTCTGTGCTAGTTTTCCCAAAGGTTGCCCCCCTGTCCACAAAGAATGATGTTATAGCTGAAGGGTCGAGGTCGGATGAGTGAGTGGTTGATGCAATAATGCGGCAACTCATGTGGTTGTTTTTCTTTCCTATGTTCAAGTGATTCAAGAGCATGTGTGACTCATATTGAGCAAGATGGAGTAATTAAATGTCAGCTATCCCATGGTCGAGAGTCGACTCCTATGCTTGCAAGCTCTTGGATCTGCTGTGACACTTGGACTATCAAAAGTTTTCATTTGAAAGAGAATCCTGCTCTATGTGGATGGGACTTGCATGTGAATGGAGATTGTTGTGGTATCATGTGTGTTAATTCCACTTCAGCTAGAAATAGACCAAGTGAGTGACTGATGTTGAAAGCACCCATAAATCACACTGAATGCTCAAGCTTTTTTGGTCAATTGTGGTGGGGTCTACTAGTTTGTTAGTCATATTTCAGCTCAGTGCAAGTTTTTTCAAACACTTCTCAATCATTATTATGACAAATCTCTCCCTCTCCTTTAAATCTTCCAATCCTCTTCAACTTCTAACTAGTATTCAGAATGTTTTGGCCAGCTTTCTGGGAGCTGACATCAAAGTAACATATTTCTAAATTCAAGCCAAATGATAGATGAACCGAACCAACACACCGTGCCTTCTAGAATCTCTAGCATTTTACTTGCTAATTTTTTTATTGTATAGTATGTCCTGTTCCATGAAAACCTTGTTGTCTGATTATTTCTTGAATTGTGGAAACAAACAAAGCAGTAATTGCCTTTAATGATGTAGGTTCATACATTGATTTGAAATGACACATGCTTCTTGTAATAGCACCTTGTTAAGGCTACTGTTTGTAAATTAATATTTACTGGTGTTGGATAGCCCTCAAATTTATACTGTAATTGCTGTTGATTGCTTACAGCTAAATTTATTGTTTCAGCTACGACATTAGATTAGAATTCTCTGAGGCCATATTTGGAGCAGAAAAGGAGTTTGAGCTTTCTCATTTGGAGACATGTGAAGTTTGTGCTGGTAATGGAGCAAAAATGGGTTCCAAGATGAGGATATGCTCAACCTGTGGTGGCAGGGGCCAAGTTATGAGAACTGAGCAAACTCCCTTCGGTTTGTTCTCACAGGTAATAGGGTATTCTTCTTTTGAGCTTTCTGGACTGTTCAACATTGCTATTCTCACATGGTGTGAACATTTGTAAATAAAAATGAAACTCTAAAACTCTAATAAAATCTTTTCTTGAATTGGAGCTTTCTCAACATTTTCATAGCTTACTTCTACAAGGTTTGAGCATCATTATGATGCTCTGGATAGTTGTAAAAACTGCAAATAATTGCCTGCTATCAAATGAATGGAAGGTACTTTATTGGTGCTTTGATTTTACAACCAATTCAATGAGGGGGGTTGCTTTTCCACAAAATAGCTACCTAAATCCACAATTTCTCAATATTTTTCTCTCTCAAACAATATGATTGTGGATCCATACAAATTATCATCTTTAGTGCTAGGAAATAAGCAGAGTTCATGAAAATATGCTCTATTCCCGGAAAGCTATATTAATAGGCTCCGAGGAAAGCAGAATAAGTTATATCTGGTTTTTTCTTTCAGAAATCATTAAAAAAACGAGGACATTTAATATATGAGTGGATGGGATGGTACACGGAATGAATTATCATGTGATAAAGCTAGCAACAGCAGCAGTTAGCAGGTTACATGGCTGACAATATGCTAAAAATAAGAGTGTCACCTCGCTGAAGTGATGTTATTTGGTTCAAGAACTTTTCTGTGGTATACCTATATGAGAAGATTTCACATGAACATAATGTGGAATGAGTTGTGACTTCATGCATTATGCATAACTCAAAAGAAGTCAAAGAAAAAATGGAATTCCAGATTAGATCGTTGAAGCTTGATAAGTGAATAAATTTTGTGATTTAATTTATTTTTCTGTATTATCCTTGTATTTTGCTTACAATTTTTTTTTATGAAGGGTTTATTATGTTTTATTCTTTATAAGATCCATCTTTCTTTGCCCTCCTTGGTGACTTCCAATATCCATCTTTTTGTATTAGGTTTCAGTCTGTCCCAATTGTGGTGGGGATGGTGAAGTCATTTCTGAATACTGTCGAAAATGCTCTGGTAAGGGGTGTATTCGTGTGAAGAAAAATATCAAAGTCAAGGTCCCTCCAGGAGTCAGTGCAGGCAGTATTCTAAGAGTAGTCGGAGAGGGTGATGCTGGACCAAGAGGGTATGTTAATTAAACATTTGCTCTTGATTAATGCTTATCAAATATATACATTGATTATAAATGGCTACAGTGAAGAAATGGGTGATAACTAATTGCTAAGAAGAATAAAGAATAAAACTTGCAAGCCAAATGGTACATTATACTGTGCCCTGATGCGTTATGTCTGATTAAAATTAAACAGCGAACTGCTTGTTGGTGTGGTAGCTGATATTCTAATTCAAATGAATCAACTTGAAAATGATTCGTCATTCAGATCTATGTGCTATATTTGAAATCAATTGTTTTCCTTTTCCTTACTGAAATATGTGCTTAAATACTAGTAAATGCTATTCTGGTGTGTTTTTAGATTGATTTGTTGGCATCCTCCTAATTTCATGAGCTGCAGTTCTAATTGTCTGCACTGCAGCGAGGTCAATAATAGGTGCCTTTTCTTAATGGGTAAATAAATATCTGTTTCGTTGGTCATATGTGGGACATTTTGAAATCATTAGTTTGACATTGTGCTATGAAGAATTACAACAGTACCTATTTGAAATTAGCAATTTTAGAACCTCTGCTCACACTTGTGATAGGAATATTCAACCATTCAGTGTTTTCTCATCCTTCAAAAATCAAGGAGCTTAGCCTGTTACTTTTTTCATGATAAGAAGAGCTTACTCCAACAAATTTGAAACCAAATTAACAATTTTCAACTGTGCTATTGTCTATTCATGCACAAATTATAAAGTGGTCTCGTGAATGTGATTTAGGCTTCAGGGTTCTTTTGATTTAATTGTTCTATTTGTCACTGGAACAGAAGATTCATGTGATACTGATCAAGAGTTCCAACTCATCATATATATTTTTTTAATCCATTTCCTCATGATGATGTAGAATATATGGAGGAAATTGAGGAAAGAGATTGAAAACCTAATCTGCTGAGCTATGTAGAATCCACTAGGTTAAATCCTTACATTTCACAAGGTGTTTCTTGAATTGACAATGAACTATGCTCTTGAAATCCACAAGAACAAATACATTTTTGCAAGATAACTTTCATTCACCAAATCATCTCCAAAATACATAGAACATGTGTATTTATGCAATATAAAAGCACATAAGGATGCTACAAAGTCTTAATTAAATTAGGAAATAGACTTAACTCTCCTAATCAATAATTACTGGATGAAATAAACCTTCTTCCTGAATAACGGTATAAAATTCCTAAATATAAAATTATGAATAAATTCATAAAAATGTATTCTCCTTTCATTCATCAGCTCACTTTTTTCTTTCCATCACATTTATCAATGCATTTTTTTTCTTAAGCATCACAACTGATCACCTAATGTTTACATGTATATCTTCTGAATGTTTCACACTGAACATGATTCTAAACCAGTAATTGATTTTGGTTTTTGCAGTGGTCCTCTAGGTGATCTTTATGTGTATCTTGATGTTGAAGAGATAACAGGAATCCAAAGAGATGGCATTAATCTCACCTCAACAATATCTATCAGTTATGTTGATGCAATACTAGGGACTGCTGTGAAGGTCATATTTTTATTATCTCAGTGAGATCTATGCATGCCTTAATTTTTTACTTTTGGTCATCAAAACTAGTGACAGTAATCAAGTTTTCGAAACATTAAGCATATAAAATATTAAGTTCTTCACCACTGCAAAAGATACCATGTTAGAACATCTTGCTTTTGCTTAGGAGTGGAATTATGATTACTCAATTGCAGAGTGTGACCCTTTTCACTGTCACATTCTAGACCATTTCAAAGATACTCTTTTATTGGTCAAAATCATCACAACTACCAGATTCCAGAGTTGTAAAAGTACAGAGACCAGCAGATGGGCTTTTGTTTTTGGGTTTCACAGTAAAACTTATGCTGATTCATTATTGAAGTAGTCTGTAAATGTTGAGCCCGAGTAGCTGATGGTCTCACTCAGTTAATTTTTGAGCTCAAGTCAACTTTCTTCTTGGAGAAGTTTTACATGCATATGAAGAGAAACTTCTATCATTCTGTTTTGAGAAAAACTTGAAACTATTTGAGGATGGTCCAATGGAGCCAGAATCCCCATTTGAGCATAAATATATGTAAATGAGATTCAGATGCTACGAGACCTTTCCAACTTCATCCATTTATTTGTTTCCTGAAAATCTCTAGAGAGCAAAATCGTCCAAGTGGATTTGTGTAATAAACACATCGATCCATGTCTGGAACAATTCTAGGGCAGAGTGGAGATCATTATGCTAGAAGACCCCAATTTTAACATGTTATCTTTTGCTTCTTCCATTGCAATGACATTTTTCTAATTTGGTCCCTTAACTCTGCATATTTAGTTTGTCAGCATACGATGTTCAGATGAATAATACAAAATCTCTATGCACACTGAACTGTGATCTCGGCATTTAAAACAGGTGAAAACAGTTGAAGGAACAAGTGAACTTCAGATTCCACCTGGTACACAGCCAGGGGATGTGCTAGTCCTGGCTAAGAAAGGTGCACCGAAACTGAATAAACCATCAATCCGTGGTGATCACTTATTTACTATTAAAGTTACAATACCAAAGCGGATAAGGTATTGACTTATTTTCTTTTTTATCATCTAGTCGATATCAGAATAACTTTTATTGTTATGTTTTACTTATTATCTGATGCCATATTTTTTAGTAGTTTTCACTTTGGCTTTTGTTTTTCTGTTTGATCTTTATTAGCCCTTTTCAGTTTCATTTTTTTAACCATTAAAATGGTGATTTAGGCTTCTGCTTGTTTGAAGCGATGATCTGTTTCTTGAAAAGATACGCTATATGATGGTTGATAGGAAACTGATTATGGCTGATTCGGTGTATTTTAATTTTGACATATGCATTATTCTTTTTAATGTACAGTGTGAGCTTTGGGCTAAAATGGTGATTTAGGTTCTTATCTTGTTTGACAATTATAAGATGGGCTCCATATGTTCAGAATAAAAACTGATAATTTCTGTTTCATTGTAACTATTAACATATTAATGGGTAATTTATTTTATCTTTTTTCTTTTTGTTTATATTACTAAGCTTGACTGAGGATTATTGCTGAACATAGTGCTTAATTGCAGCTCTGTTATAAACTCATCTTCTCATTTATTCTGATGCTTTCTCATGATCATATTTTGGTGTTAAGAATTTGCATCTTTCATACCATCAAACACATAATTAACATCGTTACTTTAGCTTAACTCCAAAGTGTTGCTTATGTTTATCAGTACCAAAGAACGTGAATTGCTTGAAGAACTTGCTACAATGAGTGATAAAAATATCACTCGCTCACGAACTCGGCCCAAAACTCAGCCTGCCAGTAAGCAATCGTTTTCTATTTATAAATAACATATTCCTTGGGTAGGATTTGACCATCTGTAATATACATCAACATAACGAATTTTATTATTTTGTTTGTGAATGGAGTAAACAAATTTTCCTATATTTTATTTTTCTTTTATTAATGTGTATTGCAAGAATAAGTATACCATTTGTTTTGTTTCAGCAGCCAGAGTGCAGGAACGCGAGGAGGAAACTGTTTCCGAGACAACTGAAGAATCAACAGATCAAAATGACCCATGGCAGAAGTTGAAAGATTTTGCGGGGTAATTTGTTATTCATATCCTTTATCCTGCTGAGTTTTATCACTGTAACTGCATTTGTCTGTTGGTTTACTCGCGCATCACTGCATGCTGCTTCGTATTTTTTTAGGAGCCATTCTTTCTTAAAATCTTGGGAGTTGTCACCTGCCCTTTGTGACCTATTCTTTCATTTCTTGAAGGATCAGGAGACCAAAATGACCTATGCTAATTAAAACTCTTGACTAGATTATGCGAGCATCCATGCTTAAGAAGTTCTGCCTTATCTATAAATATTTGAATGGATTCCTATCGCAAGGCTTCATATTTTCAAAAGGGAATCATGAACTGCACTACCATCCAAAGCCTTTCTAGTTGAATTAGTTATTTCTGTCATGTTGGTATTTATTTCGACAGTTTTCTTATCTTCATTTATTTACTTGCTCCCCACTGGATACAAATTGGCACATATATATAAACATCAATCCATATAAGCTGTGACATTTACAGGTCTGTCGCAAACGGTGCTCTGAAATGGCTGAAGGACAACCTCTAAGCTGCTGGTGACATCTGAAGTCTCACCATAGTAGCAGCCTTTGAGTTTTACATTAGCAGTAGATTTTTTGTACCATTTAGCTTGAAGGACTAATTCATCATTTACTCTGATTGCTTAAATAGACATCTCTCGGCATTGTGTTGAAGCAAAATTCAATAGCAACCTGGTGGAGATTCTTTCATTTTTTTTTTCTACCTTGTAAATTCTACTCTAGACAAATTGATATACATTAGCATCTTCAAGTGAAATTGTATTCTGTGAGCTGGTTAGAACATGATCTTGGCTCAGGATTGGGATCAAAGTCCAAGCATTAATTTCTACTCTCTTTTCGCAAGAAACCATTAAGATGGTAGTTGGATTCAGGTTTTTAATACATTTTAATATATATATTTTTTGAAGTATTTTCAAGTGAAAAATATTTTAAAAAGCAACTTCTAATTCAATTTCAAACGAGTTATTCTATGCTCTAACCTGTTTATAACCTATTATATCTCTCACCTAAGGTTGTCAAAAACTTTTTTCTAATAGGATATGAAAAAAATACAATATAAACTTAGATCATAAAATCAAATTGTAAAATCATAAGTAAATTTTTATAATTAATTATAAAAACAATTTTAGACAAGTAGTAAATAATAGTATAATACAATTAAACAAAGTGAAATAAACAATACAAAAGTTCAAGCACCTTATAATACATGATTCAAATAAAAATCCATAGGTTGTTTAACTTAAAAGTTCCTTACCATATAATTATCACTATTGTTGATCAACACGAGCATTAACATGAAATAAAAAGGAACAAAAAGGAAAATATCATAAAGGATCAAAGTGATGTTTTGGTTCATTATGTGAGTAACCTCATTTTTTAATATCTAAAGACTTAAAAAATGCAATATTTTTTAAATATCATATGTATGTACCCAAAAGACTGGTCATGATTATTAATTAGCAAATGCATTATAGCACATGGTCTTAAGAAAACTTCAAAGTTTATCAAACAATAATTTTTTGATCCTCATTGCCTAACAATGCCTCTAGCTAGCCAATCCTACTTAAGCCCAAATCATTATAAACTACTTTTTCCATAACATACTTCCTACTAGAATGACATCATTTTTCTCTATACAACCATTACTATATATCTAAAAGAGGTGGGTAGTTTAAACAGTAATTTTTGCTGTTCACGCACACCCAGATCCACTGTGAACTGGGGTGCGTGATCTGGTATAGCAAATGTCATTAAAGTATGGTGCCTTGCTATCCCTCGCCTTTAAAATCATATTTATATTTTCTTTCGCGGTGAAACACACCAAATATTTGTAGCTCAGTGGAAAATGTGTGGATAACAACGAGGGCAGGGGTTCGACCTCTGCGCCTCGCGCCTGCTTAATTGAGCTATTCTCTATTTTCTTTTCTTTTTTTCATTTTTTTTCTTTCTTTTGATTATTTTTTGAGCTGTGCTCTTTTTTGTTTTTGTTTTTGTGTTTCTTTTTCTTTTTCTTTTGTTTTTTTTTTGTTTCTTTTGATTGTTTTTATTTTTATTTTTTATTTATTTAGTTTTTTCTTGCTTATAATTTTATTTCTTTTCATTTGTTTTTTAGTCAAAGTTAATGATTTTTTTTCATTTATTGAATTTTTTCTATTATTAACGTCATAAGAATAATAATTTTAGTTTTTTTACTTGCTTTCTATTTTTTTAATATTTTTTTTGTCAGTATAATTTAATATTTTTTTTATTGTTTTAGCAATAATAATAATGATATTTTTAAATGTTAAGACTTCGATGTTCCTGTTGTTATAATATGGTGTGTTAATGTGTTTCATTTTATCAAACCTTACATCTATATATGTTATACTTTATGTAATTTTGAATTTTTTTTCATTTAATTGAAATTGATAATATTTTTCAAGCCCTTATACTTTTGATTTTTTATTTTAATTCCTTTAATTTTTTATAGTTCTTACATATCTCCTATTTTTTTTTGTCTTTGTTTGTATATATATGTGCATTTAATTTTGATTTTTAATTTTTATTATTTTTTTATTTGTTGAGATAATATTTTTCCCAAAAATTTTGCTCTTAAATTTTAGTTTGTGTTTATGATAATTTAAAAATTGATATTTCTTCTTTGTTTTCATTTTTTTTTCTTTTGGTTTTTTTTTATTAGCTTTTTCATTTATTTTCACGTCAAATAATTTTTTTAGCTAATAATTTTTATTTTTATTGCGTTTTTGCTAAAGTTTTTTGAGCTTTTTTATTCTTTTATTGAATTTATTTTTCCATTATTCATGCTATAATAATAATAATAATAATAATAATAATAATAATAATAATAATAATAATAATAATAATAATAATAATAATAATAATAATAGTTTTTTTCTCTTGATTTCTTTTATTAATATTTTTGAGTTCTTTTCTCCTCGGAATAATTTAATATTTTTTTATTGTGTTTAGCAATAACAATGATATTTTTAGGTGTTAAACCTTCGATGTTACTATTGTTATAATAAGATATATTTTATTATATCAAACCTTGCATGTATAGATATTATATTTTATTTTTAAACAAGCAAAATCTATTAATTATTTTAATTCCAACAATTAAAAAATATATTTGCTCGACCCACAAATAAGTGCGAGCAATTAACTATAAAAGAGCCAAAAGAGATCGGTGATTTACTGTTCATGCGTACTCAGATCCAATGTGGACTAGGTTGCATGACCTGCTGCTGTTTTTTTTTAGCATGCTTCTTTTTTGTTTTTGTTTTTAAACCGTGATATCCGTGGTAAATTATGCGCACCACGACTAATCTCCAAATCCATTTTTTTCCCTGTTTTTTTCCACCTATACATTTGTTTTTTTGTTTTTTTCTCATAACCGGGGTGTACAAGTTAGTTTACGCTCAATACAATTTCTTTTCTCATTGTTGTTTAAAAAGATACTTTTCCCTTGCACCTTTTGTGTATATATATATATATACACACACAATAATTAACAGTTATTTCAACTGTGATTTTCACTTTTCATTACTATTTGAAAAAAAGAACCCATCTTTTTGTATATATTTCTTACATAATCTCATTTCTGTCCATGTTTATATGTACATGCTCTTAGTTTTTTTTCCCAATTTTTTAAATTCCATTGTTATTAAGATTTTTTTTAATGATTAAATTTTAATTTATAAATGTTTTTCTCTAACAATAATTATGGTCTCACCAATTTTTATTATTTCCACTGTTATTAAGATTATTATTTTTAATGTTTACATTTTAATTTCTGTTCGTGATCATTTCAAAAATGATATTTTCTATTTTTTCTTTTTTTATTCTTCCATTCAAATATTTTTTTTTAAATCTAATAATATCTTTTTAATTTTTCCATTTATTTAGTTTTTGTTTTTTTTGCTAATATTATCAGGTTTTAAAATTTCTTATTATTATAGATAACACATTCAAAATAATGATAATGATTATTTATAATTTTTTTTCTTATCAATATGCGAGACAAATTATATATTTTGATATTTTTTAATATTAACTCTCTAATATATATATATATATATATATATATATATATATAAATGACCTATTTATTATTATTCTAAAATATTTTTAATATAATAATATGAGTAATAAATTTTACAATCAGTTTTCTACATAGAAAAAAAATCATTTCTAACAAACTTTATCAAAAGAGTCATGACAGCAGCAACATTCAATCACTTTTTAATGGGGGAAAAACCTGTTTCTAACAGATTTTATCAATTATAATTTTACTGATTAAATATTAAAATAACAGAATACAACACATATAAAATCAATCAATTTTTTTATATAATTAAAAAAGCTCAGCGCATCACGCAGGGAATACCGCTCGTAACCACTATAAGTAGTAGTAGTCATGTCTCCTTTATTACCACTCACCAAGCCCTTTATGGTCATTGTGCCAGATTTAAGCAACCAATTGGGTCTTATAATTAAAATATGGGTTTGTGATGAACAAGAATAGGGTTTAGACTAAGGCCCATGAATAAGAAGTTGTCTATGATAGAATGCAAGTTATTTGCAATGATTAAGCAACCTTATAATTATCGTAGGATTGGAATAAATTAAGGTTATTGGATTTGAGTTAGAATAAATTAACAAGTTCAATGCCTGATTTAAGCCTCTAGGTTTTAAATGTTTTGGACTTTGAACCAAAATCTAGATGAGTTCAATACCATCCACCCTTGGTTTTTTTCAATGTCAACTAAATTTGAATTTAGCCATAATGGTCTTTGGTGATTCAATACCATTACCTGAATCATTTGGTAGTTTCAAAGAGCTCACTTTTATAGATTTGAGCTACAATAGACTATCAAAACCACTTTCATTATCCATTATAAGCTTGAATCCTCTGCAAACATTGATTCTTAATGGAAATCCAATGAGGTTATGCTATGCTTGCATTTGATGGAATGAAGAGTCTATTAATTTTAATTCTATAAAATACAAATTTGCATGGTCCAATCCCAGGGTAACTGAACTGGTTAACAAACCTTGAGGTCATTCATCTTGATTTGAACCATTTAAATGGTTCAATTCCTATGAACTTCAAGGACTAGAAAAATCTTATAAATTAAAACTATATGGTATATATTTGATATACAAGAAAGGGTGGTTTGTCACTCTTGATGACTTTTCTTGATCAAGATCACAATGGCTACAGCTACAGGAGTTGATATCATAACCAGAGCTTGTAAGATGTTTGGTCTTGTTATCTCGGGAAAAAAGATGCTTCCATACTTTATTACAGCTGCACCAGCAAAAGAACCAGCTCCTAGTTTCAATATATATTTCCAATCCTCCTGCTTGTAAAATCAAACAAAATCCGCAGCATTAAAAATCGAATCATGTAGTATTCGAAGTTACTGGTATTTGCATCCAATATTTTCATGTTGGATGCCATGAATGACTGATATCTAAGTCCAATGAACTGGGATGGGGGCTATTTATGATAACATAACTAGGATTCGCTGCAACATTAGCTGGTTAAGTCTCTGGTTTCAGGACATATGCCAGAAGAGTATCTAGCATTATCATCTCTGACTACAATCATACCAAGCATTGAGCAATCTATCTCCAAATTCATAATAACTCGCTACTTTGTCAATGCTTGCTGAGAAAGGACTTGCATTATACAAAACCTTTCTCATTACTTAACCAATTACCAATAAGTTCATATACAATGTAATAGGAATGAATATAACTAACCAAATCAGACATGTTGCTCAATTTTGTTGTTCAAAGTATTAAGAAAATATTAGATTGAGGCAGGAAAGGATGAATATCAGAATATAATTTCAGACTCCAAAATGGAACCTCTATTAATAATGTGGGGTTGCATAATTAAGTAGAGTTAACCTCTAATCTCTGTCTGACTTGTAGTACTGGTATAAAAATGGCTGAAAAATCTAATTACACTGGATCTGTATTGACATTTGACACAGCTTCAAAATCTCTTGCCCCATATCCCCATTTGTTATTATTTGAATTAATGATAACGTAATAAACCTGATGAAATGATTTCTAGGCAATGAAACCTACGCACTTCTCTAATCTTGTCCCATGAAACTAAACCGAATCTCTACTGTTACTGCTTCATGAAGGAAAACTTCAAGTCTAAAATAATAATAAACTTGATAAAAGCCAGCGCCCCTGCTAAATTATAGTTCTTTTTCAAAATCTGTGTTTACTAAAATAAACTTTACATGCCATCAAGATAATTAGACAGACAAAGTGTGTGTTTTTGAAGAGAGAAAGAAACAAAGAGAGGGTAACGGATTGACCTGAGAAACACCACTGGTGGTGTCATTTACGCTGGATTTTTCTCCTCCTCCTCCTCTTTCAGAATTGGAGGCCTTGAAAGGAGCTAACTTTTGCAGCCTTGCGACGCTTATTGAGAGTAGAAAACATGGGTTGTTGAGGAAGCTTGAACCCATCATAAGCTTCTTTCTTGTTGGGTTAAATTGATGGTGATAGTCTGAGGAGCAGGAGCAGAGGTTAGGCCTAGGAGGACCTCTGGTTGCTGCTCTACTTGCCATTATCGCCATTATCTCTCTCTTTTGCTCTACCAAGTAACTTAAAAGTAAATAAGATATATTTTTAATATATAAAATAAAAAAGCATAGTTAATATATTTTAAATTAGTTATTTTTTAATAAATTGCATCAAAATGATCAACCTTCAATCCTATGAAAAATGTAATACAAGTCTGATTAAGGAAAAAAATAGATTCCCAATTAATTTATTTTTATGATTAAAAAGATTTTATTAACTTATTTGAAGAAATAATTGTTGAGTGACCTAAAAAAATTTAAGGAATGAAAAGAAGAAAAAGAAAAATATTATAGAGTACTATTACAATCCATAATAGATTGTGTTTTGCTCTATATTAATTTCACTCTCTTCTAACTTTTTTTTTTATTGAAAAGAATCCTTATTGGATAGTTAGATATATATTTTGATTTTCTTATATGATTTGCTTAGGGTACTAAACTTAATCATGGTAACTAAACACAAGTGTTATGCTTGTTGCGACACTTAACCTGAAGTTTATGTTTGTTTGAGTTTATTTGTGGCATGGAACAACTTGAAGCGTGTATCTAAATATAAGGCTAATACTCATTTAAATGGTGCTCGTCGAGTCAGGATCAATTTGTCCGAAAATCAAGGCTAACAACCGCTCCAAAAACCAAGTTCAATCATGCTTGGGGGAAAAGTCTATTACCCATAAATTGAAGTCTAATACCAACTAAAAAGGGCTTGGATATGAACAAGTTTAGAAATCTAAGGCTAATACCCATTTAAATGGGGCTCGTCGAGTCAGGATCAATTTATCCGAAAATCCAAGCCTAGCTTATTGATATTTTATAGAAAAATCACTTGAATACATTTGTTTTTTTTATTATCCTTATGCTTGTAATTAGTATTGGTATTTATTAAAACTTTGTTTTCTCATTATCAGTTCACAAGGTTGAAACTATTCTATCTAATTATTTTATAGCTTATTTTTATAAATAGCATGCTAAATTGAATTCAATTTATAAAAAAAAACTAAATGAAATTAATAACATAATATTATTCTTATATTTGGAATAAAATATTAAACCATATAAATGAATTCAATTATACTATTTAAAATACTCATGGAATGAGATGAATTGACAATCTTAATTATTTTACCCTTTCTTTAGAAATCATTTTTCTATATAGAGATCATTTATTTTTATAACAATAACATTTATATTGATTTAAAATGACATGAAATATAGGTGTTTTCAATAAGATATAAATAGACATATCTCATACTATTTTCTTATTAGACATTTATTAAAAAGTATATTTTTTAGAGAAAAAAATCAATTAAAATAGTTTCATTGGAATGTTGAGGAAACAATTCTAGAAATATTCCAATAAAAATTATTGTTTTTTTTTTATCAAAGTAGACTTAAATAAAATAAATATCAAACTAATACAAATCACATTTCCAAATAGACAAGTCAATGACTAACACAATTTTCACAATGTTGCTAATTGAAAAGGATACCACAATTCTTAGTTCTAGTAATTCAACACATATCACCATACAAATCATGCAAAAAGAAATTTTTACTTAAAAATAAGCTTTTGAAAATTGCATAAATATGTTTATGGAAATTGCATAAATATTATTTCTAACTTTCATGTATAACTTGAATGCCTCAATAACATATTACCAGCCTATCTCTTTTGCAAACATTCAAAGCATGATTCTCTTATATATCCAAAAAATATTCGAACAAGATCAAGATGATTTACAAGTTATTCAACTACTTCAAAAAGATGCCTCCAATACTAGTTTTCTCATCACTTCAATTATTTCGGCCAACTTTTAAACTTGATGGTTTCTGATAATAGCTTGTGCAATATTATTCATTGCACAAGTCATCTTTTTAGATTACAAAGAATAATCACTTCACATTGGTGCTTTCAATTTTTTTTTTTATATTTCAAAAATGGAGTTATAAAGAATGATGAAGTAAATGATAATGGCTCTTATATTCTTGGTGTGATGAAGTCTTTTACAATAATAAGGATAAAATATTTTTAACTATATCTCGTTATTTACTTGAATCTCATCAATATCCATCTCCCCACCCATCGTCAAACCTATTTCTCTTGCACTCTTGGCTTAAGCTTTAGTTGTTGTATCTTTCTCATAAATATATATAAGAATGTCTAGGTGATGAAGAGGTTCTCCTCAAATAAGTTTTAACTTAAAACTGACCTTGTAGCAATTAACAAATAAATAAACACAAGTTAAGATAGCTATAATTAATAAATACATAATATAAATCATATATTGAAACCTCGTTAATAACTTAAACTTTTAGAGTAAAATAATTCTATGATATGGTATCAAAGCCTTGATGATAAAAAAATCACAAATTTAAACCTTACCATCATCATTCTATTTAATAAAATTAAGAGCAAGTTAATATGGGCATGTGCAAGTCTTAAACTTAAAATGCTTTCACTTGAGAGTGAGTGTTAGAAAGTAATATAAATTATATATTGGGATTTTGCCTAACAGCCTAAACTTTTGTGTTGAGTTGATTTTTTTTATAATAATAAAAATTATTATTATTAAAATATAACAATTAAATTATAATATTCATACTTACAATTAATATCTCCACACCTCTGTTAGAGCCCAAAATATTTAAGTAATGTCATTCCATCCAATTCTATTTTTCAATTTAATTTCTTTTGATAAAACCATTTGCTCTTTAAGTGTTTTGAAACAATTCAAAACTTTTTTTCTTAGAGATGTTCAAAGATGATTTTTCATTACTTTTAGTTATGACCATCTTATAAGCTTCATAAGAAAAAAAATGTCATCTTTTTTTAGCCCTTATTCTTTTATTCCCTATGATTTTAAACATCATCCTATCTATTTCTATAATCTATCTCAAATATTCATCACCATTATTTCAACATTTTGATATGAAGTGATAAACCTTGATCTCAACATATCTGTCATAACCTAGGTAGAATTTGCCTAAAAATTCAGTTAGAAAAAATTACTCAAAAAAACTTTAGGTGACATTTTTTATATGTATATATAACAGGGGTAACTTTGTGTGTCTTGCCTTGAAAATATAGAATAAAAACAACTAAATTAATGAATCCATACATAGGTCATACCAAAAACCATGACATGTAGCAAACAACTCACACAATATTTAAAGTATTTTAAAAGAATAAGAGTTATATCTATATTAGTTGAGGGTAACTTGGTGTGTTTTGCCTTGAACAAAGACTGATATGACTTTTTTTTCCTTTCTTTTCTCCTTTTTTGTGTATGTACAACCACCTATTTACAGACAAAACAAATTTGTCATTTTCTTCTCAATTGTTTGGTCCCCAAACAATTAAAAAATTATTTGGTCTTTTATATTTTTTTCCTTTGTCGTTTTAGTTCCTTTGTCCATATAATTTTTGTTTTTCTTATTGTTTTGTATTTTGATATTTTTGAAAAAGGACAACATCAATATCGACTCTTAGAGAAAAATAAACAATGATTTTGAAAAGAGTGCATTAAAAACTAAACACATAGAAACTAATTTTTTGAATATTATATTTTTTTAAAAGGCATGAAAAATGCCAAAAATAATGCAAATACATCAAAAATATATTTTTGAATTTTTTTTTTCTATTTTTGGGTTTTATTGAAACTTTTTAACAAAATAAAGTAAAACAAAGAGGTTATGACGCACACATTCTCTCTCTCTCTCTCTCTCTCACACACACACAAACACATAACCTAAATATCTTGAGGATCATTTAGCTTATCATCTTAATTTAAATTACTTTCTAAAATTCTTAAGTTTGTAACCAAACCCTACCAATCAAGTAAGATGTAAGGGATTTTCAAGTCAAAAGTGCAAGCAGCCAATACATTAATTGTAGGATATCTTTTTATTTCTTTATACCTTGGTATATCTTCATCGAAAACCTTAAGTTGAATATATGTTCCATCTATGGTGTCAATACAATTCCAAAAAAGTTTAATTTATATTAGAAGGAATGCTTGTATGAGTTATATAAATATTTTAAAAACAAATATATACCTTAAAGTATTGATAACATCTTTTTTTATCGTTAAGTATTTATTATGGGATTGTAAGACCATTTAGTTAAATCAAGAATTGATCTTCATGTGTTTGTGGAGCTCTAAGTATTTCATGAAAATAATGAATAATATTGAATTTATTTTAAATTATCTCATTTTTCCGATAATTAATATTAATTCACAAATTATTAACTCACTTTTATATTAAAAATAAATATTAGCTTACAATAATTTGCATTACTTTATTGTAACAGAAGCTTTATTTTCGTTTTTCATTATAATTATTTTTATCATATTTTTATATTTGTAATCCAATTTTCTGATTTTACCTGTTGAAGACAAAATCATAAGTGCTTCCAAAAATATTAATTTAGAAATTTTAAAAGAAATTAAAAGGAAACTTTGATAAAGGTACGAGGTTATGATTTTAAAGAAATAATTAAAAGATTATTATCTACCCTATAATAATAATAATAATAATAATAATAATAATAATAATAATAATAATAATAATAATAATAATAATAATAATAAAATAAGTAGAAGAGGCCCCAACCAACTCGAAATCTGTTTAGGCCTTAGCCCCTCCTGTGAAGATGGTCCAATTTAGGGTTTCTTTGGTTCTTCTATTTCTTCTCTTTCTTCTCTAATTTCAAAGCTCGAAACTTTCAAAAGAAAGCTCTAAACTTTAGCTTTGCAGCTCGTCAAGTAAGCCTCAAAGCCCATTATCATCATCTTCTTCCTCGATAATTCTTCTTTTTTGATTTTTTTTTTTAAAATCATCTAATTTTTTTAAAAAATCAAGAAATTAATGTTGTTTTTCTTCTTCTTCATGCAGGGTGGTAGTTTATTTTCCTGGATTGTCTCCCTTCAGCTCAGATCTGTTAGTTAAGGTAAGAAGAGGTTTCTATTGCTACTTAGTCTCTGCTTGTTTTCTTTGACCTGTTATGGATTTTGGTTGGTGGGTTTGGCTTAAAAAGACTTTCTTACTGTTTGTTTTAGTGTAGTGGGTTAAGGTTATTTTGCTTGGTGGGTTTAGTTCATAGTCCTGCCTCTGCTGTTTCTTTCTTCTTTTACTGTCAGTGATATGTAGCTCAGTTCATCGGTTCTTTTTTGGCTAGGGTTAGGGTTAGGGCTTATTGTGGTTGTATAGTTATGATATAGCTCAAGTTCGCATTTGCTGTAATTCTTTTGAGTAAATTCCCCGGAGCTATCACTCTATACTGGTTATTGGTTGTCCTAAAAAGATATTTCAAACTGTGACAATTGCAATCCTCACCAATCTTTCAAACCATTGCCTGCGAACATGTCTATTTCAACGTTTTTGTATGTTTGGTGTTTCTTGCCGGCGTAGACATTTTAGTTTACCTGTCGGTCATCTGTTATTTGAAAGTCTGTCATATGGGATATTTTTAAACTTTCTTTAATGCACGTGAACGCTCTTACTCTTCATGTGATTATTGGATGCTAAATAACTAGATCAAAGAGCTCCATGATCAGTGTTTTCAAGAGGCGCTGAGGTGCTCGCGAGCGCTTGGTCAAAATATCTGTTATTTCCCCCTGTTTTGACCTATTCGCTCCCATTCTTTATATCCACCACCAAAAATAAATCTAAGGGTATAGTTGTACAGGAGATGATAATCTTGAAATGTAAATATGAGGGCCTCGAGTAAAGGAGATGAAAGCATGGATGATCATGTGCTGGAAGATTAATGATGATGATGATATTTGAGTTTAAATATTTTAATCTATTTGCTCATTTAAGCTGTCTTATTTTGTTTTTAAGGGTGAATAGTATAACTTTTTGTAACTGCTCAAATAATTGAGTTTCAGTTTGATTTTCTTATCTTAATTTTTAACATATATATTTGTGATTTATATACTATAATATTATACATATATTTTATTTGAACTATAGCATAACGCCATGTTTAATTGAGGCAAGCACTTAGGCATGTGCTTGGCTCTTCTTATGCTTGACAACCTTGACGCCTCAGGGCACCTTTTGCTTTTGACAATACTGTCCATGATTAGTTCCTTTTTGCTCAAAGGTGTAAAAATCCACGGATTATATGGGAGCTTGTTTGGGGTGGTGTGAGCCTATTGTCCATGCCAACATCTTTTGTTTGATTTCTTTCTGAAGTTTTGAGAGGAATCCTCTTTACTCTGCTTCTTAACTTTTAAGGTGCCACAACTTCATTATGAGTGCAATGTTTGTCCTCATGCCTGAAGAAGCTAGTATTAATTTCATTGCTCACTAACTTCATTTTAAAAATGTTTAAAGGAGTAAACATTAGTGTTGTCAAAGGCGAAATGCAAGCTTGTAAAATGCTCTAGGCACTAGGCGCATGCCTGGATGCACTAAGGTGATATGCTATACATTAAAAAATATAATGTATAATATTACATTATATTATATTATATTATATAAATCTAAAATATATGTCTTCCCGATTAAGATTAGATTATGAGAAAATCAAAAGAAAATATAAAATAAAATAACAGTCATGTAAAGTTATATTTTTCACTCTTGCAAAATTAAGATAATTTAAAGTGGTAAGTAGCCAAATAGATTAAAAAAGATTTTTTTATTTTAGTGATTTTTTTATTTTAGTGATTTTTTTATTCTTTTTACCCTAATCTTTTGTTTTACAAAAATACCCCTTAGTTGTTTCTTGTGGTAAATTAAAAAATAGACAGTATGTCGAAACATAAATAAGTTAAAATAAAAATAGAATCCAACAAAAAAAATAGTATTTCAATAAGGCATTCGCTTTAATGCCTCGTGCCCACTCACAAGGTGCTCCTAGGCAGCATTTCATTGAAATTCATTGCCAGAGGCTAATAATGGAGCTGAGCGCCACAGTGCTTCTTGACAACACCAGTGCATATTCTCCCACACTGTATAAATGCTATTTTTTGTTTTTTGTTTTTTCATCGTTGAGTTTGAACTTGGTTATGATAATTCTGCACGAGAATGAAATGTATACTTCTCCTTCATTGTCTTATTTGTTTTTTCATGCCATCTAATTCCTGCATTTTATCATATTGCAGGATCAAGCCTTATCATGGAAGAAGAAGATCCCATGAGTCCCATTATGGCGATTATCCCTGTGACGCCAACAGATAACAATGGCCTGCCCACTTCTGAGGAACAGCCTAATAAACATAGGAGAAAGAAGTCTATTGTCTGGGAACACTTCACAATTGAAACTGTTGGAGCTGGTTGTATGAGAGCATGCTGTAAACAATGCAAGAAATCATTTGCATATATTACTGGTTCAAAGCTTGCAGGAACGAGCCACCTCAAACGACATATTGCCCTGGGGATCTGCCCTGTAAGCCGTCAGAAAAATGAATCATCACCATATACACCAGGCTCAAAAATTAGCCCTCCTAAGAAACGTTTCCGAGCATCTCCTGGATTCTCCGGCATTCCCTTGGATCAGGGCCGCTGCAACCATGAGATAGCTAAGATGATCATACAGCATGATTATCCACTCTACGTAGTGGAACATCCTGCTTTCATTGATTTTGTCCGGACACTTCAACCTCACTACAATATGGTGAATTTTAACACCATTCAAGGTGAATGTGTGGCTGTGTACCTGAGTGAGAAGCAAAGTCTTTTGAATCTTATCAGTGGAATTCCTGGACGAGTCAATCTCACATTGGATTTAGGGACTTCAAATCTAGATATCGGATATGCTTTCCTAACAGGTCACTTCATTGATGGTGATTGGAATTTACAGCAACGGATCCTTAATGTTGTGACATTACCTTTCTATGATTCTGATTATGCCTTCAATGAAGCAGTTGTGTCTTGCCTATCTGATTGGCAATTGGAGAGCAAGTTATTTACTCTTACTCTTGATCAATCCTTCTCAAATGAGACTGTAATTGGAAATCTAAGAGGACTTCTTTCTGTCAAGAACCCATTTGTTCTCCACGGTCAGTTACTGAAAGGGAATTGCTATGCTCGAGTCTTAAGTCGTCTTGCACAAGATGCACTCAGTGCCACAGGGGATATTGTCAGGAGAATCCGTGAAAGTGTGAAGTATGTGAAAACTTCAGAAGCTCATGACGAGAAGTTCACTGAACTCAGGCAACAACTTCAAGTCCCTAGCACAAAAGACCTCATTATTGATGATCAAACTAAATGGGATACAACTTACCAGATGCTGGTGGCTGCCTGTGAATTGAAAGAAGTATTTGCTTGCTTGGATACCTCTGACCCTGTTTACAAGATAAACCCATCAATCGATGATTGGCAGAAGGCAGATATTCTGTGCACATACTTGAAGCTCTTATATGATGCAGCTAACATTTTGACAGGCCCAACATACCCTCCTGCCCATGTGTTTTACCATGAAGTGTACAAAATCCAGTTAGAGCTGACACATGCAGTGATGAACCATGACCCCTTTGTCAGCAACTTGACCAAACCCTTGAAAGAAAAGTTTGATCAATATTGGAAGGATTGCTTCCTTGTTTTGGCAATTGCAGTAGTCATGGATCCAAGGTTTAAAATGAAGCTTCTTGAATTTAGCTTTCCGAAGGTCTTTGGTGAGGATGCTGGTATGTGGATCAAGAGTGTTGATGATGGTATTCATGAACTCTTGGAAGGCTATCTTACACCCGATTTTCATCTAGCAACAGCATATGTGGAAGAAGAGCGTGACAGCATTCCTCAATCAGACAATCTTTTAGAATTTGAAGTAGCACCTGATCCGGATGGACAATTTCAAAGACTATCTGCCCAAGAAGTGCACCCTCAAGAAATACCTCATCAAGTGGTGCACCCGGACAAAGCAACTCCTCAAGAAGTGCTTCTTCAAGATGGGCACCACCAAGAGGTGTCTCTTCAAGAGCCGCTCCTTCAAGAAGTGCCCTCACAGGTAGTGACCCCTCAAGAGATGCATGCTGAAGAAGTTCCTTCCCAAGAAGTATCATCTCATGAGATATACACTGAAACGCCGTCCGAGGAACCACCCTCTCATGAAATGCATACGCAAGAAGCAACACCTCATGAGTCGCACACTGAACAAGTGCCTTCTCAAGAGATGCAAATTGAAGAAGTTCCCTCTCAAGAAGTACGCTCTCAAGAGATGAACAATGAAGAAAAACACCCTCAAGATATTCACACCGAAGAACTCTCCCATGAAGTATCTGCTCAAGAGATTCATTCTGAAGAAGTTCCCTCCCAAGAAGTATCCATTCAAGAGATGCAGACAGAAGATGTGCGGCCTCAGGAAATGCAGACAGAAGAAGTGAGGCCGCAGGAAATGCAGACAGAAGACGTGCAGCCTCAAGAGATGCAACTCCAAGTAATCTGTCAAGGGATGCAGTCTCAAGAATTACACACTCAAGATATACCTATGCTTTCTATTGGAGATGGGCTTTCAGATTTTGATATATATATATCTGAGATTACAGGTGGGCAACATTTCAAATCAGAATTGGATCAGTATCTAGAGGAGTCGCTTCTGCCTCGCGTGCATGAGTTTGATGTGTTAGGTTGGTGGAAACTAAACAGACTGAAGTATCCGACACTTTCCAAGATGGCTGTTGATATTTTATCCATACCAATGTCTACTGTTGCTCCTGATTCTGTGTTCGACACTGAAAACAGAAGGATAGATAGCTACAGGAGTTCACTGCGTCCTGTGACACTTGAAGCCCTTATATGCGCCAAGGATTGGCTCCAGCATTTGTGAAGAAAGAATTTTAGGTATTGTGTAGGAACCTGTTTTGTCCTACAGCAGTGTAGGTTTAGCTTATGCTATAGCTCTTTTTTTTTTTTTTTTTTTTTCCTGCCATATAAGATTGTTTAGGATTTGTTCTGCTACATAAAACGTGTGGTTTTCAGTGATTACTTCTGATTAATGCCTTGTGCTAAGCTTTGATAGCATATGCTAATATCAGTATGCAGGGTTCAGTTTCCTTTCTTCTTGTGCTCACTTCACCTCATCATGTATTCTTAAAATGAAAATGAATCAAAATTAGCATTTTATTCTCTTCTTTATTGTGGCTTTAATTCGATGGTTTAAACCTGCCCCACTGTGTTATGATGAAGTTTGATTCTTCTTGTTTTCTTTTGTTCATTTTAGTCTTTCTGCATTAGCCTTGAAATTATGATAGACCTATAAAAATAAAAGAAAAATGATTGAAAAGTAAGATTAGGACATATCATATGTCTAATCTTAAATTCTTGTAATTTTCATTTTGATTTTAAAGTTTATTTTATAATTTTTGAGTCCCCAAATAAGAGAGAGTCACCACAAAATAAAAGTAGATCAAGACTTTACTTTTTGTATTTTAAAAGAACAAAATAGATTTACTAAGGTGTGTTCAGGTGAACAATTGATTAAAAATGAATTGATTGGTCAAAAACTCAAAATCTCTCTTATATCCTTTTTTTTTGCTCCACTCCTTTTTTTTTTTTTTTCTAGCAATCAGAAAGAAAATTATCATGCTAATTCAATTGCTCTTCACTTTTGATATGATTTTTCAATAATACCATAAATTTTTATTTGGATTTTATTTCAAATATTATGTATTGCTTATGAAAATAATAATACTAATAGTAAAATATTGATAAAAAAAAAAATCGATTCAAATAGCTTTTTTACCTTAAAACTTTTAAATAAATTATGAACATGATTTTATTATATTTATGATTCTCTTAACATTCAACCTCACATAAAATGTTTTGGCTGTCATTTTTGTTTAATCACACATTTTCTTAGCTTAGAAATGACTTAATATTTTTGTTTAACATGTTTTAACAATCATGAAATGCTATTTTTTTTTAAATAAACACCGACTCAAATTAGAAAATTTATGTTTGCTATAATAAATAAAATATGAGTTAATAAAAAAACTTACCTTGATGATTTTTTTCTAAGCAATTATATTTTTAAATTTAATAATATTTTCAAAAAATTCTTTAAAATCTAAATATTTTTTTATGTGCTTGCAAACTAAGTAATACTAATTAAAATAGGATTTATCTTCATGTTTCTTTTCGATATATTTAACCGAATTTTAATATCGTTTGAAAATATAATTTTAATATTAATTAAAATAGATTTGAGAATAGAGCTTGTTAAACCAAAACACAGCGACTGGTTGCCTCAGAGCAGAAAATAGATTCTAGTTCTTCTTGTTTCTTATATGCCATTTTCACCTGCTTTCAAAATACATCTTCCCTCCACGAAACACCATCTCCATTCTTCATTCCTCAAGAAAATGATTTCCCTGGCATGTGTTCAATCATCCCCAGTAACTGAAAACCCTTCACTTACCCTCCTTGAAACCTGCAAATCCATGAACCATCTCAAGCAAATCCATTCCCGAACAATCAAAACAGGCATTATATGCAACCCCATTATACAAAACAAGATACTTTCTTTCTGCTGCTCGAGTGAATTTGGTGACATGTGTTTTGCACGCCAATTATTTGATACAATTCCCGAACCATCTGTGTTCATTTGGAACATAATGTTTAAAGGGTATTCTAGGATTGCTTGTCCAAAACTAAGCGTTTCTTTGTATCTTGAAATGTTGGAGAGGAATGTTAAGCCGGATTGTTACACGTATCCATTCATGTTCAAGGGTTTTACGCGTAGTGTTGCCTTGCAATTTGGGAGGGAGCTGCACTGTCATGTGGTGAAATATGGGCTTGGTTCCAATGTCTTTGCTCACAATGCTTTGATAAATATGTATGCTTTGTGTGGATTAATTGATATGGCTCGTGGGATATTTGATATGAGTTGTAAGAGTGATGTTGTCACTTGGAATGCAATGATGTCTGGATATAACAGAATAAAGAAGTATGATGAAGCTAGAAAACTTTTTGACATGATGGAGGAGAAAAGAATTTTACCCTCTTCGGTTACTTTGGTTTCAGTATTATCAGCGTGCTCAAAGTTGAGGGATTTAGAATGTGGCAAGCGGGTGCAGAAGTACATTACAAATGGTGAGGTCGAGGTTAATTTGAAAGTAGAAAATGCTTTGATCGATATGTATGCAGCATGTGGCGAAATGAATGTCGCACTTGGGATTTTCAAGAATATGAAGAAGAGGGACGTGATTTCTTGGACTGCTATTGTTACGGGATTTGTGAATACAGGGCAAGTTGATGCAGCGAGAAAGTATTTTCATAAAATGCCTGAGAGAGACCATGTCTCGTGGACTGCCATGATAGATGGATATCTTCGATTTAATTGCTACAAAGAGGCTTTGATGCTTTTCCGTGAGATGCAAACTTCTAAAATAAAACCAGATGAGTTCACCATGGTGAGCATACTTACAGCATGCGCACAACTTGGGGCACTAGAGCTAGGAGAATGGATAAGGACTTACATTGATAAAAACAAGGTCAAGAGTGATACTTTTGTGGGGAATGCTTTGATAGACATGTACTTCAAATGTGGAAATGTTGATAAAGCACTAGGCATATTCAATGGAATGCCTCAGCGGGACAAATTTACATGGACAGCCATGGTTATTGGCCTAGCAATTAATGGTTGTGGTGAAGAAGCTCTCGATATGTTTTCCCAAATGCTGAAAGCTTCCGTAACACCAGACGGGGTAACTTATGTTGGTGTTCTCTCTGCCTGTACTCATACTGGCATGGTAGACAAAGGAAAAAGGTTTTTTGCCAGCATGACTGCTCGGCATGGAATTGAACCGAATGTAGCTCATTATGGGTGCATGGTTGATCTTCTTGGCAAAGCTGGGCATCTAAAAGAAGCTCATGAAATTATTAAGAATATGCCAATGAAACCTAATTCAATTGTCTGGGGAGCTCTTCTGGGTGCCTGTAGAATTCATAAAAACGCAGAAATGGCTGAGATGGCCATAGAGCAGATTCTTGAGCTAGAACCCCATAATGGAGCTGTTTATGTTCTGCAGTGTAATATATATGCAGCTTGTAATAAATGGGATAAGTTGCGTGAATTGCGACAAGTGATGATGGATAGAGGAATCAAGAAAACCCCAGGTTGCAGCTTGATTGAGATGAATGGTATTGTCCATGAGTTTGTTGCCGGTGACCAGTCACATCCTCAAACAAAAGAAATATATGGGAGATTAAACAAAATGACAAGTGACTTGAGAATTGCAGGTTACTCACCAAATACTTCAGAGGTTTTCCTTGATATAGCAGAGGAGGATAAAGAGAATGCAGTTTACCGGCACAGCGAGAAGTTGGCCATTGCATTCGGGCTAATCAACTCAGGTCCTGGGGTCACGATCAGGATTGTGAAGAATCTCAGGATGTGTATAGATTGTCACCATGTGGCCAAGTTGGTCTCAAAAGTGTATGATAGGGAAGTTATTGTTAGGGATAGAACTCGTTTTCATCATTTCAGGCATGGCTCCTGTTCATGTAAAGAATATTGGTGAGAGTAAGTGGTAGATTGCAAGTTTCGGCCGAAATAAAATGAGATTGACAACCCTACTTGTACTTTTGAGAAGAAAAATTATGCCTGATGTTACAAAAGCTCAAAAACCTGTACGAAAAAGTTTTGTAAGAGCACATGGCACTGCTGTCTCTACTTCTCATTGTCAATTATCAGGATACAAAAAGTGGAGTTACAGATGGAAATAGATCATAGTTTTAAGAGATATTGAAAAGGAGAGGAGAAAGAATCCTGGGGAACTGACTATCTCATTTGATTGTGTAAAATTACAGCACATAGTAGAATTCAGTAGCAATTACAGATGAAAAATTCAGCCAAAATGGAAACCTAGACCACTAATTAGCAGCTTCTTTTGCTAATTCTGCAAACTCAAGCTAATACTCGTCAAAACATCAGCAGCTCTGCTTGTCATCAAGATCAAATGCCGTTCATTCCCTTTACTTGAGATTGACCTGCCAGACAAAATGATTCACCGTACAGAGTTCAAAGTCGTTCTTCAAATCCCACTACAATTTGTCACTTGAACAAAATAAACTAAAATCATATTTTTACTATGCAAAAATACCCGAAAAAGATGAAAACACCCCAAATATTCAGGTAATGTCAACTGGTTCACGGAAAAGTTGAAAATAACCCCGAGTTTAAGGGTTAAATTGAAACGCACTGAGAGGTAAAATGATAATTACTGTATTACAATTTACAGTAATCTATGTCTACTACTAGAGTGAAAAACACCGACTATTTTAGTGTTTTATTTACCTAGAATCACTTTGTCTTGTATGGCCTTTTTCCATAGTTGATCAACTGTGCTTTCATATATTTTAATAACAGATACAGCATGCTTTCTGACAATTGTCTATCGAGTTATACTATGATCAAATATATATATTTGAATCTTTTATCTTTTCTTCTAATGAATCTAATTTGAATCTTCATTTATTTACATCTCTTTTTATCTTCACTTTACCTTCAATTTAGATTTAAAATTGAAAAGTAAACTGTAGCGCAATGCAATCTTTATTGGACATGGTCGTTTCCAGACAACACAGGAGAAACAGAAGTTTTTTGGACGCCTGAAGGCCTAATTACGCTATCTGGAATTTTTAGTTATTTTAGTAAATTTATTCGATTTTGCTTCTGAGGCTTCGGCTCGGGACAGTGGTGTTGTTTTTTTGTTTGCTCAAATCGGAACAAATTTGCTCAAGCGCCTCAGTCTGAAAGAAATGGTATTTTCCTATAGAAATTGTATAATTATAAAATTTTATCAACTGTAAATAAATCTCACTATTTTTGCAACCATGAATTAGTCACTTGTAAATAAAACGGAGGGGGAGGAAAATCATAAAAGACTGAAATTATTTATTCAGCCATCACCTAGCTACCCTATGGTTCGATTGCAGTAAGATAATGGCAACAAGAATTCGGAGACTGTGCTACCCTTATTGTTTTCTGTCTAAGGAGATGCTCACCCAGCTCAGAATCCCTAGTCTTGCAATTGCAAGTCCAACAGTTCAATCTTGCCACCCTACCACAGCCCTACATGCCTGCAATTATATTTACAGAGAATTTGCAGGAGCTTCCTATGGCAGGATTATGCTTGCTTTTCTTCTACCTCGCGAACCCTATTTAGTGACTCTTCAAAAGCTTCTAGTGCGACACTGTAATGTTCAAGAGAAATCACCCCTTCCTCCACAACTTGTAAGGCACTACTATACAATTGATTAAACCATTTCCTATGATCGGTAGAATCAACATCAATGGAACTATGGTCTGGAATATACAAGCGCTTGTAATCTTTTTTCCATCGTGGCAGTATATACTTACATGGGATTTCCTCTACTCCATTGAAGTTAAGCACACACAATGCATGGCGGCATAAGTAACCATAGAAGTTGAAGCAGCTGCAGATGCAACGAACCTCTCCTGCAGTTCTGTTGTATAAAACCTCATAGTCTCTGATTTCCCTCCTACTACTCTCACCCATAACACGCTCTTTGACCAAAAATATAATGATTGGCCCGTCGGCGTGTATCTGTGTGGTGCTAAAACAGGAATACATTTCTTCCACCTCAAATTGGAACTTCTTAAATATTTCCTTGCTGTACAACTTCGACAGCTGCAACTCAAATGAACATCTGGTTTTCAAAGCAGGGCTTACGGTTCTGGACTCAATACCTGCAAGAGTTTCTTCCTTGTGCTTTTTTTGTAATGCTAGTTCAAACTTGTCCAGAAATTCTTTTAAAGGAGTTTGTTTATGCACGTATCTCTCAAAAAATGGATTTAGGATCTCACCTGGCCGTGCAGCGGACATTCCAGCAAAAACTGTGTCTTTTAAATATACAGGAACCCACCGAACACGATCTTCATATAATGACTGGAGCCATTCATGATTACCAACTCCAAATCGCTGGACCATAAATCCCCATGCTGCTTCAAATTCAATCACTTTCAAAGTATCATAAACTGCTTTCATAAAAGTTTTTTTTAATGCATCATAGTGACGCAATCCTCCCAGTTTTTCTGGTACTCTTTTCATGATATGCGACAATCCAAAACAATGATGAGCTCTTGGAAATGCCTCTGCAATTGCGTCTTGCAAAGTTCTACACCTGTCTGTGATAATAGTTTGTGGACTGCAACCTGACATACATGTGATCCATGCCTTGAACAACCAAATATAAGACTCAGTTGTTTCGCCTGCAAGTAGGCCACAACCAAGTAAAACAGAGTGGCTATGGTGATTCATTCCAACAAATGCCACCAATGGGATCTCAAATTTACTCAACAAATACGTGTTGTCAATATAAACGACATCACCAAAGTAACCACAAGAAACCCTTGACCTAGCATCAGCCCAAAACACATTTCTCAGATGCCCCTCATCATTGAGATCCATCAAATAAAAGAAGTTTGGATTCGTCAACTGCATCCGACAAAAGTAGTTATAAATAGCCTGTGCATCACCCCTTTTAAGGTTCAGTTGATCAGGATGTTCAGAAGAATTCATAACATCTCTTGCATTCAAACTTGACTTCCCATTACCTTCTGAATCTATGACAAGTGCTCGATACAACTTAATGGTGCGTCCCTCCGCATCTGAACTTGAAAGGGACTTCCTTTTGTTTCCAGTACTCACCTTCTTAACAGGTCTGTATTTCTTAACCCCTAAAGAGTGGTTGTGTTCAAGCATAACCTCTAACACCCTCCACCTCTTGGAGTCCGCCAACCTCATCCTTACCATTGCTGGGCAACCAGTTCTTGTTTCCTTTCTTAAGCGATTAACATCTTTAATTCTTTTAAAACCCTGACTACTGCAACAAAGCACTGCACCATATTTCTCCCGACTATTCCGCTTGAACCACGAGTTTTTCACCCTAACACGAAATCCCACTTCCTTGGCATAACAGTTGTAATAGTTGTAAGCATCATCATAAGACTCAAACTCCATCCCAACAGCAGGAGCAACAAACTCTTTCTTTTCTCCAGTCTCATCATCCAATTCTTTTTCCCTCTCATTCAATTCACCATTAGTCACTCGCTCATTGCTACACCCTGCTTCAGCCATCTATCATATCACCAAAAACAACGTGATGGAATATTTTGGCTCCAGTCAGTTACTTGTGGGAAAGTTTAAGATTTTTGCAAGAAACAGAAAACTAAAGAAAATGCATTTACTAAATAAAAATGAAAATGCATGTTTCTTGAAAATTCTCTGTTTTTTATGCTAATTCCTTAAAAAAAATATATTATTTAAGTCAAAAGAGTCCCTTTTTTTGTATTTAATAAAAATGTCTCCTTAGATTTAGAGAAAAAAATCAAATCTGAGGGTAAACAAGAAATAAATCATCGAATTTGTAAGATTTAAACGAAACAAAAGAAATCTGTCATCTCAAGAAATATTTTAAATTTGTTTAGAATAGTTTTCTTTTGAGTGTGTGTGACACTTCCGGAACCGAAACAAAAGGGATCGGATATATTAAAACAAACCCTAATACATGAAAGAATAAGCATAAATTGAAAGCAAAAGAGCTGGGGAATTATGAAAGCACTTACCGGCCGCGAACAAGGGCTGATAATCCGGTGACCTGAGAAAATCGCAGGGGCGACTGCGAGTGTTTCAGGTTACTGAAAGCGAGAGAGCTGGACCGGTGACTTTAGAATTTCCGTACGTTTGATCGTATCCGGTTGGTTTCTTCCGGATGTTATCAGGTCAGCCGCTGTGGTAGCGCCACATCGCTGATTGCAAATAGGGAAGACGATCCCTTCTACCACTCTATTGGTGACTGAAGACTGCTTATTATTATCATTATTATTACCAGTCCAGTCAGCCTGTTTTGGAGTGCAGTTGTGGTTATTTTTTAAAATATTTTTTATTTAAAAATATATTAAAATAATATTTTTTTTTTATTTTTTTTAAATAATTTTTGACATCAGCATATCAAAATGATTTAAAAACACCAAAATAAATTCATTTAAATTGAAAAAAAAAGAAAAGGAAACAACGGTTGTAGCGCCCTCCCAAACAGCTTCTAAATTTAATATGATTTTAACTTTTAAAACTAAAAGATATGGTTTTACTAAAATTACAATTCATTCTAAAAGTATTTTTCTTCTTTTTCTTTTCTTTTCTTATCATTTTTTCAATCAATAATTTTTTTAATTTCATCTTTTATAATAAATTTTTTTTATTAAATTAACTTTTTTAAAATTTATCATTCAATATTTAATTAATTGATAATTAAACTTGTTTTGTTTACTTTCTATTATATTATTTTTGTTTCATGACTTGATAGTGTTTGACAAGTTAAACCGAATTGACTCAGGTTATTTTTATTGTCATTTTTCTAATTGATTTTTTTATTTTATTATTCAACGCTAAATAGTTGAGAATTGAGTTTCATAATTTATTTTGATTTGTTTTTTATTGGAATATCTTGGTCTTGCGATCAAGGTAACAAGTTCTGGCATTTTAAACCTAGTTAATAAGTTGTTTTTACTTGACTTATTTGTTTCTTTTTTTATTTGATTCTCTTTCCAATTTTGTCATTTAATATTGTGTTTGATTGGGAATTAAGCTTCATGATTTCATTACATTATTATGGTCTCAGAACTCGAGAATAGTGTTTAACCGATTAACCTGAGCTGACTTGGTTTATATTTTGTTTCATTTTTATTTTTGTAATTAAGATTTTTACAAATCTCATTGTTCAACACTGAGTTTGGAATGGCTGATGGAGAATTAACCTTCATAATTTGTTTTCATTTGCTCTTTATGTTTTATCATTGTCTCACGATAAAAATAGTAGCTTTGACTTGTAAATTAGATTTTTATTTATTTTTTCTATGAGGTTATCTCTGTCTGATGATCAGAGTCATAAGTTTAGCAGGTTGAATCAAGTTATTTCTTATGCTCATTTTTTAATTTCATACTTCATCATTGGGTTGCTTAGGCATTGAAATTTAAAATTTGTTTTCCATGCAGTTATCTCGGGTTATCGATTTGACAGGTTAACTTACACATTCTTTTATGTTTTTTTTTTTTAATTTTTATCCTTCAACAGTGAATTGATTAGAAATTATGCCTCATAATTTATTTTTATTCTCTTTATATGGAGTTATTAAAGTGTCATAACCCGGGTAGCTTATTTGACATTATAACTCGAGTTGACCAAAGTTAATCTAATATGTTGTTGACTTAGTATTAAAAAATATTTTAAAATTATTTTTTAGTCAAACTATGGTTTTACAGTATGTATAAGTTGTTTTTGGACTAACTAAATTACATTGGGTCACAACAAATTATGAGCATAAATAAATTTATACAAGTAGAATTTTCACTGCATCAATTTCATAAGTAAATTGAAGTAATGTCTTCTATATATATCATTGTGGGTCCTATTTTCTTCATTTTGGTCATTGAGAATTTGTTCTCTTAAATTGTATATTTTTGGTGTCCAAATAACTATCAATTTCTTATAATTTGCAATAAAAAGACACAATTACAAAACATAGGATCAAAGAGCAAAATAAAGATAAACCAAGGGACCAATTAGAATTTGGCTGTAATAAATAATTTTATTAATTAAAATTTGAAGAGCTTCCTATGTGATATACATTATATCTCAACATTATTATATTAACATGCATCTTTAATTAGCATCATAATTATTATTTTTTATATTTATCGACACATAATTCTCGGTTTATTTTATTAAATACTATCATAATCTTTTCAGTTTGCAATTAATTTTTTTCTTGACAATCCCTGCATTTGTTTTTTTTCTTAAAAAATAAGAATATGAGGTGCTTTAAAATTTGATGTTCTTAAGATTTAACTAAAAGAAAGAAAAACATCAAAGGAGGATATTCTATTGTCCCTTGCTTAATTAATGGCAAAGCATTTGCCTTATCAAAGACATTCCCCCCTTTTTTTACTGGAATTTCTGCCACAGCATAGCTCTAACTAGGGCAGAATAGCATCTGCATGCAGTGCCAAAACACAAATATAAGAGCATGCCACAGCAAAAGAGAGGAAACACCACAAAGATTATAAATTATAAATGCTTCTCGGCTACAAGACGGACCTTGTTCAGTGATTCTTTAAATGCTTGCCAAGCAACCATATATCGATCTTCAGAAATCATACCTTCTTCAACAACTTGCAGTGCTCGTCTGTACAAATGATCAAACCACTGAACTGGGTTAGCAACATCTATATTATTGGACCCACTATCTGGTACATAAAGGCGCTTCAAATCCTTCCTCCATCGTGCCGATATATACGGCGGAGGGATCTGCTCCACCCCATTGTAGTTTAGAATGCACAACGCATGCCGGCACAAGTAACCTTTGGAGTTGAAGCAACTACAGATGCAACGAACTTCTGCTCCCCTTTTATCATACATAACCTCGAAGTTCTTAATATCCCTCAAATTTTCTTCATCCTGGCGTTCTTTGATCATGTAAGTAATCAGCGGCCCATTAGCATGAACTTGAGTTATGCTAAAACAAGAGGACATCATCTGAACCTCATCTTGAAATCTCTTGAATATCTCGTTTGTATACACCCTGGAAAGCTGTAACTCGTAAAAGCTACCTGTCCTTAAAATGGGGCTGGAATGCCTCGACTCAAAATCATCAAGAGCTTCTTTTTGGTACTTCTTTTGTAAGATTATTTCATTCATGTCAAAAAACTCTTTCAATGTAGTTTGTTGATTCACATAACCATTGAAGAATCGGATGGACCCATCTTTTAGCAAAGTAGATATTCCAGCAAAACAAGTATCTTTGGAGTAAACCGGGGCCCATCTCTCTCGATCTTCATAGCATGCTCGAAGGCACTCGTTATCTGCAATTCCAAAACGCTGGATCATATCTTCCCAAGCCATTTCAAATTCATCTACCTTAAGAGAGTCATGGATAGCCACATTCAGCGTCCTCTGAAACCCTTCATAGTCCGGCAGGGTGCCCAGATTATCAAAAATCCTGTGCACAACGCGTGACAAACAAAAACGATGGTGAGCACGTGGGAAAACCTCCGCAATTGCACTTTGCATGGCCTTGCATTGTTCAGTAATGATAGTTTGTGGAGGGCGACCCAACATACATGTAAGCCATGCTCTAAACAACCATATATACGTTTCAAGTGTCTCATCCACAAGCAAACCACAACCAAGTAGAATAGGCTGCCCATGCTGATTTATCCCAACAAATGCAAAGAGTGGAATTTCGTATTTGTTCAATAAGCATGTTGTGTCAAATATAACCACGTCACTAAAATAACCATAAGCAGCCCTGGATCTATAATCTATCCAAAACACATTTCGCAAAAACCCCTCATCATTGAGATCCATCAAGTAGAAAAAGTTTGGATTTCTTAGCTGAACCTTGCAAAAATAATCATGAATGATATGTGCATCTCCTTTTTTAAGCTTCAGGCGCTTTGACCTGTCAACATGCTGGCTACTTTCTCCTTCATTTGAGTTAGTGCTTCCATAGCCCAGTGGGTCTACAGCAGCTGTTCGATACAATTTGATTGTCCGCACTTCTACATCAACAGTGGGCTCCACCTTTCTTTTTGCCCCTGCATCCATCTTCTTGTGGGACTTCGAATTTTGTGCTCTTGCAGGATCAAATAAGTGGTTGTGCTCAAGCTTGACTTCATCCACCCTCCACCTATTAGATTCCACCAGCCTCAACCTTAACATGGCTAGACAACCAGTTCTCGTTTCCTTTCTACGACTGTGCGCTTCTTTACTAGTCTTAAAACCCTCACAGTTGCAGCAGAGCACTGCACCACGTTTCTCCTTGCTATTACGTTTTGTCCATGAGGACTTGACCCTGATAGCAAATCCCAAATCCTTAGCATAGCAATTATAATAATTATAGGCGTCATCATATGACTCAAACTCCATCCCCAAGACAGGTGGTGGATAATCCTTCCCTAGGAAGTCACCATTTTGAACTTCTAGTGTAGCGTCATCTCTGTTGTTTTCAAGGACATGGTATTCAATATCAAACAGTTGTTCACAATTGTCCTCCAGGTCGTTGCCTTCAGGCAGGTCATGTCCTTCAATCCCAAGGTTTTTGTCTTGTTCAAGGTTGTTGTCTTCAATCCCAAGGTCATTGTCTTGTTCAAGGTTGTTGTCTTCAATCCCAAGGTCATTGTCTTCTATCCCAGGGTCATCACCCTCAATTTCAAGATCGTTGCTATCAAATTCAAGATCATCACCTTCTTCCTCGAGTAGCTGCTCGCTGTTCTGGGAACCTTCTTCTATCTGCAATATTAAATGAACGACCAATATTAGTAACTTTAGCACAAACAAGCAACAAATAGCAAAGTCCCTAGCAGTTTTGTCATTGAAACAAATTGTTTGATTTTGTACCAAAGTCATTCAATTGGTAGTTAGTAGGGTAATGCTCAATCTGGAACTCAAATCAAACTCGCATTGACATATTTGCATGCTAACTTAGAGGTCAAACTTCTTTACAACATAACAAAAAAGCTTTGCTGAGCAAATGGAGACAAGCAGATGACCAGTCTGTCAAAATGACCAGGATTGACATGAACAAGAACATCATGTTTCTATAGCATTATTTAATTAGAACATGGTGCTGGTATGTGAAAGATGATATAGGTGCACACCGAATGAATCAATCTGGAAGAACTAGAACAATTTTGACCAGGCAAAAACCACTCAAAGTCTTGTCAGGGTGGGAAAAGAGATTCAGATTACCATGTCTTTTAGTGTAGAGTAAAAGTGTCCAGTGGTAGATACCTTGGTTTAACTTTTTAATTTTTAAGTTATGGGTGATTTTGGGAGCAGTGGAAGAGTTGTAATTCATAGATACCCCACTTTAATGCAGGAATCCTGGCCAAATGAAGGTATTTAACTAGTATTTAGATCCACCTCTAATTTGAATTTCAGCTTCTTAGTCTATATTAAATCGTTATCATTCAGCTCTTTTTCCCTAAGCAGTGTGATTAATTAAATTAGTCTATACAGTAGTAGCAATCAGTAAAAATACAGATGCAATGCATTGCATTTTGAGAGCGGTCTAAAATTAAGAGATATGGCAGCATATTTTGGTGCTGTTGCCTAGTTACTTCTTGCTCTTTTACCTCATTTTCTAACTTAGTCTTCTACTTTCTCCTCCAACCATTCAGATCTCAATTCACACACTTCTCAAATAAGACTTTTCATCACTAATTCCAATTATTCATAATTATGCCCACACCAAATCCTAACTCTAATTCCCAGTTGCGCCGACATGAATTGAGTTTTTATTTCTCTATCCTACATCACCGTAAATTAATTTCATGCACTCCACTAATCCCGGACTCCTAGAAGCTGTATCATTAAAAAGAGCAACTCTCTATGCCAATCATTGCGAGCACCTAAGGTCATATTCGAAGATGATGTTAAGGGAATCATTAATGTAGCGGGTTTACCCATGTTAAACAAGCTTGTGAAATTCCAAAACCCTCGTAGCTGATGGCCAACATTACAGCACATTCTTACAATTTCTCGTATCAACGGAGAATTCTGCCTTTTCATAAATTCAAGACTTAACTTTCACTTTATTGATCATAAGAACCCACCATATCCTACAAAACTGGGAAATCCCATCATTGTTTGTAGCTAAATACAGTTAATTATGTGATAATCACAGGGGGGGGGAGGCCCAAGAGAACTAAAGGGATCGTCGCATAAGACTATATACTAAGAAAAAAACAGACTTTGAAACCAACAAATCAAAAGAAGAGGAGAGACTGACCTCAATCATTGGCATGCTACACCACTTTCTACAGCATATGCATACCCATTTGATCAAACTCAGCAGCGGAGCCCTACTCCCTTTTGTGGTAGAGATGATGAAATCTGGTAAAATATTAGCCTGTCTCCTCCAATTCTTGGTTGAGTTGAAAGGGGTTTTGATTGTTTTTACTTTAACTGAGTTTGAGTTTGGGAATGACTCTGAGTTAACTATAAAAACAGTAACTATAGTTTAGAGAGACAAACTAATTAGTCCCTAAGTATTCTACATTGTATTTGTTTCACGCTACTTGTGTTGTCGAGTTACAAAACGCATGAAGTGTTTTTAAAAAAACAAAATTAATTAAGTTATTTTTTTATCGTTTTGATGGGATGATGTAAAAAATATATTTTTAAAAATAAAAAATATTAATTTGATATATTTAAAAACAAAAAATATTTTAAAAATAATTGTTACCACAATATCAAACATAATATCAAACATGCTTAAAATAATATTGAAAATTTTAAATATTCTTTTTTTCTCCGTCAAGTATTATTTAACATAAAAGTAAGTAATATATTAAAATATATTGTGTTGCCAACATATTTGTGTTTAGAGTTGTTGTTGTTATTAAAAATAAAATTTAAACAATATTAATAGATTATTATTTAATATATTCAAGTTGAAATGATATAAGCAGAATTTTTACCATTTACGATAAAAACAAACTTCTCCCGTCACGCTCTGTGTGATGAAATCATCGGCAGGAGAAAGAACACAGTTTAAACTTACTGTTTCAAGGTTTGTGCGATGCTAAAACATCAGAAATACTTGTTTCTTTCATGTCGAAGTCACTTCACTCAACAGAACCTGGTGGATGGATCGATTGTTTCATGCTTCTACTTATATTGTTTCAGCTTTGCTCGAGGTTGCAAGAAAGATGGCTGGTGGCTTTGCATCTGAAAGGTTTCAAGATTTGAAGTCTTGTTCATCTTTTGTCTTGGCAATTTGTGAATTGGTTGCCTGTGGACTTCAGATGGGACAAGCCAATACTTCTTGCTCGAGGAATAGCAGGAGACAAGTATCTGCCTCAATCTGTGTTTTTCGATCATTTTGATGTGCTGATATTTTTTATTAAAAAAAAAAAAAACATTCTATATTTTTCTGAATAAAAAATACTTTCAAAAACAACATCATTCACACTCACAAATAATCAAATCTTTCATTTAGTGCAGTCAAATAAAATTTACATTTCCAAAAGGCAGAGAGCCCTACTAGTTGTACGATTAACAGAAGCCGCTGGCATTAGCAGAATGACAGTAAGTACCTTAAACAGGACAGCCCAAATGATCCATGACAAATTCATTACACTGTCAATGTAGCAAAAACTAGATGCACCACCTTTCTATACTTCCAAAATTAGGGCTCAGGCTTCGGTAGACCCTTCTGATATCTCACAGCAGCAATCTACTTCACTTTCTTCCTTGGTTTGCTAGTATTTTGATTGTTAACCAATTTCTTGGGTGCGTTACCTACCATGACTTGTTTTCTACCGGTCACTCTTCCAGGTTTTTTCTTCTGATCATCGTAGTCGGCGGCGGCACCCTCATCCTCTTCTCTGTCAGTATCACTTGCTTTGGGTTTTCTTTTTGCTGAAGGCTTTTTCCCAGGACTTTTAGGCCTCAACTCTCTCTTTGATTTGGCATTTCTTGCAATTTTTTCTTCCTCGCTAGCTGGTTCACTGCCACCATCTTCATTCTTGTCATTATCGTCATCGTCATCGTCTCTTTTTTTCCTTGAAGTTCTTGCTTTTGGTTTACCCACTGCTTTCCCAGCTTGGTTTCCATTTAGCTTCTGTAACCCCGGTACGTAGGCTGTTGTCTGAAACCCAGAATACGAGCCCATAAAAATCAACTACATATTTTTTCAATGGTTAAAATATGCATACTCATGATAACATGAACACCCGTATTCATCTGCTTAGTAGAGCAAAAAAAGAAATATCATAAGCTTGTTTTTAAAAGACATACCCTGCCGCCAGCAACAATAAAATCAATCTCCTTCCCTGCCACATTGAAGATGTTTTATCAATGTTCGAGTGAAGGAAACTAGAACAACTTAAGAAAAGGATAGGCAGGCATTTGAGAATCCAACAAAAGGGACTGGAAGTCAGGATGTTCTAAAAATTATTTTAACTCTTAAACCAAGTCATCTCTTTCATATCTTTGGCACACGCTAACAACAGGTAGTGATATGCATATGGTGGGATAAAGAAAAGGAGGCCATTGTTAGAAGGAGGGCAACAATCAACTAAATGTCGATCTACAAAAAATAATATGGAGGGTAGGGAAGCAAACCATCAATGAAAGTCTTCTTAGACTTCTTTTCCCTAGAATGAAAAATCCAATTGTTTGGGAACTCACTACTATCTGCCCCAACTTCTACTGCTTTTTCAATCACCTGTAAAAAGAATTTTTTTTCTCTATCAAAAGGATTACTATATATCAAAAGTATCTTACCATTAACTTTTCCAGGTTTCTTTCCCCATCGAAAATGAAACAACCACTCAAGAGGAAAGCGGTCGCAATCAGCATCAACTTCAACCGCATACCGAATGACCTACACATGTTTTTCTCTACTTCTCCATGAAAATTGCATGCTTAACAAATCAGGTTTAAGTGGTTGCAAACAAGATTTGCAAATCAAAACAGATTTCCTACCTCCTTGATGCACTTGTGTAAAGTTGCAGTACTTTCTCTGGACAAGCTGGAAGCAATCTGCAGTGGATGAATTCTAGCCTGTGCATGAAAATTAACAATCATCAAAGTCCAACATCAGGCAGGAGATACAAGGAAAGCCAGTCAGGTCATGAGATGAAGATATTGTTGAGTGTCAAGTAATACAGTAAGTACAGATACCAAAAAACAAATATGGACAGCAGAAGCCTAAACCTGAGCGGTCTGGTGGCCATATTATCTTATTATAATATAGGCCATTGTGTTCTTTCTGTTAAAACCCATTTTACGCTACATTTAACTTGAGCCAAGCACTCCTAAGCTAGATTGTGAGTCGGTCTTCAGCAACAAAAATAAACCATTTTAAGCAGTCCCTCAATTGCTGTCCCTATACTTCTTAAAAATGATTACATTATTCTTATGTTTTAGCTGAATGCACTCATCCAATTATACAATCATCAGTTCACAAAAAGCTATCCCTTGAAAAACCCACAATTCCTTGGTAAACTGTGTCAATTCCAACTCTTTTGATTCATGAAAACGAGAACACTTTATTAATTTTTTTAATAATATGACAAATAACAGCTAAAAAAGCAATACTAGGAATTCTATGAGCCTAGGGTTTGTCAACATCAAATTAAGAAAAAGCAACCGTGCATGTATTCAAGTTAAAAGCTTGATTATTGATTGCGTATGGTGCTTCAATCAGAATATAATTGAATCAAACTGTAATTTTGGTACCCATGTTAAAGTGAAGTGCACTAACTTGGTATAGAACTTCATCTGCAATCCAATTACCAATTCCAGATACAAAACTCTGCAAAAAATAAACACAATTAGATTGGTTATTTAACAAAGAATTTTTAAAACAAACATTTTATTTTATGTTAAAATGTACATTTGAAGGAACAGTCGTATGCAGAAATACTATAACCATGTCAACAGTATATACCTAAAAATAATCTTTAAGAAAAAAGAAAAAAAAAAAAAACTGTAAAGGCACTCAGCTACAACAAATCATCATATTGTGACCATTTACATCTCCAGAACTATAACAAGTAATGCTGGGAGGAGGCTTTAAAACCTCTTTGGGGTAAAAGAACTTGTAAATCATTCTAGGTATGTGATTAATCCTAGCAGTTATAAAATTAATATTGAACACTACTTTGCCAACCACATTGTTTTCTAGTGAATAAGTGTTCCTTAAACTGTAGGAGGAACGATAGCACAAGATCAGGATGTTTTGATTTCCTAGTCATTTAGCTTATGAAACCTGGGCATATCCTTTAAGAATTTAGCACGAGGCCAGGAGCTGATAAAATCACCATCCACCATAATGTTAGCATAAAAACCATATCCAAACTTATTGGCATTGGCTACACCGATCATATTATGACTGCCATTTTTGATGGCCTAAATGTGGTTGAAAAGCCTTTCTCTTCACTAATGTTGCTTCTTTAATCTTGAGTCATCTTTCACTTAAATGGTTGCATCGATCTTTTGAATATCATTAAGTAAGACATACCATGAGTATTACTTGTCTTCGATATGCATATTATTTTCAAAAATAAAAATGAAAGGGGATTGCCAACCATACATTTTGAAACTTTTGACCACTCTCCATGCCTCACTTGCTTATATACACCCTTATGTCTCTTACACTATCTTAGAGGTACTGCAGCAAATCAACATAAATTTTAACCTGATCAAGTAATAGAGCCTTAATTGCAATTTTCTTTTTGCTTAGGGATCCATGAAGTTCATCAACAGTCATCAGCTCCAATAATGCATCAGGACCCAACTCAGATATCGGGGGCTTAGAAGCTGGCTGCACCAAGGAAAGAAGAAAAGAATATTGTTACGAAAAATTACAAAATACCTACCAAAGTACATAAATATGAAAAGTTCGTCTGGAATAACAATTGGTATTTACATACATCTTCAAGCAAACGGACTTTAGCAAATCGCCTCTTGTCAGTGAAAGAAAACTCTAGGCCATCATCTAGCTGCAGAAAGAGTATTGCATGTTGATTAACTGGTAGAATGAGGCCCAAATCATTTGATGTACTCAGTGCAGGTGCCCTCATCACAGATACAAAAACTTCCAAGTGTCATAAAACCCTCTTGTAACTTAATAAGCTTCTAAACAACATGCATACTTTCATAATTTTATAGAACTTCCATGTTCTAACTTGAAACCCTAACTCTTCATTCCACAGGTGCAAATTAGAAATCTTCTGGATTTTTCTTGCCCTGTTAGTGAATAAATTGAGAAACTTGTTTACAACTCCACAGTCAATAGAACTCCAAAACTAATAACCAAATGAATCGTGCCTGAATTATGAATTATTTATTCAATAAAAGGCATGCATAGAAGTGGAAACTATATTAATAGTGATTCATACTTGGACGAAAAACTTCGAATATTTGGAAGGCCACTCATCAGAGTCATTTACGGCTGACCTGCACGCAATTCTCTAATAGAATCAACGCTGAAAGATCATTTATACAAGAAAAAAAAACACACGAGGATAGAAATAAGTTAGCTGGGCGTGTTGCATGTGTATATTACAGAGCACAACTCGCCTTTTATATTTGGTAACAGCAACTCCCTTGATATATACAGCACCAGCCATCCCTGAAAAGTGATCCTTTATGTTTAGCAAGCAAAGCAATGGAAATACGAAAAACAAACAAATGGCAATCGTAATCTTTTACTTGAAATTGTTATGGTTTTCAAGGAATGAGAACACATAAACAAAAACATATCTTTGCATTGCTTACACACATAAATATCAAATAAAAACTTTGTTACCGTAACTGTAACAAAAAAAAAATAAACCCACTTTCCTAAAACCCTAAGAAAAAGCAAGTAAAGAAAACTCCTGTCACAAAAGCTCTCAAGAAATCAACTTTAAAGTGCATGAAATCAAAAACCCAGTAAAATATTACCGAACTGAAAGGAAGGGAAGGGAGGGGAGTCGAGTTGGAGCCACAAGTTCTTTCCCTTTCTATGAGCAGATACAATAGTTTTGCCAACAAGTGCCGCCACAAAATCAGAAGGAGAGACTCCATCTATGACTTTACTGTCTTCGGCAATGATGGCCTTCTTTATCTTCTTCCCTGTGCAATGCTCCTCTATCGCCCTTCTCGCCGCCTCGACCTCCGGTAGCTCTGGCATTCTTCCTCTTCTCTTTGCTCGGTCTTTTCGATGTTTTAGTCGTGGTTTGTTCGACGATGGATGAGAATCGAGCAGAGGGCTTTTACTTCTTTTTTCGGATTCTATTTACTATGTTATTTAACTTATTTATTTTAGTGTGAAAAATTATTAGGTATTCTTGTAGCACAGCTCTATCACTCAATTATTTTTTAAATATTCTTATTTAAAAATATATTAAAATAATATTTTTTTTATAAAAATATAATTTTTATATTAACACATTAAAATAATCTAAACAAACTAAAATAAACAAATTAAAAATAATTTTAAAACACTCATAATAAATTAATTACATCGAGCTACTATATTTCTTTTTAAAAAAAATGGACATGATAACTAAATTCTTATTATACTAAATAATAGATTCTTTCTTTTTCTAAAACCTTAACTATCACCGGTGTGTTTGGTAGAGCGGTGAAGGGCTGTTTGGGAGGGCGGTTGTACTGTCATTTGCTCAAAATTTGATTTTTATTTATTTTAAATGAAATTTTTTTGGTGTTTTTAAATTATTTTGATGTGCTGATGTCAAAAATAATTTTTAAAAAATAAAAAAAATCATTTTGATGTATTTCTAAATGAAAAACACTTTCAAAAGCAACCGCAACCGCCCTCCCAAACATGCCCGAAATTTTAAAAACAAAATTTGAATTTTTTTTATTAAAGTTATTTTTTTAATATTTTAAATTATTTTGATAGGCTATATCAAAAATAATTTTAAAAAAAAAATATAGTAAAAAAATTCAATTTGTGAATGAGCTAATGTGAAACAAACACGTGGTTTAATTTTTTTTATTTAATGTGATAATGTTAATGTATTAATATAACTATCTAGTAGGTGATTTGAGATTAAAAAGTTTGTTATCTTTATGCTTTTAGGTTCGAGTTTTACGATTGCTAACATGATAATCACTAAAATGATTTGTGAAATCAATCGAGGTGCAAATGTATGTGAAAAGAATCATGAATTCCTTTATCAAGTTTCTCTTTTTTAAATTAAATAAATAAATTATTTCGATACTTATATCAATTTATATATCAATGAAAGATTTAGAGCCCGTTTGGCACTGCGGCCAAACCGTCGTTTTGCTGAAATTCAAAAAATAATTCATTTAAATAAATATATTTTGGTGTTTATAGATCATTTTGATGCGCTGATGTCAAAAATAATTTTTTAAAAATAAAAAAACATTATTTTGATGTATTTCGGCATAAAAAACATTTTGAAAAACTACGCAACCGCTCTCCCAAACAGATCTTTAATCGTGCGCAAAGACCATTTTAGTATATTCAAAATAAATCTTATCCGATGATAATCTTACAGATTAAAAACAGCTGATGAGATAACCTTTGTTTTTCTTTCAGACATCAACATGTAAGGTGTCGTGGAATCCAGAATATTTGAGAATGTATTTTTTTTTTTAAAAATTATTTTTAAATTTCAATTTTAAATTAATTTTTGTATTATTTTATATGCTAATAAAAAAATAATTTTGTTATTAAAAAAATAGCAACTGAAATTGATGGGCCCACTCGTGTAGGCCTACGAATGCGACAGGGCAATTGGAGAAGAGGAATTGTTAAAATGAATGTTATTATCAGCGATGTGGACTGGCCGGTGGCGTCAAACCGTCAATGACCCGCTTCGTATTTGCCTTTTTTTGGGCTGTTTGGGATTACGGTGGAAACTAATTTTAAAAATATTTTTAATCAGAAATATATTAAAATTATATTTTATTATTTTTGAAAAAATATTTTTGATATCAGTACATGAAAATGATTTAAAAACACTCAAATAAATTAATTTAAAATAAAAATAATTTTTTAAAAAAAAAATATTTTTGAAATACAGTGTAAAACATTAACTTGATCCATACCATCAGTCATTGCATACATCATTTATTTTGTTTTTGTTTAGATATTAAAAACATTTAGCAGACATTTTTACAATTAATTAATTATTGAGAGGGTGAATTTATCAACTATTCTTTTAATCTCATTTTTGTATGAATAAGATATAGATCTCTCTCTCTCTCTCTCTCTTCTCTCTCTCTTTTTAGGATTTAAAAATATATTTATAGAGCTTGTAAATTTATCTCTATTTTGATGAATTTTTTTTTTTGTACTTTTAATGAGAGCAAGAGTATAATAAGAATTTGTGAGTTCGATTCCTATTTAATTATTGCATCTTAAGGGGAATAGTGGAACAAAACTATATTAAAATACATGTATTGTTTCTAGTCATAGAGTATTAACTTTAATGCAATATTTTTTTTATTACCGTGGATATCCAGATCAACTTGTGCGAACCTCGATTAATCTCACAGGTTTTGAAGTTAATAACCATATAAGTCTTTAGTGACCATCATATTAGCAACCACATGGCTCAAACCTGAAATCATAGGAGAGCAAACCTATCAATCTCAACCTCTTACCACTTGGTCACCTATTAGATATGGATAGAGTGAAAGATAGTTACAACTATAATACAACATATTCTTGTTGCATGCTTTCTATGGAATATTAATACTCTCAATATTGTCTCCTTTCTAGTTTTCTATTTTTTTTTTAAATATAATTCTAAAACAAGCAAAACAAAAAAAGGTTAGCAAAATAGAATAGTTAAAAAGATAAAAGAGAAATAGCATATTGGTTCCAAATTATTAAACTCAACTTGGTCTATCATCTCAACTTAGAATTCGATTAAATCTCAATTTATCCCGTGCCGATATCAAAGAAAAATCAACTTTGATTGGATCTGGTTTGACCTAGTCAACCCTACAAGTCAAGCATCCTTTAGTAGAAATGTTTTTGGAGATTTCATATATGTAAGATTTTTGAGAAAACTATCTATATGCTTTTCTTGCATGTAACGTGTGTGTGTGTGTGTAATTTTTTAAAATTTCCAAACTGTGCACTTAACCTATTTATTATCTTCTTCTTTTTTTCTTCATTATTTTATAATGTTGTGTTTTTTTAATATAAATTCTATATAACATATTATGTATTCATGATATTAAAAAAATTACCATTTTATCCTTGCAATCATGTGCATGTGGGTCCTTATCTGTTTTTTTTTTTTTTTTTTCAGTGGGATAAATGACATGTCATCTACTCTTTTTAAAATGACATGAATGCTTGAATTAATTCTTTTATTTTTCTATCTTTTTTTTTAATTTACACCTTTTTAAAATGCTTTTTTTTATTTATAATTTTTTGAATTAAAAGAATCATGATAGAGTAAAACACACTTGCAACATTGTTCCAGTTTTTTCACAATGATAAAAATTAATATGAGATTCTACATGTTTTTATTAATGCATATAATCTTAGTTTTATTTTATTACATAAGAACACTGATTTTTTGATTCATATTATTTTTACTAAATTTCAAAAAGTATGTTAACTACACCTATACATTTATTTTTTTTGTGTTAGAAAAAACATTATCTAAATTGCAACTAGACAAGTCAAATATATGCTTTAATATATTTTTTTTGTATTTATTGGCACAAATAATCCTTGATTTATTTAATTAAATACATGCATATACTTTATGATTAGTTTTTTTTTTTTGTCAGAAGATGCTTCGAAAAAAAATGCATATTTGTTTTGCCAAACAAAATTGTTTTATTAGGGTTTCATGGCTTCACCCATCAAATTAAAAAAAAAAAAGATTCACTGAAACCTTGATTTTTTTTTTAAAATAAATCCCCTAATTTTTTTGCCATATCAATTGATTTGGAAAAATATATATTTAATTGATTTTTTTCCTTAACTCAATTTATTTTAACTTCTTAATACTTTTGGTTGATATCAAGATTATTTCATAAAGCATATGAAATAATCCCTATTCTTAAAATTGTTATTTTTTAAAATCTTTTTGTAAAATTGGATTTTTTTAATTTAATATTTATTTTAAATTGAATTTCATGATCTTTCTAGATTAAGTGTTTGCGGTGAATACAGTTTTTTAAAGAGCTTGGCATTTCTTTTTATTTTTCTTACCAAGTAATTTCAATCGTAGAATCTGAATGCGGAGTGTTACATATTAGCTTAGCCTGATTCTTTCAAAGTTAGTGATGATGATTGATTTTATTATTTTTTTGGCCGTATCTTAATATATATATATATAAAATAAACTGTCCGATCCAGTGGTCAATCGCAGCACCGAGGCTAGTATCGTCTCTAATCATCATTAAATTTTTGAATTACCACTAATTAACTTATTAGCACAACCAAGAGCTGTTCGGGACGGCGGTTATACCGTCGTTTTCTCAAAATTTGATTTTTTTTTTATTTTAAATGAATTTTTTTGATATTTTAAATTATTTTGATGTGTTGATGTCAAAAATAATTTTTAAAAAATAAAAAAATATCATTTTGATGTATTTTTAAATGAAAAGCACTCTAAAAAACAATCGCAACCACAATCGCCCTCCCAAACAGTCCCCAAGTCTCTCCGGCTCACAACGCGATTTCCTCCGCAGCACTTGCCTATTTGCGGTGTTTCTCGGGTCTTAAAAATGTTTTTAATTTTTTTTAATTTTTGTTTTTTATTTAAAATTAAAATATTTTAATATTTTTAGATATTTTAATAAATTAATATCAAAAATATTTTTTATTTTTTTAATATATTTTTAAATAAAAAACACTCTAGAAAACCAAACAACCATGGCAAACTCCAGCCAGTCAAATAAGCGTCCTTCTGTCCCCTCGAGCACATGACACAAACCTGAAGGCAACAAAACCAAAGGAGCATCTGATAGAACAAAACAGATCGGCAAACGCCACGTGTCAGAAACACAACGGTCAGATTCGTTTGGACCCCACCCATTTTTTTATTTTATTTATTTATTTATTTATTTATTTATTAATATATCTCCCTCTTGGTGCATGGGTTTTTCCTGGCCTTAATAAGGCGCTCACTATCCACGGGGAGACAGAGAAGGAAATCAAGGTTTAAGCCAGAAGGAGAGGTCAGGATTGCTCCCATATCTACAAAACACTTATCCTATCTTTTCTTTTTCATTGAAAAAGCTACCTAATCTCACTAGATTTTCCTTCTCTCTCTCTCCCCCTCGCTCGCCATCCATGGATTCTATCTGCAGCTAGCTCTGCTCCCCCCCCTCTCTCCTCCACGCTTCCTTTCTCGGGGTTTCTGTGGCATCGAAGCATCGATAACGATTCCTCCACCAGGTTCATTGTTTTCTGATGTATTGATCTTTGCAGGCTGTTTGTTTTCTGGGTGAAAAAAAATGGGTTTCTGAAATCATCTCTGGTTAGGAGCAAAGAAACAAAAGAAGAGAAACAACAATGGCGCCGAGGTCAGGGAGAGGGAAATCAAACAAAGCCAAGGCAGAGAGGAAAAGGAAGGAGGAGAAATGTAATCTTCGTCTGTTCTTGCTCTGTTGATTTTTTCGACATTGATTTTTGAATCTGAAGTAAATTGATTTGCAGCTGTTCCTACTGTTGTTGATGTCACGGTGATCACGCCGTACGAATCACAACTTGTGCTGAAGGTGGCGCCACTAATCTTGGTATTTAATTAATTCAATTTCTTAAATATTTTAATTCCTCGAAATAATGCTGTGGGACTCCTCTTGAAGGGCATCTCCACTGATATGATACTTGATGTGAAGAAGTTATTGGCAGCGAATGTGGACACATGTCATCTCACAAACTATTCCTTATCTCACGAGGTTGTCTATCACTTAGATATTTCAATTTAATTATTTTTTTAACCTATGTTTGGTGTTCTACTGATTTTATTATTTGTAAAGAGTTAGTAATGTTATTTTTAATTAATTATAGGTGAAGGGGCATCGATTGCATGACAGAGTAGAAATTGTCTCCTTGAAGCCCTGTCTCCTCAAAATCATTGAAGGTAGGTTAACTGTATGTTTGGCAATGACTTTTAAAAATGTATCAAAAATATATATTTTTTTAAATAAAAAAAATATTTTAATATATAAAAATTATTTTGAAAAATAATCTCAATTATAATTTCAAATAAGAACAAAAGCTAAGCATGAGCCAAAAACCATTATTGAAGAATTTATTATTCAAATTTAAATTTAGAAGTTTTTTTTATAAATATATCAAAAATAGGAAATACGTTTAAAAAAAAGTATAGACAAAATAGGATTTTGGAAATGCATTTAAAAAATGCTATTTTTTTTTAAAAAAGTTAGATTTGATGGTGACATTAACAGATAAGAATTAAATAAGAAATAACATGAAATAAAACCACTTACTTGGCTGAATTGATGTTTTTAGGCTAGGTTTAATGATGCATTTCAAAAATATTTTTTAAAAAAATTATTTTTTTTTAATTTTTATTTTAAATTAATTTTTTTAGTATATTTAGATTATTTTTATGTGTTTATATTAAATATATATATTTTTTTAAAAAATAAAAAATATATTATTTTAATATATTTTTAAATAAAAAATACTTTTAAAAACAACCTAACATTTCAAGCACTTAAATATATAAGGTGTGGTTGGGAGTTGTTAACAGATTGTGTTTTTATTTTATTTTATATTAATTTTATCAGTTAGTTCGGAATGCAATGCATTTCACATGTCAAACCCATATTAATTCTATAGATTCCACTTTGTCTCCTTTAGTTAAACCTTAAAAAGGACTACATTGAAATGTTTTAAAAAGTGGGTTTATTACAGAGGAAATCAAAGAATAGGGATCAGAGTGTAATATTGATGAATATACAGGGACTAAACTATACTTTTCGATATAAGCTAGCAAAAAAAAAAATGCAATGCATTTCACATGTCAAACCCATATTATTAACACGTGCTTCCCCTTTTTATTATTTTAAAAAATAACCACATGCTATGGTTTAGCAAAAAAAAAAAAAAATTGTTTATAAATCATTATTTATTAGTGTCAGTCAACAATTATTTTAAGAAAATGCAAGTAATTTAAACCAATTGAGTTAACAAGTTTTTGAAATTTCAGAAAAAAAAACAATTGAGTGATTGAAAAAATAAATAAAAAAGACAAATTCCTTACAAATCTGTACAATTAAGAGAGAGGGAAAACTAAATTATTCAAAAACAAAAAAGAGTTGAATATCACGATGAATTTAGATAATAATTTTTAAAATTGTTTAATGCGGAATTTACACAAATCTTTTTGATTCGGTGAAGTCAATATGAGTAAGAAAATAAATAAATAGATTTGACTAAAAAAGTCACCCCGAGTTGTGAGTTAATTTACACACCTTGCCACTGTGCTTTTGTAACTTGCAGAGGACTACACAGAGGAGTCGCAAGCCGTAGCTCATGTACGGAGGCTGCTGGACATCGTAGCCTGCACAACCAGGTTCTCCACCAAATCCAGACGACCGTCGCCTTCAACATCACAACCCAAACGGTCGAATAGTTCCAGGTCCCCACGGACCAGTACTCCTGCAACGCCACTGCCCGATGATGCAGCATCCGATACGACGTCGGTATCTGCTGCGATGTCGGAGAGTATGGACATGGAGGCGATTCACCCGACGCCGAAGCTGTCTGAATTCTATGACTTCTTCTCCTTCTCTCACCTCTCGCCTCCTATTCTCGGTAATTAATTAATTGCATTTTCAGCTTATTTTTAGTCTTGTTTGTTTAAGTCTTATTTTTTTTGTGTGTTAATTAGCTGTTAATTTTATATATTGATGATGTTGCAGATTTGAGACGATGCAGTGAGGTTAAAGACGGAGAGGAAAGCTTACGACCGGGTGATTATTTTGAATTCCAGGTTCATCGCCTTCTTTATTTTCATTTTATCCTCAAGTCTTGATATTTTCTAATGTTATCCTTGTAGTTTCTAAAACGTTCCAACATGACCTCTGACAGTTAGATATCTTCCTTTTGAATTTAGATTCTTAGTAGGGAATTAAGCATTTTTGCAGGATATTATAAGGTAATGCGAGTTTGAAAGGAGAAAATGAGAGAAATGTGATGAAAAAAGGCTACATTTTTGCTAGTTATTTAATAGTAAAGGCTGACGAAGCTTAATAAAGTTTAAAGTACAGAAAATTTTAAATCATATAGGACAGAAGCATAACATTGATGAATCTACAACGCCCTAAAATTTTCAAATAGGGACCAATTAGTAATTAAAAATACATTAGGGACTAATATATTTTTTAAATTACAGACAAATAAAGAAAATTGTCAAAGACTTCACTTCATTACTAAAATTCTTGCAACTAAATAAATGAATATAATACATCATCTCATTACATTGCATTATATGATACCAAACATAATCTAGATAGATAGCTTGCATGGAAATATAACTTTTCATGGGCGCATGGCCTATCAATCCTTTGTCGTGGCAACTGAAGCTTCATTAATGTGATTGATATATTCAAGGTTAAGATATGCAATGGAAAGCTAATAAAGGTGGTTGCATCAGTAAAAGGGTTTTACACAGTGGGAAAGCAATTTTCCCAAAGCCATTCCGTGGTGGATCTTCTTCAAAATCTCAGCCGAGCTTTTGCCAATGTTGGTTTGCTTTTCTTCCATGTTCCAGCTATTCTCTTTTGTTGCATTTGTTTTGAAACCAATTGGCTTGCTATTTGCCCTTGTTTTTTAATTGATGGACGTGTTGCTGTTGTTACTACAGGCATATGATTCCCTTATGAAGGCTTTTGTAGAGCATAACAAGGTCAGCTTTTTATACTCATTTAATATAATATAGACTTTTTCCATAGAAATCATTACTGTCTCGAAGGCAAAAAACATGTGACATCTTATGTTTGCACTTCTTCCTTTCCAGTTCGGTAATCTTCCTTATGGATTTCGTGCGAATACATGGCTTGTTCCTCCATCTGTTTCGGACTCTCCATCAAACTTTCCATCCCTGCCTGTAGAAGATGAGAGCTGGGGTGGCAATGGTGGAGGGAAAGGAAGATATGGTGGATATGATCTTCGACCATGGGCCACTGATTTCGCAATATTGGCTATCCTACCATGCAAGACGGAGGAGGAGAGAGTGTTGCGAGACCGGAAGGCCCTTTTGCTTCATAGTCAATTTGTTGACTTTTCAATTTTTAAAGCTGTTGGAGCGATACAAGGTGTTATTGATTCCAATCTTGAAGCAAGAGATACAATTCCAGGCTCTTTCATGCTTGAAGATCATGTAGGAGACTTGTCCATAGTTGTAGAACGTGATGCAGCAGATGCAAGCTTGAAGACTGTGGTCAAAGTCAACAGCAAACGCTTATCTGGTAACTCTGCCAAGGAAATTGCTCAAAGGAATTTGCTTAAAGGGCTAACCGCAGATGAGAGTGTAGTTGTTCATGTAAGTATAATTTTGTTTCCTTCTTCACCCTTCAAAGCACCATCATTCCACATTCACTCGCATTGACATGCACGCAGTAGGACAAGCTGCTTTTACGAATTTGGATGTGTATCCATGGAAAAATACCTCTGAAATAACAATTTTGGGTTACATCTTATTTAAGGAAATAAGCTGTCTTCCAATTCTGGTCTTATTACTCTCTCTCCCCTACTATTTGTGTGCTACATGATTGTCAGCATGATGACTCATCTTTCCATTCCAAGTTCATCATCACCGCAATTTTTTTTGCACACACATTATGCCAGATGGCATTGAGTTTGCTTCCTGAATCGACATCCTCTTGTGCTCCCCCTCTTTGTAGTGCTTCCAAACTGAAACTCCATGTACAGCCAATTAATCTTTGTTGCACATGACAAATCATCATCTCAACTAGGTTAATGTCTTCATTTAGAATGGCAGAAGCAAAGTTATATGTTTATATTTGTTCTATATTTCAAATGTACATAAATAGAGACTGCTGAAACAACAGCTTTAATTTCTGCAGGATACCTCTTCATTGAGCACTGTCATTGTAAGACTTTGTGGATACACTGCAACAGTGAAAGTTGTTGGTAATGTGAAGAAGAAAAAGTTTGATGCTCAAGATATTGAAATTGATGATCAACCAGATGGAGGAGCTAATGCTCTTAATATTAACAGGTTTGAACTACAAGCTAGATCTCTAGTCAACCTAATATCAGTGTCTGGAAGATTGAGCCCTGTTGGATGCCCATAGGTACACATACATGAAAGTGCATGTGTAGGATCTCTGTTGAAATGACAGCAAATTAAATTTATGATATTTGGTGCGCAGGATCCAATCAGAGAGCTGCATGCTACGATTGCATTCTAGTCCTAATTTGTTGACCAAACCAAACGAATAAAACCAAGCTTGAAACATCCTCTTAAGAGCATGTTATAAACTTCTGCTTTAAGGATGGGGAAAACATAACATTGCAAAAGTGAGATAGCTTTTCTTCCTTTAATATGTGAAGATTTCCATGATATACAAGTGTCCATTCTTCTAGCGCCCTAGCACAGGGTGCTAGACCCTGTAAATTGCTAGGACATTCAAGAAAGAAACAAATGGCTATTAAGTGTTCTTCACTTGTCGAAACTTTTTATGTAGTGTCCCATCCTTTGGTTTCCTTATCAGTTCAGAAAATTTTAGTCAGACATTACAAAAATAAGTTTTAAGTAAAATAACTTGTTTCCAAAGACAATAACATCTGACATTAAAAGAAAAGATAATTATGCATTTACTTTATTTCAGGAGTCAAATTCTATGTTTACTAAATCTCATATTATTTTTTACGCATACTGAGAGTACAAGATTTTTTAAAGCAAGTACTCTTGATTCATGTGTGTTTTTCATCATTCACTATGGACTTAATTTGATAAGCTATCCAAACCTTCTTGCAGTTTAAGGGTGCTGCTTCACAAGTGTTGCAGTGCTGAATCATCTCTAGGACAGTCTTCTCACTCTACTTTGGAAGATTTAGAAGCATCTAGATGTCTTGTTCGGAAATTACTTAAAGAGAGTGTAACCAAGCTAGAGGAGAAGCCAATTGCTTCAGAAAGGTCTATTAGATGGGAACTTGGCTCTTGTTGGCTGCAACATCTGCAAAAGCATGAAGTTTCAAAAGATACCAATTCTAAAAGCCTTGAGGATAATAATGAGAACGGACATGCTGTGAAAGGTCTTGGAAAGGAATTCAAATTTTTAAAGAAGAGGGATATGAAGCCTACTGTGACGACTTCCACACATGATAGAGAAGAAAGTGAATCTGGCCTGTGCAGCCAAGCTATGGGAAGTAATGTCGGACAGCATAGCAATGATGAGTCCAACATTGGATGCGAATTGAGGAGATTGATTTCTGAAGAAGCCTTCTTGCGTCTGAAAGAATCTGGAACTGGGTTTCATTTAAAGGTTGACTTCTTGTCATTTTCATTGCTGTTGTTGATGCTGTCTTTATTATGACCTAAATTTTCTTTATTGGTAATTCTGGGTCTAACTGTATGTTCTTGCTACAGTCATCTGATGAGCTTCTTCAAACAGCATACAGATATTATGATGAAGTTGCATTGCCTAAGCTGGTAATATTTAATTTATGCAGTGTCTTACTTTGCTGACTTGAGTTTTAACAGTTTATAATCCAGATCTTATACTTTATTAGGTAATGGATTTTGGCTCCCTTGAACTTTCACCTGTTGATGGTCGCACGCTGACTGACTTCATGCATTTTAGGGGACTGCAGATGCGCTCTTTGGGACGGGTGGTGAGCAATCTCTCTCTGTGTGTGTCACCATATCTTTTATGCCAATCGTCTGACTCAGCGTCATCTATAAAATAATTAATTCCTCTGGGAAGCATAATGTTTGTTGACTATATTATAATTGGTCCTCTTGCTATACTTTGAATCGACGTAGTTGCAAATTTTGGGCAAAAACCATGGTAATGTCCATGAAAAATTCTTAACTGTCTTTCGCTTAGGTCATTTTGATTTTGTTGACACTAAACTTTTTTGCAATCAGGTTGAACTTGCAGAGAAGCTTCCTCACATACAATCACTTTGTGTTCATGAGATGGTTACTAGAGCTTTCAAGCACATACTTAAAGTGGTTATTGCATCTATCAACAATATATCAGACTTGTCTGCAGCCATAGCATCATCCCTAAATTTCTTGCTTGGAAGTTGTGGGGTTGAAGGCAGTGATCAAATTATGAAGGATGACCATGTTCTCAAATTGCAGTGGTTGCGAACATTTCTTTCCCAGAGATTTGGTTGGACACTGAAAGATGAATTTCAGCATTTGAGAAAGCTTTCAATTCTTCGTGGACTTTGCCATAAGGTACCGATTGTTCTTACTACTGCTGGCTACTGCATATGTCCCAACCATGGTTTTTATAATAAATTCCCCTGCCAGGTTGGATTGGAGTTGGTTCCAAGAGATTATGACATGGAGTGCTCAAACCCCTTTAGGAAATGCGACATTATCAGTGTAGTTCCTGTGTGTAAGGTTTGAATTTGTGTCATAAATCTATAAAAAATTCCGAGCTCATAGAAATTCAAATTTAATTTGATAAATGCTCCATGCCTCACAGAATGTAGGGTGCTCATCAGCTGATGGACGGGCTCTGTTGGAGTCATCGAAGGTCGCTCTTGATAAAGGAAAGCTTGAGGATGCTGTTAATTATGGAACGAAGGTAATGATATCCCATTGAATCTGTATGTCAATGCTATAAGAATTCCTTTATTAATTTGCTCATCATTTTGTCTCAAAATATGTACTGCTTCAATTAAAGGCTCTAGCAAAGATGATAGCTGTATGTGGTCCCTATCACCGGATTACTGCCAGTGCTTACAGTCTTCTAGCTGTTGTTCTCTACCACACAGGAGACTTTAATCAGGTAACAAATCTTCTCTGGCATTTTTTTTTGGTTTTAGGGATTTGATTTGTTTCCTTTGTGAAAAGGTTTATCTATAAGTAGAGTAGTGACTGAAATTGATATAATAGAATGATGCTTCAAATTGGTTGAACTGCACATGAATTGTATTCTCAACTTCTATAGAATGGTTATTTGAAAAGTTGGAGGTTGAACCTGGAAGCAGCTGGAGTTTTGCTATATTTTTATGAACATGTTTGATACTTCAATTTTGAAGCATTCATGCAATTCAGCAGAAAGTTCAAATGTTTCCACTTCTGTAAAATTATTGTGAGCTTTAACCACATTTAAAAGTGCTGTCCCACCAGACAGTTTTTTGGCATCTCTGTCTCTCTAATTGAATTATTATATGAATCTAAAGAAAACTACTTTTGGCTGCTTTTATTTGTTAGGCCACTATATACCAGCAAAAGGCTTTGGATATCAATGAGAGGGAACTTGGTCTTGATCATCCAGATACAATGAAAAGCTATGGTGATCTTTCTGTGTTTTATTATCGTCTTCAACACATTGAGTTAGCTTTGAAGTAAGTTCAAAGTGATTAACTTAATAACTCATTTTGACTTGCCCATTGCCTATGTGCCTTTCATTATTGACGTGGTCATTCCAAATTAATGATATCATAACTACTGGAGATTCGCCAAATCTAAATTCATGGTGAAATTGTCCCCTCATGTGTTTGTTGTAATTAACTGTGTTACCATGAAAACAGAGTTTCTGTAAATGCAAAATTTTAATGGAAATCTGCCCCCTTACCTGTGTGATCATGACATATTCATTAAGTGATATGCACAATCTGCAGTTCTGTTGTTGGACTTTTTTGGTGTTTCTGATTGAACTGGATAAATTTCGACAGATACGTGAACCGTGCTTTATTCCTTCTTCACTTTGCTTGTGGCCTGTCTCATCCTAATACCGCCGCTACATACATCAATGTGGCTATGATGGAAGAGGGTATGGGCAATGTTCATGTTGCTCTCAGATACCTGCATGAAGCTCTAAAGTGCAATCAAAGATTGTTAGGGGAAGATCATATACAGGTTCTTTTCACTCACTAAAAAACTTCATGCATGCTAATCTTGTGTAAAGGTGGACATTTTTATTTTTCACTTATCAAAAACTTATGAAAAAGGATAAGAATGAACAAACACTTACCTTCCTTTTCCCGGCCTGACAGACAGCTGCAAGCTACCATGCTATAGCCATTGCTCTTTCTCTGATGGAGGCATATTCCTTAAGTGTTCAACATGAGCAAACGACACTTACGATACTTGAGGCAAAACTTGGAATGGAGGATCTTCGTACTCAGGTAATGGATAATATGCAGTCATGATCTTATTTACATGCCTTTCCTTATGGTGAAAAAAAGTATCTAAATAATACCAATAAAATAAATATATAAGTAGAAGGATACTTGTTACACAGACTGGTTTTCCATTGGTCAGGGCGGGCATGCCTGGAAGTGCTTGGTTCAGCTATCTTTAGGATTTTTGCAATTATTTTAGAGTGTTCGGCCTAGTTCCTGCGTCCATACCCAGATCTTAAGGGTCTAGAATCTGGATAGATTTGTTCATAATCACAACTGTTTTTTGTTTTGTTGTGTCAGTGCTGGCTGCTTATAATTTTCTGTTGTCAATCCGTGAAACTCATCATCATTATCTGCAAGTCTGTAACTCATCAAGGTGCTGCGTTTTAAATGCAGGATGCTGCTGCGTGGCTTGAATATTTTGAATCAAAAGCTCTAGAGCAGCAAGAAGCAGCACGAAATGGAACTCCAAAGCCAGATGCATCCATCGCAAGCAAAGGTCACCTTAGGTATTGATATGGTATTCTCCACATTGCTTGTTTCGTCATCTGCGTGTATATGTTGGGACACCAAAACCTGTGACTCTCTGCTGCAGTGTATCAGATCTCCTGGATTACATTAGTCCTGATCAAGACTCTAGAGGAAGTGATGCACACAGGAAACAGCGTCGTGCAAAGGTAGTCAATAATGCAAAGTTGTTTGATTAGAAGTTATAAACAAACACATTTTCCTAATCCGCATCATTTTCAGATAGTAAACATGCTTCGTATAGTTTTTAAAGTCAGAGAAATCCTGAAAATGCTGTATTTCTGCTTCTTCTGATCATAATGTCACATCTTGAAGTTTCTCTGGAATGTTGCTGAATTACAAGTATCATCCACACCTGACAGCTCTCCAAAATCTGATTTAATTTATCTACTATATTTATGAGAACATGACCCCTATCTTCCTTTAATCTAAATTCGACAGGTACTCCAGGTTAGCGATAAGTCCTATCAAGATGTAATAGTCAAAGAGAGCTTGGGAAATGCAATGGTTATGACAGATGGCAACACTCAAGAACAAGGGGTGGATATGATTCATAATGAAGCAGCAGAAGAAAATGATGATATCACCAAGTACAGGCCCACAGTTGAAGGTGAAGTTGTTGAAGAAACGACTTCAGATGAAGGATGGCTAGAAGCCAATCCAAAAGGACGATCATGGAAAGCTGCTGGCAGGAAATCTGGCCGTAGACGACCAGCTCTTGCAAAGCTAAATGTAAATACCGCAGAATATCCGAGTAACAGAGAAAGAAGCTTTAGGAGTCAAGTCATTTCACTGGCACAAAGAAAATCTCAAAGGACAGTTACAATGGAGGTGTCACCTGCAAAGCAATCAATTAAACTGCAGGCAAAAGCTACTGTCTCCAAACCTCTTTCTGCTCCGGCAAATCTCACTGCTATGGCATCAAAATCGCTCTCTTACAAAGAAGTAGCTGTGGCACCCCCTGGTATGGTTTTGAAGCTATCTCCGGAGATAGTAGAAGAATCAAGCGGGGAAAAACCTGAAACTCAGATATGCAGCGATGTACCTGAGACGTTCAAGGAGGAAAGCAGTGATATCCCTGTCATTGATAACAAACCAGGTCCTGATGAAGTAGAAGGAACTCATGAAAGTGAAACTCAACCCGAAAAATATGGCCCTGGAGTTGAGGAAATTTCTTCTTCTAATCAGGAAAAGTTCATTGAAAAAAATGCAAGCAAGCTTTCGGCTGCTGCTGAACCATTCAATCCAGGAGTGCCCCCACTGGTTCACCCTTTAAACTCAGTTTCTGCAACTGGCATACACGATGCGACAGCTAGTCAAGGGATGCATGTAGTTCCAGTGGCACCTCCACTTGCAAGAGTTCCTCGTGGGCCTAGATCACCGCTGTATTACAGAACTGCTCAATCTTACCGCATGAGACAAGGTTTCCTGAAATACCGAACTCATATGGCAACACAACCTAGAAGCATGAACCCACATGCACCTGAGTTTGTACCCAGTAGAGCTTGGCAAACATATCCTGAAAATGGAGATTCTGCTATTACAACCGAGACGAAGTCTTTGCTTGAGACAAGTAAGGCAAAAGAGGAGGAGGAGAACTCTGGTAAGGAATCTGGCAATGAAGTTCAAGATTGTGGCGCAAAAAAGACCGCCTCTGAGACTGAGAAGGCAGAACTTGCAAGGCAGATATTGCTCAGTTTCATTGTGAAGTCAGTCCAGAATAATATTGATGGTGGAAGCGAGACTCAAGCCAGTAAAAGGTTTGTCAGTTCAGAAAATTCTTCGGATGCAATTGCTAATGACAGTGCAATTATAGAATTGGTTACCCAGTCCAGCGATGGCGAACCGCGGAAAACCCCGGATGTTAATAAAAATAATCATGATGATGGTGAAGGATTCATAGTCGTAAGAAACCGGAGAAGAAGCAAGCAGCAGTTCACAAATGGGGTTGCTGGGTTGTACAACCAGCATCAATCACTCTATGCACCTGTTGTTTGAAGAGTGAATAACTGAAACCAAACAGTTTAGAAATGATTAGAGGACGCTGTGAGAGAGAGCTTGTATTTCGAGCCTTTTGATTTTAGATGATCTTTACTTGGTAGGTGTCAATAATCTTTGTATAAATTGCAGTTTTTTTCTTCTCCCGAAAGATCTTGTTTGATCAATAAAGAGGTTCTCAGATTTGGCAACTTCATCTATCTATCTATCCATCTAATAAATACTAATGTCTTGTTTTTGTATAGAAACAGCTTGAAGTATGATTATACTCCATTGTTAGGGTTTGGCTCTCCATGCTATCAGGCAACCTTAGCGCAAGTTCACAAGTTATTAAATATCCAGAACATATGGTGCCTGTTTGGGAGAGCGGTTGTAGTGGCTTTTCAAATTATTTTTCATGCAGAAATACATCAAAATGATGTTTTTTTTTTTAAAAAAAATCATTTTTGACATCAGCACATCAAAATGATCTAAAAACACTAAAATATATTTATTTAAAATAAAATAAAAATTAAATTTCAGCAAAATGACAGTTTGGCCGCACTGCCAAATGGGCTCATGATCTCATCAGTCACGGGAAACAATATGATCGTAGCAACTTCGATGAGTCCTGGTAAGCGCAGGTGTTTTTGCATTTGAGTTGAAAAAGACATCAAATTTGATATGCTGATTTCGAAACCGTAAAAAAAAAAACACAAAAAATGTACTATGATAAAAAACGCTGTTCATGCATCACCGAACTACCAAACACACCCTTGAGTGTTGTTGAACCCTAGGGATTCAGGAGTTGAGCAAGTAAATAGTTGCAGGCAACCAGGCTGAACCCCATAAATTTCCAAGATGGCCAGCAGATTTTGGTGTACAGAACACAGAGAATACGTCGAATGATGACTGGGTTATATCATTTAAATTGATCATATAACAAACAAGTGATAGAAATTATTATTGATAGGATCAAACAGTCTGTTAATATTATTCAGCATGTAAGAAGACAAGGATCATAAGGAATGAAATGAAAGGATAGAAACATAATCAATAAAGTACATCAAATGGAAAGATCAGCCAAGTCGAAAGTTCTCTCAACAGCTTTGAACCAGCAACCCACCTTCTTCTTCCTCAGCTCCTCATTTAGAAGGGGACGGAAAGTGGTGTCAGTCTTGGACTTTTCTCCAGAAGCAAAAATCTCTTCTTCTGTCCAAACCCCAACAGCTAAACCAGCAGCATAGGCTGCTCCAAGGGCTGTTGTCTCAATATCAGCTGGTCTTACCACAGGGCTTCCTAGCAAGTCAGCCTGAAAGGGGCAATCAAAATTGTTACATGAACTGTAAATAAGAGCAAACATGATCGGATCGATACAATAATACGAAGAATGCCTTAAAGCTCAAACCTGAATCTGCATTAAAAGGTTGTTGACAGTAGCACCACCATCCACTCTGAGCAAGAATTCTCCCTTATCAGAACCTTTGGCATCTTTATGCATTGAATCCAACACATCCATCACTTGAAAACACATGCTCTCAAGCACAGCTCGAGCAATGTGAGCCTTGCTTGTAAACCCTGTGATACCAATGCAAACCCCACGAGCATCATCACGCCACCATGGAGCAAACAATCCATTGAAGGCAGGAACAAAATAAACCCCACCAGTTGAGTCAACCTGAGATGCCAGCTCCTCGATTTCACTAGCACTTTTAATTATTTCAAGACTATCTCTGAGCCATTGAACTGCAGCCCCGGCAATAGCAATTGAACCTTCAAGTGCATAGTTTGCTGGCGCTTTCGGGCCAAGCTTAAATGCCAGAGTGGTGAGAAGCCCATGAGTAGACTGTACCACCTCCTCACCCGTGTTGCGGAGTATAAAAGCACCAGTTCCATAAGTGCTCTTAGCCTCACCTTTTTTACAAGCTTGCCCAACCATTGCAGCGTGTTGGTCACCAAGACATCCAGCAATTGGGAGACCAACAAGCGGCCATCCCTTTGTGATCTTTCCAATAACCTCAGAATTACTGATGATTTTTGGAAGAATTTCAGCTGGGATTTTCAGGGTTTCTAATGTAGGTTTATCCCAATCAAGAGTCTTGAGATTCATGAGCATGGTTCGAGATGCATTAGAGACATCAGTCACGTGCAAGCCACCCTTTACCCCGCCAGTTAAATTCCAGATCAACCAAGAATCTATCGTTCCAAACAAAGCATCTTTCTTCTTGATGCCCTCTCTAACCGCATCCACATTTTCCATCAACCAGATTAACTTCATGGCACTGAAATAAGTGCTAATTGGCAATCCGCATGTCGCGACGAAATGAGTTCTTCCTCCTGGAATTTCTTTCTCCAGCCTCCTGTTAAATGAAAACCCTTCAAAATATGCTCACAGTAATTCTTGGAAGCACAGCTAATGATCAAAGACTGAAAAAAAAAGTTTAAATTTTTTTGTATCATAAATCTCCAGCAATAGCAATCAATCAAAAGGGATACATTAGATCCTTACAATAAATCTTGGAAGCACAGCTAATGATCAATGATTGAAAAAAAAAAAAGGAAGAGAATAAAAAGAGTCAAACCTTGTACCATCACAAATTTCCAGCAATAGCAATCAATCAAATGGGGGGTAATATCAAAGCCAAGCCAAGAATAAAGTGTTTCTGATGAAGAAAATCCCCATTCATAGGAAAAAAAAAAATAATTTTGGAATGAAAATGGAAGATAAACAGAGTAAAGGAAACCTGCAAATAGAAGTGGTGCGAACATCCATCCAAACAATGGCATTATAGAGGGGACGACCAGTGGATTTGCTCCAAACAAGAGTAGTTTCTCTCTGATTGGTCAAACCAATAGCCTTCATAGCAGCATCCACGTTATGCCCCCCTGCTGAAGCCTTGTCCACTGCCTTCGCCATGCACACCTTCACGCTCTCGAGTATTTCCATCGGATCATGCTCCACCCATCTAAAACCACCACCACCACCACCATCAGCATAAGGAAAAAGAAAAGAAAGGGGGAGAATTTCTTCTTACCCGGCTTGAGGATAGTGCTGGGTGAACTCAACCTGGTGAGATCCAACACAGCGAGACTCACGGTCATAGATGATGAATCTGGTGCTGCTCGTGCCTTGATCAATGGAGCCTATGAAGGCAGCCTCCTTTGTTTTTGCCATCTCTTGATTGTGAGAGAGACAGAACACAAAAACAAGAGGGAGAAAGGGAGTTATCAGGTGCTGAAGACAACAAGGCCTGTACCTGTATTTAGAGGACGAGGAGTGTTGCCTTGCCTCGGGATTGTAGACTTGGTCGTTTATCCATCCATGAAATTTGGTCTCACAGTTATCGCCTATGGTAGTCAGTCTCCACTTTTTCTGGCGTTTTAATTCTTTGACCCTGATGATTGCCTACGTGTCTTTTTTTCTTAAAATAAAAAAAAATACTATTTTAAAAAGTATTTTTTTCTAAATAAAGATATTCTTTTTATATTTTTAGATTTTCAATCGTTATCTAATCTAAAATAAGATTTAGTGTCTATTTAGGAATTTGGTTGATCTTTTTTTTTTAAATATTTTTTGTTTAGAAAGTTTCAAGTTTTTTTTTTATTTTAAAGATTATTTTTGACAGCAGCCTATCAAAATTATTTAAAAACATTAATAATTATTAGTTTAAAGTAAAAACTAAAAATAAAAAATTTAAAGATATTTCCATAACAACAACAACAATAGATATCTATTGAGGTGTGCAAATATTTCTATATATATATAAACAATAAAACATTCAAGGCATCTCCACCATTTATTATATGAAAGAAATCCTTAAAAAGAAAAGCCTAATTTTATTTCTTCTTACTATCGATCCATCTTTTTATAGAAGAAAAAGGTAAAAATAAAAGAAATAATAAGTAAAGAAGAAGGAGGGATGTGAAGATTATTGTGTTTTAAAAAAAATACTTTTAAGACAAATAAAAAAATTATCTTCATTTTTTACATAAAATTAAATATTTTTGGTGATTTTAGATCATTTTCATGTGCTGATGTCAACAATAATTTTTTAAAGATAAATTTTTTTATTTTAATACATTTCTAAACAAAAAACACTTTTAAAAGCAATTTCTCATTTTGATGAGTTGGTATTTAATGGAATAAATACAAGACATTATTTATTTTGTAGATAAGAAGCCTAGGAGATATCTTTGACTTCTTTGTTGGAAGGGGATAAGATGGTGGTTGGATGGACACGCCATGCTTGTGCATCGTCACGAGCTCAAAAGTCAACATAATTAATTATATTTTAATCATTTTTTTAATTATTTTTTTTATATCAAAATAGATTATTAATTGGTATAAAAAATAATTGAACATTTCATTATATTTAAATATTTCAAATCACCCTCTTTTCCATGTTAGTTTATCTATTCGATCTGCCCATTTTTTTTATTTTTAAAATAAAAATAAATAAAATAGACAAAAATAATTAAATTAAAAATAATGGTGAGAATTATTCGCCACAACATGGGACTAGTCTAATCATGAAAATGTGAAGCTAACTTTGGACACAAGTGGGGCCGGCTGCAAATAAATTCATCTATAGCTTTTACAAGTAAGTCAACAGATCTCTATCAATTAAACAATATTTCATTTTTAAATTTAATAATAATAATAATAATAATAATAAAATTATTATCTATGCTAAAACGATTGGTGTGTTATTGATTATTTTATATAACTTAGCATAGTTAATTTATTTTTGTTAAAAACAAAAAATACTTTGAAATTGTGTTTTAAAAATATTTTTAGAAAAAAACTAGAAAATTTTATATTATATTTTTGTTTTACATTATTATGTGCTGATGTTAAAAATAATTTTTTTTAAATAAAGATTATTATGTTAATATATTTCTAAATAAAAAATAATCTTTGATTTACTCTTAAACAAACCCTAAATCTTTATTGTGTTTAATATTAATCATGATTCATGCTCACATGTTGACATGACATCTGGACCATGCCAGATGAGTAAAAAACTTGCATGTATTGTTTTAAATGATATATTTTTAATTATTTTAGATATATAAACCCTAAAATAATATTATTTAGTAATTATTTTTAAAAAAACTTGGGTCACCCAAGCTATCCGGATGGAATCGAGGCTTTTTTCTTGCTGACTGTGAGGCTATTTCTTGCATGTAGTAATTTTTGCGAAAATATAATTTATTTTTTATGTATAAAAAGTATAAATAAAACTCTTTATTTTATATTGAAAAAAATACGATTTTCATCGATTGTTTATATAATAAATCTTGAGATTAGATTTAATTATAAATCTAATTAAAAATATTAGATTTTTAAGTAAACTTTGTGAGGTTTGATTTCATCGAAAATCCATGTCGTTAGGGTTGGCAGATTATGGAGGCATTTATTTTTCTGTCGAAGTAGGCTACCGGCCCAACAACTAAAATAAAGAAAGGCATTTATTATTTGATGTGGACAAGGGAGGCATAATATATATATATATATATATATATATATATAATTTATCAAGATCATAATCTAAGCACCAACTAATTTAAATATAATATAAATCAAAATTTCGGTGTATTTTATAGTGATTCATCTCTTTAGGGTGTGTATTAAAAACAAAAAGTGTTTTCCAAGCCTAAAAAGAGAGACACTTTTCTTTTGGAAAAAAATAAATAAAGAAAACTGTGTTATTTTTTATATTTATAAAAAAAAAGTATAATAAAGAAGCACCTAAACAAGTAAAAAAATAAAATGACATTAAAGGTACTAGAATCTATCTCTCCAAAAAAGGTTTAAGAGATTTCTCGTTATGGATTGTTTTTAGAGACCAAATAATTAAATGACTTGTGATTTATGACAATCTATCTTTAAAATAATTATTCAAAACGAAAAAAAAATCTAATTTTTAAGTAGTTTTGTTTTATAAATCCTAAGCAACAATAAATCTATTTAACATAGAATCATTATAACTTTTTTTTTAAATAAACTCTTTTGTTAATATATGTGTTTCGAAAAAAAAAACTAACATTAGTATTATAATCATCATTAGATAATTATGATTACTATTTGTATTATTTAATTATTATTGATATTAATGTCAAACTAATATTATGTGGAAGAAATATTTTTTCTATCTTGTATTTTTCCAAAAAAAATACTTAGCTAAGGTATGAATGAAGTCCATGTGTCCCCCCAAAAAAAACATAGGTAAGGTATGAATGAAGTCCATGTGTCCTAAAACAAAACATAGGCAAGGTATGAATGAAGTCCTTGTGTCTCCAAAGGGTGCAATTTGATGACATAAGACTTACGATTTATACAATAAATTTCAAATTTAAATTAAAACGTGCATTCCTTATAAGAATTTTTTTCGTTTAATTTAATTGCAAGCTCTCTTCTGCATTTAGCAGTGCTTGGTAATCTGTATTGGAATTTCCGCCCTGTTGATCCTCCCCCCTGTAATAAATAAAAAACCAACAAATTCATTAGCTTGCTTTACTCCTTTTTATTTATTTAAATATTTACAACAATTAGTTTTATTATTATTATTTTTCTTATAAGAACAACTATTATGATCACAATAATAGAGGGCACGAACATACATTCTCCAGCAAATGATTAATCCAATTGCTACAATTGCAAAAGAGAGGAAGTATAGCCAATCCACCTGCAATTAAATTAATTAATTAATTAATTAAAAAATAATTAACCATAAAATAAAATTTATATTTAATTATTACCTGTTGGTGGTAGAAAAATACACGGAAAACAACAACCCACATGTCGGATGTGAGAATAGACAGGTTGAACATCGTTGCTCCACTTAACTGTATACATTATAATTAGCAATTTCTCCATGCATGAATGGATTTCTGTTTTTTGAATTCTTAAAATAATTCATAGTTTTTTTGAGTGCTTTACCTTCATAGCAATGGGAGCAAGAGAGTAGAATAAAAACATCGACATAGTGTAGCCACCAATGGCAAGCAACTGAAACCAAATGTAAATGTAAATGTTAATAAAATCTAGGGTTCATGATCTTGTAGTTTAGCAAAGGTAGAAAATACTTACAATATCTTTAGACCAGACGGTTGCTTCCAAAGTCTTCAACTCCACTATAGATCTAAAATGAAGTTATGGAGTGAAGATAATGTTGTCTACATAGTTCAATTTCTAATTATGTTCTAAATTCAAAATGGGACACTCGAGACTTTGCTCGAGAGACCCTTTTTATTTTTATTTTACTAAAACATGATTATTTTTTTAAAAAAATTGAGTTGACCCAGATAATTTTCCTGCCGAGACCTCGGTTGGTTTATGGAAGTGTATATGTTTCACGGGTTAGCTGTGACGAGTGAAAACCCGACCCCTAAATTTAAGTATTTCTCTTAATTTTTGTTGGTGTTGAAAAGGATACAACTCAGCTGCACTCACCAGGAATCCATAAACGCCGAGCATTGCCACCATCTCAATAAGACAAGGACATTTGGAAATGGTATAATTGATCTTGAGATACTTGAAGAGTGCACTAGGAAGACGACTTCTACGTTCTAAAAATGAGGTCCATGAGATTAAAGGATATACAGACTCGGACTAGGCAGGAAATCAATATGATAGAAGATCAACACCATATTACTTCACTTTTGTAGAAGATAACCTTGTCACTTGGAGAAGTAAGAAGCATAAAGTGGTTGCTAGATCAAGTGCAGAAGCTGAATACCGAGGTATGACTAATGATGTGTGTGCATTACTATAGATTAAATAGGTGTTACAGGACTTGATAATGAATTATGGGACATCCATGGATCTACATTGTGATCATAAGACAACTATCAAAATTGCATACAATCATGTACAACATGATCATACCAAACACGTTGAAGTCAACCGACACTTCATTAAAAAAAATCTTGATCGAAAAATTATACAATTTTCATTTGTTCAGTTTGAAGATCAACTAGCCGATATACTCACAAATACAGTCTCGGGAAGGGTGTTTTATGATGCAATTAGCAAGTTAGACATGATTAATATCTACGCTCCAACTTGAGAGGGAGTGTTAATATAACTATTATTCTGTATTATACTGGAAATAGAAACTATTCTATTATACTGGAAATAGAAACTATTCAAATAAGTAGCTAAAGTTGTATTGTATTTTAGCTAGAATTATATTGTAAATTTTCCTATTTAAACTCCTTATTGTAACAACAATAAAAATATCAAAAATATACATTCAAAATTTAGCAATATATATTTAGAAACTCTTTGATAATTAAATGAGTATCGTTTAAGAGACAAAAATAGTCATATTCTAGAGGAAAACCCTAATAATAAATGTCATTTCTAGTGGAGAAAAAATGAACCTTTTTATTTGAAGGATATCTCTCTTCTTTTATAGTCTCTCAACACTTATTTTATTGAAGAGAAAAGGTTAAACTATCAACAAAATATCTCTAATTTATCAAAATAAAATATCTTTGACTCATTAGGATAATATATCCAACTTATAGTTTTTGAAGTTAAAAAGAGCATGAGTTATGTGCTTAGATAAGCTGAAAGATGACGTGTTCGATTGCTCCCCAGACCGATATATACTTGGACTCAACACTTGCCTCCATTACTTACCAATATAATTCCCTTGAACATCAACCAAGCCTAGAAGTAGATACCAATACCAAGAAATCTGCAGAATATCCCGACACAAACATGTTAATTTTACACAACTAAGCTTTTTAGAGCAAGTCTAATGATAAGAGACATTTTGGAGAGTCAAATCTTTAAAATGACTATTTTGAATAATGTATATATGACTTTTTTTTATTGATGTGTACTCCAATGGTAAAAGCCATTTTGGAAGCTATTTTTTTTATCTTATTTTAAATAAAGTTCAATTATTTTATATATAGTTTAATTATACAATTAATAGGAGTAATTTATATAATTAAATAATTGCTTTTGAAAAAACCTCCAACAATAAAATTATTATTATTATTTAAATTAAAAAATGAATTTAAATATAATTAAAAGACCAACAATATTTGAGATTTGAAATTTAAGCTACTTATTGTATGTTTTTCAAGTAATCGTATGTTTTTTTACGATTATTGTATTTAAAGTTAATTAATGTAACTTATTGTCTTAAATTAATATGTTTTTTTTTTAATTATTTTTATGTTAATTATTATTATTAGTTACTATTATTATTATTAATTATTATTATTATTATACCCCCCATCTCCCTTTTTCCCTTTTTCTCAACCACCATCACCACCACCACTATCAGCAGTCTCGACTCCATTCCAACCCATCAATGGTGGCAAGAAGAAGGAACAAGTGCAAATGTTGCTGTGTTTTTGGCTGCCAAGAGATTTTTAATTATCTGTGTATTTTCTTACTGTGGTTTGGTTTTCATTGTTGATTCTTGTTGTTGTGCTTAATGTTTCTACAACGGTATAATTCCAACAATTCCAACTGCTCTTTTTATTTTGGCTCTGCATCGATCCATTTGTGGGAATGCCTTCTCGGTTGAAGAAAAGGCAAAATATCTCTCGGGATCCCTCTCCCGTTGGACTTGCTCTTAGTTTTGTTGGATGCTAGAAATCTCATCCCGGAAACCTCATGAAACAAGTAAAACTCCAAATATTCTAGGTATTTTCACTCAAACTCGAGACCTGTTGTTAATTTTACACAACTACATACCTGTTGTACAAATCATTCAAAAGCAAAGGAAGAAGATCAAGATACCTGCAGTTTCTGGCGTCTGCACAGCAAAATGGTGCCGTACACCAGAGCTAAGGCCAGGTAATTGAAGGAAGATTGTGTAAGGGGCGCGTCAACACCTGCATCCAGATTCCCACAGCATTCAATATCTCAAAATCATAAGATAATAAGAACAGCAGCAGATCAGCAGAGGAGGAAACCAGAGAGGAGGTTACCCAGACTGGAAACCAGAGAGGAGGTGAAGCTTCCCATTGCGAAAACAAACGACACCGTCTGGCCTAGGAGGAGTAAGTACCAGAAGCTCATTCTGAATCTACACTAATCCGAAGCTGAAACCAGAGCTCAGACCATATGTAGGAGGAGAGTCTCTCTCTTCGTGCCTGTGTGTGGATATAAACGTTTTAGTCATGGTTGTCAAAATCGCGATTTTGACACGACACGGAAGGGATTTCGAAAACTCGGATCGTAAAATCATAAAATCATAATTGAATTTTTCCGTACAAAAATCGTAAAATCACAGCTAAAATCGTGTAGGTAGAAAATTTGTAAAATTATAAGTAAAATATTTTTGAATACAATACAACATAATTATGGCCATAAAACTTCATTAGTTAAGGTTCATATATAATTCACAAAAACTTAAAAATACATTACAAAACAATTATGTCCATAGAATTTCATTAGGTAAAAACTAATAAATTTAAAATAAATATTTTGCTGTTGTGCTATATAAATTAAAATCACTCTCATGACCGTCATTTTCCTCGTTAGTTTTAATACGTTCATCAAAAGCATTATTATTGAAAGGATTATCAGTACTAATACTAATACCAACATCGATATTACTAGTACTAGCTCCAACTCCAACAAATTATTTCGACATCGGAACATGAAAATGATTTAGAAACATCAATTTTTTTTAATTTAAAGTAAAAAATAAAAAAATTTAAGTATAAATTTTAAAGTTAAAATTAATGATTTTTAAGAGTGATTCCATGATATATATATATGTATATATATATATATATATATATATATATATATATATATATATATATATATATATATATATATATATATAATTTGTCCAGCGGAAATGCTGGACAAATCGATTTGTCCGATGTGGGACAATGCATTTGTCCCACATCAGAAAAATAGCATTGTCCCACATGTTTATTCAATATAAATAATCTTCACTCTTCAGCCATAATCTTCACTCTTCAGTCGAGGCAAACAATGTTCAAATATGTCCTTACTTAATTTATCCCACATCGGATAAATAATTGAGAAGGCAAAAATTTTGCCTATAAATATAAGAGGCGAATGAATTGGCTATAAAATTTTGAAGCAGCAGGATCATAAAATCGGACCGATCCGGTCTGATTTTATAATTTTGACTGATTTTGATCGAGTTTGACCAAAATCGATTTTTCTACTCGAGTTGACAAGGCTTGATGAGTTGGCTCGTAAAATCGGATGCTTTTACGAGTCAACTTGCGATTTTGACAACCATAGTTCTAGTCCTCGTAAATTCAACAATGCTCCGTTTATACCCTTATAACCCCTCAAGTCGGATCAAGAGTAATCTTCCTTTTCACTTCAGTAATTCAGTCACTACCGTTCCATTCTTACCCCTTTAGTTTTAATGTTTTCAATGTCATCCTTTTAACTTAAATTTATTTTCAGTCTTTCATTTTTTATATTGCTGTTAAGGTTTTCAAAGTTTTTTTTTTTTAATGGTGTTTTTGTTGCTGCTGTTATTAGAGAGTAATATAAAGGTATTTTTTAAGTTTATTTTTTAAAAAAACTCGGGTTACCCAAGTTATCCGGACGGAATTGAGGCTTTTTTTGCGAGGTTTGGAAAATTATTTAAAAACAATATATAAATTCTTAGTGTTTTTTTAAGAAAGAGTTTAAAATAAAATAAAAATATATATTAATAACTAAATATCTAATAAAAGATTTTAAAGGTTTAAATCCTAATTGATAATTTGCATTTTTTAAACAAAATTGATTGGATTAATATCATTTGAATTTAATTATAAATCCAAAGCGAGTTGGGTTAAAAAATATTAGATTTTTAAGTAAACTTTGTTACGTTTGATTTCATCGAAAATGCACGTTGGCAGATTATGGAGGCATTTATTTTTCTGTCGAAATTGGCTACCGGCCCAACAACTAATATACAGAAAGGCATTTATCACTAGACGTGGACAAGGGAGGCATTTATTCTTTATTTTCTGAGAAAAAAAAGATAATGATAAGTTTTAGCGAGTACGAGGTTTTAAAAAATATTATTTTAATAAATAAAATATTATTTCTTTTCACATCATGTGCTAATATCAAAAATAAATTTTAAAAAATAAAAATAATAATAATTTAATATATTTTTAAATGAATAATATTTTCAAAAATCACCACAATCACATTTCCAGAAAAACACCAGAGATAAATAGTCAATAAAATTAATTATTATTATTTCGCTCCAGCTCCGATTGTTTCTCGCTCTCACAATATTGAGCAGCAAAAAAACAAACAGGTTCTTGTAAAACAAATTCTTGGAAGTCAAGTGAGTACATTTTAGATGAATAATCTGTGAATGGGTTGTGATTTTGTGGTTTTCGTTGTTGATTGATTGATTGTTGTTGTTGTTGTTGTTGTATTTTAATATATTTTGCAATGCAACGGTAATTTCTTGAATCCCAACGGCTCTTTTTTGATTTGGCTCTCCATCCTCCCACCTGTGGGAATGCCTTCTCGGCTAAAGAAGAGGCAAAATGCATCTCGGGATGGCTCTTCCGTTGGAGTGCAGAAATTGAACAAAAATAGCCATATTTTTAAATATTTGGCTTTGGTTCTCGAGATGCCTCTCCCGTTGGACTTGCCCTAATATACAGAAAGGCATTTATCACTAGACGTGGACAAGGGAGGCATTTATTCTTTATTTTCTGAGAAAAAAAGATAATGATAAGTTTTAGCGAGTACGAGGTTTTAAAAAATATTATTTTAATAAATAAAATATTATTTCTTTTCACATCATGTGCTAATATCAAAAATAAATTTTAAAAAATAAAAATAATAATAATTTAATATATTTTTAAATGAATAATATTTTCAAAAATCACCACAGTCACATTTCCAGAAAAACACCAGAGATAAATAGTCAATAAAATTAATTATTATTATTTCGTAGAATAATTTATTCCCACTTTTTTAAAAAAAAAGTCATATCAGGCAAGCAAACTTGCCAAACACTACCTACACAAAAAGGACAAAGTCTATCGTTTAATTTAATTATAATCTCTCCTCTGCATTTTCAAGCAGCACGTGGTATTCTGCATTGGAATTTCCGCCCTGTGGAGCTTCCACACAGTCTCGATCCTCCCCCCTGTAATAAATAATTTTATTATTATTTAAACATTTAGAACAATTAATTTATTATTATTATTATTATTATTATTTTTCTTATAAGAACAACTATCATGATCACAGTAATAGAGGGCGCGAACGTACGTTATGGAGTAAATGACTAATCCAATTGCTACAATTGCAAAAGAGAGGAAGTATAGCCAATCCACCTGCAATTAAATCAATCAATTAATTAATTAATTAATTAAATTGCAATTGATGAGTTTAATTTAATTAAAATAGATTTATACATTATGAATTTAATTTAATTATCACCTGTTGGTGGTAGAAAAACACACGGAAAACAACAGCCCACATGTCGGATGTGAGAATAGACAGGTTGAACATCGTTGCTCCACTTAACTGTATACATTATAATTAGCAATTTCTCCATGCATGAATGGATTTTTGTTTTCAATAATAAATATATATTCTTGAATTCTTAAAATAATTCATAGTTTTTTTTTAGTGCTTTACCTTCAGAACAATGGGAGCAAGAGAGTAGAATAAAAACATCGACACAGTGTAGCCACCAATGGCAAGCAGCTGCAACCAAATGTAAATGTAAATGTTAAGGTCTATATCTAGAAATGTATTTAAAATAAAATCTAGGGTTCATAAAATCTAAAATATACTTACATTATCTCTAGACCAGACGGTGGCTTCCAAAGTCTTCAGCTCTACTATAGATCTAAAATGAAGTTATGGAGTGAAGATGATGTTGTCTGCATAGTTCAATTCCTAATCATGTTCTAAATTCAAAATGGGGCACTCGAGACTTTGTGTTAGAGAATAATATAAATCATATTATGGGGTCTCACTTACAAGCTTAAACTTTTAGGTGAGATGGTTCCTTAACATGGTATTAGAGCCTTGTTGACCCAGCGGTCACGAGTTCGAATCTCACCACCCCCATTCTATTTGATAAAAACCAAGCCCAAGACGATGTGGACCTGTGCAAGTTTCAAGCTCAAAGGGCTTTCACTTGAGGGGGGTGTTAGATAATAATATAAATCATACTACAAGCTTAACTTTTTAGATGAAATGGTCCCTTAACACTTTGCTCGAGAGACCTTTTTTTTTATTTTTATTTTACTAAAACAAGATTATTTTATAAAAAAATTTGAGTTGACCCGGATGATTCCCGTGCCGGTACCGGGCTGGACCGGGCAAGTATATATGCTCATGGGTTAGCTTTGAAGAGTATTTCTCTTAATTTTTGTTGGTGTTGAAAAGGATACACCTCAACTGCACTCACCAGGAATCCATAAACGCCGAGCATTGCCACCACCTCGACACGATCTTTTTTCTTGACGCAGAGTTCCTGGCATTGATTTCATGGTGAAATCACAAGAAGAAACATATTTGCAAGATAGAGATGCAAAGTCAAGACCCACTGCTCCAAGTTTTTGGTCAACGAAACTGAAATTCTTCGTGAGATTCGTATTTGCAATCACAGGATTCACTAACCTCGCCAACATTGCTCAAGGCAAAGAAAATTGTCCCAGCAATAACAAGGAAATCGCCTAAAATGGGCCTTGAACCACCTATCATGGCAAAGAAAACATGTGCTTGCAAATGATATTGCTTTCATAAGCATGCATTTTTCTACCAATAAACTGATTAATAACAAGGAAAAGAGTATGTTTATTGATTATCTAGTAGTTTTGTTTTTAGAGGCTAATTATCTCTAGTTTGCAAGTAAATGATTGTTGAGGACTATGGTTGAGGTTGTTGTTTAAAGTGATTTTCGTTCAGAAATACATTGAAATGATGTTTTTTATTTTTTTAAATTATTTTTGATATCAGCACATCAAAATGATCTAAAAACATAAAAAAAAAAGTTAATTTAAAATAAAAATAAAAATAAAAATTTTCAAAAGCACTTTTGAAACACAATGACAAACACTTGTTTGTTTCAGCGTTTCAAAAGCGTTTTTGAAAAAAAATTAATTTTTTTATTTTTATTTTTTATTTTAAATTAAAAAAATCTAGTGTTTTTAGATCATTTTCATGTGCTGATGTCAAAAATTATTTTTTAAAAATAAAAAAAAATATAATTTTGATGCATTCCTAAACAAAAAAACACTTTCAAAAACAACCTCAACCACACTCCCAAACAAACACTAATCTTCATGAATCTATACAACTTTTTTTATTTTTTTTTTAAAAAACAAGGTAGATAGATCTTACTTTTAATTACTTTAAATTAATTTTTTTTAATGTTTTTAGATCATTTTCATGTGCTGACGTCAAAAATTATTTTTAAAAAATAAAAAAAAACATCATTTTGATGCATTTCTGAATGAAAATTACTTTAAAAAACAATCTTAACTACACTCTCAAACAGACACTAATCTTCATGAATCTATACAACTTTTTTTTAAAAAAAAAAAAAACAAGGTAGATAGATCTTACTTTTAATGGTTTTTTTTTACCAGGATTATCTTTGACAAACCTATAGTTTTTCCATTTATAGACACACGAAATCCCAGGAAGAAATAAAAATAAAGCCAAAAGCAGATCAATGATCATAATAAACACAGAAATATTAAAGTGGCTGCTAGAGAAGGAAATAATGTCACCTCCTCCACCCACCCCGGCGTCGGAGAGGAGCACCAAGCCAAGCCCTAATACGCAGATGGCAGCACCGAGTAGCTGCCACAAGGAATAGCGAGTTCGGAGAAAGAACCAGGTGAGAGCGATAACCCAAGCTACTGTCCAGCAGTCCAACAATGTCACGCTAGTTATTGACGAGTACTGGTATGCTTTGTTGACTACATGGTCAAAGAAACACAATTAAGAAGATGATGAGTTCAATTACTTGCAAGACTCGTATATATTTAGACTCAACATTTGACTGAGTTTAAAATGACGAGTTTAGTATTTTTTCAGTCTAGAAGATGTGTGGGCTAAACACTTGACTAAACCTAGAAATAACGAGTTTGATAACTCACTAAACCCAACCCATCTAGGCTCAGTGACTCTAAGCAGCAACCACCACTCAAGCTAGCTCTGGTATGAACGACAACACATGCTATTCTTTTTTCTTTAGGATAATAATAAAATGAATTGGTATTAAATTAAACATCCAACACCCAAAAACAGTAATCTCGAAGATGAGAAGACAGGATCAACTCAGAGAAACAGGCCTCCATTACTTACCAAGATAATTCCCTTGAACATCAACCAGGCCTAGAAGGAGATACCAGTACCAAGAAATCTGCAGAATATCCCGACACAAACATGTTAACTCTACACAGCCAATCCTTTTTGTTTTTCTGGATGCTAGAAATCCCATTCAAGGAAAGCGCTTAAAACCCCAAATGTTCTAGATATTTATAGCAGATCAATCAAAATCATCCATGGAAGAAGATCAAGATACCTGCAGTTTCTGGCGTCTGCACAGCAAAATGCTGCCGTACACCAGAGCTAAGGCCAGGTAATTGAAGGAAGATTGTGTAAGGGGCGCGTCAACACCTGCATCCAGATTCCCAAAGCATTCATTATTTTCAATATCTCAAAATAATAAGATAATAAGAACAGCAGATGATCAGCAGAGGTTACCGAGACTGGAAACCAGAGAGGAGGTGAAGCTTCCCATTGCAAGAACAAACGACACCATCTGACCTAGGAGGAGTAGGTACAGTGTCCTGAGATTCGCATGGCTTCTCCACCACCTGTCGATGTTATACCAGAAGCTCATTCTGAATCTACACTAATCCGAAGCTGAAACCAGAGCTCGGACCATTTGTAGGAGGAGAAGGAGAGTCCCTCTCTTCGTGCTTGCGTGTGGGATATAAACGTTTTAGTCCTCGTAAATTCAACAATGCTCCGTTTATATCCTTATAACCCCTGGAGTCGGATCAAGAGTAATCCTCCTTTTTTACTTCAGTAATACAATCACTAACGCTCCATTCTTACCCCTTTAGTTTTAATCTGTTCAATATCATCCTTATAATCTAAATTTATTTTCAGCCTTACATTTTTTAAAGCATACTATTTCAAGTTGTGAGTTGAAATGCTTACATATTTTTAATGATAAGCATATAGGGATTAAAATCTTAACATCTCTAATTCTAGAGAGATTAGGTTATAAGGGTACAATCGAAACATAATTGAATATTTGAGGACTAGAATATAATTTACACATCTCTGTATAGTTTCATGGAGGCTGTTTGGTGCGTTTGAAGTTTTCATCTACCGTTCTTTCTGAGGAGGGAATACATTTGGTGGTTGGGAGAGTTGCCGCGTGCAACCTTCTCTGTCGTTATTTATTTCCAACGGAAAAGATAGAAAATAATTCACAGCAGCAGCAAGTTGCCACGTGCAACCTTCTTTATTTTAAATTAATTTTTTTGGGTTTTTTTTTTTAGATTTTTTCATGTCAAAAATAATTTTTAAAAAATAAAATAATATTATTTTGATATATATATATTTTTTAAAAAAATACTTTAAAAATAACAACAATTACACTCTCAAATAATCACAGCAATAAAAAAAACAATTTATTTATTTCGTTTGCTTTAATCATAATAATATTTTTGGAATTACAGTTATTATGGATTCTGCAAAATCAATATCTATGACCCTCAAATTTGGCATTACTATTATTATGGATATGGATGTTAATAAATAAATATCCTTAAATATTTCCCTAATCAAATCAATATGATGCTAAAATTAATTTAGTAACTTTCAATTTTAGATTTGGTTTTTTGAATTAACTTTTTAAAAAAAAAAATTAAATCCTTCCAAAATACTATCCATGTACTTTATATCAACTTTAAAAACGAGAGAATCATTTTTTTCTCTCCAAATTTCTAAATATTGGATTTTTTTTTTTAATTTATAGAGCATTACTAGTTATGTATCTTGCGGTCCACCACAAGTCAGGTATTTTTATTTTTTATAAACAAATTGTATATACAGATTTTTTAATGCATTTTTGTAGTTTGAAAAAACTTAAGCTCAAATAAATTTTTCATGCAAACATATAATAAAATAAATGAAGAGCTATATATGTTAATAAAATAAATAAAAATCATAAATAATGTGTTTGCTAAAAACTATTTAAGCTCTCAAAATAGGATATTTATCTATCAAAGTAAAAATATAATTGGTAAAATTAAGAGACATCTGTAAAATATTTTTTTTTTATCAAATACATATCCTATTGTATTTGATAAGTTTTTTTTTATTATTAAAATAACCTTGATTTTAAATTTGTTTATTAAACAATAATAGAACCCAACAAACACAACAAACACATTAAGCTGTCTGAATAAAATAAAAGAAATATAAAAACATACCATGCAAGGTTGCACATAATAATAATATTATCTAAAAATAATATTTTTTATAATTAAAAATAAAGTTCATATATACAAAAGTTAAAAAAAAATTAGATGAACCAGAAGAATATTCTTAAAAACGAAATGCATAAAAATAAAATCATAATTTAAAAAAAAGGCTCTCTAAATAAAATAAGAGAAAAAAGGTATTAATCTAAAAGGGATTTAAAAAAAAATATAAATCTAAGAAAAGTAGAATTTATTTTTTCTTAAAACAAATGAGGCGTTGTTGGGCCAGGAAAGTTGGGCTAACCCACCTAGCCTATTTTGTTAGGCCTAGTTTGATTGGGCCATTTGCTTTTGAATTTAGGGCGGTTGACATGTTAATGTTATTCACCTATAAGTTCTTGGAAAAAAAATCAAATAACATGTCGTCTGTTTTGCCTAGTGTTCGGCCACTAGGCAAAACATGACTGATCATTTTTAATTCTAAAAATTGAGTTTTTAAGAATTTTATACTTAGAAAACCTAAAAAAACATCATAGATAACTTGATAAACCCATTCATAGCCTAAGAAAACCCTGAATCAAGATTAAATTGAAATAAAAAATCTTACCAAGATTATATATGTTTTTATCTGGAACTTAAAAACAAAAAAAACCCTAATGCGAGTTCCCTTCATTAAAAAAAACAATTTGACATCAATTTCACGGGGTGTTTTGGCTACTCAAATTAGTGCCAAAAGAGATTGATCACCATTTAAGATCAAGCTTGTTAATATAATTGCTGAAACATTTCATAATAGTAAAAAAAATAAAATAAAATAACATTGTTTTTATCTCAATTTAAATTCCGGCCTATACCAGAAATTTCTACCGAATACTGGTAGAAAGTTGGAATCATGCCGACTATTCTGTTTCGCATACAAGGAAAACAATTCATTTCCCGTAATATGAGGTGATGTGACTTGTCATTGTCACTTTTTTCATTCTATAATATATATACTATTGTTTGTTTATGAAATATATTGAAAATACGAAAATTAAAACAATAAAAATTAAAAAATAGATATTATTAAAAAAATAAAATGGTTGTCAACTTTGATTTTATAGAAAAATAAAATTATATTTATTTTTTTGTTTTTTAAGTTTTTTTATATAATTAATTAATTAATTAATTATATATGAACAGTACAATTAAGAAACGGCGCACCAAAACACTGCGAAATCGAAATATTTCATACCAATAAAAAAAATAAAACGGCAACCAAAATGGTATTGACAACTTTATTTAAGACAACAACGAATTTAATTGTTCATCCTGTTACAGAATTGACCTGCTCATTCTGTACATCCAAATGGTCGATTAGTTGAAACAAATTATGTATTTTATTTTTACTAGCCAGTGTAGTCAAGAAATCGTCGTCTACTCGAATGAACTCAGAGTTCATCATCGCCAATAGATCTCGGTGGTTCTTTCTCGTCGCCCTCGATTTCCCAGCAAGCGGCGGATGTGCTTAAACTATCCAGCCACACCTCGTCGGCAGAAAACGAGTTAGAATCGTTGTTGCGGTGCCATGACCACTGCGCCCGAGTTTCATCCACCATCCTCAGCCGTCCATGGCCGAAGCTCGCCTCTCGATACAGAGAAAGAGGCGACGGAGGGTTTTCAAACCTAGAAATTGCAGATGATCAGCATGCATGCATGCATATAAATTGAATATTAATGGCTGAAATTATCGGTTCTGCAAAAGTGAAAGCCGAATGGAGATGAAATACTTACGTCAATGCAAGTCCTTCACGATTCCCCCCATCTCCGATTGTTATATACATCGGGCCGCATGGATCAACCTTGTTATCATAAATCCTTGTCTGCCACCCAAAATAACACAAAGTCGATCGGCTTGGGGTAAGTTTTTTTTTTAGTTGGATTTTTCAATTAATTACCGAGATTAAGCTATATTTATATCAGAAATTGTACTCCCTCTCATATATATATATATATATATATATGAGATTTATGATTCTTTTTTATTATTAAATTTCCTAGTTATGTAAAGATAGAAGTACAACTTGTGATATATATACCTAATAATTTAGACGTGTCATACTAATTTAGATAAAAAGTAGAAAATTAGAGCTAAAATTGAATAAAAGAATGAAAATAATAACAACGAAAATGAAAATTAAAGTTTTTTAAAAAGTAAACCTGAAATATCAATTCTAAAGACGAATTATATGGACTTTCAAACGATAGTAAATCTATCTTATTATATTTTTTAATTTTTTAATATCAATAAACTATCTTATCTAAAAATTTAAACTATTAGGTGAGGCTCCAGGATATAATTTATATTATTCTCTAACACCCCATTCAAATAAAAACTCTCTGAGTTTGAAATTTGTACAAACCTATACTACTTTGTGCTTGATTTTTATAAAATAAGCTGGAGATGGTGAGATTTAACACCATGTCAAGGAACCTAAGAGCTTATGCTATTAGGCGAGACCTCAATATATAATAAATTATATTATTCTCTATTATTTTTTTTATTTTTTTTCCAGAGAAGGAAATTTAAATTTTGATTCCCTTTTTTAATATTTCTTTCATAAATCTTTTAATTGATTTGTTCTATTCTACGTGGCTTGACAAAAACCATCAATCTATCAAAACTAATTAATACCATTAATCAATTTCTTACACTATCAGTCATGAACATGGATGAAGGGATGATCATGGCGCTTAACCAATAATTGAAAGCACAAGTTCTTGTGTGACTAAAATTAATGAGTTAGAGGGGCAAGTATGACAAATATCTTGAACTTGAGGGACCATGAAATGTATTTTACCTAATAAATAAAATACTATAAACCGGGTGAAGTGGACTCACAAATCGTTCATATGCATGGACATGACCTGCAAACACAGCATCCACTCTTGCCTTGTACAGCAACTCTTCCATGGCTTTTCTCATGCTTTCTCCCTCGCCTTGATGGGCATTATTGGTATTATACCAGGGGGCATGCAGCAGCACGATGAGCCACGGTGTCTTCCTCCTATCAACGCTGCTCAGGTCAGCTTCCAGCCACCTGTACTGATCGGAGCCCTCGTCATAGTCTGTGTAAGATCCTAACATTATAACATGAGCGCCGGCAACGTTGAACGAGTAGTACAAATTCGAGCTTGAATTGCTCTCCTCGTATGGCATTAACCACCGTGCGTTGTAGGCCTTGAAGCCACGTGGCTGTATTATCGGGAAGGTTTCGATCTCATGGTTTCCTTCAGTCACCATCCACGGCCGCCGGCTAGCATGCGGCTCCACCAGCCGGCCAAATGAGTCCCACAGAGGCTGATTGGTATCGGCGTAAGATAAATCACCCGGTAGCAAGAACACATCGTAATCACGGCTGCTGGCATGTGCTAAGGTCGAACCAGTCCATTCTGTTTGCCCTAGATCTCCTGTAAATTATGTTTAAACAAACCTGTTTAACAATTTTTCAGGGAAAACAATTCTTGCAATAATGATTAAATTTCCGGATATATATTTTTTGCTATTGAAAGAATTCTATATTAACTTGTTGTGCTAACGTACGCATGGGGACATGTTAACCATAGTTATTAAATCGAGCCACTCTGTAATTCAACGACATAAAATTTAATCTTGGTCTGATTTTATTTTGGAACAATTTGATAAATCTGGCCGACCAAGTCGATTCACCTAGAACAAGGTGAAGCCTGGACATATAAATTTCAGAGATTCTTAATTTTTTAATGTTTATTCAATTAGAAAATCTAAATAATTTTGTTTTGGACTTGATTCGGGTTGGTCCAATAAACTTATCTTATAAGTTAGGTTTGATAATTATAATTTTAAATCAATAGTGGAATTGAAGACATGCTAAGACAATGACTCCACACAATTGCACACATATCAAATTCTTTGCATTTGCTTAAATGATCTCATATCCTAAATATTTTTTTGGATGTGAGGAAACTCCTCTCCTCATAAAACGTATTTTATGGGTCTAGATAAATGAATAATACCCCAACTGTCTCAGATTCTTACAAGGGATACATGCTCGTCCTGACTCAAACTTGCGATCTACTGTGCAGATCGCAAGCTCTCTATCGTCACGTTACATCCCTTGAGACATCCTAAACACTTTAATATAATTAATGCTTGTTTACAACTATCTTTAATTTTGTTGATTATGGAATTTTACGAGTAATTATTGCATACAGATTAAGATTAATATAGAACTCATCCCAGAAGTTAATGCAGGGATAAATGACGTGATTTTTCAAATATGCCAGTTTTTCTTACAGCATAGTATGTTTTTTTTTCATTACCATCATTTGTTTTTCCTGCACGATCGACCATCAGTAATACATGGTTATGAAATGATTTATAAGCAAAATGCTTACCAATCACGACGAATTCAAGCGGAAAAGTTGCCGGAGGAGTCTTGAAGGATAACTCAGGGCCGGAACCTCCACATCTATAGTAATAAACTGTTCCAGGCTCCAACGGTCCAATCTTCACATGGTGTATCTTGCCGGAGCTATAGAAGAAATAACGATAGGAAGTGTGGTTTCCGGTGACCTTTGCACTATATGTTCCCGGTTGCTTTCCATATTCTACAATCGACGGCGCATGTTTATCATCTGTAATCCATGTAACTCTCATGTGATCTCTCCCCACCAGCGAAACGTGCACCTAAAACCACACACATATGTATATATGTGTATATATATAGATATATATGTATGTATGTATATACGATGGATTATGCGGTGTATATACAATATTTACAGCTCGGAGAAGGGAGAGAAAGAAAATAACCTGCTGGGCTTCAGATTGCAATCGGTGATGAGGAGTGAGGATGATGTTGCGAGCAGGAGGTCGAGAGTAAGTTTCATCTTTTGATGCGCAGCACCGTGAGGAAAATCGGAGGAGGAGGAAGATGAAAGTCACAAGAGCATGCAGAAATTTCTCCATTTTTGTTTCTTGCTTAGAGAAGGCTAGAGATGTATGGAGGAGGGAGGGAGGAGTATTTAAAGATGGGTTTCAGAGTTTGAAATAATATTTTATGAAGCTAATTAAGTCGGATTGCAATGGCGTAAAGTAAGATAATAGGAATATTTTTTGGATATGCTTGCAGCAATCAAACTTCCAAGGTGGAACCACCTGGTACATGGGAGTTTGTCGTTTGTTAACCAAGCAGCTGGCTTCCTACCGACCTCCCGTTTTTTTTTTTTTTTTTTTTTATCATATAATAATTGTTTTTAAAAATTAAATTCAATGGAATCTTAGATTAATTTTGTATTTTTTATTTGAAAAAATATCAAAATAAAATATATTTTTTAAAAAATTTATTTTTATCAACACATTAATTTTCCTTCTCTTTTTCTAGCCCTTTTTTAACAATTGTTTTTAATTGCTTAGTATGTCAAAAGATATTATGATATTAAGTTAATGTAAAATAGGTGACTTGTTACTTTTATAAAATAATTAAAGCAGACAATGTCTGCTCCTAAGAAACTAAAAAAAAAAAAAAAAATAGCTAGGCTCTTAGGTGCGACCTTACTTTTAATGGGTAAGGCTTACTAGACACCTAAACTCGCATGCTTTTTTTTTTTTTTTTTTTTTGTTCATGAATCTCAATCTAATTTTTTAAACTATTTATTTAAAATATATTACATATATATTATTTTATTACATACTTAAATTAATTAGGAATATATCTTAGATATTGTTTTATAATGTACCATTCAATTTTTACTTTGTTTATGAATAAGATTATAGTTATATTTTAAAACCATTTGGAAGTGTTCTTTTAAACATTAGCAAGCGAACATCTATTTTGTTTATCATATAACTTACTAAAACAATCTAAAAAATATAAAGCCTAGTTGGGTTATAAAATTTAACAATTTTATTTTTTAAAACTATGTTTTACTTAATGATATAATAACAAAAATTGATGGTCGTGGAATTAAGCACCTACAAATATTAGGATGTTCATTTAATAATACAAAAACTTTATAAAAAACAAACCAAATAGATTATGAAAACTAATTCAAAATCAACCATATAATAGAAGATAAAATTAAAAAAAAATCCAAAGGAAAATTCAATCAAAAGAAAAAAAAAAGATGGAAATTTTTAAAAGAAAACTATTTGAGGTTATTATTAAACTAAATTCAGCAGATCAACCTTGAAACCTCTTGATCTGACACCATGTCTAGCCAGTATTTAAAATTAACCAGAATGAGAGTTGATCATATATGATCCAATCTACATGACAAGTTCAAAGACAATCCGATCGCTTGTTAAAATCATGGTTTAACAATGAAAAAATAATTCAAGATGATATTTTTTTTTAATAATGGGATGATGACTTATTGGATCAACCTAGATTTTAAGGCTTAATTTGCAAAACCTAGATCATGGGCTACACAAAAAATTTAAAAAATATTTTTTTATTAAGAATTATTTTTAATTTAATAATAAAAATAAACGTTTGGAAAAATCAAATATCAGTACAATGTTAAAATGTTTATTTTATATTTCAGTAATTTTGAAAAGAAAAAATTGAAGTGCTCCATTAAAAAAGAATGAAACATCGTAATGTTCTCCACTACACACACACACACACACACACACGTGCGCACACGCACGTGCACACACACACACACACATGCATATATAGTTGAGCTTAGGGTGAATATGAACTTTAGTCCTTGAATCTGTAAAGACTACAAGATAGTCCCATTCATGTTATTTTATTAACTTAAGATAGAGTGCACGAATTCCTTATTGATATAGTCGGTCACGCACATACGTGTTTTAGAAGTCAAGAAAACAAAGTACGATTCTTTTGAAATATTAAGGACTAAAATAAAATAAAATAAAATAAAATATTCAGTTCTCTAACCTTTATGAACCAGCTTGTAGAAGATCCGAGCCAGTAATTCATCAATTTCCATACTTGATGCTCCAAGCATGTGGGGGACAGAATTTCTAGGTTATATTAAAGGGAAAGGGAATCGATTATCATTATTTTTTCTATATTATAATTTTTTTTTATTAATATAGGTGCCTAGGTCAATTTACGTGCAATTTGATTAATCCCACGGGTCTTGAAATTAATGACTATGTAAATCTTTAATGAGCTTGATTGAAACATAACTATAATTTTATCATATTCAAACTCTCAATCGAATTAAATTATAACAAGACATGGTTATAGACTGCAAGAATTTTATTTTATTTTATTTTATTTATTTTAATTAATAATTAAATATTGTTTTTACAAATCCAAAAATATTAAACAACCCCAACTAAAGTAAATAACATATTCATGAAAATCTAAAATAATCTAATTACTTAAAAACTTTATGATGGACTTGTTATCAAAAAGGAAGTAGCCCGAGGGTTTGAGTTCTAATCAATAATTAGTCGGGTTTAAATAAATGGAATCATATATTTATATATATAATAACCAATAATTAACAACTTGATTTTCATAGTTCAGACACTATATATTTAATATTAAAATAATAATTTAGTACTTTTGTCAATTTAATATCTTAGAAAAATAGAATAAAGAAAAAGTGATTAAGTAAAATGGAGAAATATCATCAGAGTACAAATAGGTAATTTGGATAAAAAAAGTCAATTAAAGGAGGTTGACCGTTTAAACAATGTTTTACACTGTTCATCCAGACTCAGATTCACCGTGGATTGGAATAGTAAAATTACATAATAAAATACATATTATTTGTATACTAGAACAACAACCAAGTGACTTTGGCCGAGTGGTTAAGGCGTGCGCTGATAAGGTCCCCACGAGAGTTTGAATCTCTCTAGCCATGAAAATGAAATTGCTAACTAATACAAGTATTATTTATATACTAAAACTGCACAACAAAGTCGTTTGACCGAGAAGTTAAGACATGCGGCTTCCCACAACGAGAATTCGAATTTCTCAGGCTATAAAATTGCACTTTTAAACAGTAATGAACAATGAAGTCACTGTTCAATATTGTTTGAAAAAGTGCTTTTTTTTTAATAATCGGGGTGTCCGGATCAGATTACGAGTACCATGATTAATCTATGAACCCACTTCTTTTTTATATTTTTTTTCCACTTATACATTTCTTTTGGGGTTTTTTTATAGCCAGAGTGTCCAAACCAGTTTATGCGCACCACAATTTTTTTTCCACATATACATTTTTTCTTATCTCCGGATCCATTTTTTTTTTACATTTTTTTCTTGTTTTTTTCCCACGTATATATTTTTTTGATAACTGGGGTGGGGTGTCCAGAGCAGCTTACGTGCGCCACGAATAATCCCTAGACCTATTTTTTTTAACATTTATTTCTATTTTTTTCCAACTTATAATTTTTTCTTTTATAACCAGTGTGTCCGGGTCAGTTTACGCGCACCACACTATTATTTTATAGAATAGTTAAAGGAGATCGCAATTTCAAATAGTAATGAACAATGATTTTGACTGTGGTTTTTGTTGTTCATTACTATTGGAAAAGGTTAATTGAACTGTGGTTTAGGTGGGAGATGGCTGAGGTGTTTGGGAATGTGTTTGGAAAGCTTTTTTTTTTTTGAAGAAATTTCATTTTTTATTTATTTTAAATTATAAAAATTTGGTGTTTCTAGATAATTTTGATGTGTTTATGTCAAAAATAAATTTTAAAAAATTAAAAAAATATCATTTTGATGTATTTCTGAACGAAAAACACTTTCAAAATCAACTTTAACCACACTCTCAAATAGGCACGACATGTGGTTGAGGTGGAAGGTAAAAGACAAATTGAACTGCTAGCTAAATTTTGTCATTTAAATGACATTTATTATATATGAGTTTTTTATTTTGGTCCTTATACTTTTAATCTTGGATTCTATTTTAATTCCTTTATCTTTTATATATATATATGTCTTAAATGGTTCCTATTTTGTTTTATATTTATATATACATGCTCTTAGTTTTTTTTCTTATTTTTATTATTTCCACAGTTATTAAAGTTTTTTTTATTTAATTTTTAAATTTTAATTTGTGTTGGTGATCATTTGAAAATTATTATTTATTATTTTTTCTCTTTTTTTTTTATTCTTCAAGTCAAATAAGTTTTTTAAATCTAATAATATTTTTTTTTGTCATTTTTTTTTTAATTTATTTTATTAATATTATTAGGTGTTGAAATTTCTAATTATTAAAGATACGACATTCAAAATAATGATTATTTGTAAGTTTTGTTTTCCTTATAAATATGCTAGACTAATTATATATTTTGATATTTATTCAATATTAGTGTCTTAATATGTATGTGTGTGTGAGTGTGTGTGTGTGTGTGCGCGCGCGTGTGTAAATGAACTAGGTTTTTTTTTTAAATAATTAATATCAATATTTCAAAATATTTTTAATATAATAATATGAGGAATAAATCTTATAAAATAAAAAAATAATTTAATTTTTTTTCTAACAATAATTATGGTGTCATCGATAGTATGAACAATAATAATTAGAATATGAATTATTTATAATAATATTTTTAATGACAGTTATATTAATTATGACAATTTAACAATCATGACAATAACAATGACAATAATAATCGAAATAATTCATCAGTTGATGTTATTTTTCTTGGAGGTTGACATTTGCGGCTTTTTTATGTATGATATTTCATATCTAATATTATATAAATAAATAATATACAAAGTGACACATATGCGAGCATGTGGAAAAATTGGGGTAGTTTATCTACAATAAAAAAAAAGAGTCACTTGCCCTCCACTTCGCCGTAGCCATAAATAAATTTTTTAACATGCAAAAAAATATTAATGGTCATAGATTTTTTTATAATGCTATAAATCTGAGGAAAATAATTAGCCTGCAAAACTTTCAATTCTTACTATAGCAAAATTATTTACAATAATAGTAATAATTATTGTATATTAGGTTTTTATATATTCATTTTATTATGCAAAATGAGTTTAAAATAATGATGTTGATTATTTTTAAGGATTTTTCTCTTAAATAATTATATATTTTGGTATTTGTTTTAATATTAACACCTATATATATATATATAAAGTAAATATTTTTAAAAAAAATCTCAAAGTAATTTAATCTTAGTATTCTGGAATACTTCAAATATAATAATATGAAATCTTGGAAAATAAAAACAAATGAATTTTTTATAACGATAATGATAGTGCTAATGATAATATTGTCATTAATGATTATAATATTAATTATTTATAATAGTTGTTACAATAACAACTATAATAATTGTAACAATTTAACAATCATGACAATAACAATAAGAATAAGAATAAAGATAATGCATTAATTGACGTTGTTTTTGTAAAAAAATGACTTTTGTAACTTTTTCATATATGATAATTTAGATATAATATTACATGAATAAAAAATATACGAAGCTACACATAGACAAAACATGTGAATTTATTTTTGTCAAATATCTACAAATACAAAATATATGAGTCAATTTTCTACACTTCGCCGCAAACAAAATCAAATTTTATAATATGTCAAAAGATATTAATGGTTCTTGATTTTTTTCATAATGCTATATATTATAGCAAAACAATCAATCTAGAAGACTTTAATTTTTTTAATATTTTTATTTTATTATAAATAATGCATTTAAAATAATAATAAAAAATATTTTAAAGTTTATTTCTCTTAAAATAATTATATATTTTAATATGTTTTTAATATTAACGCCTTAAAAAATATAACAAATAACTACCAGCTGAATATTAATTATACATGCATAAGAAAATAGTTTTACTCTCATTTTACACCACCAAAGGTGAACTTTGTTTTTTAACCAAAGCTATATTTTACAAAGATAAATTCTAATAAAAATTAAAAGTCAAAACTCAGATTATATATACATAAATACAAAAAAAATTATTTAAAATTATAACAAAATCACTAAAAAGAATAAAGGGATCGAAACTAAATAAAAAAAAAGAATTATTTTTTTTCCTTACAAAAATTTTGATTTTGTTAATTTAATCTTTCTGTTTAAATTATTTACATATTTTGTTTTCATTTTGGCCCATATACTTGTAAGTCTTTATTTCAATTCCTTTATTTTTTAGATATATTTCTAAATAGTCTCTATTTTTTTCCATTATTTTTTAGATATATTTCTAAATAGTCTTGATTTTTTTCCATGTTTATATATATACGCTCTTAATTTTGGTTTTTAATTGTTCATTTTAGGTGAAAAAAATCAATTTCTAACAATTTAATCTATTATAATTTTACTAATTAAATATTAAAATAACCAATTATAATATACACAAAATTAATCAGTTTTCTATATAAAAAAGCTCGGTGCAACGCGCGGGCAATTAACCTCGTGGTAATTATAATTCAAGCGATTATTTAACTTTTATATATAATATAAGGACTATTTAATTAGTTTTAATAAAATATAAGGACTATATAAAAAAGATAACCTTGTTGGTCCATCGATCTACTGTTCTGTATCAGTTGTGTTAATTTGGATCGCCATGAATTTTTTATTTTTGTAATGAGAAGCTTCCATACACTTCCTTTGCAATCCAAATGTGTGTTTTAAAAGCATCTAGTAGGTGACCAGTGATAATTATTCTCTTTATGATGTTAAGTTTGATCCTTGTGGTTGTTAATGTGATGACTACTAGAAGCTTACATGGTGTATAATTTTAAAACCCGTAGGACTAGTCCCTCGACTAGGGATTAATTATTAAACTAGCTCCGACACTTACGTTAATAAAAAAATATGTCTATTAATAGGGATCCACTGCCCATTATAAGTTTAGTTATTTTGGAAATATTTGAAAACAAAAACTAATTTAATCAGGCTGAATATAGGGATTTTCTTTAATGATTTAAGAAATTGGTTGTAAGGCTGACTCTAGTTATCAAATACAAAAACTCTTATTGCTCTTCTTTTCCACTATTTGGTGTGCTTTCACAGGTGCTCAAGCTAATAAAATTTATGGCAACATGATTCTATTCGTGAAGTATTTCGATAGGTAGGCATTCATCTGCGCAGATTTTCCTTTCTTCCTCTGCTCTCATTCTCCTCTGCTGAGACCTCTACCTTTTGTTTTTCGTCCGTGTATTGAGCACAATGTTACTTTATGGTCTCGAGTGGTGCAACGTGATGATAAAAATTTTGTGATCTACATAATAAATCTCGAATTCGAGTTAGTACATATAATTTTTATAATAACCAGGATTTTACTCGCTTACCTGGATATCTGGATCCGCAAAATATATGTATGCCACATCCTTCCCTTTTCACTGAATATCAGAGTGTTGGGGTTTCCATGGTTGCATTTGCACCTCTCATCTTCCTCTTTCCTGGTTCTGTCGAGGGCTTTCGCATGAGGAACCGGCGTTGTACGTACGATCCACTCAGTACGTGAAAGCCAGAACTTGCCCCTGCAATCTTCACCACTGCTTCCTTCCTGCTCGGTGCTTTCACTTCGGTCCTCTCAGGATTCCTATCCAGGTTTGAAAATTGCTACCTTTGACAACGCAAGCTGTAATGGGTTCTCTTCTTGCTGCAAATGGTTTGCTGGAGGAATTGCTGAGATGACTGGCATGAGTCTCTGTGGTTCTTCTGTGATCAGCCGTGCAGGAATTTCTGCAGATGATGTCCTGAACCCAAAGGTTTTCATTGGTCCGATTGTGGGTGCCATGCTTCCTTCCTCACTGGTTCTCTTCCATGGCCATATTGAAGAGTGTGGGAGGTGCACAAGGTTTGAAGATGGTGGTTCGCAGGCAGCTCAACACCATTCCTGGCCTCAAGGAAGGTCAAGCCAGGCCTGATTGTGCCACCTGTCAAGATCTATACCGTTGCATTATCAAGGAGATGATCCCACCAGGTGCTCTTGCCATATTAACACCACTCATTGATGGAATCTTCTCCGGTATTGAAACTCTTTCTGGTTTTCTGGCCGGTTCTCTTGTTTCTCGTGTCCGGGCAATGATATTACTGCAACATATGCACTAATTTTCTAGTGTCAAGGGACAAATATTGCACAAATTGTTTGAAATAATATTCTTTTTGAATGTTCAACATTCATTTAGAGAGAACATATTTCGGAGGTTTCGACAACTGGCTAGATGCTTTCGAGGAGAATACAAAGCTGAAATTTTACCTCAATAAAGATGAGATTACCCTCCTCCATCATTTCATTTATTTATAAATAGAGGTGGATTCCATGCTCCAATCATTATGAAATTCAAAGCCAAAGTTGAGAAAAACTATTTTTCAGTCTAGAATTTTCTTCTTCCCTTTCCAGCCACCACTTCTCCCTCTCTTTTCCTCCACCTCCAGCAACGACACCACCACTGACATCACTTTCCTCCGGCAAGGCAAGCATTGCTTTTCTTTTTGCCCCCAAAATTGCCCCCTTAGCCAGTAATTCCATGCATAAATTCTGCATGCAATGACTATTTAATTAACTTTTGTTAATGGGTTGGACCCTATTCCCACCTATCACATATGGGTGGGTCGGGTCCAACCCAAACCAAAATAAATGGGAGAAACATGTTTGGTTGATCCGACCAAACTCCATCTAGGTTGGTCTAGCTTAAATTAATTGTAGACTTTAATATTGTTGAATATACCCTCGGGTATTAAAGATATGAAAAAAATTATGATGCTAAGATTCAGATTTTAGAGCAATTATGTTTTTTATCCAATAAGATAAAGACTCTTTCATGAAGAGAGGTCTATCTTGAACTTTAAAAAAGAGCAGCTAATAAAAAAATTGACCCATAAAAACAATTAAACAACAATACAGTTTGAGTTGATCTATTTTAAATTAGTTGTAGACTTTAATATTGTTGAGTATACCCTCGGGTATTAAAGATATGAAAAAAATTATGATGTTCAAATTCATATTTTAGAACAGTTATGTTTTTTAACCAATAAGATAAAGACAACCTCATGAAGAGAGGTCTATCTTGAACTTTAAAAAAAACCAACTATTAGAAATTTGATCTAAAAAAATAATTAAACAACAATGCAGTTTACCTTAGATATGATGCACTTGGATGATACATCTTCCTTTGTATAACAAGTTGTTTTACCTAGATTCTCGTAGATTATTAGATTTTCTAGTGACCTTAATACTAGAAACAAATATTCAAAATTATAATTATAATTTTATGATTACTCATATTTACTTTTCACACACAATATCTCAGGGAGACAGAAAATATTGTCACTACACTTATCACCAATTTTATTTTATTGAAAAAAAAATTGATGTTTTAAACTAATGTTTTGTTTGGTATGACTTCTACAAATAAAAATATTGATGTTTGGTATGTACTCAGGAAGTCTAAGTTGATTCTACAATTCTAGACAAGAATTAACAAGCAACACCATTATCCATATAAACTGTGTGGGGAAAGCACTGTAGCTCCCCACACATTTCACTGTAGATAATGTGTTCAAGCTAGCTTAAGCGCACCACATCTAATTCCAGGATCCACTTTTTTCTTTGTTGCAGTGCTTTCCCGTCACATTTTTTTCCTGTTTTTTTTCTTATACATTTTTTTTATAACCAGGGTCTACAGGCTAGCTTAAGCGTGGACCGAATTAATTTTTTTTAAAATATGGATTGCTATAGTGCTTTCCCGCTTATACTTTTTTTTTGTTCTTTTTTCCACTTAATACATTTTTTTTATAACCAGGGTCTTCGGGCCAGCTTAAGCGTACCATGACTAATCCCCGGACCAGATTTGTTTTTTGATAATCGGGGTGTCTAGGTCAGCTTGCACGCACCACAACTAATCCTCAGACTATTTTATTTTATTTGTTTTTGATTTTTTTTCCTTATACCTTTTTTTTGTACACTTATACATTTTGTTATAACCAGGGTCTTCGGGCCAGCTTAAGCGCACCACGATTAATTCCTGGACTGAATTTTTTTAAACAATATGGATTGTTACAGTTTTTTCCCACTTATACTTTTTTCCCACTTATACTTTTTTTTATAACTAGGGTTTTCGGGCCAACTTAAGCTTTTGTTTGTTTGTTTGTTTGTTTTTCATTTATACATTTTTTTCTAATTGGGATCTATGGGCCAGTTTAAGCGCGCCACGACTAATCCCCGAACCAAATTTTTTTCCTTTTAACCAGGGTGTCTAGGCTAGCTTGCGCGCACCACAACTAATCCTCGGACCCTTCTTTTTTTGATAACTAAGGTGTCCGGATCAACTGACATGCACCACAAATTGTATAAGTACGTATATACCTTCTAGAAGACAAAATCCAAGAGTTGGCTATAAGGGTGTATTGGTATATTGTTTTTCACACTTATAGATTTTTTTTTTATAATCGGGGTCTCCGGTCCATCTTAAGCACACCACGACTAATCCCTGGACCGAATATTTTTTTTATAACCAGGGTGTCCAGACTAGCTTGCGCGCACCCAAACTAATCTTCGAACCTTTTTTTATAACCGGGATGTCTGGGTCAACTAACGAGCACCACAAGTTGTATAAGTACGTATATACCCCTATAATACAAAATCCAAGAGTTGGCTATAAGGGTGTATTGGTAATTTATCAATTTTAATTAAATTTTCTGTCGCGGTACTGTGGACGTGTCTTCGGGCGTGCCGTCAATTTCCGAGCTCACACACATTTTGGACGGTGCATGCGGCATCGTAGAACGTCTAAAAATGTATTAGTTTTTTATATATTTATTTTATTATGGAAAATGCGTTTAGAATAATGCCATGATATAAAGGGTATTTTCATTTTTTTTTTCCATTTTTGTGCATAGTATAATAACCATAATACCCTCAAATAAGACAAAAACCAAGAATTGTCAGTGGAGGTGTCTTAGTAATTTCATATTTTTAGTGCACAATAAAATAACTTTTGTAGCCTCAAATAAGACAAAACGGAAGAGTTACTTGTGGTGGTGTTTCAAACATTTCACGTTTAACTATATATGCATAAGAGAGAGTGTCATTCTCATTCTACATCACCAAAGCTAAACTTACTATGTTTTTTAATGCAAGTTGTATTTAATACAAATAAAAATTAAAAATCTAAACTAAGAGTAAAGGTGTATACATACAAACAAAAAATTAAAACTTATCTTAGAAAGACCAAAAAAATCAAAGGATCGAAACTAAACCAAAAAATAAAAGAATAAAAACCAAAATACACAATAAGAAATTATATATGTTAAAACTAGATAAAAAAAAAAATTTAATCCCTGCAGCGGAGCCCGGGTTTATGGATGCCAATACAGTTTATTAAAATTCTATAATACTTCATTTAAGTATTCAAGATTTATTAAAAATTCCTTTCAACATATACAATTTTAGTTTTATTCATGATTTAGGTAATCACGAGATTGGCTTTCATCAAATATAATTTGGCTTTACGGGATTAGCATCCTAGATTCTTACCCTCCGAGCCACATCACTCCTCTTAAGAACACATTAAAATTTGTTTTCCATGCATCCTCGTAAAAGAGAAGTTGGTTGTGTTCAAGATGGAAGACACAAAATTTATTACAGAATCGTGCAGATGCAGATACTCGAGACATGCAGTTCTGAGATTATGACCACTCATGTTTTTGCCCCTGTTTAACTTGCTATCTTGCTTGAGGAACCACTCCAGTTCCGAAATTTACAGACACCATTTCAATTGTTCCTTCCGATCTGTTCACTCGACTTATCTCCATAGCCAAACAGTGGTTCAGTCCCATGACTACCTGAGTCATGGCTGGTCTCTTGATTGAAGCTCTCGATGCACAAGCCATTGCTAACTCCACAGCTTTCCACACCGAATCAAGGAGATAATCTCCTTGCAGTCTCGAGTCAACAATGCCTTTAATCTCACCTCTTCCGAGCAATGTGCTAGCCCAATGAATTATATGAGCCTGCTCTTGATCGCCGTCGATGACCGGCCGGCTTGCTATTATTGCCAGGAGCACAACCCCGAAGCTGTAAACATCACTTTTCTCTGTCAGCTTGTTTGTGAAATAATACCTGCATCAGGAGAAGCAAAACCAGTTTCAGCAATAACTTCTGGTTTCGGAGAGTCTACTTGTTGTTTTTAAGGATTTCTAGCTGATGACTTGATTATGTTGAGCAGGAAAATTAGCACAGGAAGAGGATTAGTACTTACTCAGGATCAATGTATTCTCTTGTGCTACCTTCAATCGTAAAGATTTTGGACAGCCCAAAATCGGCTAATTTGGCCTGGAAATTTTCATTCAACAAGATGTTTGTAGGTTTCAGGTTTCCATGGATGATTGGTGGCCTGCAACCATCGTGAAGATACTCCAACCCTACACTCCAAATTGAAAAGAAAATGACAGCAGAACAGGTAGAAAAAGGAAAGATAGAACTGAGGAAGCTGCTGGCTGACCTTGTGCGACATCCTTGGCTATTTGAAGCCTCTCTTGCCAGCTCAAAATATTTGCGTTTCTATCTACATTCATGCAGTACACTAGTTATGTTCTTATTCAAAGCTCTAACCGGAAGGATTCGAATTTTGATGGTACAAGAAAATAGTCGGATGGGAACAGAAAACAACACAGCAGCTTGAATTTCTGATGAAAGTGAAGAGATGAGAGCAGATATAGATACCTAATAGAATATGCTCCAAGTTTCCATTTATCATGTGCTCAAAGATGAGTGCCCTATTGGAATCTTCGTCACAGTAACCAAAACATGTTACCAGGTTTCTGTGATGCACTCTCGTAAGAAGTTTGGCCTGCAAATCCCAGATGAGATTTAGTTCAGAATATATATGTGACTGCAATCCACTCAATCATGGAATTGATGTTTGACGTACATCATCAGAGAATTGCTTGTACGCTTGAGCAACTGATGGAGAGAAAATCTTGACAGCAACTCGAGTTCTATCCACGTAGCCATGGTAAACTCTTGCAAATTGTCCCTCGCCAAGAATCCTCCCAAAATTGGTTGTAATGGTGAGAACCTCAGAGTACGAGAAATGTCTTTCGTTTAACTTCGGTGCTCTCGTATGCTCATTTACCCCCCCTGAATTTGTATCTGATATAAAATCTTATGAGTCACAGAACCTACTGTGATCCTAGAAATCTCAAGCCATACAAATGAAACTGTTGTTTACCTTGCCTTCTCCTCTTACAGAACAAAAATACTGCAATTGCAATTAGTACAAGGATAAAAACTGGAATAACTGTTGCCACCACTGGAACAATGGCCTTGTTTTTGCAGTCGGATGAACAAAGAAGTTTATTTTTTTCCACACTTGAAGAGTCAAAGTTGATGAAATAAATGTAAGATATCGTTTATCAAAATTCCCTTTTTCGTTAGATTTGAACTAGAAACTCAAGTGCAGGAAATGAAAAATTATTCATCATAGAAACCACTAACTTCAATATGAGTGTCCCATTCTTTGATCTCTCATTTAGATCCGATGGAACCGAACCTGAAAGCTCATTTTCTGATAGGTTTCTGCAGGGGTAGAAAAGCCTTGATCAGTACCAAAAGCAGTAGAGAAGTTATATATCTGAAAACAAGAACTTACAAGACCCTCAGGTATGGCAATTGAGACAGGAAGTGAGGAATGGATCCTCGAAGATTATTGTTCGATAGATCGCTGAACAAAGCAAGTTATGTTTCCATTAAATATAAGATCTGATTGAATAAACCATCAGTCAAAATTTTAAAATTCTTGTTTATAATCAAGGGACTTGTGTACTTACAGATACTGTATCATTTTGAGATTGAATATGTCAGGAGATATCTCTCCAGTGAGTCCACTCGAGGACAAGTCCCTGAACGTATTTAAACAGTTCCATTAACATATAGCTGAAAGAATGAGGGAAACTTTGCTGCTACGAGGCCAGGACTTTAAATCCAAGAAAAAGTACAGAAATCCAATAAAGTTTGCTTCAACAAAGGTATGATACTTACAGGGATGTGATTCTGGGGGGGTCATAAGCATCATAGCTACAATTGAGACCTTGCCACCTAGCTGATTTTGGTCCACATGGATCACCTTGCCAGTACCTCTTCACTTTGTAGTATGACTTTATATTCATCACAGCATGAACTGGAACTCAGGAGAACACGATGAAGTGCTTTAATTGTGGGTTAGAGGTGATATTTTTGGAGTGCATGAAAAAGAAAAAAGAAGTGCATATTGTGAGCAAGGACAAACCATCGTCTTCATAAGTTTCTGCTTGTAAAAGTTCGTGTACTCGATATATCTCAACGGCATTGAGCAAGGGTGGGAGAGTTGAGTTTATGGTTTTTTTGATCGAAACCGTAAAATCTGTTCCTTTCAATGGGGATATACTGCTTAGTGTAGTTCTCTCCAAGTATTTTGGAACAATCGGTCCACTCCACAGCGTTTTGTTGACATAGATGTTGAATTCTCTGGTCTGGTTTTCTGGCAGATTTTCAATTTCAGCGAAGTGCATGTAGAGAAAAAACTGGCTGGTGGGATCGTCACGTGTAAAAGAGAATGCTATGGGATTGCTTTGGTTGATCGGAACAGCTGCTCCTTGCATGATGGCAGATGGGACACCGTACTTGTCATCATCTGGTGATTTAATGGCGTAGCCAGTCTGTTTTACTTCCCATTTTCGAGACGGAAAAGGTGACCAGATTCGATCATAGACATCGACCGAGAACCTAGATGATATGTTGCTGTATACTGAGAAATTTCTGGCTAATACTAAACAGTTGAGGTAATGTATGAAAACACGAAAGAAAATGGCTCACCTGATCGAATCTGAAAGAGCTAAACCAAGCCTGTTGAACACCAACTGAGATACATTGCTTTGAGTTTTATCGTCCAAAAGCCTTAGCTCCAAAACTGATATGAAAGGTGTCCCAAAACCTGTGTTCACAAGACAAATGTCTATAGAATCTGAGGAAAGGAGGTGGACGATTTCTGTTGTGAAGAGATCGGAAGCGTCAATCAGTGTCACGGTTTCCCACCAGTTGACTCCAAGATACAAGTCAAATCTTGGGACATCGTCGAGTTCATCATAGTTACCATACAAAAATCCTGCTCGGATCAGATACTTGTTCTTGCTGCGCAGAGGCTTCAGGGTGTAACAGATTTTGTTTCCATCAGGGAAGCTTCTGAGATTGAGATATTGCTTGTCTATATCGGTCTTGTTGATTTTGGGTGATATATCCTTATTCACTCCAGCGTCTGTATAGTTTTCATCTGAAATGTAACGGAGGCCTGTGATTTTATCTTTATAGCTTGAGCCTTCCGTTATGCCACAGTCTATGCTAATGAAACCTGAAAGATGCGCAGATTCAGATGGGGGTTAGTTTATGATCTGTGAAAACAGATAATATTGGCATCTAAAGTGATGAGATTGCTGAACCTGATTGATCCTGAGCATGAACTAGAGATGGTGACAGACAAAAAGCCGCGGCCAACACTGCAAGGAGGAAAAGCTCAAGCACTTCCATGGCATCGATCCAATCAGTCTCCGGTGTCTCTTCTCTGCAGAATCTAGCTTATAAGCATTGCTGTCCGAGCTGCTAGTTGCAAATTCATATTTTACAGGGACTTGGGAGAAAAAACGAAACTGAGGAAGAACATTTCCTGACAGCAATGTTTATGGAGAGAAAGCCTGCCTTGACTAGTAGCATGCCAAGGAGATTAATATCCATTTCTTTTACAATTTGCATTTGTAAAAGACATAACAAATTCATTCTTGATTTCTTCAACGTTCTCATCTCTCCATCCCACTTGTCCTTCAACATCACCGCAGGCTCACATAATAATAATAAACTCTCGTTCTCTCAGCTTTCTCCTGGACAGGTTTCATTTAGATAGTCTAAACCTCTCTCTCTCTCTCTCTCTCTCTCTCTCTCTCTCTCTCTCTCTCTCTCTCTCTCTCTCTCTCTATATATATATATATATATATATATATATATATATATATATGATTCCGGTTATTCAACTGAATTTTGTATCCCTCAACTCTCAACTACTACCGTGCTATATATATATATATATATATATATATATATAATAACCAATAATTAACAGCTTGATTTTCATAGTTTCAGAGACTATATATTTAATATTAAAATTATAATTTAGTACTTTTGTCAATTTTATATCTTAGAAAAAGTGATTGAGTAAAATGGAGAAATATTATGAGAGTACAAATAGGCAATTTGGAACAAAAAATATTAAATCGAGAATGATCATTGTAATTCAAGGAATTATTTAATTATCATATATAATATAAAGACTATTTAATTAGTTTTCATAAAATATAAGGACTTTTTAAAACGATAACCCTGGTGGTCCATTAATCTAGTACTGTTTCAGTTGTGTTAATCTAGATCATCATGAATTTAATTTTTTTAATGAGAAGATTTCATCCACTTCCTTCCAAGTCAAAATGTGTTATTTAGTAAGATGATTATTGAAGGTTATATGATCGTTAATTTCAGGTCCCCGTGGGATTAGTTAAGGTGCGCACAAACTGGTCTGGATACCTAAGTTAATAATAAAAAAATTGTCATTTAATAGGGATCCACTGTCTATCAAGTTAGGTATTTTAGAAATATTTAAATACAAAAACTTATTTAATAAGGATGAATATAGGAATTTTCTTTAATGATTTAAGAAATTGGTTGTAAGGCTGAATATAGTTTAACTTATTTAATAAGTAAAAAAAAATCCATTTATATTTATAAAACCCTAAATCATACAAATAGTTTTTGTTGATCAATGCAGACTGATAATTCAAACTCAAAGCTGAGAAAAAACTATTTTTCAGTCTAGAATTTTCTTCTTCCCTTTCCAGCCACCACTTCTCCCTCTCTTTTACTCCACCTCTAGCAACGACACCACCTCCGACAACCATCCAACAACTTCCCTACAATACCAGGAGTACCTTCGACCATCACTTTCCTCCGGCAAGGCAAGCATTGCTAAAATTTAGACTTTAGAACAATTTTGTTTTTTACCCAATAAGATAAAAACTCCCTCATGAAAAGAGATCCATCTTGCATACTAGAAAAGACCAATTAATATAAATTTGACCTAGAAAAATAATTAAATAACAATACAGTTTACCTTAGATAGGGTGCACTAAGGGTGATATGTTTTTTCTTGCACATAAAATTCTTTTACCCAGACTCTCGCAGACTATTAAGTTTTCTAGTGATTACAATTCTATGATTACTCACAACTCCTTTTCCACACAACATCTCTAGAGACAAAAAAATGTCGTTAGTGCACTTATCATCAATTTTTATATTATTGAAAAAAGATTGATGTTATAAACTAATGTTTTGTTTGTTATGACTTCTACAAATTAATTGAAGTAATTTTTAAAAATTTGACTATATAAAAAGATTGATGTTTGGTATGTACTCACGAAGTCTAAGTTGATTCTATAATTCTGGACAAGAATTAACAAGCAACACCAATACTTTATTGAAGTATTCAAGATTTATTAAAAATTCCTTTCACCATACACAATTTTGGTTTTATGATTTAGGTATACATTAGATTGCCTTTCATCAAATATTGTAAGAATTTGAAATACTAGTAATTTCAATATATTCAGAGAAGAATTTCTCTTACAATTGGGAATCAACTTATAGACAAATTCCTAGACTAAATTAGCTAAAATAAAGGTTACTTTAACAGTTACTTTACACAATACATATAACAGGTAATTAACGGCCGTATTTAATACTCCCCCTCAAGTTGGAGCATAGATATTTATCATGCCCAACTTTTTAATTGCGTCATAGAACACTCTTCCGGAGACTGTTTTTGTGAGGATATCGGCTAGCTGGTCTTCAGAATGAACAAATGGAAATTGTATGATTTTCTTATCAAGATTTTTCTTAATAAAGTGTCGATCAACTTCAACATGTTTGGTATAATCATGTTAAACAGGATTATGAGCAATTTCGATAGCTGCCTTATTGTCACTGTGTAGACCTATAGATGTCCCATACTCAATTTCCAGATCTTATAATACCTGTTAAATCCAAAGTAATTCACACACACCATGAGTCATACCTCGGTATTCTGACTCTACACTTGACCTGACGACCACTTTTTGCTTCTAACTTTTCCAAGTGACAAGATTTACTTCTACAAATATAAAATATCTGGATGTCGATCTCCTATCAGTCTGATTTCTTGCTCAATCCGAGTTTGTATACCCTTCAATATCTTGGACCTCCTTAGAAAATAGAATTCCTTTTCCTGGTGTACTTTTTAGATACCTTATGATCTGATACACATCTTCCATATGTTCTCCTGGTGAATGCATGAATTGACTTACCACACTTAATGCATAGGCGATATCTGGCCGAGTATGTGATAAGTATATTAGTTTTCCAACTAGCTGTTGATAACATTCTTTGTCCGTTGGCGTCTAATCTTCTATTTGTACCAGTTTGTGATTCATTTCCATAGATGTATCTACCGTTTTGCATGCAAGCATTTCGGTTTCTGTCAATAAATCTAACACATATTTTCGTTGTGATAGACATATCCCTACTTTTGACCTTAAGACCTCAATCCCTAAGAAGTGCTTCAGTTGTCTGAGATCTTTCATTTCGAATTTCGATGCTAGAAACTGTTGTAAAGCCTTTCATCCTTCTGGATCATCTCCTATTAAGACCACATCATCCACATATACTATTAGTACCATTACCTTTCCTCCTTTGATCTTTATAAACAAAGTATGATCTGAATTAATTTGCGTATAGCCAAATTCCTTTATCGTGGATGAGAATCTTCTGAACCATGCCCAGGTTGACTGCTTTAGACCATATAATGCCTTCTTGATATCAAATTATTGTAAGGCCCAGTCTCGATTCACTATTATAGATATGGAATCCGTATGGTGTTTATTTTTGCAACTAGTGCAAAAGTTTCTTGGTAATCCACTTCATACTTCTGTGTATATCTCTTTGCTACTAACCTTGCTTTGTATCTATCAATACTCCTATATGCTTCCAACTTCACTATGAACACCCATTTACACCCAACTTTCTTTTTTTCTTTTGGTAGTTGACATAGCTCCCAAGTGTTATTCTTCTGCAGTGCTTCCATTATCTCATTCATCATTTTGGTCCACTTTGGGTCTGCTAATGCATCCTGTATATTACTAGGAATAGACACATTGGATAATTGATTAACAGAAAATGCATATGATTCTAATAATCTATGGGTAGAGATATAGTTACTGATGGGGTATTTAGTTTTGTTTTTTTATCAGGTTCATATTATTTCTTTGGGACTCCCCGATTTAGTCTTTATGGGTATTTATTGGTCATATTATTTTCTAAGACAAGAATTTCATTTATCTCATTAGGGATAGGATTTAGAGTTACCTAAGGGGAATAAGGAGAGATATTCTCGGTTGATCCTTCGGTTAGTGGTGTAGGCGTTGGTAATTCCAGAGACATAGGAGGTCGTTACTGAGATCATTTCGTTCTATGTAGAATTCAAGGTTATCATCACAGGTTGGTCTTATTTCCTCTAATATCTTCATTCTCTTCATTGTTACTCTCCCTTTGAAGAGAAGACCAGGGAACTCCCCCTGAATAGTAGGGTTCAGATTCTCAAAATGATGCATCCAGGTTACATACATCGATATCCTTTCTAAAACTCTGAGTAACCTACAAACACACACCATTTTGCACACGGATCTAGTTTGCTTCATAGAACTTTATAGATGTGGACATATATCGTACAACCAAATACCCTAGGCTCCAAATTTTGTAAGTGAGGAATCGAGAGAAGAGATTACATTTTTTTGTTGACGAGACTAAAATTCAATTGCATTGGATGGTGTTCAATTCATTAAGTAAGCAGTGGATTTGACTGCCTCACCCCAATAGTATTTTGGAAGATTCATGCCAAATAGTGAAGCACGAATTATTTCTATAATTTCTTTGTTCTTTCTTTCGGCTAATCCATTCTACCGTGGAGTATATGTGCAGGACGTCTAATGTTGAATTCCATGATGCCTTAAAAAATTACCGCGCACTTGATCCATAAATTCTATACCATTATGTGATTGAAATGTATGAATGTGCCGTTAGTATTGGGTTAACACCATTTTCTGAAATTCCTGAAAAATTGTACCTACTTCCCTTTTATTGCAGAGGGGAGATATCCAAGTCATCCACGTACATTCATCAATAAATGTAACAAAATACTGCGCATTAGAAAAAGATGAGACCTTTGCAGGACCCCAAACATCAGAGTGAATAACTGCAAATGGTTCTATATTTTTATTCAAACTTGGCAAATAGGAAATACGGTGGTTTTTTGCCAGTTCACAAATTTCACATTGAAAATCCAAAATACTTAAACTCGAAAATAAATGCGGTTGTAACCCAAATGAAAGATGTTCTAGTCGTCGATGCCACAACCATACGAGAGCGTGAGCTTGATCTGTACTTCTGGTCTGATGCGCATGACCCAGCTTTAACTCTCGTTGTTTTATTAACTCTAAATAATACAGGTTGTCCCGTCTAACACCATAACCAAGAATCTTCCGGGTTAGAATGTCCTTAAAAACAAAAAACAGAGGCCAAAATGTTATCGTGCACTCAAGGGTAGTCGTAATTTGACTAATTGACAGGATATTATATGCAAGAGATGGAACAATAAGGACAATATATAGTATAATAGTGTCAGTTAAAACGATAGATCTTTCCCCTATAACAAGGGAGGTACTACTGTTAGCAATGCGGATAGCTAACCGTGAGGAGGGTGTATGGCAAATTAAATTATCGGAATCTCTTGTCATGTGATTACATGCACCTGTATCAATAATCCAAGTACTATTTTTTTGTAATAACAAAGTGTGAAAAAAAAATCGATGATATTTGGATGGACCACATTCTCTGTAAGTTGTACCTGATCTACATTTGTCAGATGTACCATAGGTCTACGGATATTTTTCCGAGATTTTTTTGAAAAATCCCACTAATTTGGATAGTAGATAATTTCATAACACCTTTGTTTCAAATGTCTCATTTCAGTCAGCCTGGTCAGTCTTTATATTCAATCCTAAAAAAAATTCGCCTCTCTCTCTCTTCCTTCATTTCTCAGCCCCGTCGTCATCATCCCCCTCTCTCTTCCATGCTCCCCCACTGGTAGATGATGCCTTGTCATCATCACGGCGTGCTCAGCAAACCCCAGGGGACCGCCACGATGTTTGACTTCCATGACTTGCTTCTGGGAGTGCTTGCGGCGGACGACGGTGTAAGCCCCCTCAAGATCCAGTTTTGGATCTTTGCATGGGATCTCCCTTCTAACTATTTGTAAACACCAGAAGAAAAAAAAAAGAGCAAAATCGGTTCATGAATATAAATGCAAAGAGGAGAGAGGGAGTGGGGATTTTTCTTTATTTTCCGTCATCTCCATCTCCTCTCTTTTTCCCAGCCATCCAAACCCACTTTTCTCTTCCCAACCGAATCCCTTCTCTTCCCATCTCTTCCCAACCGAATTCTCTTCTCTTCCCATCTCTGCCCAGCTGAGCCATCTCCCTTCCCACTCCTCACAGCCGAAGCTTAGGCTAAATTAAGGGAGAGTATTTGGTAAATGTGTGTGAGAAGTTGAGAATTTGAGAGAAAAGTGAACTTTTGCCGAGAGGAAGAAGAAAAGGGAAAAAGTAGGAAGTAAAGCAAACAAGAGAAAAGGGAGAAGAGTTTCAAATCTTTCAAAAATTGTGAGATACAAGAGGTAAGAGTCGTGAAATTCTCTTCATTTTTCTTCTTAAGATATGAAACAAAGTGAAGAAGAGAACCCTAGGAAAATTAATCTAATACTCAAGCTAGATATAAAGTAAACCGAAATAAATTAAGAGAACAAAGAAAATATATGAAAAATGAAATAAACAAATCATGAGAGGGGGGCTGTTTTGTTTAGGGGCTGGCCGGTATTCAAATTGTATGTTGTTGGAATTTTGTTGATGGATTATGTGTTGAAATTATGGTTACAATGTGTGATTTTGTTGGGATTTTATTGAAGGATATGTGCTGAAATTTATGGTTTTAATGTGTGTTTTGTTGAGATTTTATTGATGTATTATGTGTTGAAATTATGGTTACAATGTGTGATTTTGTTGGGATTTTATTGAAGGATATGTGCTGAAATTTATGGTTTTAATGTGTGTTTTGTTGAGATTTTTGTTGATGGATTATGTGTTGAAATTATGGTTACAATGTGTGATTTTGTTGGGATTTTATTGAAGGATATGTGCTGAAATTTATGTTTTTAATGTGTGTTTTGTTGAGATTTTTCTTGATGGATTATATGTTGAAATTCATGGTTTCAATGTGTGATTTTGTTGGAATTGTATTGAAGGATTATGTGCTGAAATTTATGGGTTCAATGTGTATGTTGTTGGGATTTTTTTTTATGGATATGTGCTGAAAATTTATGGTTACAAGGTGTGATTTTGTTGGGATTTTGTTGAGGGATTTGTGATGAAAATAGATGTGTGATTTTGCTGAGAATTTTATGCATGCTTCGGCTGAAAGTTGTTGAAATAAGTATGGTAACGAATGTGAAATTGAAAATAGAAATATATTGATTTTTGGACATTGATGTTGCAGGCGGTGCAGTCGGGATTGAGCCATCGTCCAAACAAGAACGGCCCAAAAGTAGAGCAGGTAGGTGAATTACGCCTCTCTCTTTTTTTATACGACACGTAAGAGGTATTTTAAGTTGAATATTATTCAAATGCGTTAGAGTTTTTATTAGATTGTTGAATGCTTAAATGTGAATAAATGATTGATTAGCTTCGGCTAATGGCATCTGAAAGGATGGTCAGAACAAATGATTGATTAGCTTAGGCTAATGGCATCCGAAGGGATGGCCGGAACAAATGATTGATTAGCTTCGGCTAATGGCATCCGAAGGGATGGCCGGAACATATGATTGATTAGCTTCGGCTAATGGCATCCGAAGGGATGGCCGGAACATATGATTGATTAGCTTCGGCTAATGGTATCCGAAAGGATGGCCGGAACAAATGATTGATTAGCTTCGGCTAATGGCATCCGAAAGGATGGCCGGAACATATGATTGATTAGCTTTGGCTAATGGTATCCGAAAGGATGGCCGGAATAGATAATTGATTTGCTACAGCTAATGGCATCCGTAGGGATGGCCAGGGACAAATGAAATTTCGTCTAATAGCGTTCAGGGAAGAAGGACCATGGGGGAGGAACAGTTGACCTCAGAAATGAGTACCTTATGAGAATAGTCGGAGCAAAGATATTGTTACTCGAAACAGAGAAAAAATGGAGATCCTATAAATTTTACCAGTTAATTGCTATGTATATGCAGAAATCACAACTTGTCAATGTTTCTTTTAACGGATAGGTCATTTAGTCAAAATTATTAATACTATCATTAAGTAATCGCATTTCTTAAATGTTTGTACTGCTGCAGGGACGTCACAGCCACGAGGGGTCTAGGGAACCTGATATAAGAGGACCTACTTTTGCAAAGAACCATGTAGATGCATTCTAACTTAAGATGTGTTTAGGATGAATCAATGTATTGAATGCATAATTTTCATTCGACCCTTTTTGTGAAGATCTGTAAATTCCACTAGTAGGTTAAGAACGTAAACTTATATCCATGTATGTATATTTCTAATATAAGACTTTAATTGTGAAACCGTAATAGTGTATGTTTGTGCGAATTTTATTTCTTTAATGGGATGTTTATGGTATGGATGATATTTTACTGATGTGAACTGATATGGATCATTGAGTAATGATATTATATATATATAAAAAAAAAATCATCCGGGTTTTTACACTATTACTTTACACAGTACCTATAACAGGTAATTAACGGCTATATTTATAATTATGCTTTTTGGGATTAGCATTCAATCTTAATAATAGATTCTAGATTCTTACCCTCCGAGCCACATCACTCCTCTTTAGAACACATTAAAATTCGTTTTCCATGCATCCTCGTAAAAGAGAAGTTGGTTTTGTTACAAGATGGAAGACACAAAATTTATTACAGAATCGTGCAGATGCAGATACTCGAGACATGCAGTTCTGAGATTATGACCACTCATGTTTTTGCCCCTGTTTAACTTGCTATCTTGCTTGAGGAACCACTCCAGTTCCGAAATTTACAGACACCATTTCAATTGTTCCTTCCGATCTGTTCACTCGACTTATCTCCATAGCCAAACAGTGGTTCAGTCCCATGACTACCTGAGTCATGGCTGGTCTCTTGATTGAAGCTCTCGATGCACAAGCCATTGCTAACTCCACAGCTTTCCACACCGAATCAAGGAGATAATCTCCTTGCAGTCTCGAGTCAACAATGCCATTAATCTCGCCTCTTCCGAGCAATGTGCTAGCCCATTGAATTATATGAGCCTGCTCTTGATCGCCGTCGATTACCGGACGGCTAGCTATTATTGCCAGGAGCACAACCCCGAAGCTGTAAACATCACTTTTCTCTGTCAGCTTGTTTGTGAAATAATACCTGCATCAGGAGAAGCAAAACCAGTTTCAGCAATAACTTCTGGTTTCGGAGAGTCTACTTGTTGTTTTTAAGGATTTCTAGCTGATGACTTGATTATGTTGAGCAGGAAAATTAGCACAGGAAGAGGATTAGTACTTACTCAGGATCAATGTATTCTCTTGTGCTACCTTCAATCGTAAAGATTTTGGACAGCCCAAAATCGGCTAATTTGGCCTGGAAATTTTCATTCAACAAGATGTTTGTAGGTTTCAGGTTTCCATGGATGATTGGTGGCCTGCAACCATCGTGAAGATACTCCAACCCTACACTCCAAATTGAAAAGAAAATGACAGCAGAACAGGTAGAAAAAGGAGAGATAGAACTGAGGAAGCTGCTGGCTGACCTTGTGCGACATCCTTGGCTATTTGAAGCCTCTCTTGCCAGCTCAAAATATTTGCGTTTCTATCTACATTCATGCAGTACACTAGTTATGTTCTTATTCAAAGCTCTAACCGGAAGGATTCGAATTTTGATGGTACAAGAAAATAGTCGGATGGGAACAGAAAACAACACAGCAGCTTGAATTTCTGATGAAAGTGAAGAGATGAGAGCAGATAGAGATACCTAATAGAATATGCTCCAAGTTTCCATTTATCATGTGCTCAAAGATGAGTGCCCTATTGGAATCTTCGTCACAGTAACCAAAACATGTTACCAGGTTTCTGTGATGCACTCTCGTAAGAAGTTTGGCCTGCAAATCCCAGATGAGATTTAGTTCAGAATATATATGTGACTGCAATACACTCAATCATGGAATTGATGTTTGACGTACATCATCAGAGAATTGCTTGTACGCTTGAGCAACTGATGGAGAGAAAATCTTGACAGCAACTCGAGTTCTATCCACGTAGCCATGGTAAACTCTTGCAAATTGTCCCTCGCCAAGAATCCTCCCAAAATTGGTTGTAATGGTGAGAACCTCAGAGTACGAGAAATGTCTTTCGTTTAACTTCGGTGCTCTCGTATGCTCATTTACCCCCCCTGAATTTGTATCTGATATAAAATCTTATGAGTCACAGAACCTACTGTGATCCTGGAAATCTCAAGCCATACAAATGAAACTGTTGTTTACCTTGCCTTCTCCTCTTACAGAACAAAAATACTGCAATTGCAATTAGTACAAGGATAAAAACTGGAATAACTGTTGCCACCACTGGAACAATGGCCTTGTTTTTGCAGTCGGATGAACAAAGAAGTTTATTTTTTTCCACACTTGAAGAGTCAAAGTTGATGAAATAAATGTAAGATATCGTTTATCAAAATTCCCTTTTTCGTTAGATTTGAACTAGAAACTCAAGTGCAGGAAATGAAAAATTATTCATCATAGAAACCACTAACTTCAATATGAGTGTCCCATTCTTTGATCTCTCATTTAGATCCGATGGAACCGAACCTGAAAGCTCATTTTCTGATAGGTTTCTGCAGGGGTAGAAAAGCCTTGATCAGTACCAAAAGCAGTAGAGAAGTTATATATCTGAAAACAAGAACTTACAAGACCCTCAGGTATGGCAATTGAGACAGGAAGTGAGGAATGGATCCTCGAAGATTATTGTTCGATAGATCGCTGAACAAAGCAAGTTATGTTTCCATTAAATATAAGATCTGATTGAATAAACCATCAGTCAAAATTTTAAAATTCTTGTTTATAATCAAGGGACTTGTGTACTTACAGATACTGTATCATTTTGAGATTGAATATGTCAGGAGATATCTCTCCAGTGAGTCCACTCGAGGACAAGTCCCTGAACGTATTTAAACAGTTCCATTAACATATAGCTGAAAGAATGAGGGAAACTTTGCTGCTACGAGGCCAGGACTTTAAATCCAAGAAAAAGTACAGAAATCCAATAAAGTTTGCTTCAACAAAGGTATGATACTTACAGGGATGTGATTCTGGGGGGGTCATAAGCATCATAGCTACAATTGAGACCTTGCCACCTAGCTGATTTTGGTCCACATGGATCACCTTGCCAGTACCTCTTCACTTTGTAGTATGACTTTATATTCATCACAGCATGAACTGGAACTCAGGAGAACACGATGAAGTGCTTTAATTGTGGGTTAGAGGTGATATTTTTGGAGTGCATGAAAAAGAAAAAAGAAGTGCATATTGTGAGCAAGGACAAACCATCGTCTTCATAAGTTTCTGCTTGTAAAAGCTCGTGCACTTGATAGAGCTCAATGGCATTGAGCAAGGGCGGGAGAGTTGAGTTTATGGTTTTATTGATCGAAACCGTAAAATCTGTTCCTTTCAATGGGGATACACTGCTTACTGTAGTTCTCTGCAAGTATTTTGGAACAATCGGTCCACTCCACAGCGTTTTGTTGACATAGATGTTAAATTCTCTGGTCTGGTTTTCTGGCATATTTTCAATTTCAGCGAAGTGCATGTAGAGAAAAAACTTGCTGGTGGGATCGTCACGTGAAAAATAGAATACAATGGCATCGCTTTGGTTGATCGGAACCGCTGCTCCTTGCATGATGGCATTTGGGACACCGTTCTTGTCATCATCTGGTGATTTAATGGCATAGCTAGTATGTTTTACTTCACAATCTCGAGGCAGTAAAGGTGACCAGATTCGATCATACACATCGACCGAGAACCTGGATGATATGTTGCTGTATACTGAGAAATTTCTGGCTAATACTGAAAAGTTGAGTTACTGTATGAAAACATGAGAGAAAATGGCTCACCTGATCGAATCTGAATTAGCTAAACCACAGCCAACCCTGCCTCCAACCAACTGAGATACATTGCTGTGAGTTTTATCGTCCAGAAGCCTCAGCTCCAAAACTGATATGAAAGGTGTCCCAAAACCTGTGTTCACAAGACAAATGTCTACATAATCTGAGGAAAGGAGGTGGATGATTTCTGTTGTGAAGAGAGTGGATGCGTCAGTCAATGTCACGGTTGCCCACCAGTTGACTCCAAGATACAAGTCAAATTTCGGGACATCGTCGAGCTCATCATAGTTACCATATAAAAATCCTGCTCGGATCAGATACTTGTTCTTGCTGCGCACAGGCTTCAGGGTGTAACAGATTTTGTTTCCATCAGGGAAGCTTCTGAGATTGAGATACTGCTTGTCTATACCTGTCGTGTTGATTTTGGGTGATATATTCTTATTTACACCAGCGTCTGTGTAGTTTTCATCTGAAATGTAACGGAGGCCTGTGATTTTATCTTTATAGCTTGAGCCTTCCGTTATGCCACAGTCTATGCTAATGAAACCTGAAAGATGCGCAGATTCGGATGGGGGTTAGTTTATGATCTTTGAAAACAGATAATATTGGCATCTAAAGTGATGAGATTGCTGAACCTGATTGATCCTGAGCATGAACTAGAGATGGTGACAGACAAAAAGCCGCGGCCATCACTGCAGAGAGGAAAAGCTCAAGCACTTCCATGGAATCCGATTAGTCTCCGGTGTCTCTTCTCTGCAGAATCTAACTTATAAGCAGTTCTGTCCGAGCTGCTAGTTCGAAAATCATCTTTTACAGGGACTTGAGAGAAAAAACGAAACTGAGGAGGAACATTTCCTGACAGCAATGTTTATGGAGAGAAACCCTGCGTGCCAAGGAGATTATCCATTTCTCTTACAGTTTGAATTTGTAAAAGACATAACAAAATCATTCTTGATTTCTTCAACATTCCCATGTCTCCATCCCACTTGTCCTTCAACATCACCTCAGGCTCACATAATAATAATAAACTCTCGTTCTCTCAGCTCTTTCCTGGACAGGTTTCATTTAGATAGTCTAAACCTCTTTTATATATATATATATATATATATATATATATATATATATATATATATATATATATATATATATATATATATATATATATATATATATATATATAGTAGTAGTAGTAGTAGTAGTAGTAGTTTCAGTTGTACAAAATTGGGTTGAATTTTCAAGAGGAAAACTATTTGCGGGAGGTTGAATCTTTCAAGGGAATATTAAATCTAATTTGACATTTTTCATGTTGCTGTCTGAGAGCTGACTTCCACCTGTTTCCAGTCCTGCCAGCTTGTCTATAAGCTTAATTCAAAAGCCTGATTGGTGGGACACTCAAATATATAAAATCAAAGTCAATAAATATTTTTTTTTCATTTAATTTTATAATATTTTGCCTTTTTTTAGTTAATTATTCCTTGTTTACTCTTTTTCTTTACATGTCTTTTAACATGCATAGCATGACTTTTCTTGGAATAAAAAACCATTATAGTTTTAGAGATAAATTAAAATCAAAAAGGAAAAAAATGTGTTGATAATTTTTATGTGGTTGTATGAGAAAAATAAAATAAAAATATAAATTCGAAAAGGTTAAATAATTAAAAACTTAGGTTTATATGTAATTGTTCATAAAATAATTACTAATAATAATATAGAAAGAATCCATTCATATTTCAGGTGAACAATTATATACAGTATTATTAGGTGAGTTTTATAATATCATTGTAATTATTTTATTTTAGGATAAACAAATATGTAAATATCCAAAAATAAAACATTCAAAGAAATAAATAGAAACATAAAAAATGGGGGCGGGGTGTCAAGCTTAGGAATACCTAAAGCTTGAAATGAGCTTGTAAGGCGAGCCTGATATTCAAGGTGAAACAAAAAACTCTTTAGTGATTTTAATGATTTTTTTTTAAGATAATTTTATGGGTTTTATTTTTTATATAATAATAAAAATAATTTTAGTAATTGTTTTTTTATTGTTTTCTCGCTTGCTTTATTGTAAAATTATTTTGTTTTTTATTATTTTTTGGAGAAATTTAATGATTTTTATTGTTTAACAAGAATGGTGATGATAATTTTAATTGTTATAGTCATGATCATGATGGTAACGTAGCAATGGATTTTCAATGTTGCTTTCTTTTTTTTTATAGATATAAAATCAACGATTTATTTTTGTTATTTAGTTATTATAAGTGTTTTCATAATTTATATTTTATTATTATATTTAATTTAAATTAGATTAGATTATAAAATGAATTAATCGTAATACAGTGAATTCATTGATTCAGGTATCCGAATCTTTTTACTTTTTTTATGACAATAATAATTTTATTGAGCTAATAGATTTATATTAATTTAAATTTCATATATTTTAAGAACATTGGATGATGAGAAATGGTTATGAAGTATTTAAAAGAAGAAAAAATATATATTTAAATAGTCAATTGCCCAGCATACCTTTTCAAGAACATTGGATGATGAGAACTGGTTGGATCAAACGGTGGGCAAAATTGTTGGCAACGTAACAAATATTTTAAGAGATATAATTCAGAATGATGCGATAAACACAAAAAATTTTGGTAATGAAACACACATGAAGCTTCTTCAGGTATTTTTCCAAGGAGAGGAGAGGCTAACCTGGAATTGGTGTCCGTTCAGAAATGTAGTTGAGATTATTTAGAAATGTATTAAAATAATATTTTTTTTAAAATATTTTTTATTTGGAAATGTATTAAAAACACCAAAAAAATTAATTTAATATAAAAATTAAAAATAAAAAAATATTTTTTTTTTCAAAAACACAATGTCAAACAAGACCTTAGCATATAAACATTGTTTGATAATTTTAATCAGAGTAGCATGATGCTATTCTACAAAGAATTTTTCAAACAAATACAAGGGTGTTGTAGGTTAAGGATAAACTAGTAATTTCACCTGTTTTTTTTACAGGTACATATACAAGAGCTCGAGATGCGTGTAAATTAATCCGCAGTACATTGATTTATGTTATAACGAATATATTTGATAAGTTATCACAATTTATGTTACTCGAGCAAACAAGTCATTTAAAATATATCATGGAAACTCATGTAAATCAATTCAAGGCATAATACTGAAGCTCCAATTGATCAAATCAATTCATGTTTGGGAAATTGCGTCAGGTTTATAGGAATCAGTTGTTTGGGAATGCTGATGAGGGAGCAAAGGAGAGGCCTAGGGTTTATTGTTCATGTTGGCCCTGGATTGCCATGAGGAGAGACTTTTGTCATTTTTAAAGAAAAATCATCATACCATAGAGTTTGGGGGGTATTATTGTCAAATAGATCAATTGAGTGTGAGATATTGTAGCCTGCTATTTAGAAATTAATACAATTTGAATCTTCTGAATATAGTTTTTGCTATTTTACAGCTTATGTTAACAATTATCATATATCATGTTACTAATATCACCTGGATTTCATAGTAGTTTCAAACAAAGCACTGTTAATATTGGTGGTTATGACTAAAGTTGTCGATATCGTTTCGGTTGGTGCTTTGTTTTTTCAATTAAAATGGAATGTTTCGGTTTCAGAGCGTTTCGACGCGTCGTTTCACGGTTGTACTGTTTATGTGTGTGTGTGTGTGTATTAATTCAAAAAAAATAGTTTAGATCCAAAAATAAAATCATTTAGAATTGTGCAATTTAAAAAAAAACAATTAAATGATTTTTCTGAATAAAAGTATGACCATGTATAATATTACAAGAATATCATCATCAATCTCGCAAGGTCATTACATTCTTTGATTGCTCTAAAATTTTAACATAATATATATAAATATGTCAAGAGACTCCTCGTAAAATTTCATCTTAATCTAACGGGCGGATTAAGAGATATGATTGATATTGTAAAATTATTCGTTATTTAAAAAAAAAAAAACTATTTGGCAGAAATAGAACAGGTGGAACGAAACCGGTACGTTTTGGCCGGTATTTGGCCGAAAAATCCGGAACGGGCTGGAATTTAAACCAATATAAAAACGACGCCGTTTTTTTTTTTTTTTAACTAATTAGAAACGTTTCAGCCAAAACAGAATGAAATCGACAACAATGATTATAACACTTGGTTATCAGATTGGCTGAGAACTTGTGAGATAAAACTGTATCCATCTTTTCTGGTCTTGGATTCCAGGTGCGGTTGAAAATGAATTTCAAAAACTTTTAATCCGAAAACGCACTAAATTCACCTTCTTTTATGTGTTTTTTTGATTGTGTTGAGTCTTTGACATTTTGAAAAGCAATTCAAAAGTACCACATCAATCATCTCAAACGGTGCCTACATAGATTTTAACAGCAATCACAGGAATCATATTAGAGGGTGTATGGGAATGCCTTTAAGAAATGTTTTTGAAATTTTATTTATTTATTTAAAATAAAAAAAATGATTTTATATATTTTCATGTGCTGATGTCAAAAATAATTTAAAAAATATATATAATTTTAATGTATTTCTGAATGAAAAACACTTTCAAAAACAGTCTCAACCACACTTTCAAACATCCAGTTACACGGAGCCAAATGATGGGAAACTTCTCTAGAGTGCATAAATTACCAGTAATATCCACAGCATTATCAGACATGGTGTACACAGATGATGGCACAGCTCTAAACTTTTGCCACATGAAGTGCCCTCTTTCCCTGCTGGTAGTATTCCCAGTGCACACCAGCATAGTCTTTCACTTTCTTGTATATTTTTGGTGTTTCCTCATTGACCAAGCCTTCTTCTGGTCCAATCTCTTTGTTTGGCTCAGGTGTGTAGAAGACAGCCACAGAAATCCTCTCCTTCTCTGAGCTGGTCAAAACTCTATGAACTGGGCTCTTGAAAATTCCATTGGTCATTATCTGCAGTAACTAAAATTGCTTGTTAAGAGTTTATAATGTTTGATACACCAATTATATAAAACATTTTTTATTTAAACATTTAACTGGACAGGATGTTTTCGCCAGGTCCAGCATATTTAGGCACAGAGCATGTTGCAGGAACCATGTGTTCCTGAATCTTAGAAAAAAACCCTTTTCCAGCTGGTTGAGACAGAGTGATGGTTACCATAAAAGCTGCTTAAATTGGTTAAACAAGATGAGTGAAACAAAATCTCTGGCGATGTTATTTTCCAGACAAAATTTCTCATGGGGGGCTTGCTTGTAGTGCTAGTGTGTCCCTGTCCTGTTAAGATCACGCAATAGATTAGACCATACCTCCATTTGATCACCCATGAGGACTAGGAGAGCATCAGAAATTGAAGGAGCTGTGATCCACCGCTCATCTTTGAAGATTTGAAGACCTTCCACATCATCTTGCAAGATAATCGTGTACCCTGATCCATCTGCATGGGCTTTCAAACCTAGAACAAGATCAGGCCTTTGACATCGTGAGTAGTAGTTGAATCTTGCTTGAAGTGCTGCTCGCTCGCCAAACTGATTCAGGAAGCAATCTGCTTCCAAGTTCAATGACTTTGCCATAGCTTTTGAAACGAGTTCTGTTAATATTTGCATCCTGGAAGTGTATTCCTCTAAAACCTTTCTGCGTGATTATGAACATGTTATGAACATCGTGAGTAGTAGTGGAATGTTTTGTGCACTCATTGATGTTAAATCACAGTTTAGAATCGAGAACACACACACACACGTATCTTGCTAGAGTTTGTTGAGGATACAGGTTTTCTAATAATATATTTGAACTTCTCAAAGCTAGTTTTGATATGTTCTAGCAGTCGAGATGTACAAAGAGCATGCTGCAGACCTGAAAGATTTTGGATTTTCTGGCCAAAACTTGTGCTTCCTTCGATCTTCTGGATAAACGTCAAGAAATAAGCGATCAGACCAGTCAAGCGACTGGCCTTCTGCTGGGACAGGATCAGCTCCATATCCTTCAAACTCTTCCACTCCTTTAGCATGCCTTCTCTTCTCCTCCGCTGGCTGCTCGAAGAAATCCCTCGCTACTTGACGAATCTTATCAAGAAATGATTTTTCAATACCATGACCCGTTGCCTGAAACCCACAAGTAGTCTTACCAACGTAGCGTGGAGCACAAAATGAATCCGACTCAACAATTGCAAAAGAGGTAGCTTTTGCCTTTTTTAGCCATGTTCTGGGTATAAAGTTAGGGCATCATAGATAACGATTCTGGATCTATTGTTGAATATGATGGAGAATAATATAAATTATATTATAAAAACTTATCTAACAATTTAAGTTTTTAGGTGAGATGGTTCTTTGATATGGTATTAGAGCGACGAGCAGAGCCCGCGTCGACCTTTTATCTGATAAATGTGTCCTTTCTAGAAGTCGGGGTTTGGTGCATGTATTAGCTCTAAAATTACTATGATTATCCGAGTAGCAAATACCATCAAACAAACTATAGCTGATTTAATGAGTCATTCGCATTTTTATAGCCTGAATTAGTTTATAGCCCGTGCAAGTTACAAGCTCAAAGGGTTTTCACTTGAAGAGATGTGTTACAGAATAATATAAATTATATTCTGGGGATGTAGGTGAGATGGTTTCTTGAAAGAATATTCATGCTTCTGATGCAACTTTCCTGCAAATCTCTTGACCTTTTTAGCAAAGATAATGCTTTGGACTCCTCTAATGGGTGGTGTGCTTAGAATTCTGGGCTATCATTTCAAGTCCCAGTCGCCGTGCATGGTAAATAAAGTATATACCTGAAAGCAGCCCCATGAACAGAGAGCTAATCTGAGCCGCTGCAGTTCTTGTGCAGAGCATGGTTCTGCAGAAGAGAGGAGACCGAGGTCTATGATCGGAATCGGATCAGATGGGGGACTGGGGATTGCTTCATCTGTGCAATCATCTCTGCTGATGTAAGGCTTTTGTGGTTCTTCACCGTTGAGGACCATTTCCTGAACACGCTTTGACAGCAAAATCTCTGCAGAGAAAGCTGAAACTCCAGCCATGGCTGCCAGGAAGCTCTGGCCGGGGTGGTTGCAGGTCTGGTCTTTCTGTGAATCTTGCTAATGTTTGTGAGGTGTTGTGGTTGGTATGATCAGGAAAAATCATGTAGAGAAGAGAGCTGATCAGGTTAGAGGAGGTAGAGGACAATCTTTAAACGAACGGTGAAGGATGTTGGGGCTGCGGCTGGAGCCGGAGCTCAATGAGCTTCCTCCGGAGCTTTGTCCTGGATGATTGGCTCGGCTGATCAGTCGTTGAGCTTCAGATAGTTGCGAGTTATTTGGTTGGTGTGCATTTTTTGAAGAATAAATGTTTTTCACTAAAAGTTTATGAAATAATATTATTTTTTACGAACACTTTAAAATTATCAAAATCATTTTAAAAAAAAATAAAATTTAATTTAAAAAAACATATTACAGCACAAAAATAAACCCTCCTCTTGAGTAAAGCTAAAATAAATAAATAAATAAAACTTTGCGCTATTTTTAAAGCTATACGGCTGGGAAGCAAGGTTGAAAGATGGCTCATTGATGACTGTGGATGAGCTGAATTAGGCTTTTCCGAACAAGAATGACTAGCAACAGAGGATCGAAGATATTGTGCTAGTGTGGCCAATCAGTATATTAGAATCATCTTTAAGTTGTTTTTGAAGAGAAAAAAAATAGAAATATATTAAAATGATATATTTTATTTTTTATAAAATATTTTTGATATCATGAAAATAATCTAAAAATACTAAAAATATTTAATTTAAAATAAAAATAAAAATAAAAAATTCATTTTTTTCAAAAATATTTTTTTTTAATTCGAGAAAACTTTACTCTCTAAAAAACGTATTTTGTGGGCCTAGGTGAGCCAGTAAACCATGATTGTCCCAAATTCTTACAAGCATATCCTGATTCAAATTCAAAATTTATTATGCAGCTTTTAATTTTTTTATTATTATGCTATGTTTTTTTTTAAATATATTTTTAAAATAGAATGCCAAAAATAATTCAAATCATTGAGTGTATGAAAGATAGGGTTGCTGATAGTGAAATGCATCATCACGGACCATAACTTTGCCTGAAAATCAATGAGGTTGATTGATATAGCATTGGATAAGAAGGACATAAGATTGTTTGTTTATTGTGAGGTTGATTGATGTAATAATATAAATAAATAAAAAATTTAACTGCCAAGCTATCTAGTGTAGAAGTTTTGTATAGCTAAGGCCAGATTAATTATTGACTTGAGTATAACTTAAAAATAATTATTTTTATAATTTTAAAATTTAAATAGGCCATAGATAAAACTCAGGCTATGGTTAAAGATTGTCTACGGTTTGGATCACAAGCTAAGATGATTATCTTGAGTTTGATCCAAGACAATGTAAGAGTAAAAATTATCTAGGTTGGAATGGTTTACTCGAGTTGACCCAAAACAATATAAAAATAAAAATAATTAGTAACATAATTTTAATATCTGACTTGGAGATCGTCTTAGGACAAGGCTTAAGTCACAAGCAAGGAGGGTTGACATGAGGATAAATTTATTATTATCATAATTTTAAAATCTAATTAGAGATTGATATAGAACAAGACCCGAGTCACAAGTTAATATGTGATTAAAAATAATTATTATCACAGTTTTAAAGTTTGATAAAAAAATTCAAGGCGGAGAAATAAAAAAAAACAAAGATCGTCAATGCCAAACCAGAGAAGCGTTTGGGACATGCACCCCCTCATTGTATAAGGGGCACCAAGGCCTTTTAAATGCCACCACAAAAGAAAATGCTTGGTGGTCAAACTACCTCGCGCACACACATCATCCAAACAGAGCAGGGGTCATTCATAATGTTTTCAATATATATATATATATATATATATATGTGTATTACAATAATATCCTTTAGTAACCTTAAAAGTCAAGATAAAACCAATGTAAAATGACAAAAAAATCCTTGTGAAAGTTATTTTGTTTTGTCTTTATAAGCATTAAAGTAATTATACTATTTTTAAAAACTAAAAAGACCAAACAACCCTAAGTAATATGCACTGTATTTTATTTGGGAGGGGGAGGGGCTAAATTAACTTTAATGTGAAAAAAACAAAAATGACTAATCAAACTCGGATTAATTTGTAAAACAAATGTATCAGAGTGAAAATATCATTTTGTTTCAATATATTGTTTAAATGTTTTGGGGGTCAAAGGTATTTTTTATTATAATGAATATAGTGTTATGAGTTTTGATATTATATTTAACTTTTCAGAAGATTTAATTTAATTAATTTATAATGAAAAAAATTAAAAGGTTAGAGACAATGCTAGTAAGAGTTTTTTAGGGTTGCCAGCAGGGTCTTGGCCTAACAGTCAAGAAGGGTTTCTTCTTTCCTCTCATCCTAGGTTCAAGTCCTGTCAGGCACGCCTGTCATCCCCGCGATGCCTTTTTTTTTTGTATAAACCATGCGGTGTCCTAGACACTAGTCCAGACTAATCCACATTCGCACCGGGTGAGCCCCGAAAGGGTGAAAGTGTTCCTCAAATGGTCAGCTCCATACAAGAGTATGGATTGAACCCCTGACCTCTCTTAAGGAACGAGAGCGCCCTCACCACTCACGCCATGACCCCCTTGGGTACCCCTGCGGTGCCTTACATGCTCATTGAGCTTACAGAATGTTCAGTCGGCCCGGGGATTAGTTGTGGTGCGCGCAAATTGACCCGGACACTCCGGTTATAAAAAAAAAAAGAGTTTTTTAGGGTTTTAATATAGTAATTTTCTAAATATTTAAAGAAACAATATGGATAGTGCATACAGAATAAGTATAACATTTGCGAGAATCCCAAAAAGAAAATTACATTGTTACGTGCTTGTTCATATGCAGCTGGGGGCTAGCATGAACATAAAATTCCTCGTCGGCAAGCAATCAGTCAATTAGGGGAATCGAATAATAATAATGCTTTTTTTGGTATTGTCGGATTTTCAAGCCTCGATGTGACCAAGTAAAATAAATCTAGAAACCCATCCCTGCCTTGCTCTGCCCTGCCGTGTTCTGCCCTGTTTTCTATATATATGTATGTATGTACACGCACCTCCGCAATCTTTCTCTATCCACTCCATCCTCCAGTAGCTTCACCCATATCTGCTTCACTCCCAGGTCTCTCTCCCACTCTTCGTTCTGCTTGATTGGTTGTTGGGAAAAAGTTTCATGCTTTAAAACTCAGTACACCGATTCTTTGTCTGAATTGTTTGTTTTTACTGAATCATAAATGATGAAAAGACGAGCTGAATATTTGTTGGAATTTCCCATTTGGGGGTTTTATGGGTATGATTTATATGATAACTACTGGCTTGAAATTTGTGTTTTGGTTGATGGGTATCGGTAACTTGTTTTCTATGAGAATTGGTCTTTTCTTTATTTAAATTTGTTGAATTTCTCTTTCTTGGTGAAGATTCAATGGGGACAGCCTCGTCTGTGCTAACTCAGTACGACATAGAAGGGGTTCAACAACACTGCCATAATCTATGTAATGTTGTTTTTTCCATATCTTGTTTCTCTCTATCTCTTCTTATGTTATTTTGATGTTTTAGCTCTCAATCTTTATTTTTATTTATTGTTTTTGAGAAATTAAGTCTCCCAGCACGAAATAGTGTCACTGTATCAAAGGTTTTGTCAGCTAGATCGAAATGCCAAGGGGTTTATCTCAGCTGATGAATTCTTATCAGTGCCTGAGTTTGCAATGAATCCACTCTCTCAAGTAATCTTTTTGGCCCAAGTTTATATTAATTAATGGAGAACCAACTGGATATTGAATTTATGTTTTTTTTTCTTTTTTTCATTTTATGCTGAGAGCATGTGTGGATTTCTGGCTTCTTGCAGAGGCTGCTTAAAATGGTGGATGGCTTGAACTTCAAGGACTTCGTTGCCTTCTTATCTGCTTTCTCTGCTAAAGCAAATATGGAGCAGAAAATAGGACGTAAGTATTTGATACCTTGATTTACAATATTTGAATTTGATCACTACTTTTTCTTGATGATTTGTTTGTAGTGGCTTTACCTTGTACGTTGGAGTGAACTGAATAGCTCTTAGATGTGTTATGAGGACTAGAGAAAGCATATGGCTACTTGTAAGACATTTTAGTCATGCTAAACTTGTTCTGAGAGCTTTGTGATTGGAAAAAAAAAAAAAAAAAAAAAAAACAGAGAGGAATTAACTGTAAATATGATTGAATTATCCAGTTAGGCCAGCATCATGCATTACATGCACCTTTTACCCTCGCCATTCTTTCATTTTGGGCTGCCAATGTTGATTGAGAATATTTATTGTCCTCACTCTGAAGAAAGGTAAATGTTCCACTGTTTTTGGTGTTATACTAATATCATCGAATGTCTCTTTGTCCCAGTTATTTTCAATGTATATGACTCGGACAGGAATGGAAAAATATCTTTTAATGACATACTAGAAGTTCTTCAGGATTTATCTGGTGTGTTCATGTCCAATGAGCAAAGAGAGGTATAACCAAAGACTTCCTGTTTTGTTATCTAATCTTGCTATTTGCCAAATATCCTGAAAGTTCATAATGCATGAAAGCATTTATGAAAGACATAATACATGAATGTTTGGGAGTTATCGTAGATGGTGACTTTGTCATTAAGAGATGAGATGATGAGGTTACGACTTGTTTGAAAGGAGTTAATTCAATGTCATTCTGGCTGATGGCAGTCATATTGATCCATTTCCTTTAATGAGATCATCATGTTTTATGTTGGTTTCCACTTGATTCGATATTGCCTTATGGCTGGCTATTTAGAAATGTGTAATTTGTTTGAACGAGAGAATCATCTATATGCTAGCCTCTGTTTTGTTATGATATTGGATTTATCTGGACCTCTTTTGCTACTATTTTAGGTAAAAACATAGCTTGAGTAATTTTGTGTTGCTGCCACGTGTCACCATTGCTTCAGATTTCACACTAGCACAATTAATTCCTTACACTTTCTCTCATTTGTCCTGCAGAAAGTCTTGGTCCAAGTTTTGAAGGAAGCGGGTTACACAAGGGAATCGTACTTAATGCTGGATGACTTCATTAAGGTTTTTCACATTTTATTTGTATTTTCGTCTGCTAACATGATTGTCTAGAATACAGTATTTCTTATTACAATTAAATGAAATTTAATTAATTAACTGGCTAACGAAAGAATAGAGTCAAAGAAAGCAAGGATGCATGCATCTTCATCAGCACCAATAGGTTAGAAATGAAATTCGATTAAGACTGGTAGAATAAAAAGTGAGTTAATGCAAGGATCGTCCACATGAAAGCCTCTCATTGCTAAAACATGTGCTAGCTAGCATTGGCTGAATTTTATGAATACAACGGTAAGATAATTCAGCAGGGGTGGAAAGGCCTGTGTGACCTCGTAAGGGATTTAGAACTGATGTTTTATTCCTGGAAAATTACAGAGTAATTCAGTTTGAATCTTATACTCTAAAAGTTGCTATAAAATCAATGTTTGGAAGATTGTTCAAACTGTATTATTGTGTAATGCTGCTGCATTCCCAGTTAAGCACAAAGAGATCGTGCTATCTTAACAACTGTGGTATTCTCGGCGCATACAGCGTGAAATTCCCGTTGATCTTACTGGCCATCCTGCTGTCTGTAACTCTCTGTTTCCATGACTGCAATTTTTCTGGCAGCTAGTCCTGTATTCTTTCTAGAGACCTAGAATGGTGGTCATTGGCTAGGATGTTCTTTTCTCAGTAATGGATTTTAATTATTACTGTCCTTTCTACCAGAAAATACTATTAGCCATCTTAAGAATGTATGTTTTCTCTATTGACACGCTTGAGCTTGATGCTAACGTAAGATCATCGAATCTGGTAACTTCATGTAGAGAAACCCACATAAATGGTCCAATCCAGTTTACATGTTCCTTGCAATATCGTTTTGAGCTATTCAATGATAGGTTTTGCTTTGTATGCGAAGCAGGTTTTTGGAAATTCTGGCCTGAAAATGGAGGTCGAAATCCCAGTTGACTGAGCAGCCCGGCAGCCTCTCCATGCTGAATGTACAGAAACGACCCTCTGCTACAGTCATTGTGCATGGAGGACTGCAGGTCAAATTGACATCACACACTTGTAATAATGTCCTCTTTTGTTTATATCATTGAGAAACAGAATGAGCAGCCTTGTAAATGGTTCGTTATCACAAAATTTTCCAGTCTCTAATAGCATGATCAGCATTTAGCAGTTTACAAATTCCTGCTCTGGTGCCTTGCGTTTTATTCAGAAAGGATTTGTTTAGTTTATAAGGTTTGAGGGGGGCTTGTAGGGATCATACTAGTGTTGAAGTTTGTGGAATTTATATATATATATAGAAAGTTTATTACAAGTCAAAAAACTCAAAAAACAAGAACATCATTGAAGATTTTTAAAATACTTTATTATTATTAGTGTTTTCTATGTTTGTTTTTTATATAAAGAGGGTTGTAGTAATCTTTTGGGAAGTGAAAATATATAATGAATAAAATCTAAGTATTTTGAAAGTTGTCTTCTTCCAACCACAATTATTCAACAATTAACTACTAGAAATTATTAGGCTCTTACATCAACTAATCACATATCTTTAATATTCAACTAAAGTAAATGAGAGCAAATGATAAAATGGTTTATTACAAGTAAAAACACTTAGAACCAAGAGGAGCGTAGAAGGGATGGAGAGATTCCTCCTCGAAAATTAAATCCAATAACTATTGTGTAGTTTCTATTCATACAAGTTATTGTTATTGAAAATCATGGTAGGATGATTTGTACAAAGATGATGTGTTATGAATCGACAAGTATTTTATGTTAGGTTTTTATCAATAAATACAACCAAACCGGAAAAAAAATTAAAAAAAAAGAACCAGACCGGACCCGGTTCTGGTTTTGGTTTGGTTTTTTTAACAAAAAAACAGGAAAAAATTGTTTTTTTATTTATTTTTTAACTTTAACCATGTTTTTCCTTTTCTCATTTAACTAAAATGGAAGCAAACCAAAAAAATTTGAACTGAACCGGAAGAATAAAAAAATATAGCATATTTTTGTTTAATTTGAATCGTTTTGGTTTACTGGTTTTTTACTTCAAAAAAATCTAATCGGTTTAATCAAAAAAAAAAAATTCGGTTCAGTTTTTCTCGATTAAATTTTTTTGGTTTTCTCAATTTAATCGATTTTTTTAATTTTTAACTTATCCCTAGAATCTATGATGGGGTAACTCGCATAAAGATATTGTGTTAGGGATCTATAATGGGATAGCCAAAATAAAAATATTATGGATTTACGATAGGGTGAATCATGTGTATCAAGACGTTTGTTGAGGTTCGAAAACTAAAATGAGTTACTTTCAAACAAGAGCGTATTTTCAGAAAAAAAAAATAATATTTTTTTATTTATATTATTATGTTTTTGTAGTTTTTTTTTTTAAAAAAAAAGAAAGAATAGTTTTTTATTTTACTTTTCCTATTGAGTATTATTGTTAGTGTTTTCTACTTCTTTTTTCTATATTAGAAATTATAATATTCTTTGAACAACTGAAGATGTAAACGAATAAAATTTAAAACCTCTAAACTATAGGATTATTCTTGTTCGTTTACAAAAAATTACCTGTAAGAAACCCGGTTATCCACGTACTCTTAGCGAAGAAAAGCAAGGTTGTGAATACCGTTTCGGCTGCCGTTTCATTTTTTCTATTGGTACAAAACATTTCAGTTTCTGAGCGTTTCGGCGTGCTGTTTCAGGGTTTTACTGTTTATATATATATATATATATATATATATATATATATATATATATATAACAAACATAATTAAAGTTGAAGATAAATTAACTTTAAATTATACAATACAAACATAAAATCAAACAAACATAATCTCAAACCATATTTATAACATCTCTAAAATTCCATAATATTGTGAAAGTATAATATTCTAAAATAAAAGAAATATAAATCAAACATCTTCTACATCATTAATATAAAAATAAGGATCTTGTTCCTGCGGTGGAATGTAAGGAAAGTCATCAACTATACATTACAATAGTTGGTCATTTCCACCAAGCTCATTCTCTTCATTAAAACATATCTCTTCATCTTCTAAATTTAAAGTGGACAAAGGTGCTTCAATACTCTCCCAACTTATATCCTCGCCAACAAGAAGACTGGGTTCTTCACAAATCCATTCATTTAATAGATCAATGTTATCAAGGCTAATGGGATCTAAATCATCTCTTGGTTTGCTCAAATTCCTACAAAGAATAAACATGAAATAAATTAGAAAATTAATATCAATGTAATAGAAAATAATTTGTTTTTTCAATTTTATTATTGATATAATAGTATTGATGTTTTACCTCTGTTGAATCCTTAGATTATAACGAACAAATACTAAATCATTTAATCTCTTGTGCTCAAGCCTATTTCGCCTTTTGGAATGGATGAATTCAAATACACTCCAATTTCTTTCACACCCAGTTGCACTACAACATTGACTAAGAACTCGAATTGCAAACTTTTGAAGTTCTTGAGTATCATTGCCGAATTGCTCCCACCATGCAACTAGATAAAAAAAATTCAATAAATCAAATATTATAGATCCAAAAAAACATTATATTTTAAAAAACTTAAACTTATTACCTGGATTTAACTTTTCTCTTTGATGAATAGCTAGGGCCATGCCAAAATCACCGGTTGCTTTCTTATACTCCTCAAGTTGACAACTAATTAGATCTTGAATGTCACAATCAGGAACCAATCTAGTAATTGCTATAATCAAACCTCGAGTAACCTCCCTTTGTTTTGAAAAAGAAGGCCTAAAATATATTCCAGGATTAAGAAAACAACCTGCTGCATGTAATGGGCTTTGAAGTTGTTTATCCCATCTAGCATCAATTACCCGAATATATGGTCCATATTGAGATACTCTATTTTGCAACCTTGTCTTGATGGCTTCTTTTGCTTTATCCATTGCCTCATATAAATAACCCATTGATGGCTTTTCTTCACTGTCTACTAACCTAAGAACTCGTACTAAAGGCTCACTAACTTTGACTATATGTTGACATCTCGGCCAAAAATCCTTATCTTGTAAAACTATAGCAGCAATTTCCTTTCCTACTCGACTTTTACCATGATTTGATTCAACCCATTTTGTGCAAGTAAACATTTGTCGAAGCTCATTCTTAAACTTAAGCAAACATTGGATGCTTAAGAAATGGGTAGCAAACCTTGTTATGCCAGGACGGCATAAATCATTTCCATTAGTAAATTCTTTCCGCATCAAAGCTAAAACCCATGCATGATTATATATAAACTTTGTTATATTTCTTGCATTTTTAATGGTTTCATCAATCATCAGAAAATATCTTGGATCACAAATATTTTCTAACATTAAATCAATGCAATGGGCAGCACAAGGAGACCAAAAAAAGGTGTCATACCTTTGCTGCAAAGCTTTCCCAGCAGCCTTGAATGCAGACTCATTATCACTGACAAATTGGACAATATTTTCTTGTCCAACTTCTTTGACAACTTCATCAAACATCTCAAGCAATGTCTCTTTATCTTTCTGAAGACCTGAAGTGTCAACAGACTTCAAGAATATGGTACCTCTCGGAGAATAAGCAAGAAAATTAACAATTGGTACATTCCTCCTATTTGACCACCCATCTACCATAATAGAGCATCCATAAAGTTTCCAATCAGCCTTGATTTCTAAAAGATATTCATGGACATCGTGAACTATATCTTTCAAAAGTGGTCCCCTTAAATCATGAAATGATGGTCCTTTAAAACCAGGTCTCATTGATGTTATGGCATCTATCATTGGCTGATAATAGTATGAATTAGCACCATTAAATGGTACATTAGCATCAAACCACCATCTTGCTATGGCTTTTTTTGCATTATTTTCCCTCTCTTTAGAAGCCATTGCACTTTTAATGCTAGGTTGTGAACCTGGTGTAGTTCGTGAAGGAAATGAAATCATCTTTTTTCTGGTTGCACTTGTCATTGTCAATTTCCTTTTTTTTTGTGAACTCATATCACTTGAATTAGGATTATCATTATCGCCCTCTTCAACTTTTTTGTGACCACCACCATTGATTTGTTTGTTACAATACACATTTGCACCAACAATCACCTGTCCATGAGCCCATGCTGGATCATCTGATCTTGCTGGAGTTGAAGCTATGGAAGACCCACCACTAGATGAGTTTTCGGCCATGTAATTTAATCTGAACAAAACAAATTCCAAAATATTCAATGTTAAATGAAAAAAATACTGAAATAATGAGTCACACTTGGCAAACATGCAATATCACGGCGTGTTTGGATCCACATAAAGTAAAGAGAACAAACCCACAATTCGAGGATATAATGGGAAAAATTTACCATGAAGCATAAATAGTCTTGAGAATTTACTTGATGCTAAGGTAGGTGATGAAAACTGCCAACTTTAAAATTATTTGGATAAGTTATGTGTAATGCTTGTTTTTCCTTTTCTTCAAAATAGTATTTTTCAAAGGCCTATTTACTATGTATACTCTTTTGAAGATGAGCTCTGGCATATCCATGCCTTGTATGTGGTGGATGTGTGTCTTCAAATGCATGCTAGTTTTGGCTCAGGGTTCTGATTCTTTCCTACTGTAAGTCTGTAACATTACAGGCTAATTCAGAAAATGAAAGATGGAAAGCATCATAATTCGAAGTTCAATTCAATATTTCAATCCTGTATTCCCAGGCTATACAACTCCTGCCTATTTCTATTAAGTTTATCATCACCCAGCAATAATATCAATTAACTCTCGTACTGTGCAAATTTATTATAAAACAACTAACCATGACTTCTTTCTTTAAGCTGGATTTTGATAACTTCTTTCTCTATGAAATATGAATAGTGTTATATATACACAGTTTTTTCAGACAACTTTTAACTGATGATGTTTTATTATTATAGAGCATGAGCAGATTTCAGAAAACATGTGACAAATTAAAGAAACCCGACGAAAACACAGAACATAACATACAGTTTTCTCTACTTTGTTTTTCAATCTGCAAAACTGTCAAGATCTGGCATCAAAACAAAGCAAAAAAATGTATGATCGAGGCCTTACGCATTTCCCTGAATGAGGTCAAGACAAGCACTGCAGCTTTCCCCGCTCAACAGTAAGTTGGGGGGACTGTGAATTGAGAAGAGGAAAAAATATCGCAAAATTCCAAAACATAAAACTAAATGCATTTGTATTTGTACCATGCCCTCTCTACGCACTACACTATCCACCCCCTGTCCTGCAATTATCAGAGTAATTCTGTCCAACTCTTTATCATTTTTTAATCTTCAAAACACAAATAAAATGATTATTCGATTCGCGTTGTGCACTCCCAAAGTAGCCAAAATTTCAATTTTAACAGAGCTAACTTCAGCAAAATGGTTGCAAATCAATCGATTTGGAAGAGAGCTTCTAAATTAACGGGGTGTTTGAAATTTGAATCAACAGAAAGTAAAGAGAAAATAAGAAGAAAAGGTACTGACCTGAGGAGTGAGGACTGAGGAGTCTGAGACTGCGTTGCTGAGGTGAGGATTGAGGAAGATGAGTCTGACTCTGACGAGCTGAGGAATGACGAAGATGATTCTGAGGAAGAGTTAGGAAGGTTGAGTTGAGAGAATATTGATCGATTGAGTTGAGACTTGAGAGAGAGCTCGATTGAGTTGAGAGAGAGGGCTGGGGAAGAGATGAGTTAGGGTTTTTGATTTGGGTTTATGGGGGATACGGGAAGAGTCTGCAAAGTTTAGAATTACTCAATTAAGTTAAATTTTTTTACTGGCCGAAATGGCACACCGGAATGATTCCGGGGTGTTTCGGCTGGTATTTCTGGTATAGACTGATATTTAAAACGAGATAAAAATAATACTGTTTTGTCTTGTTTTTTCACTTGGTACAAAACATTTCGGCCAAAACGAAACACTCGGGATGATTCCGGGGTGTTTCGGGTGGTATTTTTGATATAGATCGGTATTTAAAACGAGATAAAAACGATATTGTTTTGTCTTGTTTTTTCACCTGATATGAAAAGTTTCGGCCGAAACAAAACGGTATCAATAGCTCTCAAGAAAAGAGGAACGGAGGGTTTTGATTTTAACACGTACTGTTAAATATTACTTTCGTTTACTTCAAGGAGAAGCATATGACCTAACCTCTACGTTAATAAAGCCAAACTATGCCTCTCTACCCAACGCAAAATACTATTTTGAAAAACTAAATTAATAAAATAGTTTTCTGAATAGTATAAATATATATTTTTTATTTATGTGTATTTCAACAGTAAAATTTATTTAGAAGAGTCATATATACAGTAACAGTTGAAACACAACATAGTAACAATTAAAACAAAATATAGTAATAATTGAACAGTTGAAACACAATAAAGTAACAATTGAACTAGTGAAATATCAACTGATAAACATTAATTTTAAACAATATATTACTCCAAAATATAGTAACAATTGAAATGAAATGATGTAACGGTTAAAACAAAATACAGTATCAGTTGAACTAGTGAAATATCAACTGATAAATATTGATTTAGAGTTTTCGTCAAATCAATTATTGAAGTTTTTAGGGATTGATATCAATTTTATAACACGATCAAATATTATCAATTAATAAAAAAATTCTTGTTCAGCTTTGGTTTCCATCTGTAGTGCTTTCTTTGTGTTTTAATTAGCTTGAACAGTATTTCAACGGGAATATATATCTTTTTTATGTTTTGATTTTTCTGTTCAAATCATTTAGAAATAGAAACTAAAGAACAAAACAACTATTTCATCTATTTAAATAGTTATTCCGTTTGAGATGTTAAAAGTAAACACAAAAGCTAAAAGTACAATTTTTTAGCTCCGAGTATGATAATTATAAGCCAAAATATATTGCTGCTAAATGTCTGCAGTTTCTCAGGTTGCAAACATGTTAACCACTTCATTTTAACAGCAGAAGCTAGCGATCAAAGAGTGAAGAACACATTCTCATGCAACTGCCTGGCAATTTCCCACAGATCTCCCTCTTGATGTGACAAAAGGGTCTAGAAAGTAGATACAGGCTACTCATTTCATCTGTTTCCTTGCATCCCTAACACTCAACTTCTCTTGTAAGAAAAGTAAAGGGAGGTCTAGAATCATGTTCCTGGTGTTTTCGAACATGGAAAGAACTGTATCAGGTAAGCAACCATCATTTGTTTCCTTGGACTCTGCTACATTCCCCGACCAATCTCTTTGTCTACTTCTCTTCCATTCTAGTTTTTATATCTTGGATTGCCAGGTCCTTCACTGTTCTTGTTTTGGCTTCTCGTGTTGGTTGCGGAACAGCTCTTTCGGTTGTTCTTTGATGGTTTTGCCGTTTCCTGATCACATGTCAACTTTTTCCTGATAGGTAATGATGAACGATGGTCTTCTGATAAACCCGGAGCTGTAAATCTGTGTGCCTTGCAAAATCTTGGAGAAATTCCAGGTTGCAATAAAATGCAGGTCGCAGCACTCCAGTTACAGAGTTGTTCCTCTCGAGAAAAACCTTTCAAGCTTCTGAAGAGCCCAGCAAGTATTTGTAAGCATAAAGATGGTGATGGACTGAGATTTCTGGGTGGGATTGGAAAGGGTCTCAGAGGTACAGATGCAATGAAAGAACAGAGAAGAGAAATGCAAAGGTTGATGAATGGAAAGAACGAGCTGGTGGAAATATGGCCAACGAATTCGTCAGGAGCTAACGATTGCAGTGATTCTTCTGAATCCAAACAAGTGAAACAAGTTTCAGAGGCTGGTATGATCAAGAAGCTAAGTGAGCGATTGAAGATTCTGGAAGAAGAAACTGAACCTTTGAAGCAAGAAATTTTCCAGCACATGGAAGAAAGAAAAAAGGTCGTGGCTGAAATATACCAGCAGTTTCAGACAATACACCATCGTCTCCAATTTGAAAACCAAGTTCGTGAAGAGGGATCACTTCATGATGGATCTTCTTCGATTGTCAAATTTCTCAGGGTACATAATATATCCTCTCTTTTCCAAAAAAAAAACAATAGAGAATTCCTGTGTTTTTTTTTTCTGTCAGGTTCTGTTTCTATCTCAATTGTTTCATGCACAGCAATTTGTCATCTGATTCAGGTATCGTGTATTCACAATTTGGCAGGGAAAAAGGTTATCTTGAGGTCCTGGAATCCTCTTCGAAGTTTTTATACATTTTCCTGACGAATGCTTACTTTTTGCAAGGATTACACTGGCATGATCAATTAATTACTAATTCTTCAAAGTTTTTATACATTTTCCTGACTAATGCCTACTTTTTGCAAGGATTACACTGGCATGATCAATTAATTACTAATTCTTCAAAGTTTTTATACATTTTCCTGACTAATGCCTACTTTTTGCAAGGATTACACTGGCATGATCAATTAATTACGAACTGATAATGATGCAAATGGTATCGACCAGAAAGCAGGATTGGGAATGGCAGGTCAGAAGTCCTACACTGATAGTCAAGTCCCTGCATTGCTTGGTAGTCTTTGCTGGCAAGGATTTGTTTTTCAAAATATAACTTTCATTAGAGCAGGTTTCCTGTAGTGATGTGGGAGCACAGCATGATTTGCACTTGCTCTTTTTCTTTCTCCTATCAAAACTATGTCGTTTTGGGAGTGTGATTGTTCCTCTCATTCTCTTCTTGAGGACCCTGTGTTCCATTGACGAGTCCCCCGGTGGTCATATTTGCAGAAGGTTTGCTGTGGGTAGTGAAATAGCAGCTGGGAGTGTACGCGCTTCGTTTAGACTCATCGAAAACATACACGGCAAAATGAAAGGGTCAACGAAGGATGGAAAAAACAATGAAAATAAATCTCAAGAGTAAGCCACCCGGTTCTCACACAGGCATTCTCCAAGAGCAAGAAGAAATCCCACTAACGACGCCATTCAAAATAGCTCAGGCATCCCTTTCCAGTGATCTTTCTATTTTGAAATATATGTTGGTAACAACTCATTGTTCATCAGAGAAAGCTAGAGAAAAAATATCGGCTGCACATAATCGTTCGCTAATCAAGAACACGATATAGAGAGATATTCATCGATTAACTTATTGTTTTAAATCTCACAGTAAACAGGCTTTAAAGCCCTTCTCCAACTCCTGAGCGTCCAAGTTCTTCCCTATGAACACAATCTTGTTCATTCTGGGCTCGTCAGGACCCCATAACCGTTCGGGTGAACCTTGGAATATATCATGAACACCCTGTCAAATAAAATGAGGCAAAGGAAAAGTTGATTAGGATCTAATTCAGAACCCCTTGCTTGCCTGAGTACTTTGCGTACAGAACCTAAATATAAACTACATAGCATTTCTCGGAGCTGTATACCAGTCAAAGCCTTCAGTCTATATAAAGCATTCCTGCTAGTTTATGGTACAGCCCCCAAGCTAGCTTAAGGGTTTTTTTAAAAGAAAAAGAAATTGATGAGCTGAGCAGATTGTAAAGCAGGAGTGCTAGACCACAGATGAAGTGCTAGAACTACACATGAAGAGGAATCAAGATTTATTTCCAAAAAAAAGCATGATATGGTTTAAGGGATGAAGATTTGGATTATAAGAGATGAAATGGAGGATAGGAGGACTCAAGTGAAGCAGAGATAAGCATAGATGACGATGTTTTTTAAGAGCAATGAACAATGATGAGAAAATTAAATTTGCAATTTAATCTATTTGGCTACTTACTACTTTAATTTATTTTGTTTTGTTTTAAGGGTGAAAAAGGTAACTTTATATGACTATATTATGATATTTTATATTTTATTTTGATTTCCTAATGATCTAATCATAATTGGTATATATTTTAGATTTATATAACATTATATAATATTATACACGTAACTTCTTATATCAGTAAGGCTGAGTGCCTTGGTTCAATCAGGTAAGGGCCTAGATGTGCACCTAGCAGCTTGGGGAATTTTCTAGGCTTGGCGCTTTTAAGCACGTTTCACCTTTAACAACATTGCAACAAATACAAAGCATAAGGATGCACATCCAGTGCATTTGAACCTTAAAAAAACAAAGAAAGGGTTGCTGTTTCTTTGCTTCTACAATAATAACTAAAAGCTTCTAAAAAAAGAAAGAAAGAAGGTGATTTAAGTGATCAAATAGTTAACAAATATGGAAAATGAAATTTTCTTTTATCAAGATAATATTGGGACTTTAAAACTTTTTAGCTCACCTGGAATACAAATCTCTCATCCATTCCCTGAACAGATAATAAACCTTTCATCCGGTACATGTCCTCACTACGCTCCATCAATAAAGTACCAAGCCAGATGTTAGCCTGAAAAAGTGAATACAGTGGTCACATCAATCCAATATTGTTGGCTTTACACATCCCATCTCCAAGACAAAGCAATCAAACACGAAGATTGAGCAACTATAGGAAAGCTAGAAATGCCCACATGTAAAACCAACCTTTTCTAGATCTAGGCTCCCTTCACAGACTATACTGACAGAAGAAACACCAGGGTCATGAGTGTGGTCATGTGAATGATGACCATCATGATGATCTGCATGATAGCATCCACAAGCTTTATGATCAGCCATAATATTATCACAAGAGTGGCAGAGTAAATACCCAAAGCAGGCATTTACAAGAGCTGACATTACAATCACGAAGATCCACAAAATAACTAATCATAATTTTTAGACCAGAGGGATACTATCATTAAGCTTTAGCCACAATAATAGCTTAACAGAGAAAAAGAGAGTTAAACATGAAATGTACCAAAAAGCCTAGTAATTATAGGACATACGCAGATATTTTTTCTTAATGCTTTTCCATTTTCCTTCTTTTCTGCCAGCTGCTATGATAATTTGTTGGTATGAAAGATTTTCATTAAATAACATAAGGGCACAGCACACATAAAAAACGTCTGTTACTGCTGAAATTAGTGATGAACATGGAGTTAAATTTCTAAATACAATAATGTTTAAATTTCATTGCCTACTTCTAGCAGCTAGAGATGAGTTTGGAGAGACTGACATCATCTACTGCAATGATTAATGCATGTAATAAATAGTGTTTCATCTGACATGAATCCATCTTTATCAGTTCTCATGTTTCATATTTTACTTGAAGGTTTCATTATAGGTGATCGTCTAACCAGCCATCAACCCATAAAATTCCAATTTTTTCATGTGGCAGAACAAATACAAATCAAGGTTCGAGTTATATAACAAAATGTTTATCCAGGAGGAGCCTTGTTTTTATTGAGACAAGCAGAGGCTTTCTCCACTAAAATATAACAGCACCTAACAGTTTGTGCATGCTGCTTTAAGCTAAGTACAGACGCTGTGAATGAAGAGAAATACCATGCTTATGGTCATGTTCATCATGATGGTGGTGATCATGATCATGGTTGTGATCATGGCTGGCATGATCTTCCTTTCTATCTTCATCACTGACAGCACTCTCAATCCTGAGAAGAGTAGCAAAAGTTAGCCAAAACCTCCAGATATTGCAGTTTAACTGTGAAGTGACCTAACACTTCAAGAAAAGCAATCATCCTAGGCAAGAAAAACAATAGTATTCAGAAAGAAAAGATACAACGAGAACGGAGATAAGATTAATAACAAGTTCAGTTAATTAACAAGGCAGCGAGAATAAGGTCATTGGGAAAGTACAATCAACTCGTTATTTAATAATACCACAAAATGATTTAACACCAAAACATTTCAAGCACAGAAAAGTTGTGAAGGCACATGCTCTAACAACTAAAAATCTCAGCATTCTGCTACATAAGTAATTTTTTAAAATCCAGCCAGCTAACATTCTATTCAAGTACAAAAAATAGTATCATCGCATTCATAGAAATGCCAACCTAAGTTAATGCATGTCTATGCACAGATCACTGTATTTTATATGAGTAGAGTTTCCCCCAAATGAGCTAATTGAACAGCATGACTTGGTATCTCTTGGATTGAGCTTTGTGAAACATATTCTATGGAAAGACTTCAATTTGCTAACTCTGCTACAATCCCAAATACTCTTAACACAGTTTTAACTCCTCAGAAATTCAGGAGCACTTGCATCATTTTTCTTTCCCCTTGCATGAAAACTCCATCTATTATGTTTGGATATAATTAGATTTACATCCAAAATAAAGAAGAAAGAAAACTGCTACAAGAGAAATATTTGACATGCATATTTTGGGTCAGGTTCTTTAATCCCTCAAAATATGACAAGAATAGAGCTAATGATCCTTTTTTATTCTAAGTGACTTTGTTTTTCTAATGTGTAAAAGGAAAAACAAGAGGAAAAGGAATTAAATCATTCAAATGTTTGCAAAAATAGTTGAATACCAGATAGCATGGTGCAAGAGGCACTAAAAAGAAGTGGATCTAGGTTTTACTAATTTTGTAGAAACAAAAGCAGTTTTTAAAGTGGCCAGTGTACCATAGTGATCCCAAAAAAACCTGGAAGGAGTAACAGTTATGAGCTTTAATCTGAAACCGTTGATTTTCTGTGTTTATCAGGCTTGCACCAATAGGATTAGTAACGTATCCACAATAACATGGGATTCCAGTAACTTTAGAAGAGAACCAAGTGATCAACCGTCAACTTCCATCTTCAGGGGCATGGAACTCTTTACTCAGGTTTGAGAAGGATCTCAAATCACAGCAGAGAATTGGGGTCTCTATTTCTTTCTCTTATCCAACTCAATGAGAGGTTTCTGATGGGTACAGCTGCAATTAGATCTCTGGTTCCTGGGTAAAATTCGTTGCTAGTAAATTTAAATATTGTTTTTTCTATTATTGATTTCAACTATATAGCATTAGCTTTCTAAATGTTAGTGATTTCCCAGATGTTTCTGACTTCGACTTCAATGTTTTTATAGAGCTCATAATATGACATAAACCTAGAATCTCATAGAATGAAGCTGAGTTCCCTAGCTCGTTTTTATGACAGAAGGGCACCCTCCCCTCCATGCTCTAGGTCCCCAGTAAAGAGAGGGAGAAAAATGAATACATGAAAGGAGAAGAGCATAGGGATGTGAAAGAGAGAGATTGTCTAAATGCAACGCCTAGCACATAGTAGAATCCGTGTCAACACAGAACGTTTAAAACAATAGTGCAACACACACAATTAAGCATTTAACAAGCATGGAGGTTGAATTCAATGGATGATCTCATTTAAAAAATAAAGTTAGATGCAAAAAATGGCCTCCTCTAGCCAGAGAGTGAAGAGCAGAAAACATTCAAAATAAAAGACTGAGAAATTTGTTCATTCTTTTAGTCAATTAGATATTCATATACATATATACATATACATATACTAGGAGACAAGAGTGGAAAATAACCTCTCCAAATCAAATCCTCCAATGCCAAGGACATAATCCAAATCAACTTTTCCATATTGTGTGCGCTTCAAATTAGCCATCCGATTGATGTTCTGCATTCAGAGACCTTATCAGTATTCTAAAAGAATTAAAAGTGAAGAAAAGAAACAGGACACCAACCCTTATCCGCTGCACCAAAGAATCGATTTCTTGCTCTCCAACAAGATCAGTCTGGCAACAAGGCAAGATATCATATGGGTCAGTAATAGACCAAAAGTTTGATAACTGACTCTAAACTTGCAGCCTAGACTAAGATTTCCCAACTGACAAGTTATCCATTGTCACATTTTTAAGAGGCAATGAAGCCATTGGTTTCATTTATACAGCATCTGTTAAGTCCGTCTTTAAAGAAGTATTAGAATCAACTTGCCAGCATGTGAGTTTTAAATTTCTGGGAGAGCAACACATAAGTTTCTATACCAGCTAATGAAGCAAAAATAAAAGTGATTTGAAGCAAAGTGCAGATAATAATGTGAATATGGTTGGCTGGTTAAACTTTATCCAATATTAGAAATATAAATTGAGCAAACTGAAGTCTAGCAAAGTCAGATTTAGGCAAAAATATAACTTACAATCGAAGTACCTTATTTACTATAACCCGATCAGCATAAGCAATTTGCTCCACTGCCTCATTCACCACTCCCTTTGGCTTAACCTCATCGAGATGGAGAAGAGCATGTTTAGCATCAACCAATGTCACAACACCATCCAATTTGACATCATTAAAAACCTGGTCTTCAGCATAAAAAGTCTGAATGATTGGTGCAGGATTTGCCAGCCCTGCAAAGTTGCACAAAAGATTTGTAGTGAGCAACAACTAACTAGAGAATCTATTTCACCAGAAGTGGAGTAATCTCACATGCAAAACAGCAAGTAAAAACATGATATATCCTTCATTCATTCTTGACCGGCCATACACCACACAAAAATGTCATATTGAAAAATTACCTACCAGTAGTCTCTATTACAATGTGATCAAATTTGTCTTTCTTCTTGTTAACCAAATCCGCAATCATCCTGACAAGATCACCCCTCACTGTACAGCACAAACAACCATTGTTGAGCATTACAATGTCCTCAGCCCCAGCAGTTTTCGCAGCAACAAGAGAGCCATCAATATCAACTTCACCATACTGAAAGATATTCAGCATAACCATTTGAGTTCTCAATTAGCATCATTAAACAACAACACGGGCTTGAAAACCCATCACAAAGATTCTTTCTTTTTTCTTCTACTCACACTCATCAGTCATCATATGATATATGCAGATTAATGGGATGCAAAAATATGAATGAAATATGATGACAAAGTACCTCATTCTCAATCACTGCTATGCGCTTCCCATGGTCAGCAGTCAGGATATGATTAAGTAACGTTGTCTGTTTTACATAATCACCATAAAACAACACAACCCATTATCGCAAATCAAATGAAATGCACAAAAATAAAAAAAAAATAAAAAAAAAATAAAATAAAAAGAATGAAGGATAAGAAAAGGGACCTTGCCAGAGCCCAAGAAACCGGTGATAATGGTGGCAGGAATCCGATTATCCGGAGGAATCTTGGTGGTTAAGTCCGAATCGTCAGTCTGAGGGGCAGAGGTGGTGGCGGTGGCGGAAACGGAGAAGCGGCGGCGATGGAAAGAGGGTGTAGTTTTGAGGGCGAGATGATGGGTTCTTCGTGGGATTAGTAAGAAAGGGAGGATGGTGGAGCGGAGTGTGGTGGGATGGCGAGAAGTTAAAGAGGCGAAAGTGGTGAATATGTCTACTGATAGCGACGACAGTGCAGCCATGGTGCCTGGAGAGCCTTCTAGTCTAGTTTCTTCCGGGTTTTGGATTTTGGTATATATGGACAGGGGGGAGATAGAGATACAGGTGGCTGTAGGGTTCGATAGTTTTTAGGAGTTTTTGTGTTTCAACAATTTTTTAACAAAAAATAAATAAATAAAATAGTATTTTTATATTATTTTTATGTCTTATATTAAAAATAAATTTTAAAAAAATAAAAATATAGTACTTTAATATATTTGAAATAAAAATATTAAAAAAAAACAATCATTAATTTAAATTTAAAAAAACCCACTACTAATAAAAAAAAAAAAAAAAAAAAAAAAAAAAAAAACTCATCTAGGCATTGATCTAGATGTGAGCAATATAAAATGGAACATTAGTACTATCCATTTCTTTTTATATTCTCTTTGATACCATTATTATCATTAAACAATTTAGAAAACTTATGAAAAATGTTCTCAACACCATGCAATCTAGTAGTCTTAGGAAATTTACTTTTGTTATTAGTAGAATTTTAGGTCATGTTAAGATAAATACTTGTATATTTTTGTGAAGACTATTTTTTATGTGTATGAAATTTAAATAGACTAGCAAATGTTTATCCTTAACATTATTTTGTTATTTGTTTATCTTTTTTTAACATTACAAAGAACCTAAAGTAGCTCGGTCAGCCATTGTTCACGTACACTCATGTGTGTTGTAGACTTATGTAAACACTTAGTCAATATCCTTGCATGTTAATAGTATATATGAGTTTAAATATAATTGAAGAAGGAATATTAAATGTTTAATTTGTAAATATAATTGAAGAAGGAATATTAAATGTTTAATTTGTAGTAAGGTGTATGAAATAGTGAGATTTTACTTTTATTTTAATTTTATTAACATGAATATATTTCTTGAATATTTATGATAAGTATTGTTGTTTGTGAAATGTTGGTATAAAGCAAAAATATTAGATTGTTAAAAATGGTTGAGTGAGACCAATGTTGGAATTGTTCATAATTTTAGGATATAATAAATTTAGGGGAAAACATTATAAAAAAATCAAGAAATTTCAGATAGATTGTTGAAATTTTTGCAGTTATTACACAATCCATATCCAATATATATGCATATCATGATATAAAAAAATGCATATTAAAGCTCTTAAACAAAATAAATTATTCATAGTTGAAAACAAAAACAAAAACAAAAACAAACAGATGTCAATATTTACATAGTATGAACAAAAAAATTAAAGCTTAGTCCAACACTCATTTTTGGAATGATCATCCTGTCATTCCCTTCGTAAGCACCATGTCACAACAATCCTTTCTGTGTAGGTTTAGAAGTCTTTAGTTGTATAGGGGGTCACCACCTAATATTATAGTTACTAGAAACTCTAACTAGTCTTTTAGATATTCTAGGTAATGTTTAGTATACTACCAAATTCAAGACTGACCTTTTAGGAATCTGAACCAAGCCTCTTTGGTTCACACAAACTACATTGTCATAGTTACACATATTTTTATCATAATGAACAATAAAAAAACAAGAAATAATAGAAAACATGCATAAAATTTATATTTTCAAGACTATCAAAGTTAAACAGCAAGCATATTCAACAATGTGGGATTCAAAATTAGCACTTCAATACTTCACAAAGATCAAACAAGACTTAAGAGACAAGAACATGCCTTAGAAACCCAAAAAAATAAACAACATACTGTTATATTTGGCAAATTCCAAAAACTATTTTATTTCATCAAATATTTTCTAAACATCTAGTAAACAATAACAACTAACTAAACTTGGGATTAAGGAAAGAAAAATAACATTTTCATACATTAATCAAGATAAAATTCAACATAATATATCACCAAAACAAGTTCAAAACATTATCGAACACATGCAAGGACTTGATTAGCCTAGAATCTACCAATATAAGGATGACTAATGAGGGACGAGATGTTGTCAAGTTCATTGAAGAAAATAGAATATAAAGATTTTGATGGGAGTGGCTAATCATAGTAGAGAAGGTATTTCTAATTGAGTGGTGGTGGTTAGAGTTCTTGTGTTTATCAAAGACGTCATATTTATTCGTCTGAATATGCCTGCTTGATTGACTAAAACTACCAAAGAAAAAGGATGAGCAATGGTCTACTGACATGTCACTTAATCCCTTCATTAAATATAAGTACATGTTGTCTATGTTAAACCTTAAAAAATAGGGGTTTTAATTTGGGATTTTGCCAATTATAATTTAATCTCTAGTCTTTTGATTTCTTTTATTGCACTTGAAATTGCCTTCCAACTTTAAATTTTGTATTATTTTACATCGTCAACCTAAAGTTTAGTCTTTTCCAATTCATTCATTGGTTATAGACTTATGCAAATTGACCCCTACCAACCATTAAACTTTCAAAACAAATCAAATTGACCCCTACCAACCATTAAACTTTAAAAAAAAAATCAAATTGACCCCTGATTAGGTCAATTTCTATCCTTGCATTTTTTCTTTTTTAGTTTGGTTTTTGGTTTTGAATTTTTTGAATCAATCTCTTAATAACCTATCAAACTTTAATATTTATGCAATTAAACCTTGATTTGACCAAATTAGTTTTTTAGAATTGCAATTCACCTATGAGACTTCAATTTCTTTTAGTTGAAGCCCAAATTGACCACAAAAGTCATTTTTTCTTGCAATTAAGCCCTCAATAAATCCAATTAAGCCCTAATAAATTCTAGTTGAGTACTTAAACATCCAACTATGAATTTTCCTTTCCAAATTAGTTTTCTTGTCAGTAATGCCTTTATGAGTCAAAGTTGAATTGTCAACTTTTTCAACCTCATATATTGTTATCTTTTCCGACTACTATTTGATGATTTTCTGAGTATTCTTCATGTTCTCTCCACTAATATATTTATTTGTTTTCTTTCATTTGCTTTTGTATTTTCTTTATCTATTTATATGTGTGTATGGGTCCAAAAAGGATAACAACACCTCACAAAATTAACCAGAATGAATTATCAAGTTCAATTCTAAATAAATCAAATGTAAGACCACATTGAAAATATAAATTATGTGATCAAAAAAATGAAACAACTAAAAAAAGAAAACAATATGAATCTTTGTTGCTTGCTTTTCCTTATAGCTCAAATCCAAACAAAAATATTTAGAATTGTGCAATTTAAATTTCAAACATAAAATAAAAAAATGAGAGTTGAACTGATATAACTCGACCGACTTGATGAGTTCAAAGATAACATGGAAAATTGATGAAAATATAGTTTAACTAAAAAAATCAAGTTGACATCTTATAAAAATATTGAAACGGCAATATATTGGATCAATTCAGATCAACCTAGGTTAACCTTTCAAATATGTGACATACTTTGTAAGATCATGATAACCTTAAATAAAACAAATCAAAACAGATTATAAAGTTTAATTCATAATAAACTCGTTGTTGAATAATAAAATTAAATTTAATCTAAAAAAACAATAAAATAATTTTTCTGGACAGATTATGAATATGGATAATATTATGAGAATGTCATAAGCAATCTTACAAGTTCGTTACATCCTCTAATTGCTCTAAAATTTTAACATAATATATATAAATATATCAAGAGACTGCTCGTAAGATTTCATCTCAATCTAATAGTTAGATTAAAAGATAAGATTGATATTATAAAACTGTTCATTATTTAAATAAACCAATTTGACCAAAACAGAACAGAAGGGGAAAAAAACAGAATAGAACAGGTAAAATTTAGAGAAATTTCTGAAACGGACTGAGATTCTAAACAAGTACACTTTATTCTACTTTTTATTTGAAATAAATGAAACAGAATTTACTACCTCGACACAAAGCACACTTTCATGGAAACACAACTTTTTCAGATGCAGGTAAATTGTTAAGGATACGGAATGCATTAACTACATTTTAGTAAATCAGAGCTTCATGTCAGGGAAAGGGAAACGTCAATCATAGTTATTAACCACGACTCTTAACAATCATTTCTTACAAGACACCAGAGCTGCCGACCTTGACAGCACTTCAAGACCACTTCAACATCATGATGGAAGAGCAATTTTGCTAGCTCATTGCATGTCAAAAAGTCAATGTTGGATGGATATTTTTCAGCAAAAACATCTTATCCGTTTGTAAATATTGGATATAAATTTACATGAGATAGTGAGTGGTTATTATTTTAATATATTAACATCTAAATTAAATTTTTACACAAAAAGATATTTTTTTTAAATATCAGCACATTAAAATAATCTTAAAAAACATAATAAAATATCAATTTAAAAAAAAATCCAAGTTTTTTCTTTAATAATTTTAAAACAACCGTCTCTAAGGACGACCAACCCACAGCATTTATTGAACATCCAAGAATTCTTTCCACTCGGGAAATCTCACCAATTGACCCTCCGGCCATGGATCTCTTATAGAGACTAGCATTGTAATTCTCACAGGTTGCACTCACCACACACACAAAAAAATACCTGAAGGCAATATTTTTATTTTTTATTATTTCATGTGAAGTTTAGTTTAGTCTCTTCATTGTTTATACATAGAGGGCCTTGAAAACATTTTCTGTAGAGGCATTTCATGTATAGCCATAATAAATTAACCTGTTACCTGACTTGGCGGTCAATTCTGATTGTTTAACTATTTCGTATAATGGTATAGGACTTAATTGATCCATTTCAGTAAACTGCAGGTACTAATTTATAATTAACAAAAAAAAAAAAAAAAAGCTTTTCAGTATTGAAAAGATTGGGAAATAAAAGACCTGTTGTCCAATATGTTACCTACCTTGAAGCAAAATGACAGATGGTCTACAATCCTAGGTAGAACCACTGGGCTGGGAAAGGATTCTCGACCTCAAACAAAACAATGAGGAAATTTCGATGTTTGACGACAAAATAATAAATATTTCAGACTATTCAAGATTTCAAAGAAATAAAATAAGAGCAGAACCAAAAAAAAAAATCTTCCTTAAACAAATTTCTAGTTCAAGGTCAAAGAGCATCACTATTAATACTACTACTACTACTAATACAGCATTTACCTCACGGAAGTATCAGACAGAACGTGCTAAATCTACATCTTTTGCAAGTAGTTCCTTGAGTAGGTTACAACATATCATTGAACCTCAAACTGCAGAAAGAAAGAAACCGAGAACATAAGAACAATGAAGGAGATCGGCGTCGAAACTAGGACAAAACTCTGGGGATCTAGACTGATAGTGTTCAATGTATGGCAATGGATAAACAAATTAAGGCGCTTCGATACCAACCCAAGCGGGAAAATGTTAGGTATAACCCCTTAGCCAGGCAGGAAGAGTGCTTGGTAAAGGGAAACTAATGCAGACGTTAATCAATCAATAGAAGTCAACGACTAACATCATGCAAGATTGTGTTTAGAGTTCATCTGATCCTGATGCTTCGAAGCACAATGTTTTTCAGATGGCTAGGATCGAGTACATGGGTTGACTATGGCTTACTAGTAATTTCTGAAATAAGTACAAAAGGCAGACAGATATTGGACATACCTAACTTAGGAATGGGCCAGCAAGCCAAGCATGTAAAAGAACTTGTGCTCTGGCAATCATAAATCATCTCTGGGCTTGATCAGAACCTGATGGTCCAACTGAAGGAATAGCTGCCACACCGCTTGCTGACCCATTCTCAGCAGGTGGAGGCACACCCCATTTTCCTTCAGATTCAAGTGGCTCAAAGACATGAACCCCGCCATCTGATAATCCCAATGCATACTGATTTGGTTCATGTGGGTGTGCAGCAATCACAAGTGGATGTGGATGGACATTTGAGCTGCCGTGTATGAAACAATGGGAGTCAAAGTGATGTGGCTATTGCATAAAAAAAAGAGGAGGTAGAGAGTCATACTTTAGCTTGCAAACTGTGAAACTAGGACGGGCATTCCATAAACAGGAAGGCAGGGTTCAAAGCAAACCAGTAATGGGTTTTGGAATTTAAGATGCAGAAATAAATAACAGATGGAACTGAGTTATTGATACAGAATCCTGTAAATGATTGTAGATAAAAGAGAATATTTAAGCATATTTGTGTACTCATTCCTGGTTGTATGTATTACTATTATCTAGCACAAGAAAACTCCATAATCTTTCCTCTGTTTTTTTGTCACTAAAAAAATTTACTTTATGGTACAGTTACATATGTTTCCAGGTACGTGGATTTGCCCATGCCATTTGAAAGATGGTTGACTCTTAAGAATGATAGGATAAAAATGGGAATTTACACATTCTCAGAGCAATAAAAAAAAATTGTGATCATATCATTCTACCAAGATAGTCAGCACCGCAAAAAGGTGGATCTAAATAGCTCGTGAGAAAACAAGGAAAAGGAATTCAGATATCAGTGGAGAAGGGGGCTAACCCAAGGCTGGACACCAAATGAACCATTAGACGCCTTGGAAAGCAACAATCAAAAAACCAGAAACAGGCAAGATACAATTTAACAAAATTGTAAGAGTATATTAGAATGCTTGCTGGAAACTAAAAAGGGAACTGCTTGACATGCACGCAATAGCACCTTATGTCAACTGAGTCATGTTGGAGATAAATCCATAAAAAGCAAGATAATTACCTGACATTAGGGGGGAGGTATGAAGAGGGATTGATACGGCAATGTAATCTGAGATTTGCAGCACTAAATACACAAACAGTTGCATCTAAGAAGCTGGCATATACCAGCTGACTATCACACGAGAACACGGCATGTGAGATTGGTGCAGAAGATTCACGTGGAAGCCACTAGATCAGGACAAAAGAGAACTCAGTACCTGACAAAAACATGATAGTTCCACAATGAAGTCAAGAGACAAAGATACCTGCTTTACACATTCTAGCTTTGTAGTTTCATATATGGCAAGCTGAGTCTCATGCACAACCAGGAAGTGTATCTGATCCTGATGAAATTGTACACGGGTGTCTGATTGTGCTGTTGTTGTCCTTCCAGTCTGGACCAGCAAGAATCTTGTTTTCTGCTTTTCCCATCCATCTGAGTTCCAAACACAAAGCTGAATATAGAACAAGTTAAATGGGAAATGAGTTAATATCTAAACACTGATCATTAGTTAATCTGAGGGAAAAAATAAAGGCAGCTTGGGTTTGGGAATAATTTATGTAAATAAGCCTGCCATTTGCAACAACAACAGCAATAATAATAATAGAGAGAGAGAGAGAGAGCTACGAATTCTTTAGCATGCCACTTGCAACAGTGGTGAAGCAGAATTATGCAGAGGCAAAATCATTTTATTTTTCAAAAAAAAAAAGTATTGATGCATCCCCCAGTCCAAAAATTGGAACATCTAACAGGTGATATCCTGTCAAAAAGCTAAAACATCAAGGCACACAAGACAGCAAATTTAAAATTTATTACCTGAGCATCTGCTCCTGATGAGACTAGCACGTTCAGAGCATGAGAGAAGGCAAGGCCAGTTATTCTTTTAGAGTGACCTTTCAGCTTGCTCTTGACCTGCACCAATAATGGACAGATATTACATGAAAATTGATGCTTCTCTGAGCATTAGCAGTGGGAATAAATGTCCATGACAGCATCATACCTCGTCTACACGGACATTATATATTTGAATTGTGGAATCATCCATGCCAATAGCAATTATGTTATTATCTTGAGGATGAAAAGCAAGAAATGTTGCTGCAGGAGGTGGTGGCATGAAAGTTGTCATTGTCTGCACTCAGCCAAAAGAAAATGAGATTGGTCAAATGAAATTCACATCACCACATCATAACCAAAATTCCTTGCATTACCTTAAATGTCATCATATTGAAAAGGGAAATCTTTCCTCCAGATGCTGACATAACATAGGAATCATTTTTGGACAAAGCAAAACATGCCACAGCCTCTTCAGGGTTAGTGTCAGTTTTGTCATTGGTCATTAGAATCCCACTTGATGGTTGCCATAATTGAGGTGACGCACCAGCAGTTGCCTGCATGACACGATGGAACTCATTATAGAAATTTCAGTTACATAGAAGTGCACTTGATTGATGAGTCCACTTTGCATGTGCTTCTTACCTTGCCACTTGCATTACGATCACTGCGTTGCCATTTCCATAATAAGTGTATAGCATTTGAAGCTAATGCCAAAATGGCATTGCCAGAATTTGTATAAATTAACCTTGATATCTGCAATAATAAAAAAAAAAAAAGAGGAAGCTAATGATGACATCCTTGTTGGAAAACAGAATAAAGAAAAAAAGAAAAGCTTATGACTCATGATGGAGTTCACAAGTCAACTCGATAAAGCTTCACACTCCAGTCCAATAAATAAATAAAACAAATTCATGCAAGAACCCATACAGAGCCATCTTACACTGTCGATACCAGTAGGCAGGACTCATTTGGAAACATAATGATAAAACACTCTCTGTAACTTCCTTATTCAGTAGTTCTCTGTGAGCTAACAGGTATTCAACAGCAAAGTTACACTCTTATGTTAGCATGACCCATCACCATATATTGAAGATGTCTAGAATTTCTTTCCATTAATAACATAATAACATTCTATGGAATAGGATAAATTACATGGTTGTTAGACATTCGAAATGCAATTTGATCAATTACTAGCATGAAGTAAGCATGACGAGACTAGTTAGCACCCTGAGTTATGGTAATTAAAGTTGACACAAGCATCTTCAGAAAGCCCTAATATGCTGTTTTCCTCCATTAGTATTTCAAAACATTTTAACTCAAATTATTTTGCCATCTTAACTGTATGTAGCATGCAGTCAAACTTCATCTATTTCTGAATATTTTCAATTATTTCTTGAAATAATTACGAGTAAAGAATCCTTAGAAGGCTTTTACTTATGGGAACTGCTTGAATTTAAAACATTAGGAGTAGCATGTAATCTTTTAAAGCTAAACTTATGAATATTAAGGAATCAAACCGAAGTTGAATAACAAGATCAGAGTATGAAAAGGAATCTGTTCCAAATCAGATCACCATGCCTCTGAAGCTTCAATAATCTGAAGCTTTACTAAAACGACCAACAATTGGCATAAATTAAATCATGGAGCATTTAGAACACATGTAACATCAGTATATAGCACTAAGGAAACAGAACAGCCTAGTTAGTCAGAAATGCAATGATATTAACCCAGCAAGACTATTAAGATAACTGACCCAGAAAAGTATTTCGCAGCAGAAAAGGATGCCCTCAGAGAAAATTTCAATACCTTCGTTACTCTCGAGTTTTCAGGAAGCCTCAAGGACCGGCATTGAGATGGTTCATTGATTTCAGTGAGCTTCCATATCTTGGATTTATCATTCGATTCTTCAGCTATTCTAGGTTTCACATCTCCCAAGTTACGGGCATCTCCATTCTACAAAAGTAATTTGCTTGTGACTAAAAATTACAATAGATTATTTCACCACTATCATGGAAAACCACTATCACTCAAAGAAAACTTCATGGAAAACCAAGATCCCTCAAAAACAATTGTGGATAAATAAGATCATGCCACTAGTTTGTAGTTCAGGTCTCTAAACATACAACAGAAACAATGTGACATCAATATGAGTTGTGTGATTGGAGAGTAATTGATATGCAAGTTACTTGTGTATAAAATTCAGATGCTACTCTAAAAGTACAAGAATGTCCAACAAACCATTCCAGCAACAGCGACCACTGAGGCACCCCTGTCTGCAAGTCCACTGCTAGTTGCAGCAACCGCTGCAGCTGAGATTGGATTAACAGTAGGCTGCACAAGAAAGCCACTATTGGATTAGATTTAATTAAAGACAGGGCGATGTCACATTCACAACTAATCATTGATAAAGCTACCTTTGCAACAGATTCAGATGCTCGGGAGGCATCATAAGAAAGATTTTCAAACGTTCGCAACAACCTGATGCCATCTGGATTTGCCAATATTTTAATCCCATTCTCATTGGCGGAAACAGCCAACAGGGTGCCCTCCTTGTTGAAGCGGATACGTGGGCTCGCCTATGAATTATTAGAACTGAAATAAGCAATTATAATAACACTCAAAACAATCTCTTATAGTTTACTGGTACATATCGAACTCACCAGGAGGTCTCCATCAGCATCAATTGTTGTCAAAAGTTGAACACTGTCCATATCCCAGAACTTGATGCAAAAATCATCACCAGCAGCCAAAAAGCGATTCTTCGTTGTATCAAATTGCACAACACCCAAAGAAGGTTTTCTAAATCCATGATAGGTTCTCTTCACAGCACCTTCACTTTCATTCCATTCAACAATGAATGACTCCGCCTCTTTACTTGTACCACAAGAAAACAGCCTGTAGTTTCCACCCGAAAACCCAAAGGCAACAAGTAGATCATTATTAATCTAGGCATGCACAAATACCGAGAAAAGGAGATCATTGAGTAATGAGTCAATTATGTTGACCTTGTACCATCAGCACTGTAAGCCATGGTTGTGCACGATCGACCAGGAGCCTCATAATCAACTCGAGATCCCAGATTGTCATATAACCATGCTTTTATCCTTCCATCCAATGCTGTTGAAAAGATAAACTGACGACGGAAAGAAAGTCCAGCAACATGGAAGACCAGAAATGATGAGTTTAGTGGAAGGTGACAAGGAACATTAAGAACACAAAGTAGCAGCAGGACAGACAACAATGTACGCAAAATGGACATGTCACCTGAATATTTTCCTTATAATGTGGGCAGATGGAATAAACAGGAGCCTCGTGACCTTCAAACATATATAGTTTTGAACCATTGGCAGCATCCCACACCTAATATTATTAGGGGAAAAAAGAGTAAGTGCAGCTTTTCGTGTCTGAAGAAACGACCTTGATGCTTTTCAGTCTAGAAACCAAAAACTAATGTCAAGCCCTACCTTGATGGTTTTGTCATCACCACAGGTTATTACACAAAGTTGCTTATTCGGAGTGGAGAATGCAAGATCATTTACTCCACCAAGATGAGCATCAATCTACAGTGGAAACTTTTTTAGTCATTCTATATCAAGTAAAAACAAACACAAAGCAAAAAAAGAATAACCAGCTTAATACTGGTGTTAGTTAAGATTAAAACCTCTAGGTGCTGTCGCACATCATCATTTCCATGATAAGAATATATTTGTACAATATGCATTGAGTATGCAACTCCTGTTATTGACACAGATGAGAAATCAATGAAATGCCTTTTCACCCCCAAAATCCTGTGTATTTCTAATCCAACCATGAAGTGTAAAAGATTTTAGCTTACCAAACAAGGAACCATCTGGACTCCAAATTACACGGTTAACAGAGACGCCAGGATCTTTGACTAAAGCTGCCTGAATTTCATCCAAAAATAAAAAAACAGTTCAATTTCAGACATTCCAGTACACCAAGCATACAACATACAGCACATATGATAATCACTGCCATGGGGGTGTGGGGTCAAAAATAAAATAAAATAAATACCTGAAGAGGCATTGAGCATGCATTCAGATCCCAAACTTTGAAGTTTCTTAAAACCAGTCGCTCCCTAGAACCAACTTCCCACAGCCCAATGTCCCCCACATTGGTACCAACTGTTGCAGCATATTAAAGTAATCAATGTTCAGACAAAGGTATATTCTATGTTAATGCTTAAGCGTACAAACATGCCAAAGCTACAGAACCGACCAAATGAAGACTGAAAAATCAAGCAGACCTAGAAGAATAGTCTGTTGAACAGGATGGAAATCCATGCTAATAGGAGATGATCCCTGATTCATAGTCCGTACAACAACCTTTGGCAAGTCATCCGGTGCATTAAAAGTCTGACCATGACCATGACCATGACCCTGACCATGACCCTGACCATGACCATGAAATAACATTGGCATTACATTAACGGGCAAATTTACCTGCATTGATGATAACAATCAACAGAACAGTTAACATAAACATAATAACAGGTGTGCACAAGTTACTGGCTAGATTGATATTTATGTACAACCAGAATGACAAATAAAAACCAGAGTACCTCGTCAGAAATCCCCATTGGCCTTGTTCTTTTAGCAACATGGTCAGAATCTCCTGAAGGATAGTCTATTGGAGGGTTAGATGGAGGAGTCCGTGGATGCTTCAGCGTAGCTACACAAGGCAACAAAACGTATTATTAAAAAGGGAACCATGTATGCTCACATACTCAGTATAATGGTTAGCACAAGCATCTATAGCAAATAAAACGAAAGAACCACCTGGGACAGATGGAGAACCAAGACCAATGGCACCTCCAGAAACTGCTGGATGAGTTACTGTGGAAGGATTGGTCATCCAACCTGCAAGAGATGCTGGGATTTGTGCTGGTGTAGGTTGAAATGGCTGAAAATAAAAGTTCAACAACACAAGGGTAAGCATGTATCAGTAGAAGAGAAAGTAAGAAATACAACCAAACAAGCTAATGACCTACCCCATGAGCACCCAGAGCAGGAAACCCTCCAGCTTTTGGCAAGGATCCAAGCAATGGATTGTTTGCAGGTGATGGAGCCCGGGCACCATTTGGTTGTCCACATGAATGATCGAAAAAAAGAGTCTTTATATCAGGGTTTGGCCTTGGGTTTTTACAAAGTTGGTGCTGCCAATTCAAGCTGTAATTTACATAGCAAACAGAGTTCTTAGATTGCAACCATGCCAAAGTGTATATATGCTATAAATGCCAACTAAAGCCATATATTTCTACAGAACAAAGAAAAGATAAAGTAGTAATATAAAGGAAAATTCTAGAAAGATATAGACTGATTGGATCATATCCTGCTCCAAGACTGTCAAGGCTACAGTCCAGAGACACAGGTTCATGAAATGATGAAAGTTTCACTGCAATTCTCTCAAATGATCGAGCAACTCAGATTCATCATGATGGGAGTTCATCATTTAATGCTGGACATGCAAACAACCATCATTCTAAATTCCAAGGAAGGCAAGTGTTCAACACAATAGTTGATAAACAAAATATTATTTAAGAAGAGATTTCCAGGCAACAAAACCTGCCAAGTTACACATTACTTCAAGGCAAAACAAAGGTAATTGAAATTACCATATTATACATGTATCAATAGATGAATTACCTTTGGTTAATGAGAGTTCGTAACCTTGAATTCTTAAGGTTGGGAAACTGCAATTTGTCACGAAACAAAGGGTTTGCTTCAATAAGCTTCTTCAGCTCCACCAACATGATTGCCCTCGCCGACTTGGTATCTCCATATTTGGAAAGTTGCTCGTTCTCCCTATTTACAACAAAGCAGATCTGAATATACCTCCACGCTTACTTTACATCAAAGAATTTAATTACTTCAACACATATCTACCTAAAGTTCTCCAATGTCAGTAGTTGAGTGATTTCCTTGAAAAGCTCCTCGTTAAATGTCGAAAATACTTTCAAATCCTTCACCAATATTTCAACTGCCTTGGACCGATCATGCCTATGAAAAATCCAGAAAGATTCTCAGACCTTCTCATAATCTTATAATAATAATAATAATAATAATAACAACAACAACAATAACAAGAGCCCAAAAAAAAAAAAACAGAATTGCAAGCTTACTTATCCAATGCTTCAAGATACTTTTGCTTTCGTATCTCGAAAAATATTTTCATAGAATATCGATTGTCGTCTACTTTAGTGAAACCAGAGAGGTATTTCTCCACCTCATCCCAATTGCCATTATGCACCTCATCCTCAAAATACTTCATGTTAAAGAAAAATCCAGATTCCTGCTCAAGCCTATTTTATTTATCAATTTATTTTCACATCACATTACACAAAAAATTAATCAATAATCAGTCATCACTAAAAATATTGCCAATAATTGTAAAAATAAAAATAAAAAACTTAAATTCTTACTTATGAACAGTCTCTTTAAACTTTTCCTCATCCAGGAACTGCAAGATCAGGAAAACGAGCTCTCGACTGAGAGAAGACATCTTAAACGCTCCGTTATGAATGCAAAATGCAGAAATACCACCAACTGTAGCCCTAGATCTGCCTGCAACCACAATTTTTTCAAAGAAAAATGAAAAAAAAAAAAAACTAAAACCAGACCAAATCACAAGAGAAAAACGCTTTACTTTTTCAGGAATAAAAAAAAGGAGAGAGAATGAGATATTTCTGAGAAACTCACCTCCTAGAGAAAGCAGTGGCGAGATCAGACTCTCTCTCCCACACACACACACACTTTCTCTCTCAGGAAACGAAGAGTTTTTTTATCTTTTTTCTCTCTCTAGACTTTCTCTCTCCGCCAAGATTTTTATAGTCCATAAATAATTTTTTGTCTATATAAGAATTAAACCTGCAGAAATGGCGACTTTAAAAAGGAAGGAGGAGACAGATAACGAGGATGATACGAACAGTGGCTTATAATGTAAGTGCGTATCATGATGATAGGTTATTGAGATCTGTTAGCGTTCTTATGCATAAGTACAGATATTTGAGGTGCCCACTTAGCCGGCTACATTTTGTCGACTTTCTCGGCGCCGAATCTCTAGCTGACAACTGTCGTGCTTAAAGAAAGAAGAGATGTTCCGCTGCAACAAAGCAGATGGTAATTCCGTGTTTTATTATTATTTTCTTACTTATATTTTTTGCATTTACTAAAAAAAGGAATGTGATGTTTTTATTTTTACTTATATTTTTTGTGATATTTGTGTGTTTTTGAAATATATATTTAATCAATTCATTTGGTTTCTTTAAAAAATATTTTATTTATTTAAGAATTATTTAGTGTAAATTATATTTTTAATGATAATTTTGATTTAAATATTTTATTAATTACAAAACAAGTAGTATATTGCGAAAAAATTTAATATGTTTAATATTCGAGTACATCAAACATAATGCAATAGAATCCAACATGCATAACATAGCACAACAAGCACATCACAACATGAAATATTAATATATTTTACACATTGATATGTTTTTATAATCTATTATATAATTTTTGACACATTAATAAATGAATATATTGTTGGGATTTGTTTTTATAACTCATATTTAATAGACACATTTAAGGTAAAATTTAAAAAGAGACCCACTCACTTTTAAGATTAAGACTTTGTTGAATATTAATTTATGATAAAGATTGATTAATATGATTAAAACATATTGAGGCTGGATGAAAAAAAAACCTTTTAAAATTAAAACCTTGTTGAAAATTATTTTTCAATAAAAATCTATTAACATGATTAAAACATGTGAAAGGCTGACCTAAAAGATTTGTTTGTTTATTATAATAACAAAAACATTAAAATATTATTGTTGGAGAAGAGCTAGAAGAGATCTAATTACACACTAAAAAAAAAACATTTTCCTCCATTTTTCAATTGGTTTTAGCCCTCGATAATAATATCAAAAAAAATCCTAGAATTAACCTTAATTAAAAAAAAATCTCATTTCTTTTCCCTTTCATATAAATGAATTCAAAATAATTAAGAAGAAAACAAAAAAGGAAATATAGGGACCACAACATTGTGGTCCCTATGGGAGAAAAAAAGGAAAATAAAGAGGTGAAAATGGAAAATAATTAAAAAAAACTCTCATTAGATAAAGAAAAAGACCAAAATTGCTCTTTTAACATAATCAAACCTTTTAATAGGAGAAGGAAAAAGTATAACTATTCTACTAAAATTCGCACTCAAGTAAGTTTATGTCTATAGTAAGAATTTGATCTCTTTTAATTATTATGGGAAGATGAAGAGTCATAAACAAAACCTTATAAAGTTATATGTGTTTAACCCATATATATTTGTTCAACTCAGCTTAACTAAAGCATGGGTTTGAGCCACGGGCATAAATATGGGTTTCTAGGATTATGTTTGTCTTTTAGCAAACTATCTTGGAATTGTATTTATTATAAATTAATTATTTGGCCCATAAAAAAAATCCAGTCCATTTATGTATACCTATCTCATGAATAAAAAGTTTAAACAATTATACTTTTTTTTATCTTCCTTAACAAATTTTAAAAGGAAAAATGTTTGGTTTTAAAGCTAATATTTGGTAAAATTTTGTTCATTTTTATGATGAGTAATTAAGGTAAGTAACAATCATTAATTATAATAATTATCAAAATTAATTATTCATTAATTTTGGTTTTAAAAGTCAGTATAAATATGGGTAATAGGAAAGATGTCTGGTACACTTCAAGTGCACATCTCTAGCCTTTCTCCCTAATGTTTACTTTTTTTTCCCCTTTTATTTTAAAGCTTAAGCTCATATCCTTGTAAAGAGTTTATGGGTACAAAATTTATTTGGTTAATTGACTTATTGACTTTTAAAGTAAATGTATACTCTAACAACGTAGTTATTGAAATCATAAGAGTTTGATTATACATATTCGTCTACGTTAAATGACAAATAATAAAACTTTAAAGGTAGATAATATATCATTGATAACAACAACTTGTTAACTTTCATTCTTCTAGGTTTTTTCAAAGTTTATCTATGTTTAGTTTATGTGTATATAATAATATGCATGCTAGTTTCAAGTTTATATATAAATTTATTTTATATTCCTAAAAATGGATGTTAAGTTTCTTATTTAGTTTTATTACAAGATTAACTTGTTTAGTTTCTTTTGTATGATACATAAACTAAACTAAGCAATTATGGTAATCAATTTAGCTAATAGCTCACAACTTAAAATCTTAAGGTTTTATCTAGTTAGTTTTTTGTAGTTTAACTTACGGGAAAAAACTATTTGTTAAAGAGGTTTTTAATCATTTTTAAGTTCTATATTATAGTTTTCTTCTATACTTGTTGTATCTTTCTATTTGTATATTTTGATATATGTAAAAAATCTAAAAGTACTAAAAATCTAAAAAATTGATTTTGTTTAGTTTATACTTTTCTTATTTGCAAACTCAAATGAATGATCATGCTGATGTTTGATTTGATTAAAAAACTTATATTGACATAAGGCATGTTCTAGTGATAACATATCAATAATTATATTAATATTTGATCTAATTAATCTTGCACGGTTGTAGATACTTAATTTGTTTAGCTAATATAGTTGTTTTTATTTTTTATTTGCTTATTTTTAAGCAGCAATATATATATATATATATATATATATATATATATATATATATATATATATTAAGAAGTTGTTGTTCCAACCATTATTGCTTCAAAATAAAGGATTTTACCATCATCTTGCATGGTGCATAGTGAAAAATATAAAAATTTCATTCATAATGAAGTTAAAACTAGTTAGCCAATAACATAGAGGAGAGAGGGGAGGAATTTCCAATTTCTCTTACAAATTCTTTCATAAAACACACAAAAGTAATTAGATTAAAGGATCAAAAGGGATTGAAAGTTCTAGGGTGTTGTTTACATAAATCGAGAAAAATTAAGGCTTAAGAGAAAGAAAAAATTGGCGGATTTAAGGGAAAAGGAAAGAAAATGATAAATCAAGCATTTTTTCTCATTTTTTCTTGAATTATTCATATCAAAAGGTAATAACTCTTGTTTTTGGATCAATTGATATAATTTGTAAATTTTGATTTGTTAAGCATAATATGTTATGGAGGAAATTAAAGATCAAGGGGATTTCATGCTTGAATTGTTAATTTTATCCTATAATCATGTTAATCAGCATATTTAAATTAATGACAAGTCAGAATTAAGGCAATTACAGAAAAATATTTGCCTTTTTTCTTATGTAGAATTAAACCTAAGGGTGGTCGAAAAAAGGGGAGTAATTTCTTTAAATTGGTTTATTTATAGGATATAGAAATTATATTTATTTCTTATGATTATGAATTGATACAAAATGTGAAGGAAAAACAACAAGAAATCCATGATTCGTTTGAAAATGGATTTTGGCGAAAAGACCATTGGAAGAGGATGAGGTTAGTTTCACATATCTTGTACTATTGCATTAAATTGTACGAGTAGTGAATACTTATAATGAGTTATATGCATTGAAAGTAAAAAAAACCATTTTTGGAATTCTATATAAAGGTTTGGTTCAAGGGAGGATACATAATAAAATTTATTTATATGTTTAACATATAAATTTGTTCTTAAAAATGAATTATTTTTTGGGAAATGTGCATGGATTGCATGTGTGAAATATAATATTTATCTTATATTGTTTACCGATAAGCAAAGTATGACTTGAATTAGTCATTTATTATACCAAAGTTGTTGATATCCATTATAATTATTACTTGTCATCTTAAGGAAGTATTATGAACAAGAACTTCAAATTGTCATTTCTAGTTATAAAGATTAATGATGTCAATAGGATTTTGTTAACATTGGCATTCAACCTTAATAAAGGAAATGAATGTGTTGAATGGGCTTAATTAGCCTACTAAACTATGAAGGTTGATGATGTCAATGAAACTACGTTGATACCAACATTAACAAGGACTTAATTCGCCTAACAAACCATGAAAGCTAATGATATCGACATGATTATGTTGATATATGTATTAATATAAACTTGATTAACCTACCTGAACATGAAGGATAATAATATCAACAAGATAATGTTGATATCATCATTAACATGGAGTTGACTTACCTTACAAATCATGGGAGCTAGAGATATCAACAAGGTTATGTTGGTATCAATATTCTCATAACTTGATTTGTCATTCTAGGTTATGAAGGCTAATGATGATAATAGGGTTACACTAGTTTCAACAATACCTAAAATATCTGGATGTTAATAATATTAGGATAAATGGTATAAACATATCAAGTTTAAAATGGGAATTTGGAATTAAAAAACAGAAAGAGAAAAGTTAATGATATTGATTAGAATTGATATTAGTGTTAATTGGGTTAACACATGTTTTGAGTGATGAAAATCATTTTATTATTATTCCTAAGAATTTAATGTATGGAAATAACATGATGTAATGAGAAGCAATAACTGATCTTTTATTTATTAAGTTTGAAATGAATAAAGTGATATTTGAATCTTAATTTATATATTTAATCACAGGTTTTTCTTAGTTGCGACAAGATTTATATTTTAATTGGAGTCATGCTTATTTTGTTATAGATTAGATAAACTTCATCCAATATAAACTTGAATTTAATTAATAATATCAAGCTTTTAGGATATTATTTTAATGAATTAGAATGCTAACTTATTGGGTAATTATTTTATACTTTAGGTTTAAGTATATTAATTAATTCTTTTTAGTAGTAAAGTGTGTGTATCTTTGTAATTTACTATGAATGGTTTGTTGAAATCAATTTTCTTGGTTAGGGTTGTTAAATTGTCTTCGTAAAGAGTTTCCAAGTATAATATTCTTTTGGTTCGTTGTATTTTTATATACTCAGAATGCATGTTATATATATATATATATATATATATATATATATATATATATAGTTTTTTAAATTTAAGTTTCATGACTAGTAATAATTGGTTTTCTTGGATATATTAAATAGTATAAAAAAACAAAACTTCAATATTTAAAAACAATTGAATTTTGAATTTACGTTTATGCATTCGTACGTCTTACTTTTTTTTTAAAAAAAAGGTACTGAATGAGACAAAAAATCCTGGTACAAAATGCAATGAATGATTCTTTTGATTTTGATTTTTATTTTCATTTTCATTTTATTCAATAATTCTCGGAAGAAAGTCCAAATGATGTGATTGATGAAGCGGGCACTGGAGGTGAGGTGGAGCTGAGGAATAGGGTGGAAAAGTTAAAAGAAAGTAATTCTATCCTTTTTTTTCTTTTTAAGATCCCGGCGACAAGCTTTTTCGGACAGAACATTTTGAGCTTGCCCTTACATTTGATGGAGTATTACGATCCTTGCCCTTAGGGTTCAGTTTACGGATAATTGGATTACGCGGTGCTCATGGTATCACGTGACGAAGCACGTTTAGTTTATTATTTCGATATGCGTTTGAGATGAGATGAAAAGAAACGATTAGTTAAAAGCTCGTTTACTTTATCGCGATGCGTTTGCGGGGAAGAATTTTGCTCCCGTTGTAAGTAAGAATTTATTCAATTTTAAATATAAAATTATTTTTATATTTCAATTTCTCATTTTTTTTTCTAGAGAAGAATACGTTCTTTTTTTTTTTAATATATTAAAATACTAATCAAATATAGCTTTAATATAATATCTTTTTTTTATAGAGAACCCTCGAAAGCGTACTATATACTAATCAAATATAGCTTTAATATAATATTTTTTTTATAGAGAACCCTCGAAAGCGTACTATATTGAAAATTATATTTTATAGGTTCAAATAAAAAAATAAAATTTCAGTTGTTTTAAGTTTTTATAAGGAATATACATCCTGATTTAAATTTAAAATTTATTATGCAAATCATAAGTCTTTTACCCACGAAAGGAAAATGAAAGAAATACTTGCTGCCAGGGCCAAAAAGACTCGTCGTTTGAATTTGTTTTCCTACCGTACAATGCAAAATGCAAGACGAGAACAAATTAAGGTGATTATGGATTTTAAAGTGGCATAAGCAAATTCTCTAGTAAGTTCTAGAAAAACTAGTAATCATTAAGTGTTAAACTTAACTCAATAAATTTAAAAGGGAGATATTCTTTCAAGGGCTCATATTAAACCATATATATATATATATATATGATAAGGTGTTTTTTTAAGTATTGATACTAAACTTATGCTAGTAAATGAGTAAGTCAATATTTAGGTTGGTGCGTGACGAAACAAGATAATATTTTGTAATTTAATTTAAAATTCAAATTGATGCAGACAAAAGCTAATAGAATAATAATAATAATAATAATAAATTTGAAATTTTAATAAGAATAGTCTTGGATAAGAATTTTAAATCCATAATTTTATTATTTAAAATTTCAACATATGATGGCTGCTTCATCGAGAGGTTTGTAAGATTTAAAATTAGGTAAAAAAAAAAAACTCTACATTTACTATAAAATAATCTAAACTCTAAAAGCACAAAGAAAGTTAAAATAGAATTCAAATTAAAAATGGTAAATATGAAAAGTCCTAGAAAAAAATTTAAAAAATAATTAAAAATATAGCTTCTAGATCTAATTTAAGGAGATTCAACGAATCGGACATGATTCACATCTATTATTGGATCTCTATCTATCATACTAATTCATAAAAGCATTGAATAGGTTATTTACATTATCTATATAAAACAAGTCTTTATCTAATTGAGTAAGATCATTATCTAAATGCTTGTAACTTTTACTTTCTACAAGCATACATCTTTAATCTTGAATTTATATATAAAAATATTTTCAACTACCGTACTAATACTCTATTTGACATTGAATTTTAAAAGCGTTTTTTGAAGAAAAAAATTATTTTTATTTCTTATTTTAAATTAATTTTTAGTATTTTTAGATCATTTTGATGTACTGCTATCATAAATAATTTTTTTAAAAAATATATATATTATTTTGATGCATTTTTAAACAGAAATATTTTCAAAAATAATATAAATCACACTCTCAAATAGACCCTAAACCTTGAAGGATGTAACATAAATTAATTCAATCAATGATATTTTTTTTGGTTTTTTATTCTAATAACAAGGAATCCATAAACTCGGCATTTTAATAGAATGAATGAAACTATATATATATATATAATCCCAAGTATATGATTTACATTTATATATCCACTTACTTTTTAATATAAATTTGATTATATTACAAATTTAATTACCGACTACCGTCTTTTCACAACTTTTTCTATCATATTTGTTACACTTTTTTAAATCTAAATCTTTAAAAATTAAATATAAATGATTTAGTGTATAATAAAAATAAAAATTTAACTTCTCACGTTATAAATTCTTAATTGCCGACATTCCAGGCTAACCTCCAATACTAATGACATGTTTTGGAAGTGTAGTTGAGATTGTTTTTGAAAGTGTTTTTTATTAAAAAAATATATCAAAATAATATTTTTTATTATTAACACATTAAAATAATCTAAAAATACTAAAAAATTTAAATTTAAATTTAAAATAAAAACAAATTTTTTTCAAAAATATTTTTAAAACACAACGACAAATACCCATAAGTTGACATTAATGAAAGCAATAATTAATAGGTAATGATAGTTACCATTAAATGGATAATTTAATATTCAAAGTGGGAAAGTTTGGTACGATCGAGAAGAAAAAAAAAAAGTGGGGGCAGAAGGGGTCAAGTAGCATTTCCATGTGCCTGTCCACTTTTAGTGATTTGGATGGCTGGCAGTGGCACACAGAGAAAAAGACGGAAGCCACAGTACTCTTTAAATTCTCGTTAATAAAGCTTTTTATTTACTCGCCAATTCGTGAAAAACTCCTAAACGTCTCGTACTCCCATGAATTAATGACCCTACATCACTGTTTTTCAAATTATTTCTTTAATATTTTAATATTATTTTATTATGCTGTTTTCAAAAATATGTTTAGAAAAAAATATAAAAATATTATTTTACTATATTTATGAATAAAAAAATATTTTAAAAAACAACATTAACCATACTTTCAAATATATCCTTAATTTAGTGCATAGACTATGACTTACAAGTTACGTGTTGAGTTGAATTAATAAAATTAATATTATTTTATTTAAAATATTTTAAAATAATTTAAAAATTAAATTGAATATTAAAAAAGTTGTGAGTTGATATATTAGATTAATCTATTTAAATCAATTTAATTTTAAACCAATTTTTTTTTAACTAATAGACTGAAATCCATTCATTAAATCAACCAAGTCAAGTTTAATAAGTATTGTTGAATTATTATCATGATTTTAATGATGTGGGTCTTGCATGAACCAAAGAATCATGCTATGCAAATCCTTTGAATATTAATATCACAATGCAATAAAGCTATTATGCCTCTACTTATGGCAAATTCTCCATTGTTTATTCATAGGTTAGATTATATTATTTTTTTTATATGATTTTGTGTTTGAACTCACTGATTATTTATAATCTTTATTAATTTTGATTTGATGATTAACTTATTTAATTTTAATTACTTGACATACAAATAATTCTTAGGTAAAAAACTCACGACTGAGACTTTTAGGGGGGGAAAATATCTCCAATATGCACCATATATAAATCTGAAATTTTAGATCTCAAGATACAAAATAAAGAATATAGATAATGATGAACCAAAACTTTTATCGATATATCTTTATCAATAAAAGTTGAATTAAGAAAAATATATAGGCATGATTCTTTCTAAATTCTCGTCTAGATTGGGTTGGCACGTGCTAGTACCAAACACATCCCAATAGAGACATGTTGAGCCTGGTGCTAACCAGACTCAATCCTAGGTGAGCGTGGCAATGTGTCAGGTCTAATTGCGAGGGACACAAATTTATCATGACTCGTTATGTTTTTTGTCTTTTAGCTAGATATAATGAGTGGACCACAACTTACAATACTATTTAAAATATCACAAAGATAAAATTACACCTTAACCTCTTTTCTCCACAAAAGAACAAAACTTATGGGCTACAAAGATACCATGAGACCTTAAAAAAAGGTTCACAATCTTCGTTCTCCACTGCATATATATTTTCAGAGCATATTTCTCTGTATTATTATTATTATATTTTCTCTCTCAAAAAAATATTTATTAAAGTATTCGAGAGTTATCATCTCCACGTAAAAAAAACCTTTTATATGTACTAGCTACAAGCCACCTTGGCTTACCTAACACCAAATATAAGCTATCAAACACTCTTGTTAGGAAGAATGAATGATATTGCTGTGACCAATTGATTAACCAATTATCCAACCCGGGAGCTTTGTTCCTTGACTATTTGGATTGTTAAGACATCATCAATGACACCTAAGATCCTAACTAATAAAAAATAAAAAAAAGATAGTTTGTATATGAGCATACTTAAAGGGATGTCTATAACCCCAATTAATGGAGAGTTTCTCTTTGTCTAAAAGCATATTGAACACTCAATTCCCTAATGACTATATTTCCATAAAAATAAGTTTGGAAACTATAATGGCTTGACCAATCCAAGAGAGCATGGACAAGACGTGCGTAATATACTTCTTACAACCTTTAAAGGATCTGTACATGCTTGGCATAATAACTTGGAATCAAACTCTATTAAATGTTTAAGTGACCTATATGCCAAGACAATGACACTTTAACACTGGCATATCAATCAAGAAAACTTCCATAAACTTTTTGGTGTTACCCTACAAGAAAGTGAGTCTACAAGAATATATTTGAAAAGATTTAATGATGATAAAATAGATTAAGTCAGTGACCTTACAAGCCTTGACAAAAGGAGTAACCTCTAGAAAAATTTTTATGTCTTACCACATAAAAGCTTGTCTAAAGTTAATCAATTCATGAAAAATCATATACGAGTTGAATAGGTCAATTTGCTATGACATGGATCTTCTTATTTTTACAAGAACAATCAACATGAATGACCTTCCAAGTGAAGTAATTAGGGTACTTGATGCAAATACCTAAGACATGTTTTCTTCTACAAATCTTCTCTATACTTATCATTTAGATCACATTAGGATATATAATCCTCGATAAAAATATAAGTTTCTTAAATATGAATGAGTTATTCAAAATGACTTTTTATTTTATCCAAAGTGATGGTTAAAGACCCTCAACATTTAGTTTTAAAATATGCAATTCACTTAAGAAAAGATTGATATGTGGTTTTTCTCATGTAAATAGACTGCATAAAGTTTTAGGGGATGGTATGCATCCTTACTTATAGCAATCCCCAAGGAATAGACATCAACTTTCAAAAAAAAAAAAAACTCCTTAGTGTTATGTATGTGTGTGTGTGTGTGTGTGTGTGTTTCTTCAAGGGAATGATATGTGGTCTCTTTTAGGTTAACAATCTCTGCAAAATTCCAGAGGATGATATGTGTTCTCTCCTAGGGCAATCCCTAAGAAATATACATAATTTCTCTAGTGCTAAATGTACCAATCTATAAGGGATTGATGTGTGGTCTCAAGAAAATAAACCCAACAAAGTCTCAAAAAAATGGTATGCATTTTCCCATAAGGCAATCCCCAAGAGATAAAGGTCATTTCCCCAATGCTATATGCATCAATCTCCAAGGGATAAACATAGTCTCTATAGTGCTATATGCACTACTCTTTAATGGATATAATTAGTCTCGATAGTACAAATAGAAACTTTATCTAATCACCATTTTCATTAGAGGGCATGTAATGGTGCACATAATCATGATGACCATTATTTAACTAGAGCTTTTAAACCTCATGACAATGTTAGGAAAGCCATAAACTTCCACTCTCTAAAGAACCTATAATCACTTAAGAATTTTTAAGAAAGTTTTGGGTTCCACATAATCACTTTGAAAATTTCACCACACTACCTAAAATAGAATATTAATTTAAAGTCCTTACATATTATTATATTGTAAAAACTTGGGGTCTACTGATAAACCAAGATTTTTTTACTATATTTTTACTAATAAATACATAATTAAGAAAAACATATGGGTATTAATTTTCTCAAATTATCATGTAATTCAGGTGCCATGCGCCAACACCAAACACGTCCCAATAGATACCCACTAGATCTAGTGCTAGTGGGCATAACAATATGCCAGCCCCAACCCTGTGGGGTTTGCTAATGGGTAAAGCTTAGTCGTAAGAGGCTTAAATTTATCATGGTTCATAATGTTTTCATTTCTTAACTGAATAAAATTACTAAAATATAGCTCACAATACAACTTAAAATATCATAAATATGAAGTTACACTTCAACTCCTTTTCTCTAAAAAAAAAAAAAAAAACTCATGGGCTATAAATACACTATGAGACCTTTAAAACAAATATTTATAATCTTTATTCTCTACTACATACATATTTTTCAAAACATCTCTATATAAAATATAACTGTATTTTCTCTCTCTCTAAAAAGATTTTTATTTAAGTATTAGAGACTCTCCACCTCCACTACAAAAGGCATTTTATAGTTAATGCCCAAAAGCTACATTAGCCTACCCAATACTAAGTATAAACAACCACCCATTTTGGTTAGGGAAAATGAATGATATTGCTAAAAACAATTAGTTAACTGATTATCCAACTTGGAAGCCTCGTTCCTAGGCCACTTGGATTTTCTGGGACATCATAAGATAATTTAAAATTGTCAAAAATAAAAAGAAGAGAATGCGACTAATTAAAACAATTTAAAACAATCAGATTTTTAATCTTTTTTAATAGAGAACACAAAACTTGATTTGAAATGAATTGTATTTATTTCTAAAAATCTTTTTTTTTTGCAAATCATGTACATATAATAATTTTTTAAAATGAGATATAATGGGCTTTTGTCTATCACTATATGATTATAGATGATAGTTTAATTCAACATCAATTCAAACTGACTTAAACATGTAGGGTTACAATTTTTTTACATGATAGATAATAATAAGATATAAATATTACAGCACATGACTCAAACCCTGATTCAAATTTGATATATATTTGTATTATATGTGTGTGTGTGTGTGTGTGTGTGTGTGTGTTTACACTCACACATTGATATTTTGTTTTATATTATATAATAAATAGTATTTGGGTAATGAATATAACAAATGGATGATCATGATAATAATATTAAAAAAATTATTTAATAATAAGTGAATAATATATAACTATAGTAAAAAATCAATTAATAGATAACCATTGTTCATGACTCTTGAGTTTTGTCACTTATTATAAACACAACACTACATAATTAGGACCAAAATGTTTTTAACATAAAAAAGTATTCAGGTAATGCTAATGTTTTTTCTAGTAGAAAAAATAAATTATATAAGGATTGATATGAAATAACTCGGTCCTTTTAAACAGTTCAAAGACAACTCATATGACTGATGAAAATATAAGATGATATTTTTTTTATAAAAAAAATTAAGATGACAACATATTTGATCAATTTTGGTTGACCTGAGTTTATATGTTAATTTACATACTCAGTCATAAGATCAAAATAAAAACATATTATAAAGTTCAATTTTTAATAAACTAAATATTTAATGATAAAACTACAAAAATAATAATTAAAAATTAAAAACTATTACATCAAATTGAAATAATGATAGTGATTTAAAGAAAAAAACCCATATTGCATTATATATAATATAATATAATTGTACACATAACATAAATATAAAGATAAAATATAATCCTTTATTCATTTCAAAAGATTTTTGGAATAAAAACATATATGCTGGATATATATATATATATATATATATATATGCATGGTGTCTCTTAGACTATGAACCATATCATAGAATGACTTTTAACTTACAAATGTTTTGGTGAAATATTTAGTTTTTATGAACCAAAATAACTCTTATTGTAATTTAGATTTCTCACAAATCTTATTATACCTTAATAATTTCTATTTTTAAAGATTTTGCTAGTACCTTACATAAGTGACCTTACTTCACACTTATATAGGTGATTCCATCAAATATTCATTGTAATTTAAATATTATCCATAATGAATATGGAACTCATTAATAATATTGTAGTTCATCATCTCTTTAATTATATTTTTTTTGGATTTGAGAAAACCTCACCCCCCGAAAAGCGCACTTTATGGGCCTAGGTAAACGAGTAAAACCTTGGTTGTCCTAGACTTTTACAAGAGATGCACACCCGGACTCGAACTCGAGACCTGGTGTGCAGATCTCAAGCCTTTTGTCATCACATTATTCTCATATCATAGGAAATAACATTTTTTTATATATTTATTTAGTGCTTTAAAATCATAAATAACTTTGTTATTACACACATGAACTTAATTCATGGGATTTTAAATCACATAGGTTGAGTTACTATCATTTTGATTTTTTAATTTAGCATTAGTCTCATTCCTATCAATATTTATAATATCATCTTTTTACTAAGTGGTTTCGATAGAGTATTGACCAAATTCATTTCTGACTTCACATATTCATTTTAAATAATTTTATCTTTTAGCAGTTGCTTTACAACACCATTTATTAATCCACTATGTCAATTTTTACCATTGAAAGATTTATTCTTAGCAATGAATATTCCACTAAAAAATAACAAAGTATGGATATAGAAGGTGTTGATTTTATTTTCAATAGAATTTTAATTAAGAAACTCTTTAACTAATCAACTTCATTTACTATCGATTCCAATGTTATACTCCATGGCGTATCTAGCAATTAAGTTTTATTTAGAAGAATTCCATAACATTTCACCACCACCTAGAATAAAGATATAGTCACTAGTGGATTTAATCTCATCTAAATATGAAATCTAGTTAGCATGGTTGTATCCTTCTAATACAACAATAAATCCATAATATGAAATACCATAGTCCATGATACCTCTCAAATATTTCATTAGTTAGAATATTGTCGCTCAATGCTTATGATTGAGATTTTGTATATATCTATTTAATCTACGCACAACGTATTTTATATCATATAGAGTAAAGTTCAATCGATACATTAGACTCTCAATAATCTGAGCATACTCAAGCTGAATAATACCTTTACCTTTATTTTTCTTTAATTGAGAGTTAACATCATAAGAAGGACTTACATGTATGACTTTAAAATGACCAAACTTCTTCAGAAATTTCTCTTCATAATGTTCTCATATTATGTTATACCATTGTCTCTCATTAAAATTTTAATACCTGATATTATACTAGTTTAATTCATATCTTTCATAGAGGCTAGGAATTATTTAGTAGTATGCATGACATTTATGCTAGTACCAAACATATGCATATCATCTACATATAAACTAATGATAATATATTCATTATCAATGATTTAATATAAATACAGTTATCCTCATTAACATTGAGTAAAAAAAATTCATGGTTACAATATATTTTCCTCATAAATACACAGTTGTTGGTCGCTCCACGAGTTAGGTAGTTTTTTTTTAATTAGTATTCCTGCGAATATTTTTGAGGAAGGTTGATGTTATCGGCTTTCATGTCCTCTGACAGTCTATGATATTCATTAATTCGAGCTTTGATATCTCTATTATCCACCATTTTCCATTGGTAAAATTTTGCAATGAAACATTTTTGTTTCCCCACATCTTTGAAAATATATTTTAGTATCATGTTGTTTCATATCTCTTTCCCTTCCTTGTAGTTGCAATATACATAAGATAACTTATTGGAAAAAGTGCTTAAAATGGAATGTCTACAAACCTGATTCTCATGTGTCCATGCACCAACATTGTCACTGGTCATGGGATTGACAAGAAACCAAGCAACTAAATGCATGTCGAGGACACCAAAGATCCTCTCTTGTCATCTTATGAAGTTTTTCCCAACAAAAACCTTAATCTTTAGAATTTCAAGAAATGACTTGGCCAATGACACAATGACAACAACAAGAGAGTTGAAGACATGAGAGATGTTAAAAACGATAAAGAAATTAATTCCAAGTTTTTAAATTTTATGACCGTTAGAAACCATGGTTTCAGTTTAAGAGTCATAAAAAAACAATTTAACATTGGAGACAAAAGCTTTAGAAAGTATAGGCGTTGTCTCGCGGGCATGGAAAAGAACCATACGTTTTTTTCTTGCTCGATTCAATCTTATACGCGTGAGCCCACTATCCTTTACATGTTGATTACTATCCCACGTCAAGGTTTACTAAACACTTGATGAAAATCTTATTTTTTTAATGTGAAATAAAAAACCTTATATATACTCTTTGTTTATAAAAAAAAACTAAGTTATGTTTCTCAATGTGGATACAAACCTTTTGAAATAGTTTTACTGTTATTTTCATCAAGGAGAGCATGTGGGACTTTTATTTCCAATTTCTTTAACTTGATTTGTAAGAATTCTTCTTGTTTTGTTCCATCTTTATGGATCAGCAGTCGATCTCAAAAATTCCTTTTATATTTTTTAATAAAAACACTAAAAGAGCTCAGTGGTTTACTGTAGATACACACCCATGCGCACTGTTCACTCGCAATTTGCTTCCGTGCATCGCGCGAGTTCGTCCACTTTTTTTTTCCTTCTGTAAACAGTGGAATAACGTTTTTGTATACTTAGATTCACTCATTAATCTATATAGAATGATCCTTTTATATACGCGCCACGTGGTTGCATAAATAGGGACCCATCTATGTCACAAAAGTACTTCCAAGCATATATATATATATATATATATATATATATATATATATATATATATATATATATATATATATATATATATATATATATATATATATATATATAAAGAGAGAGAGAGAGAGAGAGAGAGTATTCATAACTTTAATATCCATTTTATAATGGATTATTTAGTCTTTGAATTAATCCATGAGTAATTCAATCAACTTAAATTAATTATTTTATAATTACAACAATGTTATTTCATTTTCTTTAAAAAATATTTTTACTTTTGATTCATTTAAAGTATTAATTGGATCATTAAAAAATTGATTAAATCAATCAAATTTTAAATTTGTTTAGTTTAGCTAATAATTATGTAGAGTAAGTGATCCCAGCTCTCTCTAACCCTCATCCTCTAGATTCCAATGACAATTTGAATTTATTATGAATTGATTAAAAAAACATATCAAGGAGCTTTATTGTTTATATAAAAAATAAAATTACCATAAGAAATCCAATTGTTTTTAATGTTTTGGGTAACATTGAAGAAAAACAAAAATCGTTGCCAAGACGGTCAACCAAAATGCATTGCTTTGAAAACTAAAACCTGTAAATTCACATTAATAATCACTCGCAGGAAAATCAGATTTATTTTATTTTTATTTCACTATGATAATTCTTAAGAAAAAGGATGGATTATTTTACTAAGATGCATGTAGTGTAAAAGAATTTTAAAGACTAAATTACTTAAAATGTGTGTAGACGACACACGTTTGATAGTATGATTGTTTTTTTTTTTTTAATGTTGTAGTAAACAATATTAAAAAGATTTTTAGAAGTGCAATTGCTTTTCAAAATATTTTTTACTTAGAAATACATTAAAATAATATTTTTGAAATTATTTTCAAAATCAACATATTAAAATGATATAAAAACACTAAAAACATCCTCATTTGGAGCAAAAACAATTCTTTTTTCTCTGAAAAATACGCTTTTTGAGTGCTTCCCAAACACCTCTAAAATGAGAAAAAAACACTTCTAAAATAATATTTTTGAAATTATTTTTGACATCAGTACATTAAAATGATATAAAAACACTAAAAACATTCTCATTTGGAGCAAAAACAATTCTTTTTTTCCCTGAAAAATACGCTTTTTGAGTGCTTCCCAAACACCTCTAAAAGCGTAATTGAGAGTATGATTAAGATTATTTTTTAAAATATTTTCATTTAAAAATAAATAAAAAAATATTATTATTTTTTAAAAATAATTTAAAAATACCAAATAATATTTTTTTTCTCTTCAAATTTGCAGTGTCCTCAGGGAGTAGATTTTGACATCTCCGAGGTGGTAATATTTCTAAAATAAAGACCCACGTGGTTCCGCGTCATAACTAGGAGTACCGTGCAGATTGTCCTGAAAGCAAAGTCAACCCATCCTCATGCCATCTAACCTGATTGGACAGCCAGCACGTGGACGGGTGTAAGCGATGTCGATCTTATATTTACGATTCATACCACGTATTAACATTAACGAAAACAATTGTTTTTATATTATTAATGTATTTTTTAAATTGTTTTATAGTATTTTCATGCCAGGGTTTCAGTAGATTCACGTGTGGATCTGAGTTCAGATTGCTGAGAAAAAAATAATATATATTTAAAAATAAATAAATGATATGTCATTCCTTGCAAAGAGAAATAAACATTCGACTAGACGTGATCGTGGATTTTTTTTGTATTATTTTTATTGATAATACTGAAAGATATTTTAGAAAAATAAAAATTTCAAATTTAAAAGCTTTTATATCGAGTATAATTGATATATATATATATATATATATATATATATATATATATATATATATATATTATTTTCATAAAATGCTATTTGAAATCCAATACTAATCTAGAAATTCTAATTATTATTTTTTCCTGTCTTTTACACTTATTATCTTTAACTATCTATCTTCTTCCTCGTGACATTTATGGGAAAACACACGTGTCCTCTTTTTTGGCTCTTAAAATTAAGGTTGTCAATATTATTTTGGTTGTCGTTTCATTTTTTCTAATAGTATGAAATATTTTGGTGTGTCGTTTCAGAGTTGTACTGTTCATATATAATTAATTGATTATATATGTGAAAAAACTTAAAAGGTGAAAAAATTAAATATATTTTTTATTTTTTATAAAATCAAAGTTGACACAATTTTATTTTTTATAATATATATTTTTTTAATGTTTATTATTTTTGCATTTTAAATACATCTCATAAACAATTATATATATATATATATATATATATATATATATATATATATATATATATATAATAGTAGTGTGTGTGTAAAATAGTGGGCGAGATATATATATAATAATAATAGTGGACAGAGAGGCGAGAATTAATTTTTTCCTAGGATCGAAAAGGAACACCCAGAGTAATTTTAGGATGTTTTGACCGATATTTGATTGATATTTAAAACAAGATAAAAATAATACTATTTTATCCTATTTTTCTACCTGGTACAAGATATTTTAACCAAAACAAAACGGTATTAATAAGTTTACTTTAAACTTCACCCTCGTAGATTTGCTTAGAAGGTTAACAACCCTAAGACGCATTCTCAAGAAAAGGAGCGATCATCTCATCCGTGACGTACAAAATTGTATTTTTTATATAATTTAAATCATTATTAAATTTGAATCCTTCAAATGGTTTTTCGTTTAAAATAATCAATTTTCTATTATGAGAGTTGGAATAAATTATCATCCAATAAGGATTTGATAGAATCGGCCAGAAAAGAAATATGTTATTTATAAATCAATCCAGAAATTCCTTATCAGCTTCACAGCCAACAAATATTTGCCAAGTTGCTTGAACGGTATTACTGCTAATCTGGGTTCTTGGATAATTGTTGTTTTTTTAATTATTTTTTATTTTAAAATATATTAAAATAATATTTTTTTTAAATAGTTTTGGAACATCTAATCAGGGTTGTTAATACCATTCTGTTCCGTCTCATTAAAAAAACAAAGACAAAACGGTGTTGTTTTCATCTCGGTTTTAATTCCAGCCCGTTCCGAAAATACCGGTTAAATTCCGGCCGGAACTTCTCGGTACCGTTCCGGGTGCTGTCAGGCCTTAATATTTTTTTTAAATAGTTTTGGAACATTTAATCAGGGTTGTCAATACCATTCCGTTCCGTCTCATTAAAAAAACCAAGACAAAACGGTGTTGTTTTCATCTCGGTTTTAATTCCGGCCCGTTCCGGAAATACCAGTTAAATTCCGGCCGGAACTTCTCGGTACCGTTCCGGGTGCTGTCAGACCTTAAAATCCTTCTTATTTTGATTAACTTGTGATTGTATTTCTAATTTTGAGATTATGTTTGTTTGACTTTGTGTTTATATTGTATAATTTAAAGTTAATTTATCTTGAATTTTTATTATGATTGTTAAATTAATATTTTAATTTTTTCATATATATATATAGTTAATTATATATGAAGAGTATAACCCCGAAACGCTCCGAAACCAAAACATTCCGTACCAATAAAAAAATCAAAACAACAACTAGAACGATATTAACAACCTTGCATCTAACACATTTTAACATAATAAAAACAACTTTTTTTTTTTAATTTTTTTCATGAAACATCCCAAACATCACATTAGATTAACTACTCGCGTTACACCACTTGTCATTTCAACCTCAAATTAACACAGAGTCAAATAACTAAATAAAAAAATATCAGGAACTAAAACAAAAATAATCAAGAAAAAAAATATTTTTTTAAAAAATGTTTTTGTTCAAGTGCTCGCAGCAAAGCTTGACCAAAGAAGAGATCAAGTGGTCTCTAAGCTTAACCAAGTCGTCGTCGATCGAGAATTTTGCATGGAGATTGTAAATGAGTGTGACGTTTTTATCTTGATTGGAATTCTCTAGTGTCGCATTTGATTTATTAAAAAAAAAACTCGTTCAAATTTTAATTTTTAATTTTCATTTGCGAATTAACAAAATCTACATTTTATTACCAAATATTAAACATTTTTGAAATAATATAAAACCTTTTAATTTCTCATACAAAGAGTTTTCTTCTTTCATTTGTAAAATAGAGAACAATTAAGATTTATCACCCTCTTCATTTTTTTAAATAAAAATTAAATAAGCTAATCTATCTTTTTTTTTTTTTGGATTTGAGAAAACTCTTCCACTCTTTAAACATTCTTTGCGGCCACAGGTTAATTAAGTAAAACTCTGATTGTTTCTGTCTCTTACAAGTTGAGCATATTTTGACTCAAACTCAAAACCTACAAGACAGATCTCAAGTTTTTTTATCACCACATCACGCCACTTGAGATATAAGTTACTAAATAGTTCACATATATTCACCAATAACCAAATTGATAAAAAAAAATCATCAGCTATAATTAAACAAACATAAATATTAATAGTCGAAAAATCAAAAAATATACTAACATCATCTCATTTCATTTTAGAATTGTAGTTGATATTATTTTTGAAAATATTTTTCATTCAGAAATATATTAATTATATTTGACATCAGCACATGAAAATGATCTAAAAACATTAAAATAATTAATTTAAAATAAAAAATAAAAAATTTTCAAAAACATTTTTAGAATAGTCAAACATATTCATGATATTTTCTTTTTGCTATATATATAGATATTTTCTTTTTGCTATATATATATATATATATATATATATATATATATATAATATTATGTTATGATTTTGGTGAATTTGAAAGTTAAAAGATGAAAAACAAGTGCAAGCAGACGCAAATTTGCATTGAAAAAAATCATCTTAGACACCATTATTAAACAAAATTCCAACATCATCTCCTGTTCTTTACAGTTTCCCATCCTCGAATTTGTCTGATTTCTCTGTATTGTTTTGTATGTTGTTGTGGGGATAAGAACCAAACGCTACTACCACGTAATTCAGATTTTGCCATAGTCAACATCCCACAGAACAAATTATGTGGTGTATGGAGCCTTTCTTGTAGATCTGGATCATGGGTAACAGTTAAAAAAAATGTCCAAAGCATAGACTTAAGGGAGAGATTACCCAGACCCACCAATAGCAAAACCTCTTTCTCCTCGAACTCTCCCTCTCCCTCTCTCTCCGTCTGTGATTCAAAACAAGCAGGGGAGGAGAAAAGGAAACAACGTTGACCCAGAGATCTAGGGCTATTCATCTCCATTTGTCCCTCAATCTATTTTATTCTGTGAGTCTTCACATCAAATCACTTTCATTATTATTTTTTTGTTCTCTGTTCTTTCTGCTGCGTGTGTGTCTATATATAAATATATACATATATAAAATGGATAGCAATTACACAGCTATATCAAAGAGCTCATTTGTAGATTTACAAATACACGATAATATTCAAAACCCGTTACCCCAAAGAAAGACCCACATCAAATTGCAACCTTTTGATGATGTTGAGAGATTTTCTGATCCCAAGATTGGCAATGGCCAAAGTTTTGAAGAAGATGATGATGATGATGATTTTGATATTGATGATTATCCACTTGTTTCGAAGGCGCAAACAAGTAAAGGTTCTGGTGTGTATGGTGCCGTTTTTAATCTCACTACGTCCATTATTGGGGCTGGGATTATGGCCTTGCCTGCTACAATGAAGGTTCTTGGGTTGGTTTTGGGATTTGTTTTAATAATACTGATGGGTATTTTGTCTGAAATCAGTGTTGAATTGTTAGTTAGGTTTGCGGTTCTCTCCAAGGCTTCTTCTTATGGTGATGTTGTTCGGTATGCCTTGGGCAAACCGTCTAAGGTTTTGTCCGAGATTTGCATAATTGTGAACAATGCCGGTGTTTTGGTTGTGTATTTGATTATTATAGGCGATGTCATGTCGGGATCGCCCCATCATGTGGGGGTTTTCGATCAGTGGTTAGGAAATGGATTCTGGGATCATAGGAAGGTGGTGGTTTTGGTTGTTGTGGTGGTTTTCCTAGCACCCCTTTGTGCATTGGACAAAATTGATTCCTTGAGCTTGACTTCAGCTGCTTCGGTGGCGCTTGCTGTGGTTTTTGTTGTGGTATGTTTTGTTGTTGCCTTTGTTAAGCTCGTTGAAGGGAAAATCGAGGCCCCGAGGATGACTCCTGATTTTGGTTCAAAGCGGGCTATTTTGGATTTGCTCGTGGTGATTCCGATCATGACGAACGCTTATGTTTGCCACTTCAATGTTCAGCCTATTTACAATGAGCTTGAAGGGAGAACGCCACAGAAAATGAACAGGGTGGGCAGGATCACCACCGTTCTTTGCATTGTTGTGTATGCTTCGACTGCCGTTTCAGGTTATTTACTCTTTGGAAACGACACTGAATCTGACGTGCTGACTAATTTTGACAAGGATCTTGGAATTCGTTTTAGCTCTGCCTTGAACTACATTGTCAGGATTGGCTACATTCTTCATTTGATTCTCGTTTTCCCTGTCGTTCATTTCTCTCTAAGACAAACAGTAGATGCCTTGGTGTTTGAGGGATCCGCTCCCCTTTCAGAGAGTAGGAAGAGGTCTCTGGCCTTAACAGCTGTTCTGCTGGCTCTGATATTTTTGGGGTCTACTATGATCCCAAACATCTGGACTGCTTTCAAATTTACAGGGGCTACAACAGCGGTTTCACTAGGTTTTATTTTCCCAGCTCTTGTTGCATTGAGGCTAAGTCAGAGAGGGGAGTATTTGAGCCCCGGAGAGAAGTTTTTGTCATGGCTGATGTTAATATTGGCTGTAATAGTTAGTATTGTTGGAGTGATTGGCAATATATACAGCCTCCAGAGCAGTTCTGAATGATTCTGAGTACTTGCTGGAGTTGCTTTTGTGTAACTGTAGAAACTCTCAAATTTGCACAAAATAATGGGGGTGCGTACAAGTACACTATGTTATACAGTCTGTGGAGTTCTGGGTCAAGTTTAGACTCTCTGCCTGCTCATTCTTAGATTTGGTTCGGCATTCGTGAATGCTTCAGGAGATCCCTTCAGTGGTTACCGGCCATCTTTAAGTTGATTGAAAATTATACAACGTCAATGGAAGTAGAACTTTATTTAGCCTCTGACAATTCTCATGGAAGCTGTTTCAACGGTATGATTCTGCAACAAGACTTCTATTGTAATTTTTGTTAGAATAAGTGTTGGTGGAAGCTTTATTAGCTCTTCGTTATATAAAACATTCTTTTGAGTTTTTGTTGTGATTATAAAATTCAAATCCTAACCTTTCTCATCGTTTCTTTTCTATCATGGATACACTGCTTGCGCAGGCTGCATGTGTTTCAAGTTCTTAACAACGAAGAAATGAGAACCTCAGCTAATTCCACTTGATATAATATTTCTCTACTGTAATTGGGTTCTCCATTATTGTGTGAAAAAAACAACTTGAGCAACAGATTTCGTTTTCCAGTTCAATTCTTGCAATATCCAATCTTTCCTTGTCTTTTAGTCTCCATGCTGTGAGCTGGGTATTTAACTAATTAGATTATTTTCTTCCATTCTTTTTTTTTATTATTTTTAGATTCAAGGATACTCCATCTCCTGGAAAACACATTTTGTGGATTCAAGGATCGAGTAAAATCTTGGTTGTCCTAGACTAATACAAGGGGTGCATATCTTGACTCGAACTCGAGACTTGCTGTGCAAATTATAAATCTCTTAACATCACATCACGCCGTTTGAGAACTTTCCATTGTCATTGTTTCATCCCATTAGAAAGCATTTTCTTCTCATTAACATGAAGCTAGTCTACTCTTCCCTGGCTTGGCAGGAGGAGTGGATATGGAACCCTCTAGTCTCTCTCTCTAATGGGACGGAAGGAGGTGTTTGGATGAAGGCAGAATCCCTGTAACGATAAGGTCTCCCATCCACAAAAAAACTTTACCATGGCATCCCTGTAACAGCAAATCTTATCAAAAAAAAACTTTTGAAACGGAGTGACAAACACCTTTAAGAATTAAGGATATCCCATCCACAACCAGTGCAGTCCACCAGCTAAGCTTTCTATTTGTCTCGATAAGAAAGCATTCAGACTCGATAACTCGAGATGCCATGGGAAACTTCACCTTCAAAAAGTGGACACCGAGAGCTTATTATGATAATATGGGAAATGGATTTTCGGAATAAGGGGACAGGCAGAGGCAAGTGATATAGATTCAGCTGTTTTAAGAAGCACACAGCACAGGCTTCAGAATAACAGCAACAATTTACAGCAACAAGAAGCGCATCCTCAGTTGCTAAATGCAGCTCAAGAAGCAGGTTGATTTCCAGAGAATGTGGCACAGCGATTCTATCTCTTGTAGAATTATAATCTTCCAAATGTATCAAACTCATGTGTTCCAGCTACAAACAATTATAATCAGCAGCAGTGAACAACAAAAAGTAATCATGGGAATAGAGCAGTGCAAAGCCAAAAAAAGAAAAGAAAATTGAAGAACAGGAGATTATAAATAATTATAGCTGTTCTGCTAATAATAAACAACTTCAGATAATCCCGCAAGCCATGAGCTCCGTACAATCTAAGAATGTTGACCAGGTAAAGGCAATCTAATAACCAGCATTCCTATCCTATCCTATCCACGCATATCTGCACTTCCTAGCATGATTGTTAAAATCGTGATTTTGACACGAATCGAAAGTTGATTCTGAACTCGGATCATAAAATCAGAATTGTAAAATCATACTTTAAATTCACCGTATAAAAATCGTAAAATCACAACTACAATCGTGTGAATAGAAAAATCATAAGTAAAATATTTTCGAATATAATATAATATAAGTATGGCCATAAAATTTTATTAATTATGATTTATACATGATTTAAAAGAAATTAAAAATACATAACAATTATATCATTATATTAGCATTTAAAAAATACTTATTTTTTTGTTTTTTTTATTTTAAAATAGGAGAGAGGGGGGGCAGGCTAGCCCCAGGCTAGCCTGCGGAGAGAGAAAGGGAGGGGAGAGGGGGGGCCTAGCCTGGGGGTGGGGTGGGCGTAACAGGGACTAGCCAGGGGGTGGCAGGATAGGGGATAGGCTGTAGAGTCTATAGGTAGAGCGGGATGGATTTTGGGATCGTAAAATCGGACCGATCCGGGCCAATTTTATGATTTTGACCCGAGTTTGATCCAAAATGATTTTTCTCCCTGATTTGACATGATTTGATGAGTTGACTCGCAAAATCGAGCGATTTTGACAACAGAGCTTTGTAGCAAGAAAATATCAAGGAACCATCTCATCTAAAAGCTTAAACTGTTAGGTGAGACTCCAGAATATGATTTATATTATTCTCCAATACACCCCTCAAGTTAAAATTCTTTGCGCTTGAAACTTGGATAAACCCACATTATCATGTGCTTAATTTTATCAAATAGAATGAGAGTAGTGAGATTCGAACTCGTGACCGCTGGGTCAACAAGATTCTGATACTATATCAAGGAACCATCTCACCTATCATCAAATGGGTTTCCATAGCTCAAGCCCATCCTCCAATCTTACATCTGGTGTACGAAGAAAGGAACCTGCGAGTGGTTGATTAAACATGTTTACCGCCTAGCCTTCAGGTCATGATCCTGCCTCATTATTCACGGGAAACATCTGTTGTTGAAATGTTTATGGGCCAAGTAGATGGGGTCAGGGCTGAAACCTGAAGGCATCAGATAAAAACACCTGATGAAAATCACGATGAAGAAATATTTGACCATTTGATCGGGCTCAGGTTTTCCCAGAAGATTCCACATGTTAATCATTCGACCAAAATTAAATTAAACATAGAAGTTGCTTTGTTTAGTTTAGTTATCTCCCTAGCCTTGGACTCTTTAATTACATCGGTTTTAAGACTCATATATACAAATAGCTGGAGTGTTTTTTATCAGACAAACTATTACTATTAATTGTCAGACTTTTAATTATAAAATATACATTAGTTTATTAAGAACCCTAGTTTTATGTCCGTATTATAAGCTGCGTCAACGTCCTCCAGTGAGAGTGGTGGACTAGAACTCAAGATCTGGAGCTAGATGGAGAAGTTCGAAACCTGCCAAACATTGATTATGTTACGACCCCAGCAGCCATGGCTGACAACATCTGGATGCTTAACATCTGAAATACAATAATATAAATGGACCGTGGGAGACAAAACTTAGATATTACCATCTGCAGAACTCGGCAGGCAATGGAAGAGAAAGAAATACAGCACAGAGTGGATGTCGGCAATGCAATAAGACAGGTTCGGGATCTTTGTTTCCCATTTTGAAAAGTTTTCCAGGATTTCTCCGGCCAACCAGCTTTGATGTTCCGACGGATCCTGGAAGAAACAATTTTTTTTTTTCCCAAAAGGAATCCATTTTCTTTGATTTTTAGGCAAGAATTTACCTCTAAATCAATATTTATTTATTACAAACTTGATTTTTAGCTTTTTAAATTTACTATTATGTTGTAGGTTTCGGATCTTGTTCGCATTATAATTGGACCCATAATTCATCATGTGATCAATGAACTAGCTCCAAAGATTAAGGGTCATTATATGTTCTCTTTTGAACCAACAAGACATAGGTGTATATGTTCTTAATCATTCACCCATGTATATATATGGTATTGTTTATTATGGGGGCTCACCTATTAGCTTAAGCTTTTAGGTGAGATGGTTCCTTAACATAACATGGTATCAGAGCTTTGTTAACCCAGTGGTTACGAGTTTGAATCTCACCACCCTCATTCTATTCGATAAAAATCAAGCACAAGTTAATGTGAATATGTGCAAGTTTCAAGCCCAAAAAGCTTTCACTTAAGAGAGAGTGTTAGAGAATAATATAGACCATATTATGGGGCCTCACCTATAAGTTTAAGCTTTTAGGTTAGACGGTTCCTTAGCATTATTTTTCAAATATTAACTAAGCTTATTGTAAATTTTTCGTGCGTATGCATGGAAAAAAAAAAAAAAAGAGGAATCGAATCATCACGGTGGTAACAACCTTAATTTATATGATAATTAGGTAAACAAAAGCAAAGAAGGTGTGCATGAGATGATGCCTCCCACTACCCACTAAACTCCAAATGTGCTGGTTACAATAATCAACATCACTACCGAACCTATGTGGTGGTTTATTTATTTATTCAAGTAAAGAGGGACATTAAATTAATTAAAAAAAAACTAAAATAGAAGAAAAACTAATGTTGGAAGCAATGTGGTATTTTCACCGTAACACCATTGTCTTTTACAAGTTATATGAGGTTGGATTAATCAATTTATTTATTTTCATAATAAAATTGCTAATTTAATCCTAGAATAAAAAAATAGAATCCTTAATGCTTAGGGATGTTTTGGTCTTTTTATTTTTTTAAAAATAAAATCAACTTAACTCTTCTATACGGTTTGTTTTAATAATCTTACATATGGTTTTATTATAGATTTGAAAGTTACTCAAAGATGCTTTTGTAATTGATATATATTAAAAAAAATTAAAATATTAATAGTGTGTGTATGAGGTTGTTCAACCATAAAACATCGTCTTATATGTAGTGTTTGTAAGGTGTTAACGTTTTTTAACACAGTGTGATGAAAGGTGTCTTATTAAAATTTTGCCTTATTTGGATAATATTCTTTTTATTAACGTGAGTATCTGAGTGAGCTTGCGTGTACCTCGACTAATCTCACGGACTCTGAAATTAATAACTATATAAACCTCCAATTACCATCATATTAGCTAATTCGGATAATGTTTAACAATACAAGTCTAAACTTATCATAGCTAGTCAGGTGTTACGCTAATTAAGTAGTGTTTGATTTATGTCTCATAATAGAAAAGAAGACACAAATAAATTTTCATTCCGTATCTCCTGTATATTTTGTCTGGTTATAATGGATAAGAAAAAATAAAACATGAAAATATATATTTTAGTTTTAATATATATTGTTGTTAAATTTAAATATTTCAAAAAAATAATTAGATTTTTTTACTTTAGATATAAAACCAGGACTTGAACTCACCTAATCAAAGATTTAGGTCAACATAAAATAAAACATGGTTAAGACTGCTTTTGATTATTTTGTTATAAAAAACTTGGTCAACCAAGTTGATCTCCAACTCGTGACCTAGACAAATATATTTTATATTTTATCATTATATTTTCAACCAAATATATTTTCATTTAATTTGCTTCTATTTTAAAAAAACAAAGGTTCCTTAACGTGCTGAAGAGGTCATGAGTGGTTAGGTGTCACGTCAGTTGAGGTGCTGTAGGCTTTACTATCCATTTGTTTTTTTTTTTTCTCAAAGTATTTTTTTAAATATATATTAAAATAATATGTTTTCATTTTTTTTTAAATTAATGCTGATATAAACACATGAAAAATATACAAACATAATTTATTTTATTTTAAAATAAAAAATAAATATTTTTTTTATAATTTTCAAATACAATTTTAAAACAGAATATAAATAGAAGTTGATATTCATTAGTTTTCTCAGAATAGGAAAGTGACCGGTTTTTATTTGGGTTTTTACTAAAAAAATTATTAAATCAGCTTGTTTTCTTCTAAAGGTTAGAACTGAGGCTGTGTTTGTTTCCCGGAATTCACTTTCCGGAAAACCACTTTTCAAACTTTCTTGTGTTTGTTTGCCTTCTGAAAAATTGGTCAACGAAAAACACTTTCCAGTCAAAGAAAAATTTGGCTTGGTTTTCAGGAAAGTGTTTTCCGGAAAATTTAGGCGGAAAACACTTTCTGGAAGTTGTGAAAAATTTAGAAATGTCATTATTTGCTGATTATATCAAATTTGATCCTCAACCCCTTTTGATTGCTATATATAATTTGTTTTGAATATTTATTTTTCAATTACATCTCTTAAAATTTAATTTTTATATTAATTTTGGTCCTTATTTTTATAATTGCTATTTGCTTTTTTCTTATCATTTTTTTATTGAATTTTTTTATCTATCAAATTTGGTCCTCATTTTTTTTATTGTTACTTATTTTATTTGAAATAATTTATGAAATGTTAATTATTATTATTTTAATGTATTCACCTTTCATTTTTTTAAAATTTTTTAGATTTGATCTCTATTATTTTGATTATTATTTATTTTATTTGAGATAATTTATGAAATTATATTTTTTTTTCAATTTCATTCTCATTCAATTTTTTAATTTGTAAGATTTGCTCCTCATTATTTTAATAAACTTGAAAAAAAATTTAATTTATTAATAAAATTATTTTCCAGTTCATTTTCCATAACACAAACAAACACTGGAAAGTGTTTTTTAGTTTATTTTCCATAACACTGCCAAACATCGGAATTCACTTTCCCCGGAATTCACTTTCCAAAAGAAAACCACTTTCCAGCAAACAAACGGGGCCTGAATTGAAAATCGTTTCAAATCAATCTTCTTGTTTTTTTTTCTTTTTCAAATTGATGAAATCTATATTATTTTTCAGTGATGAGTGATAATGCGAGTATGCTTTAGTTATGTTTGATTTTTTTTATTAACATGGATGTCCGGTTTAGCTTGCGTGCATCTCGAGTAATCTTATAGGTTCTGAAATTAACGAATATGTAAGTCTTCAATTGTTACTATATTAGCAATAACATGGCTTGAACCCGAGATCATAGAGGGAACAACCCCTTTAGTTTCAAGTTTGTACCACTGAATTATCTACTAGATGGTTAATTATGTCCAATTTTTAGCAGACTGATAACTTGTGTTAGGTCATAGTAAAAAAATAATCAATAGTGTTTTAAGAAAAGAAAAAACCCTACACTTCGGGAATTAATTTTTTTTCATGTAGCCAGGTAAACTTTTTAGTAATTTGATGTTTTTTTTTTTTTTTTTTTAAAAAGCATTGATGTTTGATAAGTGATTTTAATGTGTTGATGTAATATAAAAACTAAAAACAAAACATTATTTTAATTTAAAAATAATTTTGTAACACACACATAAAGTCTTTCTTTTGCCATATAAAATCTCTCAAGCTACATTCCTTGGATCTAGTGTTTGTCTGTCAATGTAATTATTAGAGTTTTTTAAAATATTTTTTGTTCATAAATACATTAAAATGATATTTTTTTTATTTAAAAAAAATTATTTTTAACATGAACACATGAAAATAATCTAAAAATACCAAAATTTTCAAATTTGAAATAAAAATAAAAAAAATCATAATTTTTTAAAAATAATTTTAAAACGCATTTACAAACACCATACATATTCTTTTATATTTTGCCACTATGAAATCTCTGAAGCTACATTCCTTGGATCCACAGGGCTAAAGGAGCCTAAAAAAGAAACAAGTTGTCCATGATTAGATGTTTAACTAAAATCGGTGATGAATTTGGTTGATAGCTTAACAGAAATTTCCATCATTGAGATGAATGAAGAGAGTTTGATTGCTTTTATTCCATCGAAAACAACTTCCATCTTTCCTTTTCCCAATGAGTTGCCGACTTTCCTAACTTCCATCTTTCCTTTTCCAAATGAGTTGCCGACTTTCCTCTCGTCGTACGCCACACGTTGATGTTTGACATTATATTTTTTAAAGTATTTTTTTTAAAAAATATTTTTTATATATTAATTTTAAAAATAAAAATATATAATTTTAATATATTTTTTAACAGCATTGAAATACGAAGTGTGATGTGCTCTACAATTTTAAAAACTAAAATTATTATTATTATTGCGTTAATAATGAAAAAAATTAAATCAAAGACTAAAAAAAACCTAAAAAATTAACAAAAGAGCAAATAAAAAATAAAAAAATGATAAAAAAATAAAAATTATTAGCTGAAAAAAAAATCATTTGACTTGAAAATCTCAAAAATTGACTATACTAGGTTGAGTAAATAATTTTTATAATTGTTGGGATTAAAGAAATTAATAGGAGTTGCTGGTTTAAAATTAAAATATAATATCCATATATGCAAAGTTTAATATAATAAAATAGATCAACACATTCTATTATAACAATAGCAATATCGAAGTTTTAACATCTAAAATTATCATTGCTATTACTGTCAAAACAACAAAAATTATCAAATTATCCCGAGAGAAAATAAATCAAAAACATTAACAAAAGAGTAAGCAATAAAAACAACTGAAATTATTATTGTTGTTGTTGTTGTTGTTGTTGTTGTGTTAATAATGAAAAAAAAATAAAAATAAATGAAAGACTAAAAAAACCCTAAAAACTTTAACAAAAGATCAAACAGAAAAAATATAATAAAAATAAAAATTATCAGGTGAAAAATATTCATTTGACTTGAAAATAAAAATAAAAATAAAAAACGAATAAAAAAACTAAAAGAAAGAACAAAGGGAGAAAAAAAACAGAAATATCAATTTCCAAATGATCATAAAAACAATATAAAATTTAAGAGCTAATTTGTTTTTAAAAAACCCACCTCAACAAATAAGAAAATAACAAAAAATAAAAACCAAAGCCAAGAGCACACTTATAAATACATGGACAAAAATAAGGACTATTCTAGAAATATAAAACAAAATGAAGGGATTAAAATAAAAAAATTAAAAGTATAAGGGCCAAAATAAAAATCAAATATATTATCAATTTCAATCCAAGGAAAAAATTGAAAAAATCAAAACTTTTGTACCGAATATATTAAAGTATTTATACCCAATCCGGAAATTAAAAGAAGGAGGACCGAATTGAAATCTTAATACATAATTGATTTCAATCGAATGACACAATTGAACTAAATTAAAACTTATATAACAGAAATGAGGACTATATACAAAATTAAAAGTATAGGGACCCAAGTGTAACATCAATAAAACCAGGGCCTCTCCTGCACTCTAGTGTGTAGGAGAGAGAAAGCAGGAATCAGAGATTTAACCGGCCACCATTTACTGAAACGCGCCGCACCGGGAGAAAGGCCGCACAGAGACACTTCAACAAAGACACCAATAACCAATTTTTGTCGACCTGAACAGGCCTCACGCGCCTCCATAACAGGGCGTGAGGCCGAAAACTGTCGTGCGTGTGGTCCACACGCTCAGACAGAAATCCAAGACAAATAATAAAAAATTAAGGTCAATTACTGGTATACCCTTGTGCCAAAGTCATTTATTTTGTCTTATCTGGGGTTGTATTCGTATTTAGCTATTTTCAAAAAGTATGAATTTCCCGTGGTACCCCTCCCGTCCAGAGCTGATTTTTGTCCTTTTCGAGGGGTATAGTCGTTATTGCAATGTGCAAAGAAATATAAAAAAAATAAAAAGGTGCGGCTGATTGGACCGGATCGAATCAGACCAGAATGGTGCAATTACCACATAGCCCCTACGCCTAGAACCCGGTTTTTGTCTTTTTCTAGAGAGAAAACCGTTATTGCACTGTACAAAAAGACAAAAACCAGTAAACCGGTGACCCAAACGACCCAACCCGAACCTGCCCGAAAAATTGAGCAATATTATTGTAATCCACATTGATTTGTCTCACAATGCACAGTAACCCATCCATGACGTCAGATCCTTTTTTAGTATATTGTATAATATTATTATTGAACAACATCCAACCATTCATAAAAACAAAATATCATTTTTTTTTAGAGGGGATTAATTTTTTTTTCTTGTTTCTTGTTTTTTAATTTTCTTGCTGTTTTTCAACCACCCCTGGTCTAAGATAACAAAAATAAAACATCAATTTTCTTAGAGGTGTTTGATGGGTTCTTTTTTGTATTTTTCTCGGCTTGTTTTTTCAATTATTTATTATTATCATTATTTTCTAGTGTTTTTTGAACCACCCCTAGTCTAAGATAATATTTATTTTCATCCATCACACATATAATCAAGAGTAGCATAATTATAATTATCTAGTAGGCGATTCAGTGGTAAAAACTTGAGATTAAAGATATTGATCCCCCTGTAGTCTCACGTTTGAGCTACATGGCTCGTTGCTACTTGCTTATATGATAAACACTGGAAGTTTACATGGTCGTTAACTTTAAGGCTTGTAGAATTAGTCAAGGTGCTCGCAAGCTGACTTGAACACCTATATTAATAAAAAAAGATTTACAAAGGTGAGTTTCTAGCTATCGATCATGAGATCTCATGAGATCTTTTAGATTATTACTAGTTAATTGCTCGTATTATGTTGCGGGCAGAACATATAATTTTTATAACTGTTGAGTTAAAATATAATATTTATACATGTAAAATTTGATATAATAAAATAGATCAACATACTCTATTATAACAACAATAACATTGAACTCCTAACATCTAAAATTATCATCACTATTATTGTCAAAACAATAAAAATTATTAAACAACCCCGAGAAAAAAACACAAAAAAATTAACAAAAAATCAAGTAAGAACAAAAACTAAAATTATTATTATTATTGCGTTAATAATGAAAAAAATTAATCAAATGCTAAAAAAAGCCTAAAAACATTAACAAAAGAGTAAATAAAAAATAAAATAAATGATAAAATAATAATAAAAATTATTAGCTGGAAAAAAAATTCATTTGACTTGAAAATCTCAAAAATTGACCACACTACGTTGTGGGTTGAGCAAACAATTTTTATAATTGTTGGGATTAAAGAAATTAATAGGAGTTGTTGGTTTAAAATTAAAATATAATATCCATATATGCAAAGTTTAATATAATAAAATAGATTAACACATCCTATTATAACAATAGCAACATCGAAGTCTTAACATCTAAAATTATCATTGCTATTACTGTCAAAACAACAAAAATTATCAAATTATCCCGAGAGAAAATAAATTAAAAACATTAACAAAAGAGTAAGCAATAAAAATAACTAAAATTATTGTTGTTGTTGTTGTTGTGTTAATAGTAAAAAAAATAAATGAAAGACTAAAAACACCCTAAAAACTTTAACAAAAGATCAAACAGAAAAAATAAAATAAAAATAAAAATTATCAGGTAAAAATATTCATTTGACTTGAAAATAAAAATAATAATAATAAAAATGAATAAAAAAACTAAAAGAAAGAACAAGGGAAGAAAAAAAAACAGAAATATCAATTTTCAAATGATCATAGATACAAAATAAAATTTAAGAGCTAATTTGTTTTTAAAAATACCACCTCAACAAATAAGAAAATAACAAAAGTTAAAAACCAAAGCCAAGTGCACACTTATAAATACATGGACAAAAATAAGGACTATTCCAGAAATATAAAATAAAATAAAGGGATTAACATAAAAAATTAAAAGTATAAGGGCCAAAATGAAAATCAAATATATTATCAATTTCAATCCAAGGAAAAAATTAAAAAATACAAAACTTCTGTACCGAATATATTAAAGTATTTAAATCCAATCGGAAAATTAAAAGAAGCAGGACCGAACTGAAACCTTAATATATAATTGATTTCAATCGAAGGACACAATTGGACTAAATTAAAACTTATATAACAGAAATGAGGACTATATACAAAATTAAAACTACAGGGACCGAAGTGTAACATCAATAAAATCGGGGGCCTCCCTGCACTTTAGCGTGCAGGAGAGAGAAAACAGGAATCAAAGATTTAACCGACCACCATTTACTGAAACGCGCTGCACCGGGAGGAAGGCCACACAGAGACGCATCGACAGAGACGCTGATAGCCAATTTCCATTGACCTGAACAGGCCTCACGCGCCTCCATAACAGGGCGTGAGGCCAAAAACTGTCAGGCGTGTGGTCCACACACGCAGACAGAAATCCAAGACAAATAATGAATTTTTAAGGTCAATTACTGGTATGTCCTTGTGCCCAACTCATCTATTTTGTCTTATTTGGGGGTTATATCTGTATTTAGTTATTTTCAAAAAGTGTGAATTTCCCGTGGTACCCCTCCCGTCCAGAGCTGGTTTTTATCCTTTTTGAGAGGTATAGTCGTTATTGCACTGTGCAAAGAAATATAAAAAAATAAACAAGTGCGGTGGATCTAACCGGATCAAAATGATGCAATTACCGCGTAGCCCCTACGTCCGGAACCCGGTTTTTGTCTTTTTCTAGGGAGAAATTGTTATTGCACTGTACAAAAAGACAAAAACCACTAAACCGGTGACCCGAACTACCCAACCCGAACCGAACCTGCCCAAAAAATTGAGCAATACTATTGTAATCCACAGTGATTTGTCTCTTAATGCACAGTAACCCACCCATGACGTTAGATCCTCTTTTAGTATATTGTATAATATTATTATTGGACAACACCCAGCCATGCATAAAAACAAAATATCAGTTTTTTTTTAGAGGGGATTATTTTTTTTTCTCGTTTTTCTTTTTTAATTTTCTTGCGCTTTTTCAACCACCCCTAGTCTAAGATAACAAAAATAAAACATCAATTTTCTTAGAGGTGTTTGATGGGTTCTTTTTTGTATTTTTCTCGGCTTGTTTTTTCAATTATTTATTATTATCATTATTTTCTAGTGTTTTTTGAACCACCCCTAGTCTAAGATAATATTTATTTTCATCCATCACACATATAATCAAGAGTAGCATAATTATAATTATCTAGTAGGCGATTCAGTGGTAAGAACTTGAGATTAAAGATATTGATCCCCCTGTAGTCTCAGGTTTGAGCTACGTGGCTGGTTGCTACTTGCTATTATGATAAACACTGGAAGTTTACATGGTCGTTAACTTCAGGGCTTGTAGAATTAGTCAAGATGCTCGCAAGCTGACTTAAACACCTATATTAATAAAAAAAAGATTTAGCATTGCTATGGATTAATGAAAATCCTATTGACAAAATATTACAACTATTTAATTAAAATTATGAAAAAGTATCAATTCTTTTTTAACCAACAAAACAACCAGCGCATCTAAAAGAGAATACCAAAGTTTTTGTTAATTTTATTGTTTCGATGACTAAAATGAATACCCTTACAGGATTTTGAATCATGAACAAAGTCTTTATTTTAATATAAAAATAATTCTGTAAAATTATTTTGCCTCTCAAGCTACATTCCTTGGATCTATAGGGAATGAGCCTCGGAAAGAAACAAGATCTCCATGATTAGATGTTCAACTGAAATCTGCGATGAATTCGGTTGATAGCTTGCAGAAATTTCCATCATTGAGATGATTCAAATCCCTCGGTAGCAATGAAGAGAATTTGATTGCTTTTATTTTATAGAAAAGAAGTTTCATCTTGCCGCTTTCCTCCCATTGCATATTTTTAGTGGTGTTTGATATTATATTTTAAAAATATTTTTTTATTGTAAATTAAATTTTTATAATATTTTTAGATTATTTTATATGTTGATATCAAAAATAATTTTTAAAATATAAAAAATATTATTTTAATATATTTAGAAACAAAAAACACTTTCAAGAGCAAGAGCGATTTTAACCATGCACTCAAAGACGACAAGTGTTGTTGTGTCCCTACACTTTGGTCTTTTTCCATGCCGTGATTGATGGCATTACATTTCCACGTGGAATCCTTACGTTTCACTCTAAAGAGCTTGATTGATGGCAATTTGGAGGGAACACGGCCATGGAAACCCTCCCCCCATCCCTTTAATATCTTTTTCCTCGCGTCACCCTCGAGATTCAACCACCACTACAATTCACAGAAGAAAAATAATTAAAAAAAAACGTAAGCTCCTGAGAAGAAAAGAAAAGTCCAAGTCTTTGCAAGTTGCGACTCCTCCTTTTTCTTCTTTTTGTTTAACAATTGCCTCACCACTAACTACATCACTGTATACTCACACACACAGTACTCTTCTCTGAAACCTTTAAGGGATAAACACTCACTCGGCACGGCCTCAAAAGCTATGGACTGGTTCTCGTGGCTCTCAAAAACTGGCCTCGAGCCTTCCCTTGTGTATGAGTATGGCCTCGCCTTTGCCCACAATGAGCTCGAAGAAGAAGACATAGCTTACTTTAACCATGAGTTTCTTCAGAGCATGGGGATATCAATCGCCAAACACAGGCTCGAGATCCTCAAGCTTGCGAGAAAGGATAGAGGAGCGAGCCCACACGCCATGGCTAGGGTTCTTGTTGCCATCAAGAGGACAAAGAGGTCTCTGGCCAAGTACGTGAGGACATGGGTTCACCGGAAGGATCAGTCGGCTCTTGTTCTTGTTCCGAGGCCTGGCTACGGCACCAGATGGAGAGGAGCCATGTTGAAGAGGAACAAGAAGTTGATGGTGGCTAAACAAAGTAGGCTGTTGCTTACAAATGGTAGTTTTTCAAACACTCCTATGATTTCTGCTGATAGTTTTTCAAGCCCTGTGATTTATGATTTCAACAAAGAGGACAAGTTAGAGGATGATGAGGAAAGGCATTGGACAACTGGTGTCGAAGAGTTCAGGTGGGACACCATGTTCCAGAATTTGAAACCAACATGAATTGTTTTCTGTTTTCTTTTCTTTTCCCCTTCTTGATTTCAGCTTAATCGGTGAGAGATGGACTTTTTTCGTGCTCTTCCACCATAGAGTCTCGACTCTAGTTTGGTAGTAACATTTTTTTGTTTTCATTAGTGTGAGATGAGGACAAAATTAGGCATCCCTTGCTTGCTTGCGTTCTTTCAGACAAAGGAAAGCATCAGCAGCTTTAGTGTCTGTTACTAGATTGATTGTACTAGATTGATTGTTTTAGGATATGCAGTCTGTGCTGGAAGAAGTCCAGCCATATTGTCTTTGGAAAAAAATATATATATGCCAAGATTCACTTTTGTGGATCGATCTTACTCTTCTACATCTTTAGATTTCCTATGTCAAATTCATGTTTTCACCCAGTTGGCTACATCAATCACTTCCTCATGGAAGTGGCAACAGATCAAAGCAGCTGGCAATGCAAAGAGCCTGCAGATTGGAACTGGGATGCAAGGAAGAGGAAGCTGATCTTGAACACAGATACTGTTCTTTCTACCTCAAGAATTTTTTCTTAAGAAACATAAACAGTAGGCAACAGATTGTGCGGGCACATGTATGGCTGAGCAAACAAAGTGAAAAGAAGAATATCATATTAGCAAGAGTGGGTGGATGAGTTGATGTATAGGGGAAAAAAATGTTGAAACAATTCCAAGAAGATGAAGTACATGATAGAAGTCAGATTCAACCTGGAATATGTGACCCAGAAAACAAAGGGGGAAAAGGGCCTGATTCAAATGCCAAGAAAGATCGGAAGAAACTCTTATTGATCCATCTCATTTAGATTTTAAAGGCAATCCTGATTTGTGTTTCACCTTAGTAATTGCAGCATCTATCGCAATACAGACGCTGTAGGGTACTGTCTAGATTAATACGACACCGAAGCATGCCTCTGCAGAAAATGAAGTCTTCAACTTCGTTAGACGATGATAATAATCTCCACCGGTCAGTGGCCGGTTGAGGCAGAGACGGAGAGAGCCCCCTGAATAAAGCAGTTGTTAAACTGGCTGAATTCTAACTGTCAAAATTATACTCAAGATTGTCCCCAACCCACAGGCACCAGCTAGAACATTGCAGCTTCAGCATCATATGCATAAACGTCTGACTCACTCGTGTTAGAAGATAATAATATAAATTATATTCTGGGACTTTACCTAACAGTTTAAGCTTTTAGATCCTTAACATGGCATCAGAGCCTTGTTGACTCAACGGTCACAAGTTCGAATTTCATTACCCTCATTCTATTTAATAAAAATCAAGCACAAAGTGATGTGGGTCTGTGTTCACTTGAAGAGGTGTGTTAGATGATAATATAAATCATATTCTAGAACCTCACCTAATAGTTTAAGCTTTTAATTGAGATGATTCTTTACCGGCTCACACACGATTGACCACTTATTTATATTTATAATAGATGTTGTCTAGTTTAATTTTTTAACAAATAAAAGTCAAAAGATAGGTGCACACTGGTTGAGTTTGTTCAAATTTCAACTACCTGCTCGAAAAAAAAAAGAGTTGAAGATGTTTTGACCTAAAATCCTATTTATGATAAGAAGAAAAACACCTATAAAGCATCCTAGACACCTTGATCAATTCAATCATGGCCTTAAAAAGGCTAAAAAAAACCATTCCAAAACTTGAAATCAGCCCAAAATCAAAAATATTTTTGGTCTCAACTTTGTTTTTTTTAAGCATTTTTAAGATGATTAAACCCTCTTAACAAATGAAATTATTTGATACAAAAATGGATTGTTTTGGTGACCAAAATAGATGTCTATGATATTTCTCTTTCTCGTCAAAACTCAGCTATTTCTCTTTCATTTATCAAACCAGAAACTAAAAAATTGTAGCAAAATTGAATTGAGAAAATATCAAGGAACCAAATAAGCATAAAATGTGAAGTTTGAGGGCTAAAGTGGGTTTTTTTTTTCAACTTTGAAACCATCATCTATTTGAAGATTTTTTCACTTTGGTACCTCTTCTTTGAAATTTATTTTATCTTCTGAATCCCTTCATACCTATGGCTGTTAGGCTCGTTGGCCCTTTAAAAGAAAAACTTTTTCCACTGCAGTCACGTAAAGCCTTCAATGAGTTTTCCAGGTTTTTTCATGGCTAACAATTGGACTGGGTGATCTAAGAACAGGTTGGTGTTACTGTAAAACAAATAAATTCTCTTATGTTCAGGTCAATTTACATCTTAACCTCCCTCCTCTTTATGACCATTGACCACAGCTACAGCATTGGACGATGAGGGTTGACTTTATAGAGGTTGAAGAAGAGAGTTTGGATAACAAATCCCGAGAGAGGTTCTGATCTACCTATAAATAATATCCTGTGTACTCTATTTATAATTACTTTGGTATGCGTAAATCAGAAGAAATTTCTCAGAAAATTTTATTTCAGAATTTATTAAAGCTGTTCCATCTTCTGCATTGTAAATTTTCTGAACTTGAACAAAAATAATTGGATATATTTATAATCTAAATTTTCGCTACTATATGTATTTAACATTTAATTATAGTAAAGTGTACGTCATCTAGCCCTTGGATTTATTTATGGCTTTAGAGACACTATATGAGATGAAAATCTAATGTATAGTTCAGTAATTGCTATGGAAACAGCAATGCCGATGGAAATCAACCTGTAGGGTTTATCATTTCTTCCATAGTAGAATGCGAGAGAATACCTTTTGATTTACAAGAAGCAGAAGAATATTATATAACCAATTTGAAGCCACTATGCAAAACTCCGATCGAGCACTCCTCTGCAGAAAAAGGGGTGCCCCGCCACGTTTTTAAGATTACAGCTAATAGTTTCAACTCATCAGTGGCCTAAATTTCGAGGCAGATTGTAAGAACCGCCTGAATAGAGCATCTCGTAAACCGGCCATATTCTGACGGTTAAGATTATGCTCATGATGGTTCCCAGTCCACAGCAGCCAGCCAGAGCCAGGAATGTTACCTTGAAGCAATCAGGACCTACACAGGTAGAGCTTCCTTGCCTGGCAGCTTCTGCATCATATATATAGCCAGCAAGAATACCTGAGAAAAGTAGTGCACCAACAGGATTGCCTAGCAGCAGACAGTTGTATATTACACCGAAATGTCTCAAGCCGAAAAGTTCAGAGGCAGTTGGCACCATTACAGCATAAAGAATCCCATAACAGATGCCAAGAAGAGCAGTTGCAGTGTAAAGAATACCATCGATTGCAAATGCAAAAAGAACGAACGCTACACTCATAATTATATGCGCACATGTCATCAACACGGTTCGAGGAATTGCTCTTGACCTGCAATAACACGATTTCATCAAACAAACACGAAAACCACACCTAACAAAGGAATAGTAATAATAATAATAATAATAATAATAATAATAATAATAATAATCAAAAGTTATACTGAAATCCAGAACTGGGAGATTGTAGGCCATAAACTTGTAAATAAGAAGAGACAATTGAGAAGGCAGGGGAGGAACAGAATAGATTGAATAGCATGTCAATGAAACAACCAAGAATTGTCCAGAGAAAGCTTGTCCTGTCAAATGATAAAAGGAAACTGGCATTGCTTCATTAGGAATGAGTGCCTACAAGCATCAGTCATTATGCTTCTTTAAATGAAAATATTTCAAATTTCAACTTAACATCTGACATTAGTTGAATGAGAGTGATAACCTGACAAAGTGTTCTGAAACAGCACCCGAGCCAATGCGGCCAGCAAAATTGCAAAAGCTGAACAGAGCAAGCAAAATTGTGGTATCCTCAAGACCAAAAGCAACCCCAATTTGTGCTAAATTATTGAGAACAGTAACTCCAGAACCAATCCCAAGAAAGTATACCACCCAAAGAAGCCAAAAATCTGCCTTGATAAGAGCCTCGTGCATTCTGAAATCCTCACCTCTCTTGGGCCTCCTTTTCTTCTTCACTGCTCCCTCTCCCATAGCAAGAAGTATTTCCACATCTGAAGCATCACCATTCTCATACAACGTTTCTAGATATGCAGCAGATGAAGATGGTGTCAACAAAGGATCTGTTGAAGTTGTTTCACCTTCACCCAACACCAAATGACCTGAAGGAAAAATGGACATTTTGACAGGAATTGCAAGAGGAGATATCAAAAAAATAACCATGATCGCCACTAAAATGTAGGAAACAGCATCACTGAGAGAAACCACAGTAATTATTATCGCGGTCACAAGGAGATAAATGGCAAGCAGAATAACTGCAGCTTGGGTGAAGAGAAAATGGGCATGCTCTGAAGAGTCATCTCCGGAAGCTGGAGTACACGGCCGGATGAAGTACATCATAGCTAAACACAAAATGGGAATGGCAAGTGTAAGAAAGAGCAGGAGATTTGAAGCAGAGCCATCAAGCACCAGGCTATACACCAATGTGTATACTGCAGCTGAGATCCCAGCATAACCTTTGAGAATGCCAGAAACAGTGCCCCTACTGAGAGGGAAGTTTCTCATGTTGGTTACAAGCACAGCTGTGCCAAACCATGCATTGCTATTTGTGGCAATAAGAAGTGCAAGCCATAACTGCAAAAGTAACAAAAAGGAAAGAATGAATGAACATAGACGTAAATGGATGTATATAATAAGACCACAGCATACTTTAATGTTTTCATGTTTTCGTGACAGGTCACACTTGTGCTTCAGATGGAACTTGGATAGCTCCAACCAAACTTCTCTGTGTATTATTTAGATTCTGGCCATTCAAAGATGCTTCAAAACGCACACCAAGCCTTCCCAGCTGGAAAGTATAATGGCTTCTACAAACCATTCAAAGTTCAAACCAAACCCCATTCAAAGTTCATACTTCCCCCAAATTTACTAAGCGATTTAAAATTTAGTTATCATTCCTTCCCCAGGAGGGAGAAGAAGAATTACTAGTTCGAAGCCATTAAATTCGTATAATAATGGATCACCATAGCCTGATGATCAACCAAACTCATGAAGCGAAAGGCAATCAAGCCTCTGATTTGATCAACCTAAATTGGAAACACATCAAATCCGATGATAAAGCAATGGTACAAAAGCAAATACAATTCCATATAAAGTTGGGTTCTTTCAAAATCTACCCCACCAAGAACTACTACTAGCAAGCAAATCATGTAATAAAAAGATACAAGTTGATGATGTCTGACCAGCCAGTAAGGTAGGTTGTTGACGGTCTGGCTAACAGCAAGCCAAAGAACACCGTAGCCCAAGAAACAAGCAAGAACACCAACAGAGAGGATAGCCCAGGGAGGGAACTTGTTGCAGGCAATGCCAGGGAGCAATCCCACATTCTCTCCGATATCATTGGCCACACCCAGCATTGTTAGCTGCTGCTGATTGAATCCCATTACTGATTTGAGAGCAGGAGAGTAGAGTGGGAAGTTGTATGCATTCCCTGCTGCTATCTCAACCCATAATGCTGCCGCTAATCCCACCCATGGCGGTCTGCTTCCTCCTTTCACCACTATGTTTGCCATTCTCTCTCTCTCTCTCTCTAGTCTCTACACTGCAACTATTTCCACTCTATCTACTAGTCCATAGAAATTAGGCATATACAAATCCAAGGAGTTTGGCCGGTGGTTTAGCCATTATTTTCACTTGTTTGTATTTTCGAGTTTAAACTATAATACTTATAACTATACTTGCCGTCCTAGTTTATTTTTATAAACAGAAAAACATTGTTGATGTTGTTAAAGATATTTTTGAAATAAAAATATATTAAAATAATTATTTATTTATTTTTTAAAAATTATATTTAATATCAGAAAAATAATCTAAAAACACTATTTTTTAATTTAAAATAAATGCTAAATTGACTGAAAGACGGTCTAAAATGGGGGCTCTGTTTTTGTTTTTTTTCCCTGAATTAATAATACTTAACAAAGTTGGGTTTGGATTGTTGTGGACCGACCGTGGTGTTCTTACTATATGTCTTGCTGTCATGGCAGCTAGGCCCACTTCTTAAGTGTCTTGAAAAACATCATCTTATATTCGCATCACTTTACTTCAATTATTAGGTTTTTTTTTTTAATGTTCAAACTTTAATTAGTATCATCAGTTTATATTAAAAGTATTTTAGATATTTTTATTTTTTTAATTCAAATAACAAAAATTAGTGTTTTAAGATTGAATTGTTTTGTTATATTGATGCTAAAAATAAATAAATAATAATATTTAAATATATTTCTAAACAAAAACATTTTAAAAAACAAGTAAATTTATAGCTTTCAAACTCAAGCTGGCTTTACTAAACAATTCATCACCCTTCCGATGTCAATATGGCTTGAATAATTAGCTTGTGTTTTTAGCAATATAATTATTTCTGGTTCAATAAATCATAATTAAATATTTTGATAAATAAAAAAACAATGAATTGTTGGCAACTCAACACCTTACTAATGAATAACTAGTAAAATAACCAAGTCACTAGTGGGAATGTATAAAAACATGGAGATGCAATATTAGGTTTTGAAATCAAAAGAATTTACTATATATCTTGCTAAAATCAAGTTTTTATTTATTTCTTCAATTGAAAAAGAAGTACAGCATGACTAATTATCTAGCTATAAAGTAAGATAAAATCTTATGATCTTAGTAATAATTTATTTGAGAATTTGATTATAAATAAAAAGACAATTTAAATTGCCATGAGAAATGGAAAAACAAGTTGCAAATAACTACAAACATGGAGAAACTTTATATAGCACGTAATCAAATTCAATTTCGATTTGGCTTCTGCTTTGCAATTTGTGGACATAAAATGGCCACGTACATCTTAAACATCGGATATTACAAAAGATAATTTTTTCTTTAAAAAAAAAAAAACTCGGACACAACAAATCGGAATGCACATGATGACTTTTGACTATTTGTTATATATATATTTAACAAACCACGAGAAATTCATTTAATTTCACAAGCGGATTTGAGGAAAACATTTTACAAGCAATGCTGCATTTCTGCACCCCGACACTACACGCAGATAATAATTACATTATTATTGTATTTTAACAAACAACAAATATGGTTATTCTATGATACAGGAACCCTCATGTCTTCAGGAGCAGACAATTCGTGCTTCCGAGAAATTCCTGCCAGTCAATCCAAAAAACAGAGGCAGCCCGCAACTACTTTCCATCCCTGCCCTAACTTAACAATCGTGTTCAGAGCTTCCATGGCTTCAAGCCGCACTCAGGCAGTTTTCCCAGGAGCCATACTTTGAGCTGAAGGTGCCACCGCCACTCTGCTGGGCGTGATCTGAAATAACCGCGCGGGCACAGGCATCCCAGGTCCTGGCTATCTCTCCCAGTGACATGGGTTGCGAGAGGCTTCGGAGAGAGATGCTAAACCTGGATTTAGCTTTTGTTGACAGATCCTCGTACTCTTTGCTGTTAGAAAGATTTACATAAAAGAAGAGAAAGATATAGATGTCAGAACGTGTAAAGCTCTGCCAATTATGGACCGGCATGATCTTTAGAGCGATCAGTAAAATAAAATTTGTATCTAGACTTGAAGCAAAGCAAACAAGTTATCATTCATTAGGGGTTCATTTCTAGTGAGCAGTTTGAAACAGTTTTAGGGTTTGCTTATTTTTCCATTTATAGGGTATGTTTTCATTTCTCGATCCAAAGGAAGGATTGTCACCCTGCTAGCATGACAATGAAAACGATCCCAGATGATCAGACTCGAGGAAACCCAGAACAAAAAAAATCCCATATGGAAACATCAGATTATATCTGGACTTTCAAGAGCATGCAAAATGTATAAACTGCATAGCCACATTTTTTACCTGACTTCAACTGGAAACCTGTCTAACAGTATAGGTGAGCAATCTGGATAATTTGTAGGCACAAGCAATCTGAGGGGCTGAATCGGTGACTGCACGTGAATAAAGCAAAATAAATACAGAGAAATGGGTATAATTTTTTTAAACATCATAATAGCAGCAGGCTTGAAAGCACACCATTTGCGCTGAAGCATACTGTGATTTCAAATTTGGACCAAGAGCCACGGCGCAAAATGAACATTTGACAATGGTTCCTTCACCCCCTTCAGCAGTGGCAGCTACTGCAGTTGAGTCAACATCTTCATCACTAATATCAACAACTGTGTCTATAAGTCTCTGATTTATTTTCCTTATCTCTTCCAAAAGGGCATGATTAGCCTGCACAAAAAGCTATATTATTCATCCAGCAAGAATAAGATGAGACGAGCCTTCCTATCAAGAGTCGGGTGTAAATCACACAGCACTTAGCATGCATTCTAAATCCTTTTAAAGTGTAATTCCTGAATATCCTATTACATGATAAAATGTCTTCCTCTTTTCACTCACAACAGAGATTTTTTGAGAAAATACATCATCTCATTGTCATGCACTGCCTGAAATAAGAGCAGTAACATTCAAAATTCAAACAGCATTTATTAGAGACAATAAGAAAACAAATAGCTGAAGCTCAAGCAGAATAGAGGTAAAATCACAAATAACAAACTCTGCTATTAGTTTCAGACAGGTGGTTAATACCTCAATTCTAGGCCTCTTGACACTTGATGTTGCAGTTGACTCCAAATCAGAAGTTTCTGGACCAGTAAACTGCTTACAACTATCACTCACACTGCCAGCTGATGATACAACATTCAAGGGCATGGCACTTGTATGGCGCCTCATTTTCCTTGATCCGGTCATCCCATCTTGGGTGATGTAATTTCTTGCCTGAAGGCGACATTTTGTCATTGCTACCAAATCCTCACCAGCTGCAGCTCTAGATCCATTACCAGGTGCCGAACCAGCAATTCTGTCAATCATACTGACAACAGAGCCAATGTCACCGACAGAAGCACTAAGCGCTTTGGGAGACAGAGATTCCACCTGAGAAAAAAAATTACAGCACCAACATCTCATTCACAAAGAAAATTTTCTTTTTCAGAAACCTCCAAGGGTGGGGTGGAGTAGAACCAACAGGAGAGCATCACTAACCGCTTTAATCAAGCGCTCAAGTGGTTGCTCTGTAACGTTTGACTTGCCAGAAACAGTTGTCAAAGCACCACCATGAGCACCATCAGGACCGGTAAACTCTGCAAGCAAAGGTGATGCAGATATCCCAGGAGTGCCAATTGCAAGGGATGGAGCTGGTGCTTGAGCAACAGATGGTTGGTATACAATATTTCCAGTATTTAAGAGAGAAGAAATACCAGAAACTGGCTTGTCAGAATCTCCTGGCATAGGAGATGGAGCTAAAGGAGTTGAAGGAGATGGGACAACAAAAGGCGAGTTCACAGATTGCAAAGGTGTTCCAGTTTTGGTTACAGAAGATGGTAGATTTTGCTGGTCAATCTGAGGAGATGAATGTTGTAATTGAGGGGAAGCGTGCTGAGGTAGTTGAGGTGAAGAAATAGGTAATGAAGGTGCTGGTTTCATGTGTTGACGCGGGAAAGCTGTGCGTTGACCTGTTTGGAGATGTTGTTGGAAGACTGCTGGCTTAATTCCTATCCCCTGTTTCATCTCATTTACATCATTCATCTGTTGCGGTGTCTGCATCTGTGCAGGTAACTGCTGCTTGGCTTGCTGGTGTAATTGCTGCTGCTGCTGCAGCATCTGTTGATTCTGTATAAAATGCTGCCGTTGCTGTTGCTGCAACTGTCGTTTGAGCTGTTCATGCTGCTGCTGCTTTAGATGCTGGTGCTGAATCATATTGGAATTCGACTGGAGGGGAATATTTGTCTGCAGCATATTCACCCCACTTTGTGTTGACAATGTGTTAACATTGGTTGGTTGGGAACTGCTCACAGGATTCTGCTGTACCGATCCTACAGATGTCTGCTGCAATGAGTTCAGTGCATTTCCTTGTCCAGAATCTAAATTGGAGCCTGGTTGTATTGTATTCATCATGTTTGGTTGTGACGTAGAAACCCCAGATAAAGATGAAAGAGAACCATGCTGCAAGCTTGACATATTGTTCTGCTGCATCGTTGGTATTGAACCTTGCACATTCATTGATTGCAACTGGGGATTCAGTTGATTTTCATGGGACTGCAATTGAGGAACTGGATATTGGGGTTGCTGCATAGGTTGCACATGAGGCTGGGGAAGTTGTCCTTGCTGTAGATTAGGAATAGGCTTCCTTAATCTGCCTGGGTTTAGAAAACTTAATATCTGCCTCTCATAGGAGCCCAATTTCTCCTTATAATTAGGTGTGATATTATTTTTAGAGACCTGTAAGAATGTTATCAAGCGCTCCAACATGGCCTTGAATACCTTCAGCTTGTCAAGCTGTTCTGGCTTCGGTTGTTGCGGATGAGAGTCATGCTGGAAAGCAAAGTTGACATACATGAGAATTAAAAATTGCATTGACCCTTCGTAGCAAAACATTAGTGAAAAAAAAAATGTTTCTATTCCACTTCTTCTGTGTGAACACGTGGTTGTGGGGGGCTGTTGGGGAGGAGGGTGAGGTAATGAGTGCAGATGATACAGTGACAAGCAATGCTGATGGGGAAAACAAATTAATACAAAAGCTCAACTGCAGGGATTTATAAATCATGCATGGGCACATAAATCTGAAAAAATTGCAGAGACAATTTACCTGCTGTAACTTGGCAGCAATTCTCTGGTACATTTCATTTATTTCAGGCAAGTACGTTTCCTTCATAACTTTGATCTAGGAAGTACATATAATCAGCAAGAAATTATCAGTCATATGCTTGATTTCTTCAGTGCCACTCAGGAAGAAAGTAACAAGATCGATCTTAAGAGAGTTGATTAAAAAAAGAAAGAAAAGGCAGATGACAGGATAAATTGTTTTAGATAAAATTAGCAGAGTGAAATCAATGCTGAAAACTAAAAAGAGGTTATTGATATTGATGGAATGCAAAGATGCAAAGGAATGTGATTACCTCTTCAGACAAGATTCAGGGGTTGGTTAGGTTCAGTTACTTTGTCTCACTGGCAAACTACTCACCATTGTTTTCTAATATTCTAACTCAAGTCAACAGAAGTCACAACTTTGGCAAACTCTCCTTAGCTTTAAAACTTTGATCCTATGTACCATTATCAACGACCACTCCTATTCCTATTTTAGTACCTCCGGCACAAACAAATTGACCTCATCAAATATGCAGTTATGACTTACAACTACATATGATTAAATATTTCAACCTCATTTTCTATAAAAATCAACAAACTGGACATGGTCATGATTCAATGGATTAGGTCCATTTATTTTTCTTTTCTTCCATTGTCAAATGTTTCAGAACAAATTTGCTTGTAATCCTGAAAATAGCTGTTCACATAAACAAAGATAACGGTGACTATTCAGAAACAGTCCACTCTTGTTTTTCAGTCTGTCTATTACTAGAAGTATTGTCAATTGGACTTGTTGGAAATAATATAATAATAATTCAACACAACAAATATATGGGAATACAGGGAAAACGTCAAAAGGAAGAGGTTTGCAATTTGAATAAATTGTGATGTCAAGAAAGCAACCCTCTTGACCTAGAAAATTGAAAATTTTACCTCTATTCATCTTACCAGTCATTTATCATTTCTTAGCTGCTGCAATCATGGAACTTACAATGCTTCCTAACTAATCTCAACAACAGCTGAATAAAATTCCCTTGTACCAAATTCCAGGAGACCTTTTCCATTGAAATCTTGCAAGACTATGACATACATGAACTTAATCTAATGAACAGTAAATCACATAATTACCTTTTGGTAGATCTCCTCTTGCCAATCAGCACCGTTTCCATGTCCAGTCTCTGATGTAGAATCTAGGGGTGCTACATGCAGGCAACAAAAGATTAGAGTTCATGTATTATTTTTAATGTTTTCCATACAAGAGGGCATTTCTGTAATTTTCACACTTACTGAAAATTATGGAATACTGTAGGTCTTGGTTTTATTTTCTATAATGTATTTTATTATTCCCAAGGAATAAGGAGTTTATTTGGTTTTCCCTATCCTAGACAGGACCATTAGTATTTTCCTATATACGAATACAAGTCCTTTTTGGACTTGGAGTACTAGGAACTCCATATATAAGTTATGCAATCATTCAATTAGATGGAGAAACTTTAAAAAATGCTCCAACTTCCAACATCATTATATATTAAAAAAGGTTCTAATAATTTCTCACGGACAAAAAGCAAGATGCCTCCTAACAAGGAAAATCTTAAAAATTAACCATCCTAATCATAAAATATAGATAGTCATGCATCACAATCCTTGTTACTTAAACACTTCACATGCATTACAGAATTAGCATCGAGGACGTGGTCATGAGATTTTTCCAGCAAGGTGATGATTTATCAGTATACCAAACCTTAAGTGCCTCAGTGTTAATCCACTTGCTGATTTCTTTCTTCCCATAAAAATCAATTTGCTGAGTAGTTTCCCTAGTTTCAAATGCTTTGTCCAGTAATACATATATTTTTAAAATTCATGTCCGGGCAATAAATTCAAAATCAGAGGTGAGCAGCTAGGGCAATGAGCTGGGGGCATGATGTGGTAACAAATGAGTGTGACTGCAATGGTTTCAATAGCAGTGGCATTTCCAATGCCATAAGTGGCATCAGTAGCACATAAAGCTACCCAGAAAGCATTGCTAACTTGAACCATTATGCTAGGTGAACAGTTGGTGCAATACACTGGAGAGCAAGATGTCGTAACAAATGCATGTGTGGTTGCAATGGTCCCAGTAGCAGTGGCATTTCTGATGCCATAAGGGGCAGACATAGCACATAAAGCTACCAAAAAGAGCATCAACGACTGGAACCATAATTGTATTTTCAAGAAATTTTAATAAATATGTTATAATCTAACATGAAAGAACAAAGATGCAAAGTTACAGTTGAAGCAAGGCTAGAAAGCTGCACGGATGATAAAAACTCACTTGAGGGTGTTTCTGGAAGGGCTCCTTGAGGCTGATATAGCTGTTTTTGCTGATCAATTCCATTTGTCTGTTGAAGCAAGGAACCTGATGCTTGAAGCCTTTGCTGCAGGTCACGTTGTAATGGATTCGATTGCTGTTGCAGCTGTCCAGTTTGTGATTGAATCTGTGCCATCAATTGCTGCTGTGGCAGCTGTGAGTGTGACTGCTGCCCTTGATTCGGCAGTAAAGCATTTCCATTTTGTTGTGCTTGCTGCTGCAGTGTAACCTTTGGCTGTTGCATCATGTGAAGAGAGTGCTGATTAGTTTGCATGCTTGAGTTACCAGACTGAGCTCCAAGCAACTGCTGTTGCTGTAAGCCAGCAACATTGCTTTGCGGGCCCAACTGTTGTTGATGCATGCTTGAGAGGTTATTTTGTTGAGCCATTAACTGCTGCTGCTGCTGCTGCAGATTTTGAAGGTTATTCTGCTGCCCTAGCAATCTCTGCTGCTGCTGCTGCCGCTGCTGCAAGTCCCCAACAATGTTTTGTTGTCCAATTAACTGGTTTTGAGACATGTTCGTTGTATTTGATTGTTGCCCCATTAGCTGCTGCTGTGAAGGCAATAGTGGCTGCTGCATCATTTGTGTTTGCTGCTGATGAATACCAGAAGCCTGTTGAGGTTGTTGCTGCTGCCTAAGGAGTGCTTGTGGATGTTGCTGGTGCATTGGTTGCGATGACTGTTGAGCAGAAGATGGTTGGTTCTGTTGAAGACCAGAGACGGTTTGCATCATTGAAGGCTGCATAACAGATGATGTTTGCAAACCAGATTGCTGGGAAGGTTGCAGCAGATTTGGCTGTAATAGGTTTTGCTTCTGCTGCTGCTGCTGCTGGATATGAGATTGCACAAGTGAGTGTGGAAGACTTCCCTGTTGAATCTTCTGCTTTAAAATCTGTTGTTGTAACTGCTGCTGCTGATAAAGATATTGAGAATTTTGGGACTGCTGCTGCTGTTGTGGAGGAACCTGTTGCCTGCCCAATTGTCTCTGAGAATTGGCATACATACCTTGCCCAATTGAGTTCCCCACTGGGTTTGGTGAAACACCAGAGATACTCTGCATGTTACCATTCTGGCCAACAGTGTTTGTGCTAGTCTGGGTTAAACCAGAGACAGGAGGCATTGCTGGTTGTAAACCAGCAGAACTCTGAACTCCATTAGATGACATACTATTCTGCATGTTCTGTGATTGCTGACGTGCTTGAGGCTGATTAGCGGACAATGGGATAGGGAGCGATTGCCCTTGGTTGTGACCTTGAGGTGGCATACTATGAGATGCTGTTTCAAGAAAAGGGAAAACCATATCAAAGAAAAAAATCAAAGCAGTTCACACAAAAAATTATGAGGGAAAAAGAAGGATTCAAAGCATAAAAGTGTCATGGACAATTGTTTTTTTTTTTTTTGGGGGGGGGGGGGGCAAAAAAAAATCCATCAATTACTCAAACTTTTTTATTAAAGCATGGCATATACATAGCAATATGCAGCAATAAAATGTAGAAGAGTTAGATAGCAATGCAAAATATAAAACAAAAGGTGGGATGTTTGGAAATTCAATGCTTAGCTGCTTTATTACCTCCAGGATCCAAAGGTTTGTTAGCATTGCCCGTGGTGGGTATGGTATTTTGAGACTTGGTCTCCATTGTAAGCATCTTCAGAGATATTTTACGCAGATAATCAGACTGGAATCAGATATCAATAAAAAAACATTAGATCTCTGAGCAGTCCATGTTACAAGAGAAGGGGTAAAGAGATAATATGATCTTTCTGATATGCTAGGATTTCAGTATTTGCATCTTCTGTGTCCTCTCTTTCTATTTAATTATTTATGTATTGATTTGCTACTTGCTTTCTGCACACATCCCTTTTACTTGAAACAGACCTTGGTTACTCTAAATAAAATACTTGTCAAGAGAACTAACAAAAAGATGTGAACTCCTAATCAGCCTTGCATTCTTAGAATGACTAGTGACGAAATGTTGATACACTACAACACAATCATTTGTAAATGCATAAAGACACACTTTTGGATGTGTATATGCATTTCTAGACAATATAAAAAAAAAATCCATAGCATTAGCCAAATACCTGATTGGTGGCGGCAGTATAAATCTTTTCCTCAAACCGTACAGCAATTTTCTTGAGTTCTTGTAATCCCTCTTGACCAGAAAATGGAAGATGTCTCTTTAATGTATCCATTCTGCACATTTAAGACATTACATTTAATTTTTAATTACCAGGCAAGTAAGGAGAAGTTACCAGCAGTGAGAAAGAACCCTGAACTCGTACATTACACCAATATCAGAAATGCACACTACAGAATCATTAGCAAAAAGTAAAAACAAATAATGATATAGCCAAGTGTCGGTCAAGTAATATATGGCATCAAAACACATCTATTTTTACATCCTTTCCCTGTATTAAATCAAATGTACAGCGTATAGGAGTTTACTTGGCTACCCTTCTATCTAAAATCTAGTTACAAGCTTCATAGTGGATTTTTCTTGAACTAGAAGAACCGTTCATTTATGGCTATGTTCCAAGATATACAAGTGAGTTAGCTGCAAACCCGGGGAGTCTCTGAAAACATTACAATAGCATTTACATTGAGTAAGAATATTTCTGCACAGGTAATGTAATTGACAAAGAAAGAAGAGAAATCCTTTCAATTCATGAAAATGCAATGAGTTAACCTCATCTCACAATATATACTCTACAGTGCTCCTTGGCTACTGCAAGTGCCAGCAGTGGCTGTCTATAAAGATTTTGGGTGTAGAGAGGTCAGAAAACATTCAACTTGTTCTGAGAACAAGGAAACCATACACCATTGTGGCTAATTGAGTTTTGTCTGCAGATTTTCTACTTTAAGATCACTATCATTTCAACCCTGTAGAAGTTAAAACAAATAGAAGCCCCAAATCCAACACTATTCATTTAAGTTCGGTTGCAGCTCGAGTTTCAAAATGAAACACGAATGCTCAAAGCAGTAGATTAACCTTGAAATTTAAAGCAGAACAAGCTTCATGCCGCCATCCAAGAGATCATCATCGAAAGAAGAGGTTACACAAGAAGTTCTAACAAAAAGTACTCCCTAGCAATTTATGCACTTCTTGTGAGAAGCACATGAAAAATGAAGAGAGAGAAAAGATAAAAGAAAAGGGGGCGTATGGCACTTGAGGTTGCCTCATGGCTGTCTGGCTGATTTTAATTTAACCTTTTTCCCTTCTCTTTTTCTTTCATTTAAATACAAAATTATTATATCACGGCAGCACTTGCACATATTAGGAAACGAATACTTACATTTTGTTGACTATTCTTTGCCGTGAGTCAGGCTGCAATTGAGTTCTCCAATCACCCATTTCCATCACAGGTTCTCCGGCTGGGGCAGTAGGCCTCCAATTATTGGTATCCATGGGGTTTTGGCCAACAAAAAAACCACTTCTATCACTACAAAAAATAAATATATTATATTGCATGTTAGAAATTTAAAATAGACCCTGAAAACAAAGTCAGGAACAGCAGAAGAGTTAGAGGACATCCAGGTCATGAAAATTGGAATATCAGTTTATTCAGACTTGAATAGATTTAAAAAGAACTGCCATATAATAGCATGTACTTTATAAATTTTTCTGCCAAATATGGATGCATATAACCTGCACAGCCATGCCAAATATACACGACCATTCAGGGCAAGTACAAACTGCCAAACTCCCTCCCCCTCCCCTTCTTGTTATTTATGTATTTATTAGCTTTTCCGAAAGAATTAGTGTAGGAAGTAAATAGTGTGAATAGAAAGAGGAGAATACCACAACCCCAAATGAATAAAGAAAGAAGAGGAAAAAAAACAAAGTCATAAAACTAGGCTTTTCAATCCCCGATGGATACCATCAGTCTAAGTACCTCAGCACAAATAGAACATGAAGAGGCCACAAACAATTACCAATCCCAAAGAGAGTGTCTAGTCTAGGATGTTTTAATCTAGGAAAAGAGGAAGAAGAAATCAACGAGCATTTAGTTATAAACAATAATCCATCCCAAAGGGATTGTCTAGGATGTTCTAATCTAGGAAACAGAAGAAGAAAACAATAACCCGTCCTAAAAGATTTGGATTAGTTTTTGTTCTCCACGTAAAGATAAAAGTAAAAAATAAAATAAAACAAATTAGGGTTCAAAAACTCAAAGCTTGATTGCAACAACGATAGCCGTGACGAAAATCGGATGATACCACGTAAATTAAGGGGGGAATTGCAAGAGAGAATATTAGAATCGGCTGATTGCGCCTTTCTTCAAATGGCGTTCACGATCAGCGATTTCATCGAATTCGATTGTATATTTTTTTAATTTACTTCTTAAAATCAAATTGAGTTCACCAGCACAGATTTCATCGGATCGACTATTATTTCTTTAATTTACTTATTAAAATAGAATTTCTGTCTCTGAACAATAATTACAATAAAAAAGTGAAAACACACACAAACAAAAACACGATAGAAGAGGAAGCACCTGAAAGAAATTTGAAGCCTTATTGATGGTGGTGGTGGTTGTGGCGGCGGCGGCGGTTTCCGAGAGGCGAGGGAGGGAGAGCGCTCGGATGGGGAGAGGTGAGGAATGTTGGACCGAAGTGAAGAGAGCTCTGGATAGACGACTTTATTCTTTTTCCATATTAAAGAAAAAACTAAAGGGCGTGGAGGTTTTGAACAGTAATTCACTGTGCACCGTGACTCATTGTCACTATTCATGTGCAATTTCACCCGGTGCTTCGCGGGTGTACATCCTCTTTTTTTTTCCTCTGGTGAACAGTGTATTAACGAAATTAGCCCCCCAAAAAGACAAAAAACGCCGCCAGAATCAAGGGCTCCTTCGTCATTGACCATATCGGATCGGACCGGTCCGGTCCGGGCCGACGGTCTGCTTCTTATTTTATTATTTTTCAAAGTTGGCTAAATACGGTTTTGTCCCCTAATAAGACAAAAACGTTGACTTGCGACCAGGGCCATTAAGGTAATTGACCCTCATTTTTTATTATTTCTGCCCGGATCTGTCAGTGCATGCTGCGCACGCTCCCCACGGTTTTCAGTCTGACGCCCTGTTTGACCGGCGCGTGCGGCGTCATAAGGTGGTCGGAAATGAGATTCCGGCGTCTCAGGCGATGCGCCTCCGCATGGTCTTCCTCCCGCGGCGGCGCGTGTCTGCATATGATGTCCGTGAACGCGGTGTTTGCCGTTTACGTCCGCTGATGACGTTTCTCTCTCTCCTGCACGTACAAATGCAGGAGAGTCCCCCAAGTTTGCTATTGTTTCCTTTTGGTCCCTGAGGTTTTAATTTCGTGTTCTTTCCTGATTTCTGGTATATAAGTTTTGCTTTTCTTCGATTGGGTCCTCCGATTGGAATTGATTCAATGTCCAACTGTCAATTCGGTCCCCCTGCTTTGAATTTTCGGATTCAATTGAAAAAGCTCAATTTATTCGGTACAGAATTTTTAATTTCTTCAGTTTTGTCCTTTAATTAAAATTGATAATATATTTGATTTTCATTTCTGCCCTTATACTTTTAATTCTTAATTTTCATCCTTTTATATTTAATGTTCATTTCAGCCCTATGACTTTTAATTTTTTATTTTAATCCCTGTATTTCTTTTTATTTCTAGAATTATCCTTCCTTTTATTCATGTACATATAAGTGTGTTTATCTTTGATCTTTAATTTTTGTTATTTTCTTATTTGTTGGGGTTGAATTTTTTTGCAAAAAAATAACAATGATACTTTCTTTTTTTTCTTTTGTTAAAGTTTCTAGGACATTTTTAGTCTTTCATTTATTTTTGTTTCTATCATTTTTAACATAATAATAATAATAATAATAATAATAATAATAATAATAATAATAATAATAATAATAATAATAATAATTTAATTGTTTTTCTTGCTTACTCTTTTGTTGATGTTGTTTTTTCCCTCCGGATAATTTGATAATTTTTATTCTTTTGACAATAACAGTAATGATAAATTTGTTTTTTTTAATCTTTTGTTAAAATTTCTTTGATATTTTCAGTCTTTCATTTATTTTTGTTTTTTTCATAATAATAATAATAATAATAATAATAATAATAATAATAATAATAATAATAATAATTTAATTATTTACACAATAATGATTTCAGTAATAATTTTTTTCTCTGGTAAAAATATCTTACTCTTTTTTCTAATGTTAGTTCGCGTTCTTTTGTGATCGTTTATGACGCAATACCTATATTCTAAAAGATGTAATCTATGCTTGCGTTACAAACTCAACTCAAAATTTCATATATTTTATCTCCTGATCTATAACTTTTATTTACTTATATCATATAAATTTATCGTGATAGATTTAATTATGTTAAATCTATACTGAATAATTTATTACTGTTAACTAGTTCCTTCTAAAAATATTTATGAGTAAACAGTCACACGATAATGATGATAAAAATTTGAGCTGAATTTTAATTTAGGTTATGTTTAGTGTCAAAACTATTAATGGGTTATTCTTTAAATTTTATTTAAAATCAAATCAAATAAAATAACAAAAATAAAATAAAAGGACTTGATTTGTTATAAAAATCGAGTGGAAATTTTGGATATTTTTGAGAGTCTGATCATACCTTTTTGTGCCCAAAAATGAAGGGAAATGCATATTCAAGACTAAAATAATTTATTACTGAATAAATCTGCGGTAAAATCAAGTTGAAATGCATAATTATATTTTTATGGATCAATTTTATTTAATCATCGGGCAATTTAAAGTGTAATTATATTTATGAATTAATTTAAGATGAAATTGAATTAATTTACTCGAGCAAGCACTGCCAAAATGCCTCCGACGAGGGTCCTTCAACTGGCTCTACAACATGTTGAACAAAAACACAGTAAAAACAAATTATGATATATTTGGTGCGCATGACAAGTTATTAAAAACAAGATTTTTGTCCAAAAATACTATTTTTTTAATTTATATATTATTTATTATTTATTTAGTGTGTAATTTGGCAAACTAAAATTTGACCATAATAGATGTGTACATGTAAGAGTTTAATTGCAAAAACTTTTTTATTTAAGCACTAAATTGTACTAGATGACAACACAATTCTATACAGTACCAAATTATCACAAAATAAAACGTAAGAACAAAAATAAATTATCAAAAAAAATTCAAAGATCAAAACAAAATTATTTGATCTTATCTCATATGCACTAGATAAGACCATACATTGTATAGTCTAATTGAATTTAATCTTAAATACCATCTAATATATCCTATTTTTATTTTTATTGTTAAGTTTAATGTCGCGATGACGTTTTGGTCTTCTTGAGATGTTGTGTGTGGAAAAGAAGTGTTGTATAATCATAAAATTATTATTATAATTTTCAAGAGTCGTAACGTGTATTAAGATCACTAGAGAAATTAATGATCTATGAGAGTCTATGAAAGGGACTTGTGTAAGGAGAAACGCGTCTCTCCTAGTGCACTCTACCTAAGATAAATTGTTTTGTTGTTTGATTTCTAAGTCGAATTTATATTCATTGGTCTATTATAAGGTTCAAGGTAGATCTCTATTTGTAAATGAAACTCTACTTTATTGGGTCAAAACATGACCATTCTAAAAACTGAATTTTAGCATCTTATTTCCCAGTGCATCTTAAAGGTATACTTTACAATGTAGTTTTAGACCTTGGTTATTAAAATCTATGATTAAATCCTCGTATTATAAATGAAAAATGAACAAAAGAGTTTTGAAAAGGTTTTTTATATTTTGGCCAAACTTTAACTCACAATCATAAATTGGTTACAATATTTTACTTAAAAACATGATAAAAAAAAATGCAACCCTTTTATAAAAAAATATGCTATTTTTTTTCAAAAAAATCATCCATATGCACAAAAACAAAATATTTATACTTTTTTGAAATAGGAAATTATTATTATTGTCGCGACAACGTTTTTTTTTCCGCTTTTTGCGCCCCGCCATCCCCCGAATTTGGGGGAGACAACGACACACGGTGAAAATGGGGTTTATTTTATAGCCGTAAAAATTACGACTATAATTATCAGGAGTCGCCACCTAGTATTACGGTCACTAGGAAACCTAGTGGTCTGTGAGAGTCTTGGGTAAGGAGACTTGTTGTGCAAGGGGAAGACGCATCACTCCCAGTGCACCCTACCTAAGGTAAGCTGCATTGTTGCTTGATTGTTCTTCTAAATTAAAAATATTTTTATATTGCATTTTCAGAAACCTTTTTTTTTTTGCTGGTGTACTTTATAATGTAATTTTACACCACAGTAAAAAATCTTTTTCTTATCTACGGATATACTTTACAAATTAATTTTACACCGTAGTTAAAAACTCTTTTTTTATCTACGAATGTACTATACAATGTAATTTTACACCGTATTCAAAAACCTTTTTTATCTGCGGGTCCTTAAATTTAAAATTGTTCTAATTGCATCCTCAATTAGCTTTAAACTTTTAATTTTGTGCAATCGTATCCTCGTCAGAAATTCGAGAGCATCCTTAGCTTTGCGCCTTTTTTATTTTGGTCCCTGATTTCTAATTTGCGCGATTTAACCCTCAATTGACCATTGGACTCTAAATTCGTTCAATTTGACCCCTGATTTCGCATAATTAGGCTTGAAAAAATTCAATTCGGTCTCTGAAAATTCAAATCTCACCAATTGAAACCGAATTAAATTCAAGAACTTGATTTCTCATTGACTAAGCCCTTGATAAAATTAATTTGACCAATTTAAAGTATAATTAAATCATTGCATTTAATTAAATCCTTCAATTGGATCTTAAATTAATTTCCAATTATAATTATACTTTAAATCAGCCCATGATTAAATTAAATTGGCTTATAAAAAATATAATTATGCCCTTCGACTCAATTTTACACAGATTTATCCAATGGTAAATTATTTTTGCCTTAAATCTGTATTTTTCTCTATTTTTGGGACAAAAGAAATACGATCAGACACTCGAAAACAACCAAAATTTCCACATTAATTTTTTCTACCAACACCGGCCTTATTTATTTTATTTTTGTTGTTTTTGGGAAGATTTTGGGGAGTAACCCGTAAATTGGGTTGTAACAATTATTATTATTATTATTAGTAGTAGTAGTAGTAGTATTCTTGGAGGGTTTTTTTGTGTGGAGAAAATCAAACATTTTGTATTGAATCTGTTTCTTACAATGTAAGTATACAACTCAATATTATGCAAGTGTTTTTTTAGAGAATTGCAAATATTTTTAAATACCCTTTTAATAATATTTTATTATGTTAGTATTACACACACACACAAGGGGAGAGATAAATAGATAGATTGGGAAAACCCAATAGGATTGGTTTGAGTCCTTGGCGGCCCAATTAATGTTTTTACTAGGTTCGGCCAAAGGTGCTAGCCAATCATAAAATAGTGTTCACGTGGATGTGAATAGTGTTGTTCACATGCAAATAAAGAGTGAAGAGTGAATTATCAATGTAGGATGAAAAATAGGGGGAGAACAAAAGAGTTCCTAGGTGTGGGGGTTTCAAGCATGAAAAAAAGGTTTGTATGATGGTTGAGGAGGTGTCAATGGAGGCAAGATGGTCAGAAAAAGAAAAACTTGTTATCGATCGGAAAGAAAATAGGGAAAGGCTGAATTTTTTTAACTTTGGTTTTATATTTCTTAATGATTTAAGCATGAAGTTGACCCTTATTTATAGATGATGAAAGAGAATAATATTATATTTATTTATAGGTGAAAAAAAAGGATAATATTATCTTTGTTAGGGTAAAATTTCAACATACAATTCAACCTCGAAGCATCGCAATCATTGGTTCAAATTTAATATCATGGACTGTCGGATTTGACAACTTAAGGTTGCTTGAGGAGATCTTTTTAACGACTTCATTGGTTGTGTTGTGTCAATCAATTTGAACTAACTATACCATGGTGAGGAGATCTTTCTAGTGCAAGTTTTGTCAAATTTGGTGAAAGATAGAGACATTAAATGCATCTTCAGAGTAAACCTATTTGATTAGCTTTTAGGTGAAGAGTTGACGAAGAAGACAATGAATAATAACCACATGATATGTCATCTTGTTACCTTTGGTGGACTAGACAACACGCCCTCTTTTTTTCTTCTCCAAAACGACGTTGTTTTGAGGATTTTGGTCATATTTTAATTTTGTCCTTAAATTGTTAATTGCTCTAATTACAACCTTGATTGACCATAAGCTTTTTTGTGTAATTTTGCACTTCAAGAACTTTAATTGTATCTCTATATTTATGTGTCTTTTATTTTGGTAATTGATTTTGGATTTATGAAATTTAACCATCAAATGACTATTAAACTCTTAAATTCTTTCAATTTCACCATTTTGGCCAAATCAAGTTCCTATAGTATGATGATTTTTACAAACTTGTCATTGACTATAAATTTATTCAATTTACCCTCTAATTTCAATCAACCAACTTAATAAAAAATAAATTTGATATCCAAAAACTCTAATTTTTTTATTTAAGACCAAATTAGACCCCTACACTTAATTTTTCACTAATTAAGTCCCTAATAAAATTAATTTGGCCATTTAAAATTATAATTAAGTCATTGCACTTAGTTAAATCCTTCATTTGGATTCAAATTAATTTTTAAATATAATTTTTTTTTATTTTGGCTCATGATTAAATCAAATTGGCTTATTAAATATCTAATTATGCTATTAAACTTAATGTTTATGCATATTTGCTATAATAATTTATTTTGACCTTGAATTTGCGTTTGACCTTAGTCTTGAGCACAAAAAGGGTACGATCAAACGCTTTAATTTGTCCAATATTTTTTGTATGATCTTTCACTATGTTAGTCCTTTTTTTTGTTATTTTTATTGTCTAAATTTATGAAATAACCTAGAAATGAGTTGCAATTGCCCCTCTTTACAATGCTTACAAGAAAGCCTCATAAGAGATTTTAGATAGTAAGCTTTATAAAGAAGAAAAAAGAATGAGAATAAATTTACCTAATCAAGATATGGTTGAATCATTTGAAATAAATGAGGGCTAGAAAACGAGTTTAGTAAGAAGAAAGAAAAGGGTAAAAAGTGCACAATCAAAAAGGTGAAGGCTTAGGATGTATGAAGGAAGAAAAGAGAGATATATTTTGTAAGGGAAAAGATGATGATATGAAAAGTTGGATTCAAAATGGTCACATTGTAACGAGTGACATAAGGAGAGATTGAGTTGGAAAATGCACTATCTGAGTTGAAGGTTAGAAAACACACTAAAAAAGAGAGATAGGGCTGGAAAATGTATTATTATCTTGGTTGATAGTTGAATGCTAAACAAAAAACTCAAATGAGAGATATAGGGCTCACAAACACATTCAAATGAAAAAGATATGAGGGCTCGAAGCTGGACTTGAAAAGGATGTAAAAAGGCTTGTGAGTTACAAGCTTACCAAAGACTTTTTCCTTAAGGATTCAAGTGCAATGTGTTATAATACATGTGTACTTGTCTAAAAAATATAAGTCATTTTTTCTTCATAGACTTTTTTTTAGAGTTTTGATATATCTGTAAACAACTTCAATGGCTTATCACTTTTACTTAATTGAGACATAACTTGTGATCTTGACCTCTATGAGTGACAAACCTTTAAACTATATCCACATGCCCCTTGCTTAAAGACCTTTAATTTTATTCAACATCCTGTTTTTTTAAAAAGGGAATGATGAAGTTTCTAGTATTATATTTTTTGGATTGCCTTATATTCTTATTATCCTCCCGAGTGTTCTAGGCTTTGATTTTTTTCTATAAAAATGATATGCAAAAAAATGGTGGTTATTTATAAGGATTGCTTTAATTGAAATTTTTTTGTGCTTTTAAGTCATCCTAAGCACAAAAAGCATTATGATGTTAGTTTAAAACAAGCTTGTTCTAGAAAGAATTAAAATGATTCTTGTTGTTAGGTTATATGCTGCTCTTAAAAGGAAGGTTAAGTGATGTTTATGCTCATATCTTGGTGACTAGAAGGGTTCGAGTTTGATTTGAGGTTTGAAGGTAAATAAAAGCTTGAGAAACATTTATATAGCTTGTTTTGCATGGGAAAACATTGTCCACAAATCTAGATTACCTGTCTTTTGAGAAAATGCTTGATTAAACATGAACTATAAGCTTCGATTCTTGTTTACGACAGAAAGAGACATTGGCGGGCTTAAAAATTATTTAAGGGTTATCAAAAACTAACAATCACTAATGGCTTCTTGTAGACCTCCTTTTGATCCATTGACTTAGCAACCTTAGAATTATCTTGCAAAATAGTTTAACATACTCCTAGTGTTCGGTCTGAGCTTCTCATCTTTTTTGTCGTCATTGGATTTTAAGCAATATCATCGTATTTGTTATTTTAGTATTCTCATTTTTTTTATTTTGTTTGTGGATACATTTAGTCATTTTATAGATTTAGAGTTTTTTTTTTTTTTTTTTTTTTTTATCTTTATACTTGCCACCGGTAAGGGCATGATCATGGTCACGGTTAGCTTTTTAAAAAACAATACTAGGCTCAAACTAACAGAATTGGTATGTCTGGAAAACTGAATCCCCTTCCCTTCAGTGTCTTGTATATTTAAATAGGAAAAAAATAGATTTACATATCCTAGCTACAATTTGGAGCTAAGCAGCATCCACGATTTGGTATCCTATTCAAACACTCCTATTTACAGCTCTAATTAATTTTCTAATCGCTACAAAATCAATTCCAAACGTTTACAAGACCAAATCCCAAATCCCGTGACACAAACAACGACTTTGAAAGATATTTTAGAACATAAAAGGATAATCAAATATGTTTTTTTTTTTTTTTTTTTTTCATTTCAAAAACATGCATTAATGATCAGGAAGCTTCACTTTTCCATACAAAATGATTTCTTATTAGTCGTTTAGCTAAGACCTTGGTTTTATTGTGTGTTTCTGTAGGTATAAAATCACCTTTCATAAAAATCACTTGATTTCCCAGAACTCATTTGTTAAACAAATACCAATTTGACTTTTGCTTTCAGACTAAACTTTGATTTTACAAAAATCTTCATAAACACATAAGATCATGCATAGTTTTCAGAAAGGGGAATACAACAAATAATTAAAATGTTCAAGGTTATGAAAGGTATAGGGTGTGTTTGTATTAAAAGCAAAACATATCATAAACACGAGAAAAATACATGATCTTATTGAAAGGAAGACTCATTTATGATAAAGATTCTTGTTGTGTAATGAGCCAAATTCCCGACAACACTAAAACAGGTTGAAACATGACAAAGCCAAATCAGTGCAAACATGATCAAACAAACACAATTATTTAAAGGTAACAGGAGCAGGATCCATCTTCCAAATCTGGTGCACCTCTTCTGAAACTTTTGTAGGGGCCATTTTGATGGTGTAAACATTTGTCACACTTCTTTACTAGATGCCTCACCCTTTTCATCAGGCGGTTGTTCCACCACTTCCTTATTAAAAAAATGGCATATACATAGCAATACGCAGCAATTAAAAGTTAAAGAGTTAGATGACAAAGCGAAATATAAAACAAAAGGTGGGATGTTTAGAAATTCAATGCTTCGCTGCATTATTACCTCCTGGACCCAGGGGTGTGTTAGCATTGGCAGTGGGTATGGTATTTTGAGACTTGGTCTCCATTCCAAGCATCTTCACAGATATTTTATGCAGATAATCAGACTGGAATCAGATATCAATAAAAAAACATTAGATCTCTGAGCAGTCCATGTTACAAGAGAAGGGGCCATGAGATACATGATCTTTCTGATATACTAGGCTTTCAGTATTTGCATCTTCTGTGTCCTCTCTTTCTATTTAATTATTTATGTATTGATTTGCTACTTGCTTTCTGCACACTACCCTTTTACTTGAAACAGACCTTGGTTACTCTAAATAAAATACTTCAAGAGAACTAACAAAAAGATGTGAACTCCTAATCAGCCTTGCATTCTCAGAATGACTAGTGACCAAAAGTTGATACACTACAGCACAATCATTTGTAGATGCATAAAGCCACACTTTTGGATGTGTATATTCATTTCTAGATAATATAAAAAAAATCCATAGCATTAGCCAAATACCTGATTGGTGGCGGCAGTATAATTCTTTTCCTCAAACCGTACAGCAATTTTCTTGAGTTCTTGTAATCCCTCTTGACCGGAAAATGGAAGATGTCTCTTTAATGTATCCATTCTGCACATTTAAGACATTACATTTAATTTTTAATGACCAGGCAAGTAAAGAGAAGTTACCAGCAGTGAGAAAGAACCCTGAACTCGTACATTACACCAATATCAGAAATGCACACTACAGAATCATTAGCAAACAGTAAAAACAAATAACGATATAGCCAAGTGTCGGTCAAGTAATATATGGCATCAAAACACATCTATTTTTACATCCTTTCCCTGTATTAAATCAAATGTACAGCGTATAGGAGTTTACTTGGCTACCCTTCTATCTAAAATCTAGTTACAAGCTTCATAGTGGATTTTTATTGAACTAGAAGAACTGTTCATTTATGGCTATGTTCCAAGATATATAAGTGAGTTAGTTGCAAACCCAGGGAGTCTCTGAAAACATTACAATACCATTTACATTGAGCAAGAATATTTCTGCACAGGTAATGTAATTGACAAAGAAAGAAAAGAAATCCTTTCAATTCATGAAAATGCAATGAGTTAACCTCATCTCACACTGCAATATATGCTCTACACTATTCATTTAAGTTCAGTTGCAGATCCAGTTTCAAAATGAAACAATAATGCTCAAAGCAGTAGATTAACCTTGAAATTTAATACTGCATGTTAGAAACTTAGAATAGACCCTGAAAACAAAGTCAGGAACAGCAGAAGAGTAAGAGGACATCCAGGTCATGAAAATTGGAATATCAGTTTATTCAGACTTGAATAGATTTAAAAAGAACTTCCATATAATAGCATGTACTTTATAAAATTTTCTGCCAAATATGGATGCATATAACCTGCACGACCATTCAGGGCAAGTACAAACCCCCTCCCCCTCCCTTCCTGTTCTTGTTATTTATGTACTTATTAGCTTTTCCGAAAGAATAAATACTGTAGGAAGTAAATAGTGTGAATAGAAAGAGGAGAACACCGCAACCCCAAATGAATAAAGAAGAAGAGGAAAACTGACGCAGCAGAAAATCACAAGGGAATACGACCAACGTCAATATTCCGTAAAATTAAAGAAAACGAGATTAAATCTCAATCAAACTCAAGGTTTATTCAATAAAAATGGAAGATAAGTCGGCTGCAGGGTTTACAAGGGATACTTAAAGATAAAACCCTAGCCTAATTCAATACAGAAAAGGAAAGGACATAAAACATTAAATTTTCCATAAATGGCAAATTTGAGATAAATGCAGAATATGAAAGACCTATGAATTCTGAGAGAGTACCAATTGACCAAAGTCAATTCGGACTCTTAAATCAAAAGTAATTGCAAAAACGAAACTTTCCTAAAATGGCAAAAATGACGATTTCGGGGCCGAAACGATGGAATTTGGCCAAAATTGGGTCGAGGTCAGCAGCGAAGCTACTGATTTCTTCCGCAAACGACGAAACGCATTGACTGGGTGAGTTTCGCGTTATTCCGACTTCGACGACCCGGTTGCCGAAATTCAGTTGCCTTTGAATTTCGGGTGATCCCTCTTCAGCATGTATGATTCTGCAACCTGTTCTACATCAAAAACAAAACAAAGTCATAAAACTACGCTTTTCAATCCCCGATGGATACCATCAGTCTAAATACCTCAGCACAAATAGAACGTGAAGAGGCCACAAACAATAACCAATCCCAAAGAGAGTGTCTAGACTAGGACAGAAGAAGAAAACAATAAGCCATCCTAAAAGATTTGGATTAGTTTTTGTTCTCCACGTAAAGATAAAAGTAAAAAATAAAACAAAACAAATTAGGGTTCAAAAACATAAAGCTTGATTGCAACAACGATAACCGTGACAAAAATCGGACGATGCCACTTAAATTAAGGGGGGGAATTGAAAAGGAGAATATTAGAATCTGCTGATTGAGCCTTTCTTCGAATTGCGTTCACGAGCAGCGATTTCATCGAATTCGATTGTATATTTTTTTTAGTTTACTTCTTAAAATCGAATTGAGTTCACCAGCAGAGATTTCATCGGATCGATTATTATTTCTTTAATTTACTTATTAAAATAGAATTTCTGTCTCTCAACAATAATTACAATAAAAAAGTGAAAACACACAAACAAAAAAATGATAGAAGAGGAAGCACCTGGAAGAAATTTGAAGCCTTATTGGTGGTGGTGGTTGTGGCGGCGGCGGTATCCAAGAGAGGCGAGGGAGGGATAGCGCTCGGATGGGGAGGTGAGGGATGTTGGACTGCAGTAAAGACTGAAGAGAGCTGTGGATAGACGACTTTATTCTTTTCTAGATTCCTTCTAAATATATTTACGAGTAAACAGTCACACGCAAATTATTACTACGACAGCCAAAACAGATCACGGCCTGATGCACTGTTCAACAAGAGAGAAAACACTGTGGACAGTTCCTATTATACTCAATTTTCTGTTTGATTTATTCGATCCATTCGGTCGGCTGACTTTTTTCTTTTTGGCATAATGAAATAATGAAATTATTCCTTGAAAAAGATAAAATAAGGCCATTGGACTAAGTAATTGCACAATTTCGGTCTGATTCAGCTACCTAGTTTTTTAATTTTTTAATATTTTTTTGCACAGTTAAATAATTTTGACTCTCGAAAAAGTCAAAAACATGGTCTGGATGAGAGGGGTGTCTCGATAATTTACCATTTTTTTAAATTTTTTTACTGTCGATTTACTGTTGGCGCGTCGCCTGACACGCCTTCCATTTCTCAGCTCACGCGAGTTCCGGGAGGCACATGTGGCGTATTCCGGCGTTCAAAAATACCCAACCGGCATCTAGAATGATTTTAAGACATGTTCTCTTCACCTTGGTGTGGCACGTGTAAATATATGGTGACCGGAGACGTGTCAATGGTCGTTTGAAAATTTTCACCCATTTTCTCTCTCCTGCTTGCGCAAGCTGAAGTCAGCGCAACTGTTTTTTCTGAATTTTCACTTCATTCCCTACACTTTGGATTGTTGTTTTATGGTCCTTATTCTATTCTATTGGTTTTGATTTATTTCAATTTCATCTTTCAATTGAAATTAATTATATATCGTAGTTTCATTTAGGTTCTCAGACTTTGAATTTTTTAAATTGGTCTGCAATCCTTAATATTTTTGGTATCAAAGTTTTGTTTTATATCAATTTTATCCTTCCATGCAAATTAATTATAGATTTCAGTTTCATTTCGGTCCTAATTCTTTTAATTTTCAGTTTTGTTTTAAATTATTTAATTTCATCGGTATCAATGTTTGGATTTATTTCATTTTTGTCCTTCAAATTAAATTTATTATATATATTTTTTATTTTATGCCTTATATTTTTAATTCCTTTATTTTTTATATATATTTCTGTCCATATTTATATATACATACTAATTATATTTTTTGATATTTATTTAATATTAACACCTTAATATATATATAACCTAGGTTTCTTTGGATTTTTTTTTACTAGCATTGCTCTGAAATACTTTTAATATAATAATATAAGTAATAAATCTTATAAAATAATAAAATTATAGAATTTTTTTAACAATAATTATGGTCTCACCAATTTCTATTATCTCCACTATTATTAAGTTTTTTTTACATTTTAATTTGTGTTGATGATAATATTAAAATTGATATTTATTATTTTTTAAATTCTTTTTATTTATCCTTCAAGTCAAATATTTGTTTTTAAATTTGCTTATATTTATTTTTATTTTATCATTTATGTAGTTTTTTTATTACTTTTTCGTTAATATTGTTCTGACTTTTCTTTATAAATCTCACGTTAATTTAATCTCAATGCTCTAAATTTTTTAAAATATAATAATATGATGGATAAATCTGAAAAAATAATCTTTTATAAATTTTAGCAGTTGCATTTTTGTTGCAAACAATAAATAATATATCTTTAGTCAATTTGATCAATTGCGATTTTGCTATCTATCAATTAAATTATTACCAAAGTAGTTAAAACAAAACTGTCAATCAAATTGTTTGGTGCATAAAACAAATCACTCATTTGTGCTAAAATTCAACTACTGTCATTTTACTATTTGCTAATTGAAGATTTCATAAAATAAATAAAATATACACAACAATCAATCAGTATACACGGCGCACATGGCTCATTTTAACAAAAAAAATGATTCCAATTGTACAATCTACCGATGAAATAATTATCAAAACAATTTTAATAGTAGCAATATTCAATCGCCTAAACATATTCTATTAATTACAATTTTAGTAATTAAATATTAAAATAACCAATTACAACACGTATAAAATCAATCATTTTTCAATATAAAAAAAATACCAGATAAGGCCTTCAAAATAATGATAATTATTTTTAAGTTTTTTTCTTATATATATGTGACACTAATTATATATTTTAATATTTATTTGATGTTAGCACCTAAATATATATATAGACAGAAAAAAATGACCTATGATTTTTTGGAGAACAAAATTAATGTCAGTGTTCTAAAATACTTTTAATATAATAATATGAGGAATAAATCTTATAAAAAATGGCTTTTAATTCTTATTTTGTCATCTTTTGTTTAAGTTTATTTATTAGAAAAATTTAATTCTTGGATTTTAGGTTATTTTTGTAAAATAAAATAAAAAATATTTTATGTATAATATTTCAGATCTAATACTAGGAAAAAAATATAACTTTTAAAGAAAATAGGTAGACAAATTTACCTCAGTTATCTACAATAAAAAAAATATATGAACCACTTCTCATGCATTTCGATTACACTGTTCCTTTTAGGCGGAAAAAAATCATTTTTAACAAATTTTATCTTTTTTAATTTTATTAATTAAATATTAAAATAACTAATTACAGCATGTAAAAAAACACTTAATTTCCTACATGAAAAAAAGCCCAGCGTACCACGCGGGCAAATCACCTCGTTACCTCTAATATAAAATGAGAGACACATTTACTGTTGATTGCTTTAAAGTTCACACATACTCATATTACTATTTATTGTGATACTGAAATTATTATTTTATCCCAAGATCAAAAATTTTTAGCTCTCGGGACCGGGGGCATTTTAGAATTTTTCAGAGGACATGAAAATAGCTCCCGAAAATGACAAAAGAAGGCAAACCAGACAGGGTAATTTAGCAATTTTCAGGAGACATGGATGGTATTTCAAATTTGTGCACAACAAAACTATGAAATTAACCCCAGAAAAGGACAAAAAATAACCGCTGGATCCAGGGGTAGTATGAAATTTCCACAATGGTTTTTTCGTAGTTATTAATGGGTACAGGGGTGTATAGGTAATTATGTATTATTTTATTTTTATTTCTTGTAGACACCGCAAGTCCGTCGTACGGATGCGTCTACAAAATTTTCTTCGCATGCGCCATTAGGGAGGCACGTGCTCATCGTTAAAGATATCAAAAACCGGCATTCGCCATGCCCCATGGTTTACAACCCGATTTTTTTTTAATCACAAGCAAACAGTAACGGATCCCAAAACAGTAACGGATCCCAAAACAGTAATGGGTCCCAAAATAGTAACCGATCCCAAAACAGTAACAATTCCCAATTTATTATTTATTTATTTATTTTAAATGCACATGGAGACGATAATCAACGGACCGGTTCACTCCACTTCATTAAATACCATTCATACATGGAGCATTTCGTTTAAAGGTAAATCATACACAACGCATATTCTTTTGGTTGCATGATTTAAAATTTCATATCGAAATATACAAACATAGGCATGGTTTACATCCCTATCCTACACCTAGTCATTACGAACTTAAACAAAAGATCTATTAACAGTCAGACATTCATTACATTGATTTATACAAAAATACATTTTGAGTTAAATTTCATCTACATGATTTCTTGCAAAAATAGGTTCTCATGCATCGGTTCCCTAGACATCTCGTGGATGTGGCGTTCCTGTAGCAGTATAAAACATTTAAAAGAAAGAAATTATCTAGTGATAATAATAATAATATTAATGATCACACAGTCTTGATGAAATTAGCTTGTAATGCTTATAGCTGTACCACCTTTTCTTTTCTAAAAACCATAATCTTAGCCCCGGCTATCCCTTCGGATGCCATTAGCCGAAACTAATCAACCATTTGTTCCGGTCACCCTTTCGGATGCCATTAGCCGAAGCTAATCAATATTTTATTCCGGTCATCCTTCCGGATGCCATTAGCCGAAGCTAATCATTATTTGTCCCGGCCATCCCTTCGGATGCCATTAGCCGTAGCTAATCAATATTTTGTCCCGGCCATCACTTCGGATGCCATTAGCCGAAGCTAATCAATATTTTGTCCCGGCCATCCCTTCGAATGCCATTAGCCGAAGCTAATAAATATTTTTATCGACATTTCAGTATTTGATCATTTAATATAGACTATAACACAATTGGATAATGTTCGTATCAGAGTAATACCTTATGCAACAAATGTAAAGGGGATGTAAAAGTCACCTACCTGTTCCACTTGTAGGCTGAGCTTGTTTTGATGATGATCCAATCCCGACCGCACCACATGCTACATCAATGGTCATAAATCAGTACACTTGCATTTTTGAACTACATCGTCACTACACTCATTTCAAGAGTTCATATGTTCATACACAAGTGTTCCACATTTTACCCCTTCATATCCTAAAATTGTTAATTTCGACATGCAAAATCCTTCCATAATTTCAGCCGAAACACTCATGTAATTCTCAACAAAATACACATCAATTTCTAGCACACGACAAGCATGAATTTCCAGTTCAACACACACAATTTGGCAACAAACGCACACTACACATGTTGTAACAACCCCACCGAAACAATCAATATGCCCTTACATTTGTTATTCTTTTATAACTTTTGACATTAAAAATATCATTCTAAAAACCCATTTCAAACATAACTTGTTTCTTTTCCTTTAATGCATATCACTACACCGTTTCGCGACCTCCCACCTCTTTTCCCCTTTTTCTCAAAACTGTCAGCAGAGGTCGGATTTCGACCTCTGCCCAGATTTTTCCCCATAATTGGAGTTGTAAAACTCTGTTTTGTACAAATTTTATCTTGTTAGAAATATAACATATAGGGCTACAACTCTTATGAAAGGAATAGAACCCAGTTCTGTCCCCAAAATTTACGAAATGCATCTCAAATGTGACAGACTTGCTGTTCTGCAGCATCTGCCCTGCACAGTCACGTTAGGTGACCCTTAACTAGAGTTATAAAATTCCAAATTAAGTGAAACAAGTTTCCTTGGATAGTAGACATCCAGAACTACAACTCCTATGAAGGAACCCAGCCCTAATTCCTTTGTTTTACCACTCAAATTCTCTCTCAAAGGCACGACATGAATCTATCAAGATGTTAATTTCTGCAGCACATGCATTTGGCCGAAAATTGGCTTTGGGAAACAAGCTTCCCTCATTCTTTTCATGCTCAACCATTCATTACACAACATTCACATCCTATTTCATGCCACATTCATCAATTTTACACAATTCCACATTTCCCCCAAATTTTCATTCAAGAACCCTAACCCAAAATTCATAAAGAAAAGTCATGCACTTTAACCATAAAGTAATAAGGTAAAGAATATTTTAAATGCATATAAGAAACATCATACCAAGAGGGATTCAAGATCCTAATAGCTTGTGAAATCAAAATATCCTCCTCTCCTCTCCTTCTTCCTACAAGTGTCGGCCAAACACTTTTTTTCTTCCACTTTCTCCTTCCAATAATGCTCCCAATCCTTGGGTTTTTGATGTTTATAGGTTTTAGTAACCCTTAATCTCACTTTTATTTTGAAATTCTTCTTTAATTGAGCAAGAAAATATCACAATCTCCTTCTCTTTCTCCCTCACATATTGCTGGAAATGAGAGAAAAGAGGGGTATTTATACTCCTCAATTTCTCTTATTGCACTAAGGTCCCCCATTTCCTTTAAATGTTTTCTTTTTACCCCACCCCTTCTCTTCTTATAATTTAAATCATAATCATTTCATTTATTCAATTTCACCCCTCTCCCTACTTGTTTTATTTATCTTTTAATTCATTCCTTGAGTTTTTTTGTAAGTTCATCTCGTTGCAAATTAATTACGGAATTTTGCGTTAGTCGTATCCTTTTACAATTTTTTGTCCCGTCACGAAATAGGCAGCGACATGTCCTCAACCTCCCGGTGCAGCGCGTGTCTTCTCATGGTGTTCCGTGAAGCTCCGGTGGATGATTTTAAGTTTTTTCTACCTTTCCTCTCTCCCACCGCCCAAAACTACGCTTCGGTCCTTAAGGTTTGTGTACGTTTGATTTTGGTCCCTGGTCTTTGGATTTCTCTTTTATTACTGTTTTTTTCACTATAGTTTTTGATTTGTTGCAATTGTGCTCTTCAATTGAAAATGATTATATATGTTGGGTTTCAGTTTAGTCCTTATTCTTTTGATTTTTGATTTTTTTTAGTTATTTTAATTATTCTGGTATGCAGGTTTTAATTGCTTCTGATTGGGTCCTCCAATTGAGATTTGTCATATATTCTATATTTCATTTCGATCCTTATTCTTTTAGTTTTGTAAGAACATTACACAACAATTTTGTTTTAAATGTGTTTATTTATTTTGGTTCTAAGGTTTTATTTGTTTCAATTTTATCCTTCAATTGAAATTAATTATAGAGTTTGTTTTAATTTGTTTTGATTATGTCCTCCAATTGAAATTAATCATGCATGCTACTTTTCATTTCTATCATTATTCTTTTAATTTTTTTAACAAAATTACACAACATTTTTTTTAAATGTTAAAAAATATATTTATTTATTTTGTCCCAATCTTTTATTTTTTTCAATTTTTCATTCCATTAGAATTAATTATATATTTTATTTTTCATTTCGGTCCTTATTGTTTGAATTTTTTATTTGCTATTAATTTCTTTGGTTTTTTCTTTCATTCTTGGACAATGTTTATTTTTTATCCGTATTTATGCATCTATACTTTTAGTTTTTGTTTTTAATTTTTGGTGTTTTATTTTTTATTAGGGATTTATTTTTATTTGATTTAGCCTTAAAATTTTAATGTATATTGGTGATCATTTTCAAATTAATATTGCTCTATTTTCCTCTTTGGTTATTTTTTGTGTTTTCTATTATTTTTATCTCTTTCGGATTAGATGATTTCATGATTTTATTGTTTGTATCATAATAATAATTTTAGTGATTATTATTTTTTTGTAAAAATATTTTTTTTTATCTTTATATGAATTCTTCACAGATTTATTATTTTACCTAAATTTATAATATAATAAAAAAATCTCTCATAATTAATTTTTTTGTGTTGAACAAAATATGGTGCAGCTCGCGAAGATTCGCGGGGGAATTGGCTACTGATGATAAAAAATTGAGCTGAATTTTAATTTAGGTTATGTTTAGTGTCATAACTATTTATGGTTTTTTCCTTAAATTTTATTTAAAATCAAAAATAAAATAATAAAAATAAAATAAAAGAACTTAATTTGTTATAAAAATCAAGCTGGAATTTTTTGATGTTTTTGAGAGTCCGATCATGTCTTTTTTGCCAAAAATGAAGGAAAGTGTATATTCAAGAATAAAATAATTTATTATAGGATAAATATGTGGAAAAATTAAGTCAAAATGCATAATTATATTTTTATGGGCCAATTTGATTTAATCATCTGCCAATTTAAAGTATAATTATGTTTAAAAATTAATTTATGACTAAGTTGAATTAATTTACTCGAGCAAGCACTGCCAAAATACCTCCAATAAGGGTCGTTCAACTAGTTTTGCAGCATCTGCTCAAACATAAGCAATAAATCACCATGAAGAGGTGATAAGAGAGGGGTTCAGGGTTCGCAACAAAATCCAGCTTTCGTACAATCAATAGTGTCGATACCTATGCTAACCCTAGTAGTTATAGAAGCATCAGAGGGGTTCGACCAAGATGAGATGGCAATGCTAAAGGCTAGGATATAGGCCATTGAAGGAGTAAACTTATATGACCTAGTACAAGCTGCAGAAATGTGTTTGGTCCTGAATGTTGTGATACAAAAAAAATTCATGTTCCTGAATTTATCAAATACACTGAAACACGATGCACCATCACTCATATAAAATCATAATGCAACAAAATGACAGAAGTAGTACATCATGAAAAATTATTGATGTATTTTTTCCAAGACAGTTTGAGTGGGGCAGTATTGAACTAGTACATGAGATTAGACAACACTAGGATTCATTGTTGGAAAGATCTGGTAGATACTTTCATCACGCAATATAAGTACAACATGGACATTGCTCCTAACAGAATAAGTTTTTCCTACTTGTAAAAGATGGAAAAAGAAAGCAGAAAGGAATATAGTAAAAAATAGAGAGATTTCGCTGCACAGCTACATTCCTTGCTTCTGGATAAAGAGATGGTGTCATTATTTGCCCACACGCTGAGAGCGCCCTATTACAGACATGTGATGGGTAGTTCAGCTCAACAATTCACAGATGTTGTAGCCGTGGCGGAGCGAATAGAGCAGGAGAATCAGAAGTGGTAGAATTTTCACACTTGTGGAGAAAAGGGACTTCGAAGAAAAAAGAAAAGAGGTCTAGCTAAAGATGACTATAAGGGTAGGAAAAATTAATTCAAAAACTACCACAACTCTTTATCTCAAATTGCCATCATCAATCTTCAAGCCAAAGACCAAGCTAAACCATCAATTAAGAGAATGTGCTTCTTAATCATATCTTTCCTTTTAATTGGATATCTTTTCCAACCCTTAACCATAAATAGAAATAATGTGTTTTTCAACCATATTTTTCTTCCTCTCTTGAGTGTGTTTTCCAATCCTCAACCATTAATTAAGATAATGCATTGTCCAACTCTATTTTCCATCCTTATTTAAGTGTGTTCTCCAACTCTCAACCATCAATTAAGATAGTGCGCTTTCCAATCCTATTTCTCCTTTATTTGAGTGTGTTCTTCAACTGTCAATCATCAATTAAAATAGTACGCTTTTTAGCCATATTTTCCCCTCTTTGAGTGCATTTTTCGAACTTCAACCAGCAACTCAAATATGGCATTTTCCAATCCTCAATCATAGATCCTAGATAACGTGCTTTTTAGCCTTATTTTCCTTTCTATAAAATCTTCATCACCATTTATTTTGTTTCTCATGGGTAGGTCATTCATTACAATAAAATCAATTTTGTGATTTTCAAAACCTTTATCCTCACCATTTTCACTTGGGAAGATCGCTCATTACAACAAGACTATCCTTGTGCTTCTTACCATCATCACCAAAGGTCACCCATTACAATAAGACCATCCTTGTGTCCTTACCATCTCCATGGCTTCAATTGGGTAGGTCAACTATTACAATGAGATCATTTTCTTGTGTCTTTCACAAACATTATCATCTTTTCATCATTTGAGTTTCCTATTTAGGCCTAATTTTTAGGTATTATGCTTTGTAGCCCTATTCTACCATTCCCTTCTAAGTGCATTTAATAGCCCTCATTTTTCACATCCAAATGGATTAACCACTTCTTGGTTTGGTAAATTCATTCTTTTTTTCTTTACAACACTTAGTATCTAAAGTTTGTTAAAAGACTTTAGTCGTAAGCATTGTAAAGAGGAGGGAACGTATCATAACCGATTTCTGGGGTATTCCCTAAATTCTACCAAAAATCAAATAAAAATAGCAAAAAATAAAATAAAAAGGGCTGGTGTTGGTAGAAAATCAAGGTGGAATTTTTGGATATATTTTAGAGCCTGATTGTACGTCTTTTGTGCCCCAAAAATGAAGAAAAATACAAATTCAAGGCTAAAATAATTTATAATTGAATAAATTTACATAACAATTAAGTCAAAAGGCATAATCATATTTTTATGGGCCAATTTGATTTAATTGTTGGCCAATTTATAGTGTAATTATATTTAAGAATTAATTTAGGTCATAATTGAAGGGTTAAATTAAGGGTGATGACTTAATTATACTTTAAATGAGTCAAATTAATGTTATTAAGGCTTAATTGGTGGCAAACTAAGTTTGCAAGCCTAATTTTGAGTTAAATTGAGAAAAACATAATTTTCAGAGATGAAACTTTTTTGGGTGAAATCGGAAATCAAAATTGAAGAAAAAAACATTATTCTTGCTATCAAAAAACTCCTTTTTATTTCAACTAATTTTTTGACTGTCTATTTTTTATTTTTTATTTATTTTTAATGTTATTTCAAATTTTTGTTTTGAAAAAAATTGGCTTGTAAGGGCCTTGCTGACAGCCATGCCAACAATTATGCCCTGCAACCAACCATTTCTTGCACTGCATTACACAATCTCCTAAACATCACTCCCATGCCCTGCAACTTGCACATTTAGTCTATAAAAAGAGGGAAATACATAGAGACGAGGGGTGATAGCATGAAATAATATAACGAGGGAGGAAAAAAACAGTCATAACTGAGGGACGATCATAGTTTACAACACAAAAATACTAAAAAACAAGAGGACCCAAACAAAAGAGAAAAATTGGATAGAGGACACACATGAACAAAATAGATGGGGAGAAGATGAGAATACAGTAAAGGAAAAGTTGCAGAACCACGTCGGCAAATACACAAGCATAACCACCAATTCCCACCATCTTTCCCCTTCCTCGGTATCGAAAAAACCATGCCTACAACTCTCTCTCTCTCTCTCTCTCTCTCTCTCTCTCTCTCCTTTTAACCATAATCAACATCCAACAACTCTCTCTCCTTCTCAAAAACCAATTTGTCGACAGCTCTCTCTCCTGTAACAACAGTTCCCAACGACCACCAGTAGATGCTCCTTCGGTATTGTTAGCCTCTTCTTTTCACCGATAGCACTTGCAATAGTCGAGGCCTTCTTCTAAGGATTCAGGCATCAAGCAACAGTAGTAGCAATTCAAAACAACTAGTTTCTGACACTCCTCCCAACCATCATAGACCACCATTTCCAATGCCACCACCATAATAAGAACCTCTTCAGCCTCCTCTACCTGGCGGCAGTGGCAGGTGAACCTCTCATCACCACTAGTCAACCCTCTTATTATTGTTCATATGAACAATGTAATTTTAATTCATTTTCTTTTTAGCTTATGTTTCGGGTTGGAGTTGTTCTCGGCTCAGCCTAGTTGGTTGGGTTAGGGTCAGCCAAGTCCAACAGAGTTGTGCCTTTAGGCCCACCTTGGCTGGGCTGACCCATTTAGTTAGACTATGTCCAGTCTGGATTTGTTTTTTAAAAATTACGTCTAAATAAAAACAAAAAATATGTTGTTTTCGTGCATACGATCGAATTTCAAGGTTTTTCCAAGCATATTTTTATAGAAAATATATTTTGCATCATTCATGTGTTTTGAATGAAAATTGGATATCATAACTAGTTTATGATTATCCGGAATTTAGATAAAATATAAAAAAATAATTTAACAATTATTCTGTTTAGTTATCGGAGTGTAAAATTATACTATAAAGTACACTCGCAGATGGTAAAAAAAGCTTTCTAAACGCGATGTTAAAATTTGAACCATAGAACATATAAGTTTCAACCCGAATAAGGTACATACTTTTTAACGAAGAGAGATCTACCTCGAGCCTTAGAAAAGACCAATAAATAAAAACTAGCTTAGGAAAAATAATTAAACATCCATGCAGCTTGCGTTAGATAGGGTGCACTAGGGGTGATGCATTTTCCCCTTGCATAACAAGTCCCTTTACAAAACTCTTGCAGATCATTAGGTTTTCTACTGACCTTAATACAAGGTGGTGACTCCCAAGAATTATAGTCATAACTTTACAACTATAAAACCCTCTTTTTATCTCGTGTTATCCCTTCTCCAGGGATGGCGGAGCGTGAATTGTAAAAAAAAATTGTTGCGACATTTAGTATGTTAAACAAGAACACATTATAATGAAATACAGTAAAAATAAATAGCGATACATTTGGTGCGAATGACAAGTTATTAAAAACAAGATTTTTGTCCAAAAATACTATTTTTTTAATTTATATATTATATATTATTTATTTATTGTGGAATTTGGCAAACAAAATTTGACAAAAATAGATGTGTACATGTAAGAGTTTAATTGCTAAAGCTTTTTTCATCTAAGCACTAAATTGTACTAGATGACAGTACACAATTGTACATAGCACCAAATTATCACAACATAAAATGTAAAGACAAAAATAAATTATCAAAAAATTTAATATACCTTATTTTTATTTCATCACACTATAAGCTAAAATAGAATGGTGTTTTGAACTATATTCGGGTACTATTCATCTACACTCAGAGAATAGTGAAATTACATAATAATATAAGTAGCATTTGCATGATAGGATTGCACAAAAAATACACTTTAGTCGAGTGGCCACTGTGTGGCTGTAAAGTAGAACACAGGAGTTCAAATCTTGGCAAGCATGATTTTGGATTTCAATAGTAATGAACAGTGAAAACACTATTCATTACTGTATCAGAAGGTGATTTCCTTTTTTTTTTACCGACTTTTTTTCCCTACCCGGGGTATCCATGGCAGCTTAGGCACACCACGACTAATCTATGTACCTATTTTTTTAGTATTTTTTTTCCAGTTATATATATATTTTTGGTTTTTTATAACCGAGGTGTTCATGTCAACTTACACGCACCACGGTTTTTTTCCATTATGAACAGTGGTTTTCCACTGTTCATGTTTGAAAAGGTGCTTTCCCCTTGCACTTTTTTTACCGGGCTTCTTTTTTTTTCTTTGTTTTCTTTTATAACTGAGATTTCTGATGCAGCTTACATGCACTATTAATAATCTCCGGACCTATTTTTTTTTAACATTTTTTTATCTATTTTTTTTCAACTTATACACTGTTTTTGGTTTCTTTTTTATAATGAGGTTTCCGATTCAGCTTAAGCGCACCATGTTTTTTTTTTTCCAGATCACTTATTTAAACATCAATGAACTGTGATTTTCATCATTCATTCCTGTTTAAAAATGTGCTTTACCCTTGCCTTTTTTTTTTCTTTTTTTTATAAGCGGGCTTCTTTTTTTGTTTGTTTTTCCTTAATTGCTTTTTGTTTTAAATATTGTTAGGTGTTAAAATTTCTAATTATTATAGATAAGGCACTCAAAATAATAATAATGATTATTTGTAATATTTTTTTCTTATAAATATATGAGACTAATTATATATTTTGATATTTATTTAATATTAGCACCTTAATATATATATATATATATATATGACCTATTTATTAATTTCAAAAAATAATAATTTACTATCAATAATATAAAAATATCTGGAATAAATCTTAAAAAATAATATTTGTTTTTCAAACAATAATTACGGTGTCATCGATAGTATGACCAATAATAATTATAATATTAATTATGTATAATAATATTTATAATGACAACTGTAATAATTGTGACAAAAATTCATTGGTCAATGTTATTTTTGTGAAAAATAACTTCTGATATTTTTTTATAATATTAATTATGTATAATAATATTTTTTCATGTACGATATTTCAGATCTCATATCATGAAAAAACATACAAAACCACACATAGACAAGACATGTAGAAAAATTGTGCCAAATTATCTACAATAATAAAATAAAAAATTGCCCTGCATTTCGGCACAGTCGGCACCAAATTTTTTAACATGTAATAATTTGTTAATGGTCCTAAATATATATATATATATATATATATATATATATATATATATATATATATATATAATTTTTGGGACCTTTTCCTTAAAAAATAGGAGAGAATAATTATATATTGTGATTTTTTTCATATTAACGTCTTAAAATATATATAAAAAATTGATCTAACTTTTCGTTAAAAATCTAATATTAATTTAATCTCAGTGCTCTAAATTTTTTTAATATAATAATATGAATAAAAAATCTAAAAAAATAATCTTTAATAAATTTTAGCAGTTGTAAAATATATGCCCAACAAATAATTAATATATTGCAGGTAACAAATAATATATATTTAGCAATTTGATCAATTGCGGTTTTGCTATCTACCAAGTAAATTATTACCAAAATAGTTAAAACAAAACCATTAATCAAATTGTTTGCTACATAAAACAAATCACTCATCTGTGTTACAATTCAACGATTGTAATTTTACAATTTCCTAATGAAAGAATTCATGAAACAAATAAAACATACACAACAATCAATCAGTATGTTACACGAAACATGTGGCTCATTTTAACATAATCTCTTCGATTCCAATTCTACAATCTACCGATTAAATAATTATCAAAGTAGTTTTAACAGTAGCAACATTCAATGACTTTTAGGTAGGAAAAAAACCCTGTTTCTAACAGATTCTATCAATTATAATTTTACAAATTAAATATTAAAATAATCAATTATAACACGCATTAAATCAATCAATTTTCCACATAAATAAAAGCCCAGCGCAACGCACGGGCAAGTTCACTCGTATGCACTAGATAAGAACATACATTGTCTAGTCTAATTGAATCTAATCTTAAATACTATATAATGTACCCTATTTTTATTTTTATTGTTAAGTTTATTGTCGTGATGATGTTTTGATGTTCCTGAGATGTTGTGTGGAAAAGAAGTGTTTTATAATCAAAAAATTGGTATTATAATTTTCAAGTCTTGTAATGTGTATTAAGATCACTAGAGAAATTAATGATTTACGAGAGTCTCTATTAGGAACTTGTGCAAAGAGAAACGTGTCACTTCTAGTGCACCCTACCTAAGATAATTGTATTATTTTTTGATTTTCTAAGTTGAGTTTCTATTCATTGGTGTATTCTAAGGTTCAAAGTAGATATATTTTCATAAGTGAAACTCTACCTTATTCGGTCAAAGCATGATCATTCTAAAAACTGAATTTTAACATCATTTGATTTAATCGTCAGCTCATTTAAAGTGTAATGATGTTTAGGAATTAATTTAGGGTCAAATTGGAGGATTTAGTTAAGTGCAATGACTTGATATACTTTAAATTTGTCAAGTTAATTATATTAAGGTCTTAATTGATGAAAAATCAATTTCTTGAGCTTAATTCGAGTTTAATTGAGAAGATTGGAAATCTCGGAGACTAAATTTGTTTTTACGAAGTTAATTGGGTGAAGTCAGGTTAAAATTGAAGAAAAGAAAAAAGTATTTTTCCCGTAAAAAAAAATCCTTTTTGTTACATCTTGATTGTTTTTAATATTATTTTATTTTTTTAAATAAATTAGCTTGGTGAGGTCTTGTCGGCAACCATTCTTGTGCCATGCAGGCAACCATGCCCTGCAATCTACTATTTTCTATAGTGCAACACACCATCTCTTAGACATCACTTTCATACCTTGCAACGTGCACATTTACTCTGTAAAATGGGGAGAATAGAGGAAGAACAGAGGAGCATGAAATAATACAAAAAAAGGCAGACAAGAGAACATAAAGGACAACAAACATAGTGGGGAAAATTGCAGAGATGTCATCACCAAAAACTTGCAAACGAACCACCCTTCCATCTCCCTCAGCACTGACAACTCTCTCTCCCCTTTGCAGCATCAACCCTCTCCCTCTTTCTCTCTCTCCTACAATGTCGACCATCCTCTCTCTCTCCTCCAGCAAGTTGACCGACCAGTTTGCACCACCCCCTCATCACTAGTGGCTTCTTCTCTATGCTAGTAGCCCACTACGACCTCTAGTAGCAGCAGCAAACCCTAGCGTAGCAGCAACGACAACATAGTCTAGCAACCTCTTTCGACGCTCCTCCCGGCCACCACACGCCACCATTTTCAACGCCATCACCATAGGAAAAATCACCTTGCCTTCCTCTACTCAGTGGCAGTGTCAGGTGAGCCTCTCATCACTCTCGACTGACTACCTTGTTACTGTTCGGGTAATACATGAACAATACAAGAGTGAATTAATTCACTATGCATTGTTCACGCAATACTTGAACAATGCAGTTAAGTTAGTTTTTTTCTTCTTCTTTTCTGTTTTAGATGGGGTTGGACCTGTTCTCGGTCCATTTAGTTGGTTTAGGCCAAGTCTGATTTTTTATTTTATTTTTTTCAAAATGATATAAAAAATCACATTTAAAAAAAAAATCAAAAAGGTGTTGTTTTGGTGTATACAACCGAATTCCAAGGTTTTTCCAAGTATATTTTCATAAAAAAAATATTTTGCATCTTTCACATATTTTGAATGAAAATTGGATATCGTAACTAGTTTATGGTAATTTGTGGATTTGGTGAAAATATAAAAAAAATAATTCTTTTGTCTTTGCTGCTGGGTGTAAAATTACATTGTAAAGTCCACTCGCAGATAGTAAAAGGATTTTTTTAACTACAGTGTAAAATTATATTATAAAGTACACTAGTGGATAGTAAAAAAGGTTTTTTTAAAAAATAAATTCAAATATTTTTTTTTCAAACTTTAGAATGGTCTGGTTTTTTACTCCTATTAAGATAGAGAATAAAAATCAAACTCAGAAAAAACAATCAAACAACAATGCAGCTTACTTTAGGTAGGGTGCACTAGGGGTGATACGTCTTTTCCTTGCACAACAAGTCCCCTTACCCAATGTCTCACAGACCATTAAGTTTCCTACTGACCTTAATACTAGGTGATGACTCTTAAGAATTATAGTCATAATTTTACAACTATAAATACCTCTTTTCCCGTGCATTATCCTTCCACCATGGATAATTTGTATGCACAAAAAAATAGTTTTACTTTTTTGAAATAGGAAATTGATATTATTATTATTTTTCTTGGAGTCTTTTTTGGATAAAATTAAACATTTTGTATGGAATTTGTATGTTACAATGTAAGTATACAACTCAATATTATTCAAGTTTTTTTTTTTATAGAATTGCAAATATTTTTAAATACCCTTTTTATCATTTTTTAGATTTTTAAAATAATAATATTTGATTATGTTAGTATTATATATATACATACACATACAGGGAGATAAATAGATAGATAGAGTAGGAAGACTCGATAGGATTGGTTTGAGTCGTTGGCGGCCTAATCAACTTTTTTACTAGGCTAAGCCAAATGGGCCAACCAGTCATAAGAAATTGTTCTCGTGCATGTGAGTAGTGTTGTTCAAATGCACGTGAATGGTGGAGAGTGAATTATTTCACTCTCCATTGCACCAATCAATGGAGGAAGAAAAATAAGGGGAGAGGAAAGAGTTACTAGATGTGGGGGTTTCATGAGTAAAAAAGAGGTTTGTATGATGGTTGAGGTATAAATGGAGGCAAAGTGGCTAGAAAAAGAAAAAGTTGTTATTGGCTGGAAAGAAAATAGGGAGGGGTTGGATTTGATTTTACTATGACTTTAAATTTCTTGATGATTTTAGTATGAAATTCACCCTTATTTATAGGTGATGAAAGAGGATAATATTATCTTTGTTGGGGTAAAATTTCAGCATTCGATTCAACCTCGAAGCACCATACTATTAACTCAAATTTAGTATCATAGACTCTCAAATTTTACAACTCAGGCTTGCCTCAGTTGTCACCTTTGTAATGACCTCATCCTCAATTGCCGAGGAGATCATTATAGTGGAAGTTTTGTCAAATTTAGTGAAAGATAGAGACATTATATGCATCTGCAGAGTAGACCTATTTGATTAGCTTTTAGGTAAAGAGTTGATGAAGAAGACAACGAATAATAACCACATGATAAGTCATTTGGTTATTTTAGTAGATTAGACAACACGTCATGTGGTCCTCTGTTTTTATTTTCCAAAATGACATTATTTTGAGGACTTTGCTCTTGTTTTAATTGTCCTTAAATGGTTAACTGCTCTTATTACAACTTTGATTGACCATAAACAATTTTTATGCAATTTTGCACTTGAAGAACTTCAATTGTATCCTTATATTTATGTGCCCTTTTATTTTGGTAATTGATTTCGAATTTATGAAATTAAAGCATCAAATAACTATTAAACTCTTAAGTTGTTTCAATTTCACCACTGATTTCAGCCAAATAAGGTTCCTATACTTCGATTATTTTTACAAAATTATCAATGGCTATGAATTTCTTTAATTAGCCCTGAATATCAATCAACCAACTTGGTAAAAAATAAATTTGATCTCCAAAAACTCTATTTTTAAAGACCAAATTGGGCCTATGAACTTAATTTTTCACTATTTAAGTCCCTCATAAAATTAATTTAGCCATTTTAAATTAAAATTAAGTCCTTGCACTTAGTTAAACCCTTAAATTTGATTCAAATTAATTTTTAAATATAATTAAATTTTATTTTGGCTCATGATTAAATCAAATTGACTTATTAAAAATGCTATTAGACTTAATGTTTATGCATATTTGCAAATAATAAAAAAAAAATTCCTTGAATTTCCTTTTAACCTTAGTCTCGAGCACAAAAAGGATACGAACAAGCTCTTGAATTTGTCCAATATTTTTGGTTTGATTTTTCACCATGTTAGTTCCTTTTATTTTTATTTTGTTGTTTTTGTTTTTATTTTTATTTTGTCAAAATTTATGAAATAACCAAGAAATGAGTAGCAATTGCCTCCTCTTTACAATGCTTCCAATAGAAAGTCTCATGAGAGATTTTAGATAGTAAGTTTTGTGAAGAAGAATATCCAAAATAAGCTTTAGGAGTATTTTCCAGATACACTATTAAACCAAGAAATGCTTAACAAAATAGAAGAAAAAATAAAAGGTGTTAACACTAGGTCATTTTTTGACATAATCTAGTGTTAACACCTTTTATTTTGTAAAAAATGTCAATTTAAAACAAAACAACAAAGTATGCTTAAACAATCTAGGATTCAAAACTAGAATTTTGACATTCTAAACCACAACTCAAAAAATGTGGAACTATACAATAACTAAACAAAAAACAACAACATATTGCAACTAGATTGGTAGGTTCCAAATTAAACAAACATGTAAATTTGATGTATTAAGGAATCATCATCATCACATTAAAACACTAAAAAAGCATTGAATTAAACAAATACAAAATCCAATAGGCCTCATGGACTCCAATTTCAAGGTTTGTAAGGATATACCTTCGAAGCTTGAAATCTTCAAATATAAGTAGATTTATAATGCTTCATGTGTTTTTGTGTAGGCATGGGTTTAAGTAGATTTATAATCTTCAAATATAAGGATATAAGTAGATTTATAATGCTTCATGTGTTTTTGTGTAGGCATGGGTTTAAAAGGGTTGTAGTATATGTCTTTTATCTTAAAATGACATCGTTTATCTTTTTTAAAAAAATTATTTTAAAAAAAACAAGTCATCTTATGCAAAACACATTGTTTCATTTATATCAAAATAACATTGTTTATTTGTACCCCTTCTAAACATATTTAAACATTTCCAATTCAATTTTAGTCCTTATACATCTGAATTTCTTCAATTCACACCTTTTATTTACTCTATTTTTTTATAAATCTTCTTAATTTTGTTCCTGACATATTTTTAATAGACCGTTTGAGTTTAACATGTTTCAACTTTGTCCTTGATCTTGGATAATTCCAATCTCATCCTTAACTAACCTTTAAATTTCTATTTTTTTAATTTAACCGTTATTTTCAACTAAATTTGGTCCCTAAGTATGCGATAAGTGAGTTTATTACACATATATTTCATTTATTCTTTCTTTATTTTAAAGTATTTAGTATGTGTTGCTCAAGTTGACTAGGGTTTGATATGATTTTGATAATTAATGGCTTCTTACAAATTCAACATTTTTTTCACGAAGTAAATGACTAGAGGAGTTCGAATTTTGAGCTAAAGTTAATCACTTATTAGTTTTTAGATTGTATAGGGAGTGTTGCTAACCAATTTTGACCCACTTATTTTTATGTTTCGGAAAAAAAGTAAAAAGAATAAAAAAAGATAAATATTCAAAAATATCTTGGTGCAGGGGCAAAAATGAATAAATTGAGAGTCTAACAGTCAATTGAAGGTCAAATAACACAAATCGGAAACCAAGGACCAAATTAAAAAAGGTGTGCAAGCTTAAGGTTGCTTTTGGAATTTTGGCTAGAAAAAACTCTATAAATAGAGTTGTTTACAACCAAAATAGAGGAACACTAGAAAACACACACACATACACACACACACACACACCCAAAACCCTAGGCACCAAAGAAACCCTATCACTTTCTGCCCAAAGGGGCTTCAACCGCCAGCCCCCACTAGGTTTGTTGTAGCCCCCACTCTCATTTCCTCCTTTCCTTTTCCCGGCCAGCCACCATTTCCTCTCCCTCTCCTGGCTTGCCTCTTCTCTGCTCCTTCTGGCGACTGACCGATCTCCATTTCCAGCCTGCCTCCATCAACCACCAGCAGCCCCCACGGTCTTACTCCTCTACTCCTTCGCATCCCTCTTCCTCACTAGACAACAGCCACCCTCACAACCACCCCTGCCTTCCTCTCCTTCCCCAGCCTCCAAGGACAACCTCATCCATGCACCCACGACGCATGACCAGCTTGACCACCGTTTCATCTTCTGCTCTGTCTCCCTCCAGCAGCTACTTCACTGTCACCAAGCCCCATCCACACTGACCAGCCACCACGACAGCTCCCACCGTAGACAAACCAGCCACTAGCCAACTGAAGAGAAGGAAGAACAATTTGATATTTCAAGAAGAAGAGAAGAACAATCGCTGAGAACATAACATAGATTTGAAGAAGAGAATGAAATAGATTTTATACCTTTTATGTTCGTGTTTGTCTATGTTTTACAGGTCGCTATGAAGGCCACCACTGGCGAGAGAAGAAAGGGAAGAGGCAGATCCATCCCCCGGGGCTTGCATCTTCATCGGTGGCAGCGCGTGGTTCCACGTGCTGCCAGTGAAGGTGGCGCGTGAGTTGACGCGCCACAAGTTCCCCTGCTGCTGCCGCCATTGTTCTTGAGATTTTTTTTTGTAATTTTTTTATGTTTATGTGTTTATTCGAATTTTTATTTTGTGTGTGTGTATGTGTGTTGTATTTTCTTTGTTCATTTATTTATGTTGTTTTAGCAAGAAAAGGAATATAAAACTTGATAAAAAAAACATATGTTTTACTTTTATACGACTACAACGTTTTCCAAAAAATTATCTTAGATTTAATAACAAGTTTATAAAGTCTTGAGAATTCGGCTTATATTAAAATATATTGTGAAATTAGTTCATGAGGATTAATGGTTAAATTTAGATAGTAAATGTCGGACCTACAATTAGGCTAACATTTAAATATCTAGAAACAATAAAAAAATTCCCAGAATTATTCTGAGCGGTGACCGATCTTTTTGAATCGGCCTACATTGAAATAAATTATGAGATTAGTTCATGATGATTAATGGTTAAATTCAAATAGTAAATATCAGACCTACAAGTAGGCTAACATTTAAATATCTAGAAATGATCAAAAAATTCCCAGAATTATTCTGAGCGATGATCGATTCTTTTTTTAATCGGAACATTTTTTATGATGCATAAATTACAAAAAACTCAACCACTCATCCACGATAGATGATACTTTTAAGGCATCTACATGGACCTTTTTCCTGATATTTTATTTGGGTTCACGAGCTCATAATCTAATTTCAAAAGATAGATTTATTTACATGAATAATTATGGCCCATCAAAACGTTGAAAATCAAATCAAAATACACAATGCAGGTTACCTCAGGTAAGGCGTACTAGGGGTGCTAATATGTTCTCTTTTTGCAACCAATCCCCTTCCCTTGAATTTTTGACCAAACTAGTGCAACAGGGTTTTCCTAGGTGACGACCCTCAATAGCTAGGTGGCGACTCCTAAACTCCTTTGCGAGATGAAAACCCTCATGGGACGTCGTGCAATGACGTGCGACAAAATGGTGACTCCGTTGGGGAAGGTATTTTTTTCCTGAAAAAACATTGGACTAAGCTTTGATTATTTTGATGTGTTTTTATATGTCTTGATGTGTTTGAATTTTTACTTGTGTTTATTTTTAGTTATGTTTTCGCATTTTTATTTTGTTCATATGTACATATGTCAATGCATTGTTAATTTATTTCAGTTATATCATTGTGGTTTACAACTTTAAGTTGAGTGGGGGACTTGCAGCTTACCTTATGACTTTAGTTTGTGTAAACTCCAACTCTTTGCTGAGTACTTAGACTGGTAATGATTGATATATGTGTTATCCCATTACTTACTTTAAGTTTGTGTAAACCTTAACTCTTTGCTTAGTGCTTAGACTCGTAGTGATTAATATACATGTCATCCCATTACTTACTACGCCCCCATATTGTCTTCACGAGGATGATCACTAGGACATCAAGAGACCTTGTGTAGAGACCAAAGTAGCAACCTCATCATGTGATGCACAAAAATTAAGCAAACCCTTTTCGAAGCATCTTGAATTCAACACTTATGGGTGACACAGTGGTTGTTACTTAAGAAAATTTCATTTCAGAGTTTAAGAAAAAAAATTATCATGCAATTGTTACAACCACGTGCCACTTCTTGAAAGATGAGCCTATAAAAAAACAAAAAAAAAACATGCATATACATTTCAACATGCATTCCCATAGTTTTGAAATAGGGGTCCCTCAACTTGTCATCCTTCATAGGGTCAAGAGTTATTGACATTTGACATTGCTGAGAAGAACTTACATCGATACAAAAACATCATTCGTGTTTTTCTACAAGCCAGCAACAAAGTTCTCTGCTTTACAATGAAATCGGTTTGGACATATGCTCAAGTATCATCTGCAAAGTGTTAATGCATTCATCAATGGAGATTATGGAAAATTCAGGTTTCCTTTTAAGGAGTGCGAGTAGTTCGTATATGAATCCATTTTCAGAAAGCAAGCATTAGTCAAAGTTGTCAATCCATTTAAGTATCATTTGATTTCTCTCCTGATCATGTGGAGTTGTTGTGACATTAACAAATCAAGGAGTTTATACCACCACGCATAGTAGTCCATGTTATTTTGTGCACAATGTTGTCTTTTAAAGGAAAAATAAATATCTCGAGTGCGGAAACACAATAGGGTATTGTTGAATCTGGTCCAGTGTCTGAGAGATCAAAGTATGTGCATTACAAAATTACATTGCTCGGCAAAGTGAAATTGCCACAAAAAAGAGTCTTTTTGTCGTATGATGAAATTGTTCATGATTTGCACAATTTGGTGGTTTGTCTAGAGTGCTTCCTTGCTCAATTCACTTTTTATGCCTAATGAGGAGTGTGGTGTAGGAAAACATTAAAAAATTTATGCCTTTTTTATGTGATATATCCAGACGAGCGAGATGAATAGTTGCAAGAATTTTAGTAAGCAAGAATGAAAGTTAATCGGTAAAATGCAAGTCAAGTTTTGTGGAGGATATTATCATCGTCGGTGTCAGCAATAAATTTTCACAAGAATAACAAAGATCAATGACAAGTACAAGACAAAAATGATTGTTTGAAAAGTCTGAGAAAAGTGTCATGTCATCAATAATTTTCTTATGGAGTTTCATCGATTATCACTTTGTTTTGGAGCTAAATCATCATTTCATTGAAGGATATGTTTTCCTTGTCTTTTTTTTTTGTTTTGAAATCAAGAGATGTTGAACATTCTTATTTTTGACAAAACATTTTGATTAAACTCCAACATGCAAAATTTAAAGCTTATCATTCCTAAAAATTAAAAGTGTTTTGATTGCAGAATTGACCCAACTTTTGTTAAATGACATGATGATCAGTATCAGGTGACCAAACAATTTTTTGAACCCATACACTGAATTTTTGAACCACATCATAGAACTAAGCTTTATCAGTATGCACATTGACATGTGATGAATTTGGTAGTTATGGACACGCGAATGATGACTCTTGCACGTCCAAATCATTACATTGGACGAGGTCAAAATTTATCAGTTATAACCAACTTTGCTTGAAATGAAAAAAGGACATCTTTGTTTATTTCATTCACTATTCTTGAAATATATATCCCTTGTTAATATCAATTTGAGACTAATAGGATATTTCTTTGAAAAAACCTAACATGAATCACACCCTCACACTGGGGGCAAATAATAGATTTGTAGTTTAAGAAGACAGTGACAACAGTAGAATCGATAGAAGGGGGGATGCTAAGAATGAAAACCCAACATTGGAGAACAAGCATTGAGAGAAGACACGGCAAAAATCAAAAGTCGATGTCAAGGACAAGTTTAGAAAAAAAACAAAAAATATGTTGAACTACATCATGTCCGTCGGTATCTATGGTCGAACCTCATGTTGGAAGAAACAGTATTGAGATTATCGAGTCTTCAAGATAAGTTATCCATCAAATGAAGGTCTTGCAAAATTGTTTTGTTAGACTATATTGAGTGCAACAAAAGATGGAATAACATTAGATGACAAATGATAGTTTGAGTTTTAGTATTTCCCTTTTAAGTTTGAAATTGTCAATAAAAAGAATGACATGGTTATGGAGATTCTTAGAGCATTGGTTAATTGATAAAAAAATCACGCTAAGATAATTAACGTATTTTTATGTCATTTCTTATACGAACACAACAAGAGAAAGAGAGTTAACGACTAGATGATGTTGATCCTAGGCATTTGAAACCCTTAAACACCTTTGTGAGTCTATGAATTCCCCTTTCTTTTATAGCCATGAACCATAGCCTCACTACATGCTTTTAAAAGTCCTTTTTGATCAACCAAGCGAATTTTAACTGATAAGTTGCGCTTCAAAATTGTTAGAATTTGTCCATAAGGGTTATAATTTCACGAACTAAGTTACAAGTTGTTATGCATGTTGATAAAGTAAGTGTTGAAAATGAGACAAATTTTCAATTGAACCTCGGGTCCTTACTCGAAACTCTAATTGTTTGAAAACCACAAATTATCACTTCATTGTGTACCATCAAATGACATACCCCAAAATCAGAGATTAGAATTGAAGCACAAAAACCCATAAAAAAAACGATTTCAATCTCACAATGGGTGAATTACTGTTTGCAAAATACAAGATAGTTACAGGTCTACATGCGTTGAATATCACATGTTGGGTATTTGACTAAATGAATTTGATTTTCAACAAATGACATCTCTTTGATTTTATTTCAAGGATTAGACTTTAGATGCACATGATCTTTGAAATTGGTGACTTAATTTTAGAACAAGAAAGATTTACAAACAAAGAAAACATTGACCGGATTTGCAGAATCCTTGGCAATTCTTCATTATCATTGTAAAGCTCAATAGTTAAAGGCCATAATGTGGATCTTGCAAACAATTTCACATCAACTTGGGGGCAAAGAAACACAAGCAAATAATGATTTAGTGAAATTCATCAATGAGCATCAACAGATTCAACTCAGGGCAACATTGTTTAATAGAGAACGATGGTTTAACAAGCTCCAACAGTGATTGAGAATAACATTGCATTGGAAGGGCATCTTCAGATTTTGAAATATTGGCTTACCCGCGGATGTGGTTGTCTCCAAAAAAGATGTTATTGCATGGAGGTATTTTGATAAATGTTGAAGAGTGTATGTGCCACCAAGACTAATTATGGGATATTCTATTTTGAAGTCCGTCGATTCAAGTTTCACTTCACTATATGAATGTGGGTGATATAAAGAAAGATTTTATCTCTGAGTTGCGTTTGTGATAAATGTTAAAGATGATGCATGCTGCCAAGATTGACTAGGGAATAATTTGTTTTGAAGCCCATCGACTTAAGGTTCAATTCACCACATGAATATGGTAGACAGAAAGAACCTCGTTAATGACATCATTACAATTCTTTGCATGGACTAAGAAGAATTTGTTAAGAAGAAATTGAGTCTACAACGAAGAGTTTTGGATTGCATGACTGAATAGAAAAATTGCATCAATTCAAGGCACAATTCATTGCATGATTGGGGGTGATTATAACATTACATCTCTTCTCACAAGCTGAGAGGAATTTAATGTGGACAACATTGAGCATGCAATGATGAGTTTTGGATGCATTTCTGGATGACTTGACAAATACAATCGAAGAGGAGGTCAACATTAGCAAGCCTTGCAATGATTGTTAGAAGAACGCACACAAATCAAAGAACTATTATTGAGAGAATCCAAGAAAATGGATGACTTGTTACACTCCTTGACGATGAATCAAGCAACGCCACACTTGGTGGCAAGTTCAGACTTGATAAACAATGAAAGCAGAAATCATCGCAGATAGCCCAAAATAAGCAGCACGCTTACGTTGAGTTGATGAATGACATATGACAAACTTCAATGAGCCATCTAATCAGAGAAGCTAGCAAAGCTTTGGAGATTAGGCAAAGGCATCTTATGACAATGGGGCATTAGATAAAGGGAACCTACATTTCTTAGGTAAGTATACATGCATCATCATGCATTGCATCCCCATCTTCACCAATGTCATCCAGATAGGTCACCCATCATAATGAGACCATCTCCATTTTTCATCCGGGTAGGTCACCTATTATAATGAGACCCTCTTCACTATCTTCCATCCGGGTACGTCACCCATCATAATGAGACCTTCTTCACCATCTTCCATCCGAGTAGGTCACTCGTCATAATAAGACCCTCTTCACCATCTTCCATCCGGGTAGGTCACCTGTTATAATGAGACCCTCTTCAACCTCTTCCATCTGGGTAAGTCACCCGTTATAATGAGACCCTCTTCACCATATTTCATCCAATAGGTCACCTGTCATAATGAGACCATCTCCATCTTCCATCCAGTAGGTCACCTGTTATAATGAGACCATCTCTATTTTTCTTTACAATGCTTACTATTTAAAGTCTTTTACAAGACTTTAGATGAATGCATTGTAAAGAGGGGGCATTTGTTGCTACCCAATTTTTGACCCACTTATTTTTATGTTTCGGAAAAAAAACAAAAAAGATCAAAAAAGACAAAAATCCAAAAATATGTTGGTATAGGGGCAAAATTGAACAAATTGAGAGTCTAGCAGTCGATTGAGGGTCAAATTGCAAGAATCGGAAACCAAGGACCAAATTATAAAAGTTGTGCAAGCTTAATGCTGCTTTTGGAATTTTGGTTAGAAAAAAACTCTATAAATAGAGTTGTTTAGAACCAAAACAGAGGAGGACCAGAAACACATACGCCCACCCACCCAAAACCCCAGACACCAAAAAAACCCTAACATCACTTTCTCCCTGAAAGGGCTACAACTGCCAGCCCCCCACTCTCATTTCCTCCTTTCCTTTTCTCGGCCAGCCAACATTTCCTCTCCCTCTCCTGACTAGCCTCTTCTCTTCTCCCTCCAGTGACTGACCGGTCTCTATTTCCAACCTACCTCCATCAACCACCAGCAACCCCCACGGTTTCGCTCCTCTACTCCTCCGCGTCCTTGTTACTCACCAGACAGCAGCCACAACCAACCACCCTCACAACCACCCCTCGTCTTCCTCTCCTTCCCTAGCCTCCAAGGATAGCCTCAACCATACACCCACGACGCCCGACCAGCTTGACCACCACTTCATCTTCCACTCTGTCTCCCTCCGGCAGCTACTTCCCTATCACCAAGTAGCCGTCCACACTGACCGGCCACCACGACAACTCCCACCGTAGACAAACCAACCACCAACTAACTGAAGAGAAGGAAGAATAGATCTGAGAATTTGAGAAGAAGAGAAGAACAATCACCTAGAGCAGGACCGAGATTTGAAGAAGAGAATGAAATAGATTTTGTGCCTTTTGTGTTTGTGTTTGTTTTGCAGGTCACCGTGAAGGCCACCACCGGCAAGAGAAGAAAGGGAAGAGGCAGATCCATCCCCCGGGGCTTGCATCTTCATCAGCGACAGCGTGTGGTTCCATGGCTGCCAGTGACGGTGGTGTGTGAGTTGACGCGCCACTAGTGCCCTTACTGCTGCCGCCACTGTTCTTGAGGTCATTTTGTAATTTCTTATGTTTATGTGTTTATTCAAATTTTTATTGTTTGTTTAAGTATTATTTGAAAATGTAATGAAAAAGAAATGAAAAATAGAATGTGTGTTGTATTTTATTTGTTCATTTATTTATGTTGTTTTGGCAAGAAAAGGAATATATAACTTGATAAAAAAAAACATATGTTTTACTTGTATACGACCAAAGCGTTTTCTGAAAATTTATCTTAGATTTAATAACAAGTCTATTAAATCTTGAGAATTTGGATAAATTAAAATAAATCTCAAAATTAGTTCATGAGGATTAATGGTTAAATTTAGATAGTAAAAGTTGGACCTACAAGTAGGCTAACATTTAAATATCTAGAAACAATAAAAAATTTCCTCAATTATTCTGAGCGGTGACCGATTTTTTTGAATCGGCCTACATTGAAATAAATCATGAGATTAGTTCATGAGGATTAATGGTTAAATTCAGATAGTAAATGTCGGACCTATAAGTAGGCTAACATTTAAATATCTAGAAATCATCAAAAAATTCCTAGAATTATTTTGAGCGATGGCCAATTTTTTTTTTAATCGAAACATTTTTTATGATGCATAAATTGTGGAAAACTCAACCACTCATCCACGATAGATGATGGTTTTAAGGCATCCACATGGATCTTTTTCCTGATATTTTATTTGGGTTCACGAGCTCATAATAAAATTTCAAAAGATAAATTTATTCACATGAATAATTACGGCCAATCGGAACATTAAAAATCGCATCAAAGTACACAATGTAGCTTACCTCAGGTAAGGCGTACTAGGGGTGCTAATACCTTCCCTTTACCCAACCAGTCCCATACCCTTGAATTTCTGACCAGACTAGTGCAACCGGGTTTTCCTAGCGACCCTCAACAGCCAGGTGGCGACTCCTCAACTCCTTTGTGAGATGAAAACCCTCTTGGGACACTGCGCGATGATGTGCGACAGGGAGATACATTAATTCATTTGAGGTGTTCTATACCATTTTAAAAATGAGACATGGACTTCCAATTCATATTCTATTTTGATGCCTAAAAAGTGAGTTGAAAGACATAGTCCGAATCAAACCTGAAATCCTTGCAACCCAACACTGTCTCATTTAGTATTGGCCTATATCTTGAGTTCCAGAGGTCAATAAATTGCAAGATTATTTTTTTAAAAGAAAAGAAAGAAAATTTGATTTTATATCATTTTTCTAGAAATAAAAAAAAAAGTCTAAATTGGCAAGTTTTTGGCTTCAGTTTCGACTAACAACATCAAGCCGAGAAAAAATCTACTATATCATAGGACATTGACTTCTTTTCCTTTGGAGGTTAAAGCTAGGACATATGTATCTCTTTAGTAAGCAGTTAGGGATTTATACAACCTAAACACATTATGAAAGAAAGGAGGCAACATAAAAATAAAAAAAGAATATAACTAAAAAGAAAACGAAGAAACAACGACAAAATTAAAGACATTTGATTTTTCACTAGTCATCATCGATTCTTAGGTGATGTTTATTATATCAAGTTTTCTTCTTTTTAATTTAACCATGAAGTAGTCTTTTATTCTGATATTTTTTTATATAGCCTTGCTATGAATGTGTGAAAAATCGTTTTGAATGATTTATTCCACTAATTGTTGAGTGTTTCATTATATGTTTAATGTTTGTGTATGTTTGGCCAATGTTTGCGTGATTTGAGATCCCATTTAAGATTTAGAAGTGATAATTGTTTGTTTCAATGTTTGGAATACCATAAGGCATCTATAAGACAGATAGATATATGAAACTCGTGTAATCTTTAAGGGTTTTATGGCACTTAATGAATTTTTAAAATTTTAGAATTTTCATATGGATTTATGAAGTTTGTTGGTTAAAATATTTCATTGACGCTAGAGAGAGATTAGTGATTAAATTATTAAAACTTAATTATCAACAATAAAAATAAATAATTCAATTGAGAAATTTTATATATAAATAGTTATGGTGAGTAAGAAATCATACGATCCATTTAACGTGAATTAAGCACTACTTAATTAAATTGGTTAATTTTTTTAGTTATTTTTGTTTTGTTTAGTAAACTACCTCATTTTATTCTTCAAATAGATCACAAATTAAAAGATTGTTGTAGTTATTGGTAATTTTTGTAAATCCTCATGGGATGATACTTTACTAATCACTTTATTTCTTGTTATAATTCGTGCACTTGCAATTTTATCCAACAATGTGTCATTTATAGAGAGATCCTTGATCTTGAATTTTCTTCAATTTGGCATTTAATTGACAGTGAAACTTTGTCTTTCTTGCAATTTATATAGAGGTCATTGATTTCACCTCATTAAGTTCAAAAAAATTAAAGTTGGTCCTTTAGAATCTCAATGTCCTTGATTAGGCCTGAACTAGGCTTTCAACCTTAAAATTCTAATTTAGTCTTTGAGCTTAATCAAATATTTTAAATTGACTCAAATTAACTCTTAAAATCAATTAAACAGTTAAGTAAGCATGTAATCAAATCAAACTAGATTTTGGTGTTTTAGATTATTTTGATGTGCTGATATAAAAAATGATATTTAAAAAAAACATCATTTTGATATATTTATAAATAAAAAATACTTTAAAAAACAACTGCAACCACACTCTCAAACATGCAGTTATTATGGTGTCGACATCGAGAGGGAAACAGTGAGGGAGATATATTTTTATTTGTGTTTTCTTACAATAATAAACTTAGGGATGATTTTTATTGGTGAGAAATAGGTTCATGATAGTAATGGTTATGGGTTGGAATAGGAGGGGATGAAGGGTCAAGGGTTTTTGGTGTGAGTGGTAGATGAGTTAGGAATCGCGGGTTCAATTTTCTTTTCAATATTTATAGGCCAAATATTTTTTCTTTTCTTTTCAATTACTTGGATCATAGCCTTGATCAATTTAATAATCTTTTTTCAAGTCATTTTTTATTTAATAATAAAAAATAGTTTTTTTTTTGGTAGGAAAGACAATGGATAAATTTATCAAGGAGAAACATGTTTCTTCAATCTAAGCTATATTTCCTTATTAATGCATTTTCTTATTGTTTTTATAAAATTTCTTTTATTGTTTTCATGATTTTATAAATATAAACCTATCATGTACTCCACAGTAAGTGTTTTTTTTTTTAATATTAAAATAATTTCTCAATAGTTTGTATGTGGTAGAAGGAAAACAATAATAAATATGATAAAATCATGTAAAAAATCCAACCAAAAATTTAATGAACATAATTTTTTTTTATCGAACATTCATGAGCAGTTTTTATTTTTTTTTTTGTAAATCCGGAACATAATAGTTGAATTTCTATTTAATTTAAATTCCTATGAAACTATTTTTTTAACAGACAACGCATCGTGTGTTTGCCAAGATTATAGGAAATGAATAGGTGGATAAAAAAATCAAAATGGAGTTTTTTGAATGTAAAAAACCATTTTAAACATATTTTCATCCTAAAAAACTTAATAAACACATTGAAAAATTCAATAGATCAATTTCTCAACTTAAAACACTCCTAAATTGATTTTACATGAATCTTTTTTAAAAAAATGCCTTATAGATAACGTAAAAAAATTTAAAATTAAAATGAACAAAAAAAAAATCTACATAAATCTTTTTTTTTAAAATGCCTTATAGATAATGTAAGAAAAATCATAATCAATAAAATTAAATTCTTTTTTGTCTGAGAGAAAAATACATGTTACTCCTGTAGTTTTTTAAACCTCGAAGCATCGCAACCATTAACTCAAATTTAGTATCATGGATTGTCGGATTTTTTCCATGTATAGATCTGATTTTTGCTATTCCAAGAAAAACACACATTACTCCTGTAGTTTTTTCCTTTCACATTGTGTAGTTCCTATTGTTTTTAGTTATTTATATTTTGACCATAAAAAGCTATGATGATTTGGGTATTTAATCGTGCTTTGATCAAAGTCTATAAAAATTGGTTTTATTTTGGATTTTTTATATTGATTAAAGCGTACTATTAGACTAGAGACAAGACTATTTAGCTTTCTTGAATGGTCTTAGGTAAAAACAAATTGAAGTTTTGGTTTTGGGGATCTCTTAGTAGGATTATAATTTTTCATTGGCCAGTGGATATTGTTTATGAATAATTGTATATAAACCTATAATATACAAAAAAAAAATTAATTTCTTACGAGTATTTTATTTTATGAAAATAAAATATATGCTCTTTGAATTGTTAAGCAAGCTTACACAATTTTTTCAAATAATTATTTTTATTTTATTTTCACATTTAATCACACAAATTGAGCCCTCAATCATTTAGCATGTAGACTTCATGGGACCAAAGCTATTTATTTCGGCCATAGCTCCCAAGAGAAGGAGAGCAATCCATGCTTTTTTTTTTAATATATTTTTTAATATATTTAATATATTTTTAAATAAAAAATATTTTTAAAAACATCATGAATTATATTCCAAAACAAACACTTAAAAAGTGTGATTGATATTGGGTAGCTGCAGTGGTTTCAAGAGAAGGAGAGCAGTCCATGCGATGGCACTTCTTCGCTTGTTCCAGGAGGTAATACTCTACGCGAACGAATCTTCCTGATTTTCATAGACCTGAATATAGTGTACGACGTCGTTTTAGAGATGCTGCTATGCTGTTCCCTCTTCCATGCGATGGCACTTCGTTTCAAGCATGAAATCACTTCATGCTTCGTACAGGGAAAGAGCACGGCAGGAGTGCAATTCACGCGATGGATCAGTTACTTTTTTGAATTCTTACTTATCGAATTTTTACTTATCGTACAAGGCGGGAAAGAGATGTTCTTTAAATTTCTATGCTTTTCACAAAGTGGTCCTTCATCTTTGTATTCTATAATTTGATCCTCATTCAACTTTTGATCTTCAAATTCATTCCAATCAAACCCCTTATTGCACCAATTTAGCATTTCTAAATTTCAATTGTGTCCCTACTCTTTCAATCTTTGTTAATTCATTTGAAATTAGACCTCTGATTTTTTTTAAAAAAGGTGTTTGAAGATGTTACTTGGAATTGTGTTTCAAACCATGTTTGTGTGAGTTTTCGGCTATGGTACTGTATTTTAAAAGTATTTTTGAAAAAAATAAAAATTTCTCATTTATTATTATAAATTAATTTATTTTATTGTTTTTAAATCATTTTCATCTAGTGATATCAAAAATAATTAAAAAAAAATAAAAAAAGTCATTTTAACGAAAAACACTTTAAAAAACAATTGCAACCACACTCTCAAACAATCATTTAGAGGGTGTATGACATTGCGTTTTAAAAGCGCTTTTAAAAAATTTGAAATATTTTTATTTTTATTTTTTACTTTAAATTTTAAAAATGATGTTTTCAGATCATTTTAATATGCTGATGTCAAAAATAATTTTTTAAAAAATAAAATAAAAATATCATTTGATATATTTCTAAATAAAAATCATTTTTAAAAGCAATGTCAACCATATTATCAAACAAACACTTAAAAAAAATGTGATTGATATTGGGGTAGCTATTGTGGTTTGTAGTTGAAAACAAACAATCAAAGAAAGTTATTTTTAGTTGTAATTGGTTTGATTAAAAAAAAAAAAAAAGAGTTTGCTTGTTTTTATATTTCAAGAATATTTTATTTTAAAAAATAATCTAATATCAAATACACTAGCATTCTATTCGTTTTTGCATTTCAAAAATAATTTTAAAAAAATTAGTTTAACTTAATTTTTTATTTTAAATTAATCACTTTTCCTATTTTATTTTTTTTATGATGATGTTAAAATTAATTTTAATTATATATATATATATATATATATATATATATATATATATATTACCATATTTTTCAAATAAAAAATAATTTTAAAAAATAATATTAATACACTGTGCCGAAAGTAAAAGAGGCATGTTAGGAAATAGAGACGACAGGAGCAAAACAAAAAACAAATGGCAGACAAAAGAAAGAAAAGGAATGCGGTAACAAAGATTCTACCTCAATTTCAAGTTCGATTTTTTTTTTTTTTTTTTAAAAAGAAATCATCTCCGTGGTGGTTAAGTTTCACAAACGATTCTCCTTGTGGAAGGAAGAAAATCCATCTCTAGCGGTCGCAGAAAGAAAGATTACAGTGTCCACACCGTTTCACCTGGCTCCCTTTAAATGCTCACCTTCCCCTCCTCATTTGAAGCACAACAAACTAAGAAATAGCAAGCAACTCTCTCTCTCTCTTTCAGCAAAATGAGTGCACGGCTTAAGAGGAGTGGTTCAGTGAGTAGCTTAGGAAATCAAGCGGCATCACCTCCACAGATCATTGAAGAAAAGAATCAAGAGGTGGTGGTCAGCCATATTCCCATCGTATCATCGGTCAATGATCGTATTCGACCTCTTCTTGATGCAGTTGACAAGCTCAGGCATCTCCAGGTCATGAAAGAAGGCATTCAACTCCCCACCATTGTTGTTGTCGGCGATCAGTCTTCCGGGAAATCTAGTGTTCTTGAATCACTCGCTGGTATCAACCTCCCTCGCGGCCAGGGCATCTGCACCAGAGTGCCTCTCATAATGAGGTTGCAGCACCACTCAGCTCCGGAACCAGAGCTTTCCCTGGAGTTCAATGGCAAAACAGTACGTACCAGTGAGGCTGAAATCGCCGCCGCCATAACTCTTGCCACTGATGAGATTGCAGGCAGTGGCAAGGGAATATCACACGTCCCATTGACTTTGGTCGTCAAAAAGAAGGGCGTTCCAGATCTTACAATGGTTGATCTCCCTGGAATCACCAGAGTTCCTGTCCACGGCCAGCCTGAAAACATCTATGAGCAGATTGCGGGTATCATTATGGAGTACATAAAGCCTGAAGAGAGTATCATCCTTAATGTTTTATCTGCAACTGTTGATTTTACCACCTGTGAATCTATTAGGATGTCACAGAAAATGGATAAGAATGGCGGGAGGACTCTCGCTGTGGTCACCAAAGCAGACAGGGCTCCGGAAGGACTGCTCGAGAAGGTTACGGCTGATGATGTGAATATCGGTCTCGGCTATGTCTGTGTGAGAAATCGTATCGGTGATGAATCTTACAAGGAAGCCCGCAAGGCAGAAGCTGACTTGTTTGAAACCCATCCTCTTCTATCCAAGATTGATAAATCCATGGTGGGAATCCCGGTTCTGGCTCAAAAACTGGTTCATATTCAAGCAACTATTATAGCAAGATGCTTGCCGGACATAGTGAGGAAGATTAATGAGAAGCTGGCCGCAAGTTCATCGGAGATTAAAAGGTTGCCCAAGACTTTGTCCACAGTTGGTGAAGCCCTGACAGCTTTCATGGGCATAGTCGGATCCGCCAAAGAGTCGCTGAACAAGATCATTGTAAGAGGAGAATATGATGAGTATCCAGATGATCCAAAAATGCATTGCGCTGTCAGATTGGCTGAAATGCTCGACCAATACTCACGTGAACTTCATAAGTCTGCAGATAACCTTACTGTGAACTTTATGATGAGTGAGATTCAGGTCTTGAAGGAAGCCAAAAAGATTGAATTGCCAAATTTCCTTCCCCACACTGCCTTCCTTGCTATTCTGCAAAAGAAGATCCAAGAGGTATCACAAATACCAGTTGTCTTTGTTGAAAACGTATGGACTTACATTGACGATGTGATCATGTCTGTTTTGATGGATCGCTCCGAAAACTACTACCAGCTTCAGCAACACAATTGGCAAGCAGGCTATAATCTGATGGTAAAAATGAAGGAGCGTTCTAGAAATTGGGTAATAGAGAATGTTCAAATGGAGAAACTGACAGATTATACAAGTGATCTTGCATACTTTAATGACTGGAACGGGCTCATGGCTCACCAGCAGAAATTCATGGATGCCCTGGAAAATGAGGATACTGAATTCCAGATCGAGGGCTTGGGAGAGGTTGCAATCGCAGGTCTCAGGAAGTACGAGAAGCCTATTTTGCTTCAAGCTTTCGACTTGAAAATGAGGATTATTGCTTACTGGAAAATAGTTTTGAGGAGGATGGTTGATTTTATGGCTCTGCATTTGCAGTTCTGTGCTAAAAATCTCGTGAACAAGGAAATGGAAGAGGAGATCGTCAACGAGCTTTTCGGTGGAAATGGTGGTGCGATAGAAGGAATGCTCGTGGAATCTCCAGTTGTAGCTGCTAAACGCGAGAAGCTGAATGGGAGCATCAAGGTATTGACCGAGTCCAAGAATGTCCTGGCAAAAACCATGGACAGAATTGCTACAAATATCTAGTTTGAGTCTATCTATCTATCTATCTATCTATCTATCTATCAATGCTTGTTTGGATTTTATTTTCTTGTTTCTAAGATCGATGGCATCAAGGAGTTTGTGTCAATCTATCTTGTTCATCTATTAGTACGAAGATGTTTGTTGTTTATGATTTTGGTTTGCGAAACTCCCTGCAGCTTTCTTTTACTAGTTTTGATTATTGCTATCCGCGCTGCACTTTCTATTAATATCAAGGTTTTTTATATTAATGATATTTTTAATATTATTTGATGAGTTACTGTTATTATTACTATTATAATTATAATTACTAATATCATACACACCACAATCATTACAATAAATTATAATCATCATTATCACTAGTAACATTATTATTATTATTATTATTATTATAAAGCTAACATTATTATTACCGTATAAACAATCAAAATTATTAAATTGTCCCAAATAATTAAAAAAAACTCAAAAAGTTTAACAAAAAAACAAGCAAGAAAAAAAATCACTAAAATTATTATCATTATTATTATTATTGCATAATTAATGAAAATCATAAAATTATCTCGAAGAATAAAAAAACTTACAAAACTTTAGCAAAAGAGCAAATAAAAACAACAAAAAAATTAACAAAACCAAGATAAATATTATTAGCATAAAAAATCATTTGATTTGAATATCAAATAAAAATAATTAAAAAAGAAAAAAAGAAATATCAATTTTTAAAATAATCATTATCATAAATTAAAGATTCCAAACTAAATTGAATAAAAATAAAACTTCTACAAGAGAGAAAATTATATAAAAAAACAAAGCTAAAAGTATAGACACATAAATATGAACAAAAAATAGGGATTGCTTTAGAAGGATAAAAAAAATAAAGGAATTAAAATCAAACAAAAACTTAAAAGAATAATGCCCAAAATGGAAAACAAAATATATGATCAACTTCAATTGAATGATAAAATTGAAACAAATCAAAATTTTCATACTGAAAAAAATCAAGGAATTAAAAACAAACTAAAAATTAGAAAAGAATAAGGGACAAAATAAAATATATGATTAATTTTAATTGAATGACAAAATAGAAACAAACTAAAACTTCAATAGAAGAAATAAAAATGAAAAACAAATCAAAAGAAAAACAACTAAAATGCATAAATCATAAACAAAAATGACTTGTATGCATTTTTGGTTGTAGGAGAGAGAAAAGGCAGAGAAAAAAACAATCGACCACCATAAGATAGGGTTGAGCAAAAAACCCGTCCAACCGAGAAAATCGAACCGATTAAAAAAACCGATTAAACCAATTACAAAATTTTAAAAAATATCTGGTTCAGTTCGGTATCGGTTTTGCAAGGCAAAAACTGATTTACCCAAACCAAACTGGTTCGGTTTAAAAAATAATATAAATACAACTCTCTCGGTTAAGCTGTACGTGACTTATTTCATCCCTTTCCCCACATCTCTATTACTCTGAAAAGTGAAAACCCTAGCAGCCTCTCGATTACTTTCTTGGTTTCGCCTCTCCCTCGATTACTTTCTTGGTTTCGCCTCTCCCTCCATCTGGCCTTTTGCCTCACCTTCCCTCTAGCCTCTCCCTCCCTCTGGCCTCTCGACCTCTCCCTCCCTCTCGTGCTCGGCCTTTGTATTATTTAAAGTTTGAACCTCTGTTTACAAAAGGTAAGTAAATAATTTACTCTATTTAATTTTAATGTTGTAGTTAACGTTCATGGGTAATTCATGGGTACCTTGTTCTATGGAAATTGAAACCTTGAATAAAAGATACATATTAGTTGCTCATGGTTTTTATTTATTAGTCCAAATCGGTTTTAGGTAATGTTCATGGGTAACTAAATAACTAACTTTATATTTGAGATTATGATATATGTTGACGAATTTAAGTAGTAATTAGTTCTGAGTTGCATACCATGCCGATGGTATTAGAGAATAGAGATTGTTGTTGTTGTCTTGCTGGTATTTAAATATAATATAGCAGACTAGCCTAGTAGTATTTAAATGCTTTGATCATCGTGAAAGTGTGGATAGGAAATTAGGAATATTAGGTGAAAATCAATATAAAAACAATATATATTTGTAAATTTATTATGCATATATGCTGCAAATATTTTGTGAATTTTTTATGCATATATGTTGCAAATATATTGTGAATTTATTATGCATATATGCTGCAAATATATTGTGAATATATTATGAATATATGTGAATTTTAAAATATATATTATTAATATGTTTTGATATTTTTTTCATACAATAATAATAGATGGCAAACCTTCAAATCCAAAATGTTTCATCCACCGACACTACCCCAACATCAACGTTTAATGCCCTCACTTCAAACATTCAACTTACATCAAACACTGCAGTATCTGTCACAAATGATAAAGGTAACAACTTGAAGCCCTTACATTAAGAAAAAGAAATGTTGATGAAAGAAAAAAAAGTCACAAATTTGGGATCATTTTACAAAACTTGATGGTGATCCTAAAATTCATAGAGCTGAATGTAATTATTGTGGAAAGAGTTATGCATGTCATACTATTCTGAATGGAGCAAGTAATATGTGAAGTCATTTGAAGTATGCAAAAAATTCCCTTTTGTGGTTGATAAGAGGTTGATAAGAAGTAAAAACTTTTAGTATTACAACCTAAGAAAGAGAGATGAAAACGAAGACAAAAATATGGGCACTCTAAAGACAATAGGTTATAATTATGATGAATGTAGACTAGCACTATCAAAAAGATTATAATTGATGAGTTTCCTTTTTATTTTGTGGAGGGTAAGAGATTTAAATTATTTTTGAGGACCATACAACCTAAATTTGATAATCCTTCTCGTTTTACTATTATGAAAGATTGTTTGAAAATTTATGTTGAAAAGAAAGAAAAATTAAAGATAACACTTAGCGGTTAATGATTATGTTTGACAATAGATACATGAATATCAATCCAAAACATTAATTATATGTGCTTAATGACTCATTGGATTGATAGTGAGTGGAAATTGCATAAAAGAATTCTCTATTTTTGTCAAGTTTCAAATCATATGAGTGAGATAATTGGTCAAGTGATTGAGAATTGTTTGTTAGAGTAGGGGATTGATAAACTTTTAACTGTTAGAGACAATGCAAGATAATTGGTCAAGTGATTGAGAATTGTTTGTTAGAGTGGGGGATTGATAAACTTTTAACTGTTAGAGAAGACAATGCAAGCTCTAATAATGTGACTATTTCATATTTGAAGAATGTGATGATAAATTGGTCATTTAATATATTGTCAAATGATCATTTGCATGTAAGATGTTGTACACATATAGTAAACCTTATTGTGAGTGATGACTTGAAAGAGATTAATGCTTCAGTTGTTAAGATTAAAAATGCAGTAAGGTTTGTGAGATCTGCACCTGCGAGGCAGCTTGCATATAAAAAGTGTGCAGAAAATTGCATATAAAGTGTAAGAAGTCATTATGTTTGGATGTTGCAACTCGATGGAATTCAACTTATCTTATGTTGGATGTTGCTGAAAAATTGGAAAAGGTGTTGTGAGGTTAGGTGACAGTGAACCTAAGTATATGGGTTATTTTAGAGGTTGATCTAAATGGGAATAAAAAAATATAGGGCCACCTGGTTTGGAGGATTGACCAAGTTTTTAAAGATCTTTTACACAGTTATATTAAAGTTTTCTGGCTCATTAAATGTGACATCAAATTCTTTCTTCAATGAATTGATTTACATGCATACAAACTTGTTGCAATTGTGTAAAAGTAGAGATAGTGTTTTAAGTGGAATGGCGATGAAATTGATGTTGAAGTTTGAGAAGTATTAAGGTTATGATGCAAATCAAAATTTTATATTGTATATGGCTATTGTTTTAGATCCACGTTTTAAGTTGAAATATGTTAAATTCTGTTTTGGTGAGTTGTATGATTATCACAAAGCATAATCTTTAACAAAAAAAAAACATGAAAGATCATTTGGTAAGCCTATATGAGCTGATGAAGTGGAGGATGATAATTGACATATTCATGATGTTAATGATATGGATTGCAATGACATGGAGGTAGATGTTAATACTTTTGCTCGATTCAAAAGACACTTACAAGAGGAAGATAGTGTAGAAAATAAAAATGAAGTTGAGAGGATTTGATTGATGGTTTTAAGGATCCTGATAATGATAAATTAGATATTTTAGGTTAGTGGAAGTATAATGCTTCGAAATATAAAATACTTTCGAAGTTTATATTTCGAAGGTTGCACAACTTGTTTTAGCTATTTAGCTTTCTGAATCAGCTTTTAGCACAAGCAGTCGTATACTCGACCACTTATGAAGTTCTTTATCTCTAGCAACTATTCAAGCACTTATTTGTTGTCAAAATTGGTTGCATCATGGATCAATCCCAATCGACATTACAACCTTTATGAATGATTATGAAAAATATGAAAATCTTGAATCAGTTTATTTTTCTTATACACTTGTACTTTTATTTTATTATTTATTAATCAACTTATTCTCAATCTAACATTTCTATTATTATTTTTTTGTAAAATTTGGTGGAAAGTTAAATCTAGCAACAGATGATAATTAGTTCAAAAGCGGGTGTATCTTGAAGTTGTTTATGTTAATGTTGCTTATTTATTTTAAAGCCCTTTGCAGGTAATATTCTATAATTTAAATTTTAACTTGTTCACGTGTGAAACTTTAATTATTTCACCACATGCTAAATTAAACAAAACAAAAGTGTTAGAAAGTTAAAAAAAATTAATAAACAATATATTAACATTAAAAATTTAATACATTAATATTTGTATTAGTGGCGAAAAAAATTAAAAATATTTTGGGATCTTATAAGAAAATTAGTCTTTTTTTATATTAATTGTAAACCCATCAGAAAGCCAAAAAAACTAAATTTGATTTTCTCATTTTTTTAATCATAAAAACATAAAACCAAACCGAAAATGGTTGATTTTTAATAGTTCCAGTTCGGTTTTGGTTATTTTTTTAAAAGAAATTAAAATTTTTGTTTTGGTTACATTTTTTGATAAAAACCAAACCAAAAACGCTCATCCCTACCATAAGATGACATGCACATCCATACAATTTCATTCGGTTTTTTAAATATGAACATTACGGGTGAGAAAAAAGCAAAAAACTGAGAAAATAAAAAACAAATAACAAGAAAAATTGAACCATTAAAAAAGACTTATTAAACTCGATTAGATTTTTTTAAACTTCCGATCTGGTTTTTATGTTTTTTCAAGTAAAAACCGGTAAACCAAATTCAAACCAAACCGATTCAAATTTAAAAAAAAATGCATTTTTTTCAATTCAATTCAAATTTTTTGATTTGCTTCCATTTTGATTAAATGGGATAAGGTAAAACTTGGTTCAAGATAAAAAAAAAAAAAACAAAAAAAACAAAAACAAAAAAAAAAACCCTTATCGTAACTATTTTTTGGTTTTGTAGTTAAAAAACCGAACCGAACCTGGTCGGTTTAAACTGGGTTCAGGTTTTTTAGGACAAAAATGATCGTATAAAATGACACACGCATCCCTATAGTTTCATTGGCATTTTAATATGAACATTAAGGGTAAGCAAATAAACTGAAAAATCGAGAAAATAAAAAAAATAACCAAGAAAAATCAAACCATTAAAAAAAAACCAATTAAACCGATTAGATTTGTTAGAAACTTCCGGTCTAGTTTTTTGTTTTTTTAAGGAAAAAAAGCCGATAAACTGAAATCAAATCAAATCAGTTCAAATTAAAAAAAAAATATGCAATATTTTTTTTATTTTTCTGATTCAATTCAATTTTTTTGGTTTGCTTCCATTTTGGTTAAATGCGAGAAGAGAAAACTTGGTTAAAGCTAAAAAAATCTAAAAAATTTCAGATTTTTTAGTTTAAAAAACAAACCAAACCCGTTCAATTTCTTTTTTTTCTGATATTTATTTTTACTTTTTATTGATAAAATATATACCGAAAATGCTCCCCCTAATGAACATAATAATTAAACCACTATTATAATTACTAACACCGTTATTGTTTTTGATACCATTAAAATTATCATCACTATTATTATCATTATGAATATAATTATTATAATCATTTTTGTCATTATTGATATTCTTAATTTGATTTTATAAGTTATAGTTATTATTATCATCGTAGCCATAATCATTAACACCACAAACACCACAACCATTTCTGTAAATTATTATTATTATCATCATTATGATTAGTAACATCATCATTATTATTATTATCATCATAATGATTAGTAACATCATCATTATTATTATTATCATCATAATTATAACAATTAAAATTATCATTACTATTACTAACTAAATAATTAAAATTATTAAATTGTCTCAAAGAAGTAAAAAAACTTTAACAAAAGAGCAAGAAAGAAAACAAACCCACTAAAATTATTATTATTATTGCGTAAATAATAAAAACCATAAAATTATCTCAAAGAATAAAAAAAACTTAAAAACTTTAATAAAAGAGCAAACAAAAACAGCAAAAAAAAATAACAAAACCAAAATAAATATATTTAGCATAAGAAAACTATTTGATTTGAAGAACAAATAAAAAAAACTAAACAACAAAGAACAAAGAAAAAAAAGAAATATCATTTTTAAAATAATCATCACTATAAATTAAAATTTAAGGACTAAATCAAACAAAATATATCCCTAACACAATAGAAAATGATAAAAAATAAAAATTAAAACTATGAGTATAGACACATAAATATGAACAAAAAATAGGGATAGCCCCAGAAGGATCAAAACCAAAAAAAATTAAAGAAATAAAAACCTTGATATCAAAAAAAATTAATGGAATTAAAACCAAACCAATAATTAAAAGAATAAGAGTCAAAATAAAAATAAAATATATAATCAATTTCAATTGAAGGATAAAATTGAAACACAACAAAACTTCTATTTAAGAAATCAGGATGAAAAAGGAAATAAAAAGACGAGGGACTCAAATGCACAAACCTTAAAAAATGAGAACTTGTATGTATTTTTTGCTGCATGAGAGAAAAAAACAAGAAAAAAAGAGCAATCGATCACTAGCAAGACTCAGACCACCATGAGCCGACACACACACTACTATGCTGAAGAGGACATGACGACGCATCCAGTGAGATGATGGTAGAACATTTATTTAAAATATGTAAATACTGACATGCCCCCATAAAAAAACAAAATACAAGAGTTGGTTGTAGAGTTGTGTAGGTAATTTATCATTTTTAAAATTATTTTTTACCAATTACTACAAGTGGACATGCCGATGATAATTTAACCAATGAAAGTTTTAGTTAATCAATAAAAACATTTAAAATAATAAATAAAGAAAAGATATAAAATAACATAGTTTTTATCTTATTTAAAATTTCAATCCATTCCGAAAATTCCACCAAATTCTAGGCATGACATTCCAGTTTGGTTAAGTTCAGGCCAAATAATATTTTTTAAAATAATAAATAATTTTACAATATCAATCGTATCTCTGAATCCAACCATTAGATTGAAATAAAATTTTACGAGGAATCTCGACATATATATATATATATATATATATATATATATATATATATTATGATAAAATTTCAGAACAATTAGATAATATAATGATCTTGAGAGATTGATGATGATATTCTCGTAATATTGTACATATTTATATTTTTTGTCAAAAAAAACCATTTTATTGTGTCTTTTTTAATATTATATTTTTCTCCATTTTATTATTCAACAACAAGTTTATTATTAATTAAAATTTATAAATTGATTTGATTTAGTTAAGATTATCATGGTTTATAATGGAGGTCACACATTTGAAAGGTTAACCTAGAATGACCCGAATTGATTTGATATATCATTGTTTTAATATATTTTTTTAGATGCCACCTTGATTTTTTAATTAAATTATATTTTAAACAATTTTTCATGTTATCTTTGAATTCATCAAGTCGGTCAAATTATATCAGCTCAACTCTTATTTTTTTACTTATGTTTGAAATTTAAATTCCACAATCTAAATAATTTTATTTTTGGATTTGAACTAAAAAAATTGAATTAATATATTTAATTATATATATACATAAACAGTATAATCCCGAAACGGAGCCCCGAAACGCTTTGAAATCAAAACATTTCATACCATTTGATAAAACAAAGCAGCAACCGAAAGGAAATTGACAATCTTGGTATTGCACTGCATTTCAAAAGTGTTTACGGCACAACGTTGCAAAAACATTTTTTAAATTCAAATATTTTATTTTTTACTTAAATTAAAAAAAAAGGTGTTAATATATCATTTTATGATGTGTTGGTATCAAAATAATTTTTTAAAAATAAAAAAATTATCATTGTGATACTATTATAAACAAAATACACTTTGAAAAACAATCATGCTCCCAAACTGGACCTAAATGTGACTTGGTCATCTTGTTCAAAACCCATCATATAGTTAAGTAATAAGCTAAATTAGATCGTTCTTTTACTGTAGCAATAGATAAAAATCATTGTGGATTATAATAGTGAAATTACTATTATACCCCTCAATGCACAGTAATTTCAGCCTTGGACTAAGGGGTATTTTTGATTTTTTTATATTTATGTGCACAATAAAATAACCATGTTATCCTTAAATAAGTCAAAAACAAATAGTTGTTGTCGGGGGTGTTACTCCAATTTCACATTTTCATTGCACAATAAAATAATCATAATACCTCATAATAAGACAAAACTCAAGAGTTGCCAGAGAGGGTGTTACAAGAATTTCACATTTTTAAAATGTATAAAAATGGATATGCCTCATATAAAATACAATCCCCAATAGTTGCTTGTAGGGTTATTTCGGTAATTGACCATTTGTTTATTAGTATTTTCTATCGAATACTATCAATGCGTCTAACAAACGCGCCACCTGTATTTGGCCTCGTACCCTTTTCGGGCGGCGTGTGTGGTGTTGTTTGGTGGTGAACAATTTTCATCCAGCGTCTCATCAGATGCGCCGCCAGGTCCTCTTCATCATGGTATAGCATATGAAGTCACATGGTGGCCGGTAATGAGATGGTGGTTGATTGATATTTTTTTCTCCTTTTCTCTCTCTTGCATGGTAAATTACTCGATAGACCCATATGTTTACTGTGTTTTCATTTCAATCCCTAATATTTTGTTTGTGTTGTATGATCCTTATTTCTCTTATAGAGGTTTTGATTTATTTCAATTTTATCCTTTAATTGAAATTGATTATATATTTAAGTTTTATTTCGGTTCTTATTCTTTTAATTTTGAGATTTTTTAAATTCCTTAATATTTTTGATATAGAAGTTTGAATTTTTTTTCATGTGTGTCATTCAATTGAAATTTTTATTTATTCATTTTATTATAGATAAGTATTTAAAATAATAATAATGATTATTTTTAAGGTTTTTTTCTTAAAAATAATTATATATTTTGATATTTATTTAATATTATAGACTTAATAATATATATATATATATATATATATGAACTACATTGTTTTTGTAAATCTCAAATTAATTATGCTTCAATATATGGAAAAAATTTCGAATTGAAATGAAACAACTTGTTAGCTTAGTTCTTTTTTTTTATATTTCTTTTTTATTTAACTTTGATCTATGTCGCAGCCCCTTGCATCATGACATGGTTTGAAATCCAACCGTGTGAAAATTGGCTTACCATGCCCCGTTCAACCAAGCAAGCCTAATCACTTGTTTTGAAATGCAGTTGAAATTTCTTTTAAAAATATTTTTTAGTTTATAAATATATTAAAATAATTTTTTTTATTTTTTAAAATATTTTTGATATCATGAAAATATCTAAAAATATCAAAATATTTTAACTAAAAATATAAAATTTCAAAAATTAATATTCTAATAATTATTGGTATTATTATCGTTGACACCATCATTATTGTTCTTATTGTCATCATTATTTTCATAATAACTATTATTATTATTATTATAATTGTTTTTGTTATTTTTGATATTTAATCTCAATATTATTTCATGAGTTATTGTTATTATTATTATCACAATCATAATTATTAATATTATACGCATCACAACCATTAGAATAAATTATTATTTTTATCATCATTATCACTAGTAACATCATTATTATTATTATTATTATTATTATTATTATTATTATAGCTAAAATTACTATTACCACCTAGACAATCAGAATTATTAAATTGTCTCAAAAAATTAAACTAAAGCAAAAAAAAATTAACAAAAGAGCAAGCAAGCAAGAAAATGATAAAAAAAAACAATCACTAAAATTATTATTATTATTATTGAGTGCATAATGAAAATCATAAAATTATCTCGAAGAATAGAAAACGCTAAAAAAAACTTTAACAAAAGATCAAACAAAAACAACAAAAAATTACAAAACCAAAATAAATATTATTAGCATAAACAAATCAATAACAAATAAAAATAATTAAAAATATCAATAAAAATATCAATTTTAAAATGACTATGAACATAAATTAAAGTTTTAGGACTAAATTGAATAAAAATAGAAACATCAATGAAAAATAAAATGATAAAAAATAACAACCAAAGCTAAAAATATAGAACAATAAATATGAACCAAAATAGAGATTGCTTTAGAAGGATCGGAAAATATTAAAAGTGTTAAAATCAAACCAAAGATTAAAAGAATAAGGGCCGAAAAGAAAAATAAAATATGTGATCAATTTCAATTTATAGACAAAATTGAAACAAATCATAAGTTCGATATTGAAAAAAAAAACAATCAAGGAATTAAAAACAAACTAAAAATTAAAAGTATGAGGGACAAAATAAAATATATGATTAATTTTAATTGAATTATAAAATTAAAACAAACTGAAACTTCTATAATAGAAATAAGGATGAAAAAAACAAAAAAAAATGACCAAATGCACAAATCATAAACAAAAAGGACTTGTAAGCATTTTCGGCTACAAGAGAAAGAAAAGGCAAGGAAAAAACAATCGACCACCATTAGATGACACACGCATCCCTACAATTTCAGTGGACATTTTAAATATAAACATTACAGGTGAGTAAAAAAATTAAAAACCAAACAACCAAAAACATTTCACCAAGAAAAACCAAATGATTAAAAAACCGATTAGATTTTTTTAAAAAAACTTCCGGTCTAGTTTTTTAAGGAAAAACCTGGTAAACTGAACCAGTTTAAATTAAAAAAATATGCTATATTTTTTTTATTCTTTCGGTTCAGTTCAAAGTTTTTGGCTTGCTTCTATTCTGGTTAAATGAGAGAAGGGAAAACTTGGTTAAAGTTAAAAAAAGCTAAAAAGACAAAATTGAATCGAAACTGGTTGGTTTAAACCGGGTCAGATTCAATTTTAGTTATTTTATTTTATTTTATTTTTGGTTTAGTTGTTTTTATTTATAAAAACTGAACTGAATCAGAAAAGATCACCTATAATGAGCATAATAATTAAACCACTATTATGATTACTAACACCACTATTGTTTTTTTTATATCATTAAAATTATCATCAATATTATTATCATTATGAATATAATTATTGTAATCGTTTTTGTTATTATTAATATTCTTAATATTATTTTATGACTTATTTTTATTATTATCATCATATCCATAATTATTAAAACCACAAGCACCACAACCATTACAATACATTATTATTATTATTATCATTATCATTAGTAACGTCACTATTATTATCATGATTATAACAACTAAAATTATATTTACTATTACTGATTAAACAATAAAAATTATAAATTGTCCCGGAGAATAAAATGACCAAAAACTTTAAAAAAAGAGCAAGTAAGAAAATAATTAAAAAAAATCATTAAAATTGTTATTATTATTGTGTACAATGAAAACCATAAAATTATATCAAAGAAGGAAATAAAAAGCTCAAAAACTTTATTAAAAGAACAAACAAAAACAATAAGAAAATGAAAAAAAATATTATTAGTATTTTTAGCCACTGCATGACATGGCGATGCATCCGGTGAGATGACAGTTGAACATTTTTAGCCACTACATAACATGCGCACGCACTGTCTATATAGCGTGAATAGAAAAAAACTGTCAACGCGTTAGGCAGATGCGCCCATAGTTTTTCTAAAAACAATTAAAAAATATAAAATTATCTAAACATGAAAATACCCTCGTAATAACGAAAAATGAACAGGAAAATACCAAAATACCCATAACGCCAACTCTTTGCTTCTGTCTTTTTCGACGACACATTAGTGTTTTTATTGTTCATCAAACTGGAAAAACCAACAATACCTTCACTGTAACTCTCATTTTTTTGTCTTGTTTAAAAGTAAAAGAGTTATATAACTGTTTATGAACATATCGAAATATCCGAAATACCCTTGCCACGGCATTGATTTTTTTCGGATTACTTGGGCAAAACCATAGTTTTACCCTTCAAAAAACCCTGAAAAAGATACAAACACCCTTAAACAACTATTTAATAAAAAGTAATAGTACTATCAATAATAATTAGAATACTGATTATTTACAATAATGATTATAGTAACGGCTATAATATTTATGATAATTTTACAATCATGTAATAGCAATGAGATAATATTGATGTATCGTTAGCTTGCAAAACAATCATTAACGTAATAGAATAAATCTTAACTACGGATATTTAATTGTTGATTTAATATAGAACTATATATAAAAAATCAAATTCTAGATTTACAAAAGGTGAATCTAACACCATGGCAATTGAGTAAATAAATATTATACGATACCAACACACTTTGATAATAGAATCACCATGAAAAAGAAGTTCTCTTTTTAAACCATATAAATTTTGCTAAAGCAATCGAGGGTGTAACAGCAATCTTAGCCATCTGATAGAATCCAACACTGCAACAAAACATGAAACATGTCAAACACAACTTTGAACAGGACTACAAAGTTGTGGAAAATAGGAATGGAATATCTAACCTATTGTATTTCAGGCTATAGTTAGTTTGTTTTTTACATTCCAGATCGAAAATGAGGATGGCTGCTTACTGGAAAATTGTTTTGAGGAGGCTGGTTGATTTTATGGCTCTGCATTTGCAGTTCTGTGCTCGAAATCTCGTGAACAAGGAAATGGACGAGGAGATCGTCAAGGAGCTTTTCGGTAGAAATGGTGGTGCGATAGAAGCAATGCTCGAGGAATCTTCAGCTGTAGCTGCTAAACGCGAGAAGCTGAATGGGAGCATCAAGTTACTGAGCGAGTCCAAGAATGTCCTGGCAAACATCATGGACAGAATTACTACAAATATCTAGTTTGAGTTTGTTTATCTATCTATCCATGCTTTATAATTCATATTAATTTGTGTCTATTATAATTACACTATTATTTCTAAGATTTATATTCATATGATATAGATAATAATAATAACATATGATCTCATGACATGTCATGCTTTTTAATATATGTTTCTAACATGCGTCAATATATTTGAAAAAAAAGAATTGAAATAAAACAACATGTTATCATAATTATTATTTTTATTTATGTATTTATCTAACTTTGAAAAAAGAAAACCTATCATATCATTATTCTTAAATTTGGAACCATTTCAGATATCCAAATTAAATAGTTTGATTTGTTAGTTTGGCTTAGTGGGTGTTTGGCTCTACAGTGGCTTCTACGATTGAGGCTCACCGCAGAGCCAAACCGTTTGGTAAAAGAATGTACCAAAATTTTAATAACTATGGCACCCACAAAACTAATGTTTAAACCTCAATTTACGAAGAGCATCATTTTGCCCAAAACACACATACACAGTACTCACCACCCTCAACTATTTCTCATCATTTTTTAGTTTCATGCACGACGAGGAGAACAAATGATTTTGGCAAAAAAAAACATAAAGAGAGGAATAAGACGATGACACAACGTAAAAAATTTATAGCATAATCACCTACCAACAGCCACCCTTGGCGTTGGCAGGACCACCGATAGCTCCCCCTCTCTCTCTCGGTCGCAATTTTCTCTCTATAAAACAACCATGGATGCAGACCTCTCTCTTCTCCAATAGTAGCAGTCACCAGCGAGCACCAACAATTGTTCCTACGGCACCAGTAGTCTTCTCCCATAGCTCCGACGTCAAACAGCTATAACAACCTTCCAAAACTTCTCCTGACCACCACAGACCACCATTTTTTACGCCACCACCACAGGAAGAACCACCTTGGACTCCTCTATCCGACAACATCGACAGGTGAGCCTCTCCTCACCGTCGGCCGACAACCCTGCTACTGTTCATGCAATACATGAACAATGCAACATCCCATTTTTCTTTTTTTAACTCTTAGGCTGGACCTGCTCTCGGCCTAACCCAAGTCCAGCAGAGTTGTACCGACCCATTTAGTTGGGTCAGACTAAAACCAGTTTTTTTTTTAAATAAAAAAAATATATAGATAGAGATCAACCCTAATGAAAGGGAAAGACACGTGACTTCGTTTCACTCCACAACCCTGTTACTTTTTGATTGATTATGGATCAGAAAGTTGAGGAGAATAGCGGAGTCCTAGATGAAATTCAGATTTTTGCAACTAGATTTGGCATTGGAATTATATCTCTACAACATGTAGATAGAGATCCTCAAAACTTAGTATGGATCGCATCCTGTTGATATTTTACCAGATATTGTTCTTGATCAATTAGCAAGGAATCGCAGAGGCCTTCACGTATGAATTTAGTTTGTGATGGAATTGAAAGTAGTTTGATGGAAGAATAAAAACAAGTGTCTAAATTACTTGAATTATAAATTACATTTTATTATTATGATTATTAAATCTGTCATAACCCAATTTTGGGTCATTCCCCAAAACTACCCGAAAATAACAAAAAAAAAATATAAAAGGGGCTGGTGTCGGTAGAAAAGTCAAGGTAAAATTTTGGATATTTTTGAGAGCTCAATCGTACCTCTTTTGTACTCGAAAATGAAGGAAATCGCAGATTTAAGGTTAAAATAATTTATTATCAGATAAATTTGCGTAAAAATTAAGTCAGCAGGCATGATTATATTTTTATGGGTCAATTTGATTTAATCGTTGGTCGATTTAAAAGTGTAATTATGTTTGAGAATTAATTTAGGATCCAATCAAATATTTAATTAAGTGCAGGGGCTTGATTATATTTTAAAATTGGCCAAGTTAATTTTATTAAGGGCTTAGTCAATAAGAAATCAAGTTCTTAAATTTAATTTGGGTTTACTTGAGAAAATCAGAATTTTTGGAGACCCAATTGAATTTTTCAAGGCAATTATGCGAAATCGGGGACCAATATGATTAAATTAAGAGTTTAATGTTCGATCGAGGGTTAAATTGTGCAAATCATAAATTAAGGACCGAAATAAAAAAGGTGCACAAAGTTAAGGATGCTCTCGAAATACTGACGGGGATACAATTGCACAAATTAACAAAGTTTAAAATTGATTGGGGATGCAATCAGAACAATTATAGGGTCAAGGATCAAATTGCACTTTACCCTCCTAACATCAAAATTGCATGTTTCCTGCACTGTTCCGACACCTGAACAGTGCAGGAAACGCAGGGCTGCAACGGCTCTCTGCAGCCCTCAGCCCCCTGCAACATACAGCCACACGACATGCATCTCCGCCCCTGCAAATACAATAGGACAGCGTCTCAGCCCTCTGCAAAATTCAGAGGGGAGCAACCTCATGCAAGGTGCATGACAAAGGTTCGCTGCATTCCCCTGTAAAATGGCACCGTTCACATGCAGAGAGGGGGACGAAAAAAAAGGAGGGGAAGAAAAAAGGATAAAAGAAATAATACAGAGAGGGGAACGAAGGATAAAGAGAGACAGAGAAAGAAGAAGGGAATTTACGGAAAAAAAGAACACAGAATAAGTAGAGGATTTCAGAGCAAAATTCGCGGGATCTCCTTCCCCACGCTGCAGCTACTCTCCCTCTGCCAATTCGACCCTCTCTCTCACTACAAAACCAGAAGCCTTTCTCTCTCTCATCCAGCAGCCATAACTCCGACCATTTTTGCATCACCCCACCATCACCAGAAGCCACCTTTCCACGGCAAAGAACCCAACAGCAACTCAAGCAGCAGCAGCAGCAGCGTCGACGGTAGCAGCCACAGCCCGCCACCTTCCGAGGCCCATTCCGGCCACCACAGGCCTCCGTTTCTGACGCCACCACCACCGGAATCATCACATCGACCTCCTCTACCCAAAGGTACTGACAGTTTCTCCTTTCATCATACTCGAAAAAAACACTGTGCACCCACCATCTTCATCTCGCCTGCATGCAGTGGGACGTGATTCACGTCCCACTGTTCATGCAGGCCAAGTAGAGCGGGCCGGGCTTTGTGCCCGGCCCAAGACCAGTAGAGCATAAGTTAGGCTGAAAGACCAGCCCAATGATAGTGGGCCAAGAGCCCATCCCGGCGAGGGGCTGACAGCCCAGTGAGTGGCTGCAGCCCAGCCCCGCGAGTGGGCTGGCAGCCTGGCCCATCAGGGCTGGGCAGCCAGCCCACCCCTAAATAAAAAAATAAAAAAAATATAAAAAAAATACAAAAATTGCAAATAAATTATTTGTTATAAAAAAATATAAAAATGTTTTGTTTTCTTGCATACGGCCAATACACTAGCATATTTTTAAAATTGTTTTTCTTTCAAAAAAATATATATTATCTTGGGTTTTTAAGAGAAAATGAGTTTTAGCATGGATTTTGCAAAGAAGAAAAATCATTTCTTGCATCTTGAGATTTTACAACATGTTTGTAAAATCCAAAGGGTATTGGCCAATATTTCAAAAAATATAAAAATCTTATTTTTTTGAATTTATTATTCACTGTTGGTATTTGGATAAATAAATCCTAAAAGGGGTTAGTATCCAAAATATTCGACGGGAATGATATGCTATTATTCACTGTTGGGATTTGAATAACTACATCCTAAGGGGTTAGTATCCAAAATCTTCGACGGGAATGATATGCTATTATTCACTGTCGGTATTTGGATAACTAAATCCTAAGGGGTTAGTATCCAAAATATTCGACGGGAATGATATGCTATTATTCACTGTTGGTATTTGGATAACTAAATCCTAAGGGGGTAGTATCCAAAATATTCGACGGGAATGATATGCTATTATTCACTGTTGGTATTTGGATAAATAAATCCTAAGGGGTTAATTTTCTAAATATTCGGCGGAGTAATATCCCATTCATCATTTAACCGACATATTCTTTGAAAGATCAAAATCATAACAAATCTTAACCAAACAAAAACACCAAGCAGCTTACCTTAGGTAGGGCGTACTAGGGGTGCTAAAACCTTCCCTTTACGCAACCAGTCCCTTACCCTAGAATCTCTGAAAGACCAGTTTTAGGTTTCCTAGTAACCATAATACTAGGTGGCGACTCCCTTTTCCAAAAATAAAGATAATCCCCCCGACACATTGAATATTTCCCCGCCTCGCGGGGAGGGTCGTCACGACGCCGCGCACCATTTTTTGGGGTGCGACAGAATGGCGACTCCACTGGGGACTTTGGACTAGGCTTGATAATTTTGTTTGTTTATGATATGTTATTGTTTTTCATATTGCTATGAATGATTTATTTTGTTCAAAGTCTTTAACATGTATCTTTGCATTCTATCATCATATGTCTTGTCATGCATCACTTTTATTATTTCGAGAGCACACACTAAACTTTAAGATAAGTGGGGGACTAGCAGCTTACCTATGACTTGAGTCAAGGTTGAAGTTTGTGTAAACCCCAACTCTTTGCTGAGTGTTTAGACTGGTAGTGATTGGTATACGTGCCATCCCGCTATCTGCTAAACCCCCATATCGCCTTTACGAGGGTGATCACTGGGACAGCAAGAGACCCTCTTTAGAGACCAAGTAGTAAACTTACCCTATGTCTCACGTACAAGAACTAGAACCAATCATTAAGGTGTATGCTCCCTCTATTTTGTTTTGCATTAAGACAAACTCTTCTCGAAGCATTTTGAATTTAAGATTTTTGAGTGACACAGTGGCCATCACGTAAGAAATTTTCATTGTAGGGTTTAAGCAAAAATCCAATTTTTGTTTATCATACAATTGCTACAATCATGTGTCACTTCCTCGAAAGACGAGTCTAAAAAAATTGCATATGCATTTTAACATGCATTCCCATAGTTTGTGTATCATACAATTGTTACAAGCATGTCTCACTCCTCAAAAGACGAGTTTGTCAAAAAAAAAAGAAACAAAAAACATGCATATGCATTTCAACATGCATTCTCATAGTTTTTGTTTATCATGCAATTGTTACGATCACGTGTCTCTCCTAGGAGGTCGAGTCCGTAAAAAAAAAATGCATATACATTTCAACATGCATTCTCACAGTTTCTGTTAGCATGCAGTCATTACAATCACATGTCGCTCTTTAAAGGGCAATTTTTTTTCAAAAAAAAAAAAACTAAAAAACATGCATATGCATTTCAACATGCATTCCCATAGTTTTGAAATAGGGGTCCCTCAATTTGTTATCCTCCGAAGGGTCAAGAGTCATGGACATTTGACATTGCTGAGAAGAACTGACATCGATATAGAGCCATCATTCGTCTTCTGCGACTCAACAATAAAGTTCTCTGCTCTCTAGTGAAATCAGGTGGGACATATGCCCAGGTATTCTGCAAAGTGTTAATGCAATCATCAATGGGGATCGTGGGAAATTCGGGTTTTCTTTTGAGGGAGTTCGAGTAGTCCATTTTCAGAAAGCAAGCATCAATCAAAGAAGTTGTCAGCCTGTTTAAGTATCAATTGATTTCTCTCCTGATCATGTGGAGTTTTTGCTGCACTGTCAATTAAGGAGTTTTATGCTGCCACGCACATTAGACCATGTTATTTTGCGAGCAAAGATAAAATATCCCGAGAGTGGAAACATAATATGAGATTGTTGAATCTATTCCGATATCTAAGAAGTCAAAGCATGTGCACTGCAAGATTACATTGCTCGAAGAAGTGAATTTGCCTCAAAAAGAGTCTTTTCGTCGTATGATGAAATTTTTTATGATTTGCACACTTTGTTGTTTTGACAAGAGTGCTTCCAAGCTTGATTCACTTTTTATGTCCAATGAGAAGTGTGGTGGAGCAAAAAAAATAAATCAGTGACATAATCCAGATGAGAGAGATGAACAGTTGCAAGAATATCAGTGATCAAGTGTGAAAGTTAATCAGCAAAAGGCAAGTCAAGTTTGTGGAGGATGTTAGCAGCAGCAGTATTAACAATAAATCATCACGAGCATAAGCAAGATCAATGAGCAGCGACAATACAGAAATGGTTGTTTGAAAAGTCTGAGAAAAATGTCGCACCGTCAATAATTATCCTATGGAATCTCATTGGCTATCACTTTGTTTTGGGGTTAAATCATCATTTCATTGAAGCATGTGTTTTCCCTGTCTTTTTGTTGTTTTGAAATCAAGAGATGTTTGACATTCTTATTTTGGACAAAATATTTTTGATCAAACTCCAACATGCAAAATTTAAAGTTTATCATTTTTGAAAATTAAAAGTATTTTAATTGCATAATTGGCCCAACTTTTGTTAAAAGACATGTTGACCAATACCAGGTGACCAAATAATTTTTTGAGCCCGTGCACCGAGTTTTTGAACCACATCATAGAACTAAGCTTTGTTAGTATGCATATTGGCATGTAATGGATTCAGTAGTTATAGACCCGCGAATCATGACTCTTGCACGTCCAAATCATTACATTGGACGAGGTCAAAATTTATCAGTTAAAACCAATTTTGCTTGAAATGACAAAACGCCATCTTTGTTATTTCCTTCACTATTCTTGAAATATTTATCCCTTGTTAACCGCAATTTGAGCCTGATATTATATTTCTTTGAAAACACCCGACATGGATCACACCCTCACACTGGGGGGCAAATACACTGGGGGCAAATACAGTAAGGGCCAATAAGAGATTTGTAGTTTGAGGGTACAGTGACAACATGAGAATCAACAGAAGGGGAGATGTTTAAGAACAAAAACCTAACATGAGAGAACAATCAAATTGAGATAGGACATGACACAACCAAGAGTCAATGCTAAGGACAAGTTCAAAAAAAAAAAGAATATTGAACTATACCATGTTCGTCGGTATCTGTGGTCAAACCTCATGTGGGAACAAATGTTATTAAGATTAACGAGTCTTCAAGATAATTTATCCATCAAATGAAGATCTTGCAGAATTGTTTTGTTAGAATATATTGAGTGCAACAAGAGTTGAAATAACATTAGATGACAAATGATGATTCGAGTTTAGTGTTTCCCTTTTAAGGTTGAAATTTTCAATGAAAGGAATGACATGGTTATGGAGCTTTTTAGAGCATTGGTTGATTGATAAAAAATCACGTTAAGATAATTAACGTCTTTTTTATGTCGTCTCTTCTACAAAGCCAACAAGAGAAAAGGAGTTAACGACTAGATGATGGTGATCCTAGGTCTTTGAAACCCTTAAACACTTTTTTGAGCCTATGAATATCCTTTCTTTTATAGCCATGAACCATAGCCTCATTACATGCTTGTAAAAGTCCTTCTTGATCAAGCAAGCAATTTTAACTGATAAGTGACGCTCTCAAAATCGTTAGGGTTTTTCCATAAGGGTTATAATTTCATGAAGTAAGTTGTTATGCATATGGATAAAGTAAGTATTGAAAAATGAGACAAATTTTCAACAGAATCTCGGGTCTTTACTAGACAGTTTAATTGTTTGAAACCAAATTATCACTTCATCATGTACTGTCAAATAACATACCCCCAAAATCAAAGATTTAGAACTGAAACAAAAATAAACCCATAAAAAAAAATGATTTCAATCTCATAATGGGTCAATTATTGTTTGCAAAAGTACAAGATAATTACAGGTTTGCATGCATTGAATTGGGAATTTGACCAAGTGAATTTGATTTTCAACAAATGACGTCTCTTTTAGTTTATTTCAAGGATTAGACTTTGGATGCACATGCTCTTTTGAAACTGGTGACTTAATGTCAGAACAAGAAAGATTTATAAACAGAGAAAACATTGGTCAAATTTGCAAAATCCTTGACATTGACAGTTCTTCATTATCATTGGGAAGCTTATGATTAGAGGCCAAAAATGTGGATCTTGCAAGCAGTTTCACATCATGCTTGGGGGCAAAGAAGCACAAGCAAATAATGATTTAGTGAAATTCATCAATGAGCACCAACAAATCTAACTCAAGGCAACATTGCTTAATAGAGAGTGATGGTTTGATAAGCTCCAACAGTGATTGAGAATAAGATTGCATTTGAAGGGCATCTTCAGATTTTGAAATATTGGCTTACCTGCAGATTTGATTATCTCTAAAAAGATATTGTCACATGGGTATATTTTGATAAATATTGAAGAATGTGCGCGCCATAGAGGTTGAATGCGGGATAATATGTTTTGAAGTTGTCGATTCAAGCTCTGCTTCACTACATACATGTCAGTGATAAAAAGAAAGATGTCATCACAGGAGTCGCATAATTGATAAATGTTGAAAAGTATTGTGCCACCAAGACTAATGGGGGGATAATTGACTTTAACAACACATCGACTCAAGGTTCAATTCACCACAAAGAAAAATAATAACCTTGTTAATGACAACATTATAATTCTTCGCATGGACTAAGAAGAATTTATTCAGAAGAAATTGAGTCTATAACGAAGAATTTCAGATTGCATGATCGCAATTGCATTAATTCAAGGTTGATGATGACATATGTTAGAAGAAATACAATTCAACTGATCGACGACCAAAGATGAGGTCAGCACTAGCAAGCCTTGCAATGATTGTTAGCAGAACACCGGCAAACCAAAGAGTTGTTGTTGAGAAAATCCAAGAAAGATGATGACTTGTTACACTCTTTCACAATGAATCGAGCAACACCACACTTGGGGGCAAGGTCAGACTAGATAAACAATGAGAGTAGAGATCATTGCATATAGCCCCATAATAAGCAATGTGCTTAAGTTCGGTGGATGAATGACAACAAAGCTCTGGAGATTAGACAAAGACATCTTATGACAATGAAGCATCAAAGAAAGGGGACCTATATTTCTCAGGTAAGTATACATGCATCATCATGCATTGCATCCCCATCTTCATCAATTTCATCCGGGTAGGTCACCCGTAATAATGAGACCTTCATCACTATCTTCCATCCGGGTAGGTCACCCGTAACAATGAGACCCTATCTAATCGGGGTAGGTCACCCATCATAATGAGACCCGGGTAGGTCACCCGTCACCATTGAGACCCCATGTAATCCGGGTAGGTCACCCGTCACCATTGAGACCCCATCTAATCCGGGTAGGTCACCCGTCATAATGAGACCCGGGTAGGTCACCCGTCACCATTGAGACCGTACTAACCCGGGTAGGTCACCCGTCATAACGAGACCCGGGTAGGTCACCCGTCACCATTGAGACCTTACTAACCCGGGTAGGTCACCCGTCATAACGAGACCCGGGTAGGTCACCCGTCACCATTGAGACCATACTAACCCGGGTAGGTCACCCGTCATAACGAGACCCGGGTAGGTCACCCGTCACCATTGAGACCGTACTAACCCGGGTAGGTCACCCGTCATAACGAGACCCGGGTAGGTCACCCGTCACCATTGAGACCGTACTAACCCGGGTAGGTCACCCGTCATAACGAGACCCGGGTAGGTCACCCGTCACCATTGAGACCGTACTAACCCGGGTAGGTCACCCGTCATAACGAGACCCGGGTAGGTCACCCGTCACTATTGAGACCGTACTAACCCGGGTAGGTCACCCGTCATAACGAGACCCGGGTTGGTCACCCTTCACCATTGAGACCATACTAACCCGGGTAGGTCACCCGTCACCATTGAGACCATACTAACCCGGGTAGGTCGCCCGTCACAATGAGACCGTCTCCACCGTTCCATTTTTTTCTTTACAACGCTTACTATTTAAAGTCTCTTATAAGACTTTAGTCGTAAGCATTGTAAAGAAGGGGGCAACTGTCATAACCCAATTTTGGGTCATTCCCCAAAACTACCCGAAAATAACAAAAAAAAAATATAAAAGGGGCTGGTGTCGGTAGAAAAGTCAAGGTAAAATTTTGGATATTTTTGAGAGCTCAATCGTACCTCTTTTGTACTCGAAAATGAAGGAAATCGCAGATTTAAGGTTAAAATAATTTATTATCAGATAAATTTGCGTAAAAATTAAGTCAGCAGGCATGATTATATTTTTATGGGTCAATTTGATTTAATCGTTGGTCGATTTAAAAGTGTAATTATGTTTGAGAATTAATTTAGGATCCAATCAAATATTTAATTAAGTGCAGGGGCTTGATTATATTTTAAAATTGGCCAAGTTAATTTTATTAAGGGCTTAGTCAATAAGAAATCAAGTTCTTAAATTTAATTTGGGTTTAATTGAGAAAATCAGAATTTTTGGAGACCCAATTGAATTTTTCAAGGCAATTATGCGAAATCGGGGACCAATATGATTAAATTAAGAGTTTAATGTTCGATCGAGGGTTAAATTGTGCAAATCATAAATTAAGGACCGAAATAAAAAAGGTGCACAAAGTTAAGGATGCTCTCGAAATACTGACGGGGATACAATTGCACAAATTAACAAAGTTTAAAATTGATTGGGGATGCAATCAGAACAATTATAGGGTCAAGGATCAAATTGCACTTTACCCTCCTAACATCAAAATTGCATGTTTCCTGCACTGTTCCGACACCTGAACAGTGCAGGAAATGCAGGGCTGCAACAGCTCTCTGCAGCCCTCAGCCCCCTGCAACATACAGCCACACGACATGCATCTCCGCCCCTGCAAATACAATAGGACAGCGTCTCAGCCCTCTGCAAAATTCAGAGGGGAGCAACCTCATGCAAGGTGCATGACAAAGGTTCGCTGCATTCCCCTGTAAAATGGCACCGTTCACATGTAGAGAGGGGGACGAAAAAAAAGGAGGGGAAGAAAAAAGGATAAAAGAAATAATACAGAGAGGGGAACGAAGGATAAAGAGAGACAGAGAAAGAAGAAGGGAATTTACGGAAAAAAAGAACACAGAATAAGTAGAGGATTTCAAAGCAAAATTCACGGGATCTCCTTCCCCACGCTGCAGCTACTCTCCCTCTGCCAATTCGACCCTCTCTCTCACTACAAAACCAGAAGCCTTTCTCTCTCTCATCCAGCAGCCACAACTCCGACAATTTTTGCATCACCCCACCATCACCAGAAGCCACCTTTCCACGGCAAAGAACCCAACAGCAACTCAAGCAGCAGCAGCAGCAGCAGCGTCGACGGTAGCAGCCACAGCCCGCCACCTTCCGAGGCCCATTCCGGCCACCACAGGCCTCCGTTTCTGACGCCACCACCACCGGAATCATCACATCGACCTCCTCTACCCAAAGGTACTGACAGTTTCTCCTTTCATCATACTCGAAAAAAACACTGTGCACCCACCATCTTCATCTCGCCTGCATGCAGTGGGACGTGATTCACGTCCCACTGTTCATGCAGGCCAAGTAGAGCAGGCCGGGCTTTGTGCCCGGCCCAAGACCAGTAGAGCATAAGTTGGGCTGAAAGACCAGCCCAATGATAGTGGGCCAAGAACCTATCCCGGCGAGGGGCTGACAGCCCAGTGAGTGGCTGCAGCCCAGCCCCGCGAGTGGGCTGGCAGCCTGGCCCATCAGGGCTGGGCAGCCAGCCCACCCCTAAATAAAAAAATAATAAAAATATAAAAAAAAATACAAAAATTGCAAATAAATTATTTGTTAGAAAAAAATATAAAAATGTTTTGTTTTCTTGCATACGGCCAATACACTAGCATATTTTTAAAATTGTTTTTCTTTCAAAAAAATATATATTATCTTGGGTTTTTAAGAGAAAATGAGTTTTAGCATGGATTTTGCAAAGAAGAAAAATCATTTCTTGCATCTTGAGATTTTACAACATGTTTGTAAAATCCAAAGGGTATTGGCCAATATTTCAAAAAATATAAAAATCTTATTTTTTTGAATTTATTATTCACTGTTGGTATTTGGATAAATAAATCCTAAAAGGGGTTAGTATCCAAAATATTCGACGGGAATGATATGCTATTATTCACTGTTGGGATTTGAATAACTACATCCTAAGGGGTTAGTATCCAAAATCTTCGACGGGAATGATATGCTATTATTCACTGTCGGTATTTGGATAACTAAATCCTAAGGGGTTAGTATCCAAAATATTCGACGGGAATGATATGCTATTATTCACTGTTGGTATTTGGATAACTAAATCCTAAGGGGGTAGTATCCAAAATATTCGACGGGAATGATATGCTATTATTCACTGTTGGTATTTGGATAAATAAATCCTAAGGGGTTAATTTTCTAAATATTCGGCGGAGTAATATCCCATTCATCATTTAACCGACATATTCTTTGAAAGATCAAAATCATAACAAATCTTAACCAAACAAAAACACCAAGCAGCTTACCTTAGGTAGGGCGTACTAGGGGTGCTAAAACCTTCCCTTTACGCAACCAGTCCCTTACCCTAGAATCTCTGAAAGACCAGTTTTAGGTTTCCTAGTAACCATAATACTAGGTGGCGACTCCCTTTTCCAAAAATAAAGATAATCCCCCTGACACATTGAATATTTCCCCGCCTCGCGGGGAGGGTCGTCACGACGCCGCGCACCATTTTTTGGGGTGCGACAAAATCTACAATATATATATATATATATATATATATATATATATATATATATATATATATATATATATATATATATATATATATATTGTGTGTGTGTGTGTTTCTTTTAAAATAATTTCACAAGTTGATAACAATATAAAAAGCAAGGTAAGCACACACATGAAATTACTTTTCATTAAACTTCAAACTCAACCATAGTTTTATCCAAACACTTCAATTTAATTATGAACCGCAGCTAAAAAAGCTTTTCATGAAATTGTTTTTTTTAAACTTCAACTATAACAACAACCGCAATACCAAACAGGACCTTAGATTAATTGGTTGAGATTTGGACCAACAAATGCAATAGCAAAACTAGAAAAAGCCATTTGACAAAAAACTCAAAGGTTGCATGAGTAAGAGACTCTGATACCATTAAAGTATTCAAAATGAGTGACCCTTTGGGATTCGCTGTAGTAAAAATTATATTTTTTTTAAAATATAAAAATATCTTAACAGTACGAGATTTTTTCATAATGCTATGAATTTAGATAAAATAATAATTCTACGCAGAATTTTTATAAAGTGCTAGTTTCTAATAAAATAGATAAATTTTAAATTCATATGAATTTATTTGTTTAATAGGTTTCAACAAAAAAAAAATGAATGATATTTTTTTCAAAATAACTAATGTTAAGTAATGCAATTTTGAAAAAATAAGATAAAATTAAAGATAACATTGAGTCACAAATGTTTTCCAAACTATTAATCTAGGATATTAGATTTGAAACACTATATATAGAGAAGTTGCAAAACTTAATTTTTAACAAATACAACATCAAATAATAAATTATTTTAATTATTTTTCTTATTATGATTGTTAAATTGTTAGAATCATTATAGCTACCACTACTACCATTACTGTAAATAATTAATATTCTATTTATTATTGATATTATTATCGTTGACACCATCATTATTGTTCTTATCGTCGTTATCATTATCACAAAAAATGTGATAATTACTAACATCATTATTTTTATTAATATCATTAAAATTATCATCAATATTATTATTATTATTATTAATATCATTATTATAATTTTTTTTTTATTATTGATATTCTTAATATTATGTTATGAGTTATTGAATATTATCATCACATCCATAATTATTAACAAGAAAAAATATTATTAGCATAAATGATTCATTTGATTTGAAGAACCAATAAAAATAAAAAATAAAAAACAATTAAATTTTAAAAATGATAATTAGAACAAAGGAGCAACGAAAAAAGAAGAAGAATAAATATCAATTTTAAAATGATCACCAACACAAATTGGATTTAATGACTAAATTAAATAAAAATAAAACCTCAAAAAAGGAGAAAAATGATAAAAAAAAAAAAATTAACTCTAAGAGTATAGACACATAAATATGAACAAAAATAAGGATTGTTTTAGGACGGAAAAATTACAGGAATTAAAATCAAACCAAAAATTAAAAAATAAGGGTTGAAATAAAAAATTAAAAGAAATGAAAACTTTTATGGATGAAATTAGGATGAAAAAAAAATCGAGGATTAAAATGCACAAATCATAAACAAAGAGGAGTTGTATGCATTTTCAATTCCAGGATAGAAAATGAGGAAAAAAACAATTGACTATCAACAATCTCTGATCATCAGAGCCAACACGCGCATAACCTTGGTAAACAGGTTATAACGACGTATCTTGTGATATTGCAGTTGAACATTTTTTTCCATCACCATTCCCATCATAATTATAATGACTGTTATGATTACTAATATCACTATTGTTATTGCTATCATTGAAATTATAATAATTATTATTATCATTATTAATATAATTGTGTTTGTTATTATTGATATTCTCAATATTATTTCATGAGATATTGTCATTATTTTTATCACAACCATAATTCTTAATATTATACACCAGAATCTTTACAACAAATTATTATTATTATCATCATTATTACTAGTAACATCATTATTATCATCATGATTATAATAGCTAAAATTATTATTACCGCCTAAACAATCAAAATTATTAAATTGTTCCAAAGAATTAAAAAATACAAAAAAACTTTAACAAAAGAGTGAGAAAATAAAAAATCACCAAAATTATTATTATTATTATTGTGTAAATATTGAACATCATAGAATTATCCAAAAGAATAAAAAAAAGCTAAAAACCTTTAACAAAAGAGCAAACAAAAACAACAAAAAAATGACAAAACCAAAATAAATACTATTAGAATAAAAAATCAATTGATTTGAAGAACAAATAAAAATAATTAAAAAATAAAAAATATCAATTTTGAAATTACCATTAATATAAATTAAAGTTCGAGACTAAATTAATAAAATGATAGAAATTAAAACCAAAGCTAAAAATATAGACCCATAAATATGAATAAAAAATAGCGATTGCTTTATAAGGATTGAAAAAATTAAAAGAATTAAAACCAATCCAAAAATTAAAAGAATAAGAGCCAAAATGAAAAATAAAATATATGATCAATTTTAACTGATGGAAAAAATTAAAACAAATCATAACTTCAATATTCAAAAAAATCAAGGAATTAAAAACAAACTAAAAATTAAATGTATAAGAGCCAAAATAAAACGTAAATATATGATTACTTTAATTGAATTACAAAATTGAAACAAACTAAAACTTCTATAGAAGAAATAAGGATGAAAAAAATCAAAATAAAATGGACCAAAATGCGCAAATGATAAACAAAAAGTACTTGTAAGCATTTTTGATTGTAGAAGAAAGAAAAGGTAGGGGAAAAAACAATCGACCACCATTAGATGACATGTGCATCCCTACAATTTCATTTAGCATTTTAAATATGAATATTAGGGGTAATCAAAAAATTAAAAAACTGAAAAAAATTCACAAAGAAAACCAAATAATGAAAAAAATCGATTAAACCGATTAGATTTAAAAAAAAAACTTTTGGTCTGTTTTTTTAAGGAAAAAACCGATAAAGCGCACCGGTTTAAATTAAAAAAAAATGTTATAATTTTTTTATTCGTCCGGTTTAGTTCAATTTTTTGGTTTGCTTCCATTTTGGTTAAGTGGAGAAGGGAAAACTTGGTCAAAGCTAAAAAAAGGCTAAAAAACTCGAAATTGAACCAAAACTGGCCAATTTAAACTGGGTCAGATTGATTTTATTTTTTGGTTTTTTGTTTTTATTGATATAAACTTAATCGAATAAAAAATAATAACCCCTAATGAACATAATAATTAAACCATTATTATGATTACTAACACCGCTATTATTTTTTAATATCATTAAAATTATCATCAATGTTATTATCATTATGAATATATTTATTATAGTCATTCTTGTTATTATTATCATGACTGTTATTATTATTAACACCATAAGCACCACAACCATTACAATAAATTATTATTATTATTATTATTATTATTATTATTATTATTATTGTCATCATTATCATGATTATAACAATTAAAATTATCATTATTATTACTATTTAAACAATGAAAATTATTAAATTTTACTAAAGAATAAAAAAACCAAAAACATTAACAAAAGAGCAAGCAAGAAAATAATTAAAAAAATCACTCAAATTGTTATTATTACTGTGTAAACAATGAAAACCATAAAATTATCTCAAAGAAAAAAATAAAAAATGAAAAAATCAAAATAAATATTATATAGCATGAGAAAATTATTTGATGTCAAGAACAAATAAAAAAACTAAAAAAAAGAGCAAAGGGTAAAAAAGAAATATCAATTTTAAAATGATCATCAATATAAATTACAATTTTAAGACTAAATTAAATAAAAATAAAGCCGCAACACAAGAGAAAATGATAAAAATTTAAAACTAAGAGTAAGAGTAATGAGACATAAATATGAACAAAAAATATGGATTGCCCTAGAAGGACCGAAAAAATTAAAGTAATCAAAATCAAACAAAAAAAATTAAAAAAAATAAAGGCCGAAATAAAAAGAATATATATGATCAAATTCAATTGAAGTATAAAATTGAAATAAATCAAAACCTTGAAACCGAAAAAATTAAAGGAATTAAAAAAAACCAAAAATTAAAACAATAAAGGCCTGAATTAAAAATAAAATATATGATCAATTTTTCAATTGAAGAAAAAAATAAAATAAAAAACTAAAAAAAAACTAAAACTTATATAGAAGAATTCAAGATGTAAAAAGAAATAAAGAACAAGGATTGAAATGTATAAAGTATAAACAAAGAGGACTTATATGTATTTTTTACTGCAAGAGAGAAAAAACGGGGGGGATAACAATGTTGAAGAGGACATGGCGACAGATCTAGTGAAATGGCGATTGAATATTTTTAGCCACCGCCTAACATTGCACGCATTGTTAGTATAACGCGGATAGAAGAAAACCTCGGTGCATTAGGCAGACGTGCCAACAATGTTTTTTAAAAGAATTAAAAAATATGAAATCACCCAAACCCCGCCAGAGCCCGCTGTAATAACAAAAAAATGCACATGAAAATACCAAAATACCTCTAATGCCAAGTCTTTGCTTTTGTCTTTTTAGAGGGCACAATACTGTTTTTACTGTTCATCAAACTAGAAAAAACAACAATACCCTCATCGTAAATCTAACTTTTTTTTGTCTCGTTTAAGGGTAAAAGAGTTATTTAACTATTCATAAACATATCAAAATATCTAAAATACCCTTGCACGACCAATGATTTTTTGTCGGATTACTGGGGCAAAACCATTGTTTTACCCTTCAAAAAACCAGGAAAAGACATAAAACTCCTAAACAATTATTTAATAACAATGATAGTATTGTCAACAATAATCAGAATATTGATTATTTACAATAATAATTATAATATTAGCTATAATATTTATGACAATTTTACAATCATGATAATAACAATGAGATAATATTGATGGATCGTTTGCTTGCAAAACAATCATTGACATAATAGAATAAATCTTAAGTTCGGATAGTTAATTACTGATTTAATATAGAACAAGACTTGTTATTCATTTTGGGATGATAAGCTTATTCATAAATCAATATATATATATACAAATTCTAGATTTACAAAAGGTGAATCTAACACCATGGCAATTGAGTAAATAAATATTATACGATATGAACACACTTTGATACACTTTGATAATAGAATAGGCCCAACACGTGTGCACAAGCATTACAAATAATAATAATTATTATTATTATTGAAAAGAAAAGAAGCAGCGTAAAATACAATATGTAAATAAATAAAATAAAAAATAAAAAATAAAATACAGTATGTTTTGTAAAAAGCATCTGTGAGCTATTTTGCCCGCGTCTCAACACTCTCATCCCACCAACAAACAACAACTGCTTCCCCCCTCTCCTTCTCTTACTATAACTATAAAGTCTTAGGATAATCCCTTATTATTTAGCTTACTGTGTGCGTGCGTGTGGTGTGAGTAGTAATTTTTTTTCTTGTTTGTCAACTTTATTCCATGTTGTGATTCTACCTAGATCCCGTATTCTTCTCCAAATATTCTTCTCCCCCTCTCTTGTTTTTTTCGGATCTATCTATGCCTTTAAAGTTTATTAATTATATTGTGTTATTATAATTATTAAATCTACAATATTTGAAAAATAATATCTATAGATATGTATACATGTGTATATATATATATATATGTTCTTTAAAATAATTTCAAAGGTGACAGCAATATGAAAAGCAAAGTAACCAAACACACAAAATTGTTTTTCATTAAACTTCAAACTCAATCACTTCAATTTCCGCTATGAACCTCAACTAAAAATACTTCTCATAAAACTATTTTTTTAATCTCAACCACAATAACAACCACAATACCAAACACACCCAGAACCAAACAAGAAAAGAAAATAGAAAAACAAGGTACTCTCTGGTGACCGTACATTAGTCGACACGCGTGATTTTGCCTCCAGTTCTTCTGCTAGGTGCTATGTGAGGGGAGGTTCTCCAAGATTTTATCCATCCTTTAATTATTCACTATATCCCTTACTTTCTCATTTCGTGACTGTTTGAGAGTTTAGTTAAAGTTACTTTTAAAAATATTTTTTTCTTCAGAAATGCATCAAGATGAGTTTTTTTTTATTTTCTTAAAAATATTTTTGATATCAACATATCAAAATGATGTAAAAAATCAAAAAAAATAATTTAAAATAATTTTTTTTTTTCAAGAGCACTTTTGAAATGTAATGTTAAACACCCCGATCATTAACGATGAATAATTGTATATAAACCTATAATATACAATATTCTTTTTTAATTTCTTATGAGTATTTAATGAAAATAAAATATATGCCCTCGATCATTAAGCATAGACCTCATTGGAACAAAGCTATTCATTTCGGCCATAACTTCCAAGAGAAGGAGAGCAATCCATGCGATGGCACTTCTTCATGGTTAAGGATCCAACCTCGTACAGGGACAGAGCACGCAAGGCAAGGAGTGCAATTCACGCGATGGATCAGTGACTTTTTTCAACTTTTGATGATCGAACAAGACGGGACTGAACTGGTCTTTAAATTTCTATGCTTTTTACAAAGTGGCCCTTCATCTTTCAATTCTTTAATTTTGACCCTCATTCAACTTTTGGTCTTCAAATTCATTCCAATCGAACCCCTGATTGCATCAATTTGGCATTTCTAAATTTCAATTGTGTGCCTACTCTTCCAATCTTTGTTAATTTATCCGAATTATGCCTATGATTTTTTTAAAAAAAAAGGTGTTTAAAATATATATATTTTTTAATATATATCCATATAAAAAATAATTTAAAAAATAATATTAATACACTCTGCCAAAAGTAAAAGAGGCATGATATTAGGGCTCCGTTTGTTTGCAGGAAAGTGGTTTTCTTTTGGAAAGTGAATTCCGGGAAAAGTTAATTCCTGGAAAGTGAATTCCGATGTTTGGCAGTGTTATGGAAAATGAACTGGAAAACACTTTCCAATATTTGTTTGTGTTATGGAAAATGAACTGGAAAATAATTTATTAATAAATATTACGTTTCGATGTCATATACATACATATTAGTTCAAATTACAAACATAAATATGCTAGACCGAATTAAACAAGTAAATATACTTGTCAAATAACTTTAGTTTAAATAACTTTAGTGAACTGGAAAATAATTCTAGTTTAAATTGATTTTTATTTAAAAAAAATTAAAATATTTTTTATTTTTTAAGATTTATTCTTGATATTATTATATTAAAAGTATTTCAGAGCATTGAGATTAAATTAATTTGAGATTAAAAAAAATCTTAGTTCATTTTTTATATATTTTAATGTGTTAATATTAAACAAATATCAAAATATATAATTAGTCTAATATATTCTTAAGAAATGATATTTTAACAATAATTTGTATTATTATTTTCAACAACTTATCCATAATAAAATGAATATAAAAAAATTAAATAATCAAAAGTGTTTTAATTAAATAGTAATGAATGTGTTCGATAGTCTGATAATAATAATAATAATAATAATAATAATAATAATAATAATAATAATACTGATTTTCTTTTTTCTTTTAATTTTTTTCATTTCTTCTTTGAATCATTTTTTTTCCTATGTTGTTGATATTTCTTTTTGTTTTACTTTCAATCATAATAATAACAATAAGAATAATAATTCAAGTAACTTATCATTCAATGTTGTATTTATTAAGAATTAAGTTTTGCAACATCTTTATATATAATATTTCAAATCTAATATGCTGAACTTACGATTTAAAAAACTTTTGTGACTCAATATTATTTTTATTTTTTTATCTATTTTTTTTTAAATTATATAACCTGATATTAGTATTAAATAAAATATATTAAATACAAATTTTAGTGCAATATAAACCGGTTTTTTAATATATATCTGATTTTCTATTAATATCCATACAAATTACTTTTGCTTGCTTAAAACCATTAAAGAAGTATAGCATCTCTCTAAAGAATGAAGTTGAGAACCGTAGAGAAATTTTGTGGATGCCATGAAAAGAACAAAGAATACAGTTCTGACTCACTGCTGATCTTTTTTTTTCTCTCTTCCTTCAGTGGGCAGTGAAGGATACGACTCCAAATAAGAACGAACTACGAGGCAGCTTTGCACGTGGAGTTGATTTGCGATGTGTTTTATCAATAAGGGAAAGAGTTTTTCTTTTAATAAGGAAAGGAAAACCCTTTCCTGTGGGTGAAAGCCTAAGATTGTTGATCTGAAAGTTAATTCCTTAACTTTACTTTGATTGAAATGGTTGTCAAACATTAGAAAATAAAGAAACTGAATTACTGAAATTCAGTTTTCTTGAAACAAAGAAGGAGAAATAAAAAAGACAGCAGGAGCAAAACAAAAAACAAATGACAGACAAGAAAGAAAAGGAATTTGGTGACAAAGATCCCACCTCATTTATTAAAAGGAACCATCCTCCTCGTACTCTATATATCAAAAAAAGAAGAAATCATCTCCTTGGTGGTTAAGTTTCACAAACGATTCTCCTTGAGGAAAAGAAAGTCCATCTCTAGCGGTCGCAGAAAGAAAGATTACAGTGTCCACTATGTTTCACCTGGCTCCCTTTAAATGCTCACCTTCCCCTCCTCATTTGAAGCACAACAACTCAGAAATAGCAAGCAATTATTTGAAGTCTCTCTCTCTCTCAACAACATGAGTGTAGCGCTTAAGCATGGTGGTTCAGTGAGTGAAGAAGAGAGGTGGAGTAGCTCTGAAAATCAAGCAGAATCACTTGAAGAAAAGCATCAAGAGGTGGTGGTCAGCCATGTTCCCATCGTATCATCGTTCAACGATCGTATTCGACCTCTTCTTGATGCAGTTGACAAGCTCAGGCATCTCCAGGTCATGAAAGAAGGCATTCAACTCCCCACCATTGTTGTTGTCGGCGATCAGTCTTCCGGGAAATCCAGTGTTCTTGAATCACTAGCTGGTATCAGCCTCCCTCGTGGCCAGGGAATCTGCACCAGAGTGCCTCTCATAATGAGGTTGCAGCACCACACAGCTCCGGAACCAGAGCTTTCCTTGGAGTTCAGTGGCAAAACAGTACCTACCAGTGAGGCTGAAATCGCCGACGCCATAACTCTTGCCACTGATGAGATTGCAGGCAGTGGTAAGGGCATATCAAACACACCATTGACCTTGGTCGTCAAAAAGAAGGGCGTTCCGGATCTTACAATGGTGGATCTCCCTGGAATCACCAGAGTTCCTGTCCACGGCCAGCCTGAAAACATCTATGAGCAGATAGCGGATATCATTATGGAGTACATAAGGCCTGAAGAGAGTATCATCCTTAATGTTTTATCTGCAACTGTTGATTTTACCACCTGTGAATCTATTAGGATGTCACAGAAAGTGGATAAGAATGGAGAGAGGACTCTCGCTGTGGTCACCAAAGCAGACAGGGCTCCGGAAGGACTGCTCGAGAAGGTCACGGCTGATGATGTGAATATAGGTCTCGGCTATGTCTGTGTGAGAAATCGTATCGGTGATGAATCTTACAAGGAAGCTCGCAAGGTGGAAGCTGACTTGTTTGAAACAAATTCTCTTCTATCCAAGATTGATAAATCCATGGTGGGAATCCCAGTTTTGGCTCAAAAACTGGTCCATATTCAAGCAACTATTATAGCAAGATGCTTGCCGGAGATAGTGAGGAAGATCAACGAGAAGCTGAACGCAAGTATCTCGGAGCTGAAAAGGATGCCTAAGACTTTGTCCACAGTTGGTGAAGCCCTGGCAACTTTCATGGGCATAGTCGGATCCGCCAAAGAGTCGCTGAACAAGATCATTGTAAGAGGAGAATATGATGAGTATCTAGACGATCAAAATATGCATTGCGCTGCCAGATTGGTTGAAATGCTCAACCAATACTCAGGTGAACTTCACAGGTTCTCTGCAGATGACCTTACTGGGAACTTTATGATGAGGGAGATTCAGGTTTTGGAGGAAGCCAAAGGGATTGAATTGCCAAATTTCCTTCCCCGCACTGCCTTCCTTGCTATTCTGCAGAAGAAGGTCGAAGAGGTATCACACATACCAGTTGACTTTGTTGAAAAAGTATGGACTTACATTGAGGGTGTGATCATGTCTGTTTTGATGCATGGCTCCGAAAACTACTACCAGCTTCAGCTATGCACTCGGCGAGCAGGCTATAATCTGATGGAAAAAATGAAGGAGCGTTCTAGAAATTGGGTAACAGAGATTGTTCAAATGGAGAAGCTGACAGATTATACAAGTGATCCTGCATACCTTAATGACTGGAACAAGCTCATGGCTCAACAGCAGGAATTCATGGATGCCCTGGAAAATAGGTACCCTACTGCATTCCAGATCGAAGGTCTGGGAGAGGTTGCAATTGAAGGTCTGAGGGCGTACGAGAAGCCAGTTTTGCTTCAAGCTTTCGACTTGAAAATGAGGATGACTGCTTATTGGAAAATTGTTTTGAGGAGGCTGGTTGATTCTATGGCTCTGCATTTGCAGTTCTGTGCTCGAAATCTCGTGAACAAGGAAATGGAAGAGGAGATCGTCAAGGAGCTTGTCGGTAAGCACGATGGGGCGATAGAAGGAATGCTAGAGGAATCTCCAGCTGTAGCTGCTAAACGCGAGAAGCTGAATGTGAGCATCAAGTTACTGAGCGAGTCCAAGAATGTCCTGGCAAACATCATGGACAGAATTGCTACAAATGTCTAGTTGAAGAATGTTTGTCTGTCTATCTATCCATGGACAAAATTGCAAACATCATGGACAAAATTGCTACAAATTGCTATATATATATATATATATATTTTTATGTAGATTTTGTTTTTTATTTTTATGTATATTTTTTGTTTTGGGCTGGATTGCCCAGAAAATTGTGGGCTGGTTTCCACAATTTTAATTTAATATAAAAAAATTAAAAAAAAAATCCAAAATATTCTTGAAATGCAGGGGACACCTTCTAAATGTGACTTGGTTATCTTGTTCAAAACCCGATTTAGGCCCTTTTTTTATACAACTCCATATGAAATTGTGATATTCACAACAATGAACCATCATTAAACCCATATGATTATTCTTTAGTATGGAACCATTTGAGATATCTAAATTAAATTGTTTTATCCGTTAGGTAGGTTTAGATTAATTGGTTGAGATTTGGAGCAACAAATTCAACAGAGCTAGAAGAAGTCATTTGAGAAAAAGTCAAAGGGTTAGTATTTTCGTCAATAAAAAACTCTAATACCATGAAAGTATTTAGAAATAGTAAGACACTTATCTTGTATTTTGTTGTAGTTAGAATTATATTTTTCAAATATAAAATAATCTTAACCGCGAGATTTTTTTCATAATACTATAAATTTGGGAAAAATAATAGTTCTCAATAGAGCTTTGTAAAGTGTGAGTTTCTAATAAAATACATAAATTTTAAATTGATATGAATTTATTTGTTTAATAGGTTGTAACGAAAAATTGAATGATTTTTTTTTTCAAAAAACTAATGTTAAGTAATACAAATTTGAAAAAAAAAGATAAAAAATTAAAGATAACATTAAGCCACAAAAATTTTCAAAATAATTAAAGGAATTAAAACCAAACCAAAAATTAAAAGAATAAGGTTCAAAATAAAAAATAAAATATATTATCAATTTCAATTATTAGACAAAATTGAAACAAATCATAACTTTGATATTGAAAAAACTCAATGAATTAAAAACAAACTAAAAATTAAAAGTATAAGAGCCAAAATAAAATATATGATTAACTTTAATTAAATTACAAAGTTGAAACAAATGAAACTTCTATAGAAGGCATAAGAATGAAAAAAATCAAAAGAAAAGGACCAAAATGCACAAATCATAAACAAAAAGGATTTGTAAGCAGTTCCAGTGCCGAAGAAAGAAAAGGCAAGGAAAAAAACAATCGACAACCATTATATGACACACACATCCCTACAATTTCAGTCCCATTTTAAATAGGAACATTAGGGGTGAACAAAAAAAATAAAAAAATTGAAAAAACCGAAATCATTTCACCAAGACAAACCAAATGATTAAAAAAACCGATTATATATATATAAAAAAGAAGCTTTTGGTCTAGTTTTTAAGGAAAAACCGATAAACCAAACCAAACCGGTTTAAAATAAAAACAATATATTATAATTTTTTTATTCTTCCGGTCCAGTTCAATTTTTTTTGCTTGCTTCCATTTTGATTAAATGGGGGAAGGAAGAACTTGGTAAAAGTTTAAAAAAGGATAAAAAACCAAAATTGAACTGAAATTGGTCGGTTTTAACCGAGTCACATTGATTTTTTTTTATTTGGTTGTTTTTATTGATAAAAACTAAACCAAATAAAAAATGATCACCCATAATGAACATCATAATTAAACCACTATTATGATTTCTAACACCGCTATTGTTTTTTAATATCAATAAAATATCATTATATTATTATCATTATGAAAATAATTATTATAATCATTTTTTTTATTATTGGTATTCTTAATATTATTTTATGAGTTATTGTTATTATTATCACTATAGCCATAATTATTAACACCATAAGCGCCACAACTATTAAAAAAAATTATTATTATTACCATCATTTTTTTTAGTAACATCACTATTATTATCATGATTATAACAACTAAAATTGTCATTACTATTAATGCTTAAATAATGAAAATTATTAAATTTTCCCGAAGAATAAAAATCCAAAAACTTTAACAAAAGAGCAAGTAAGAAAAAAATAATTAAAAATCACTAAAATTGTTATTAATATTGTGTAAAAAATAAAAACCATAAATTACATCAAATAAGAAAAATCAAAAACTTTAATAAAAGAAAAAAACAATAAAAAATTAAAAAACCAAAATAAATATTATTAGCATGAGAAAATCATTTGATTTGAAGAACAAATAAAAAAACTAAAAAAAAATAACAAAGGGTAAAAAAGAAATATCAATGTTAAAATAATCATCATCATAAAATAAAATTTTAAGACTGAATTAAATAAAACCACAACACAAGAAAAAATGATAAAAACTAAAAACTAAATCTAAGAGTAACGATACATAAATATGAAAAAAAATATGGATTGCCCTAAAAGGACTGGAAAAATTGAAGGAATCAAAACCAACTAAAAAATTAAAAGAATAAGGACCGAAATAAAAAAATATAAGATCATATTTAATTGAAGTACAAAAATGAAACAAATCAAAACTCTGATATCGAAAAAATTAAAGAAATTAAAAACAAACCAAAAATTAAAAGAATAAAGGCCTAAATTAAAAATAAAATATATGATCAAAAGAATTGTTATTCATCAAACACCCAACGGAGCCCGTCATAATAACGAAAAAATGCACAGGAAAATTCCCATAACACCAACTCTTCACTTTTGTATTTTTTGAGGGTACATTTGTTTTTTTACTGTTCATCAAACTGGAAAACACCAACAATTACCTCACCTCTCATTTTTTTGTCTCATTTAAGGGTTAAATAGTATTTAACTGTTCATGAACATATCTAAAATACCCTTGCCCGACCAATGATTTTTTGTCGGATTACTGGGGCAAAACCCGGAAAAGACACAAAACTCCTAAACAATTATTTAATAACAATGATAGTATTGTCAACAATAATCAGAATATTGATTATTTACTATAATGATTATAATAATAATTATAATATTTATGACAATTTTACAATCATGATAATAACAGTGAGATAATATTGATGGATTGTTTGCTTGCAAAACAATCATTAACGTAATAGAATAAATCTTAACTTTGGATATTTAATTATTGATTTAATATAGAACAAGACTTGTTGTTCATTTTGGGATGAGAAGCTTATTCAAATATATATATATATATATATATATATATATATATATATATATATATATATATATCTCAAATTCTAGATTTACAAAAGTTGAATCTAACGCCATGAAAATTGAGTAAATAAATATTATACGATATGAACACACTTTGATAATAGAATAGGCCCAACACTTGTGCACAAGCATTACAAATTATTATTATTAAAAAGAAATAAATTAAAAAACAATATATAACGAATGAAGTGCTTATTTGATAATGTGAGGTTAAAGGTGAGGTTTGAGTGAAATAAGGTTGTTTGTTGTTTGGTTACACATGAACCACAAGGTATCAAATTGAGTTTTGACCACGGGTTGCAAAAAAGCATATGTGAGCTGCTTTGCTGCGTCTCAACACTCTTCTCCACATATCCTTTCCCCCTCTCTTCTTGTTTTTTCGGGTCTATCTATGCCTTTAAAGTTTATTAATTACATTATATTATCATGCTTATTAAATCTACAATATTTAAAAAATATATATATATAAATATGTATATGCGTATGTATATCTTTTAAATTAATTTTACAAGATGATATCAATATGAAAAGCATGGTAACCAAACACACAAAATTATTTTTCATTAAACCTCAAACCCAACCATTGTTTTAACCAAACACTTCAATTTCTGTTATGAACCTCACTAAATGTGCTTCTTATACAATTATTTTTTTAACCTCAACTACAATAACAATCACAACACCAAACAGATCAAAAGCAAACAAGAAAAGAAATAGTAAAACAAGGTACTCTCTTGTGGCCATATGTTAGTCGGCATATGCATTTGCATCCAATTCTTGTGCTAGGTGTTAGGTGAGGTGAGGTGCATTCTCGAAGATTTTATCAATCCTTCAATTATTCACTCAATCCCTTACTTTCTCACTTGGTGACTATTTGATAACGTAGTCAATTAAAGTTACATTTAAAAGTGTTTTTTTTTTTGTTAAGAAATATATTAAATAATTTTTTTTTATTTTAAAAAAATATTTTTGATACCAACATATCAAAATGATCTAAAAACACCAAAAAATCAATTTGAAATAAAAATAAAATATTTTTTTTGAAAGTGCTTTTAAAATGTAGCGTCAAACACTCTGATCATTAACGATGAATAATTGTATATAAACCTATAATATACATTGTTTTTTTTTTTAATTTCTTACGAGTATTTAATGAAAATAAAATATATGTTCTTTGAATTGTTAAGTTCTTACACAATTTTTTCAAATAATTATTTTTATTTTATTTTCACATACAATCACACAAATTGAGCCCTCAATCATTAAGCATAGACTTCATTGGACCAAAGCTATTTATTTCGGCCATAACTTCCAAGAGAAGGAGAGCAATCCATGCCATGGCACTTCGTTGCAACCTCGTACACGGAAAGAACACGCATTGCAAGGAGTGCAATTCATGCGATGGATCAGTGACTTTTTTTAACTTTTGCTGATCGAACAAGACGGGGAAGAACTGGTCTTAAATTTATATGCTTTTTACAAGGTGGTCCTTCATCTTTCAATTCTGCAATTTGACCCTCATTCAACTTTAATCTTCAAATTAATTCCAATCGAACCCCTGATTGCACCAATTTGGCATTTCTAAATTTCAATTATGTTCATACTCTTTCAATCTTTGTTAATTCTTCCGAATTAGGCCTCTATTTGTTTTTAAAAAGTATTTGAAGAGGTTACTTGGAATTGTGTTTCAGCATGTTTTTTTGTATGAGTCCATGTTTGGTATTGCGTTTCATAATCATTTTTAAGAATTTAATTTTTGTTTTAATTTTTTTTTTATTTTTAAATTATTTTTATATATTGATGTCAAAAATTATTTTTAAAAATAAAAAACAACTGCAACCATACTCCCAAACAATCACTTAGAGGTGTTTCATACTGCATTTAAAAAGCATTTATGAAAAAAATTGAATTGAATTTATTTTATATTTATATTTATTTATTACTTTAAATTTTAAAAATAGTGTTTTTAGATCATTTTCATCTATTGATGTAAAAAACTAGATAGAATTTTTTCTTTGGGAATAATTCTCTAACACCTTTTAAAATAAATCAAATATATCAAAATAAAAATATCTTAAAATACATGAATTTTGATTTATTGTCGAAAATTTTAATAAAATCATTTTGATATTAAATTTGTATATTTTTAACTAAATTAAATATTTGTTTGACACTATATTTCAAATGAGTTTTTAAAATAACTTGAAAGTTTTATTTTTTTTATTTTAAATTAATTTTTTTATAGTTTAAATAATTTTAATGTGATAATGGTTAAAATAATTTTTAAAAATAAAAAATATTATTATAATAAATTTACAAAAAAAAAAACATTTTAATCAAACTTTCTAATAGATACTGCCAGTAGTGTGTTCACATAGATACTACCAGTACCAGTAGTGTGTTCACAATGACCTGCAAAGGAGTGCATTCATACATTGACACTTCTTCGTTTCAAACATGGACCAGTGACTTGTTTGAACTTTTGGTGACCGTACAGGGCGGGAAAGAGCACGCAGGGCCACTCATCATTTATTAGAAGGAACCATCCTCGTACTCTACAAGAAGTCATCCCCTTGCTGGTTAAGTTTCACAAACGATTCTCCTTGTGGAAAAGACTGTCAATCTCTAGTCGTCGCAGAAAGAAAGGTTACACTGTCCACACTGTTTCACCCTGCTCCCTTTAAATGCTCACCTTCCCCTCCTCATTTTGTGGAAAAGGCTGTCAATCTCTAGTCGATCGTCGCAGAAAGAAAGATTACAGTGTCCACGCTGTTTCACCCTGCTCCCTTTAAATGCTCACCTTCCCCTCCTCATTTCAAGCACAGCAAACTCAGAACAGCAAGCGATTATTTGAACTCTCTCTCTCTCTCTCTCTCTCAACAAAATGAGTGTTGCCCTTAAGCATTGTGGTTCAGTGAGTGAAGAAGAAAGGTGGAGTAGCTCTGAAAATCAAGCCGAATCACTTGAAGAAAAGCATCAAGAGGTGGTGGTCAGCCATGTTCCCATCGTATCATCGTTCAACGATCGTATTCGACCTCTTCTTGATGCAGTTGACAAGCTCAGGCATCTCCAGGTCATGAAAGAAGGCATTCAACTCCCCACCATTGTTGTTGTCGGCGATCAGTCTTCCGGGAAATCCAGTGTTCTTGAATCTCTAGCTGGTATCAGCCTCCCTCGTGGCCAGGGAATCTGCACCAGAGTGCCTCTCATAATGAGGTTGCAGCACCACACAGCTCCGGAACCAGAGCTTTCCTTGGAGTTCAGTGGCAAAACAGTACCTGCCAGTGAGGCCGAAATCGCCGAGGCCATAACTCTTGCCACTGATGAGATTGCAGGCAGTGGTAAGGGCATATCAAACACACCATTGACCTTGGTCGTCAAAAAGAAGGGCGTTCCGGATCTTACAATGGTTGATCTCCCTGGAATCACCAGAGTTCCTGTCCACGGCCAGCCTGAAAACATCTATGAGCAGATAGCGGATATCATTATGGAGTACATAAGGCCTGAAGAGAGTATCATCCTTAATGTTTTATCTGCAACTGTTGATTTTACCACCTGTGAATCTATCAGGATGTCACAGAAAGTGGATAAGAATGGCGACAGGACTCTCGCTGTGGTCACCAAAGCAGACAGGGCTCCGGAAGGACTGCTCGAGAAGGTCACGGCTGATGATGTGAATATAGGTCTCGGCTATGTCTGTGTGAGAAATCGTATCGGTGATGAATCTTACAAGGAAGCTCGCAAGGTGGAAACTGACTTGTTTGAAACGCATTCTCTTCTATCCAAGATTGATAAATCCATGGTGGGAATCCCAGTTTTGGCTCAAAAACTGGTTCATATTCAAGCAACCATTATAGCAAGATGCTTGCCAGAGATAGTGAGGAAGATTAATGAGAAGCTGAACGCAAGTATCTCGGAGCTGAAAAGGATGCCTAAGACTTTGTCCACAGTTGGTGAAGCCCTGGCAACTTTCATGGGCATAGTCGGATCCGCCAAAGAGTCGCTGAACAAGATCATTGTAAGAGGAGAATATGATGAGTATCTAGACGATCAAAATATGCATGGCGCTGCCAGATTGGCTGAAATGCTCAACCAATACTCAGGTGAACTTCATGAGTTCTCTGAAGATGACCTTACTGCGAACTTTATGAGGAGTGAGATTCAGATTTTGGAGGAATCCAAAGGGATTCAATTGCCAAATTTCCTTCCCCGCACTGCCTTCCTCGCTATTCTGCAGAAAAAGGTTGAAAAGGTATCACACATACCAGTTGACTTTGCTGAAAAAGTATGGACTTACATTGAGGGTGTGATCATGTCTGTTTTGATGCATCGCTCCGAAAACTACCACCAGCTTCAGCTATCCACTCGGCGAGAAGTCTATAATCTGATGGAAAAAATGAAGGAGCGTTCTAGAAATTGGGTAACAGAGATTGTTCAAATGGAGAAGCTGACAGATTATACAAGTGATCCTGCATACCTTAATGACTGGAACGGGCTCATGGCTCAACAGCAGAAATTCATGGATGCCCTGGAAAATAGGTTCGCTACTGCATTCCAGATCGAAGGCCTGGGACAGGTTGCAATTGCAGGTCTGAGGGCGTACGAGAAGCCAGTTTTGCTTCAAGCTTTCGACTTGAAAATGAGGATGACTGCTTATTGGAAAATTGTTTTGAGGAGGCTGGTTGATTCTATGGCTCTGCATTTGCAGTTCTGTGCTCGAAATCTTGTGAACAAGGAAATGGAAGAGGAGATCGTCAAGGAGCTTGTCGGTAAGCACGATGGTGCGATAGAAGGAATGGTAGAGGAATCTCCAGCTATAGCTGCTAAACGCGAGAAGCTTAATGTGAGCATCAAGGTATTGAGCGAGTCCAAGAATGTCCTGGCAAACATCATGGACAAAATTGCTACAAATGTCTAGTTTGAGAATGTTTGTCTGATATCTATCTATCCATGCTTGTTAGGAATTTATTTCCTTGTTTCTAGTATCGATGGCATCAAGGAGTTTGTGTCAATCTGTCTTGTTCTAATATTAGTACGAAGATGTTTGTTGTTTATGATTTTGGTTTGCTAAATTCCCAGCAGCTTTTTGACCATTGATAATTTGATATCCGTGTCAATACCGTTCCGGTCACCGTTCTGATTTTTCGATTGGAACGGAACGTTCCGGTTTCGAAGCGTTCTGATGTGCCGTTTCGGTGTCGTACTGTTCATATATAATTAATTATATATATATATATATGAAAAAAATAAAATATTAATTTAACAAGCATAATTAAAATTTGAATTCTTTTTTATTTAAAATATTTTGGTATTTTTAAATTTTTTTGATGTATAGATGTCAAAAATAATTTTTAAAAATAAAAAAAATTTGATTTTAAACCCGGAACGGAACCGAGGCGTTCTGGCCGGAATTTCCAGAACGGACCGGAATTAAAATCGGGAAAAAAACGAAGCTGTTTTGTCCCGGTTTTATAAATGAAACGGGACGTTCCGGCCATTCCGGCCGGAACGGGACGAATTTGATATCTCTGATCCGCGCTGCACTTTGAAAGGGACAAAATAGTAATTATGTTATTATAATTCGTAATTGGTAATTTGGTATAGTATGAACCCCAAATGTTATAGCTTTTTTTTTTTAATAGAGATTAGTAAACATTAAAAAGAATTTTTAACAATAAACGAAGATTGAACTGGGATTTTATATGTAATTGATATAGATAATACCATAAGATCTCACCATGTGTCATGCTATTTAATATATGTTTCTAATTATGCGTCAATATATTTGGAAAATAAAAGGAAAATAAAAGAAACTAGAAACATTGTAAGTGTAGAAAAATTAGGAACCAGAAACGATAAAACTGGCAATGTAGATTGATGAGATGATTTGATGTAAAGCCTGTAAGGAGGCAAAGAAACTTGCAGGCCATTTTGTCTCAAAATCCTAGCATGATCTGTCTAAATCCCGTATCTTCTCTCCCTCTCCCTCTTTTCATGGTTGATGGATGGATGGGATGGATGGATGGATGGATGGTTTAAATAATCATTTCCTTACGTCCAATTCGGCATGGCGTCATAATCCAATGGAAGACTCAAAAACCCAGTTCGCTTGGAAGGATGAGTTTTTAAAATAGCATATGAAAATTCAACAAACAATTATAATTAATATAATTGTTTCTATTACTAATGATATTTTCAATGTTATTTCATGAGTTATTGTTATTATTTATTACTACTATAATCATAATTATCAATATCATACTCACCGCATCTATTACAATAAATTATTATTGTAATCATTATTATCACTAGTAACATCATTATTATTATTATGATTATAACAGTTTAGTTACTATTACCGTCTAAACTCTCAAAATTATTAAATTATCTCGAAAATTAAAAAAAAAAACCAATTTTTTAACAAAAAAGCAAGTATTTAAAAAAAAAAAACAATCACTAAAATTATTATCATTATTATTGTTGCTTGAATAATAAAAATCATAAAATAATCTTCAAAACAAAAATTTAGCAAAAGAGCAAATAAAAACAACAATAAAAATGACAAACCAAGATAAATATTATTAGCATAAAAAAATAACAAAATATATGATCGTACAAAATTGAAACAAATCAAAACCGTGATACAAAAAAATTAATAGAATTAAAACCAAGCTAAAAATTAAAAGAATAACAGCTGAAATAAAAAATAAAATATATGATCAATTTCAATTGAAGGATAAAATTGAAACAAACCAAAACTTCTATATAACAAATCAAGATGAAAAAAGAAAGAAAAAGACCAAGGATTGAAATGCACCAACCTTAAACAAAGAGGACTTGTATATATTTTTGGCTGCAGGAGAGAGAAAATGGGAAAAAATAGCAACTGATCGTCGACAAGCCTTTGACCGCCATGAGCCGACATATGCACTACCATGTTGAAGAGGACATGACGACACATCCATTGAGATGACGGTTGGATGTTTTTAGCCACCGCATAACACCACGTGCGCCGTCTGTACAGCACGAACGGAAGAAAACCATCGGCGTGTAAGGAAGACGCGCCAACACTTTTTTTAAAAAATATTAAAAATATAAAATTACCTAAACATGCTCCGGAGCCCGTCGTAATAACAGAAAAAATGCATATGAGAATACCAAAATACCCCCTACGCCAACTCTTCATTTTTGTCTTTCTCGAGGGCACATTACTGTCTTTACTGTTCATCATCAAACTGGAAAAACCAACAATACCTCACCGCAACTCTTTTTTTATTATCTTATTTAAGGATAAAAAAGTTATTTAATTGTTCATAAACAGATCGAAGTATCCTTACCCAACCAACAATTTTTTGTCTGATTACAGGGCAAAACAATAGTTTTACGGTGCAAAAAACTTGAAAAGGACAGAAACACCTCGAACAATTATTTAATGACACCAGGTGAAGTGGGAAAGTTGAGAACACCCTCAGAACTGACAATAATAAAGAAAGGAGCGTGTGTGGCTAAAGGCGATATGTTAGAAACCCTTCTTCCTACTAATAAAGGCAGTAAGAACTGTAACCGCCCTGCAAGGAAGATCCTCCTCCTCCTCCTCCTCTTGGAAGTTCTTTTTATTCTCTTTTTGGCAGCGACGCTGCTGATGTTCTTACTGGTCGTTGATGCTATATCCATTGACGAGGTTCTTCCATATCGTTGTTTGACGTTTGTAATTTGTCTCTCAATTATTAAAGTGTTTTTAAATAAATCTTGAATCCCAGGAATCTTCGGATCCTTAAACAGGAAACTACCTGGTGACAGTTGAAACCTTAAGCTATTCAACGATGCCTTCTCTTTTACGGAGATCATAAAACGGCACGAATTTACAAAATCATGAACAGCAGGAGAAGTGCTCTGACCGGCTAGTTAATTATATAATCAACATTTTTTTTTTATTCAAGGTCAACAAATCTTGAGCTATACAACAGAGAAGTCCTCTCAATACGTAATTATAACTTTTTTAAAAAATAAAATTTAATAAGACTCGGATTTAATTGATTTACAATCTTTAATAAACTAAATTACTGTTCAGAGTCTGATTAATGTTGTTTTTTAAAATATTTTTTGTTCAGAAATACATCAAAATAATTTTTTTTATTTTTTAAAAATTATTTTCAACATCAGTTCATGAAAATAATATAAAAACTCCAATTTTTTTAATTTAAAATGAAAATTAAAAAATATAATTTTTTTCAAAAACGTTTTTGAAATACAATGCGGTGTAAGTAATTATGCTGCTGACCCAACCCAATAAATTGTTGTTAAATTATTATTTTATATTTAATTGGAAAAAAAAAAAGAGAAGCTCTTTAACTTATTAGATCATTAAAATCGTATTATTATATTTACAAATCATTTTAATTTAGAAATTTAGACTATTAAATGATATTCTAGAAATAATCTTATATTAACTCCCTGCATCACTTACATCTGCCAAGTTCTAGTTCTTAGTAAATTAGTTATAAAGTTTGATAGAATTAAAATGAATTAATTTGCAAGATAAATACGAGACAAATTAATTATGCCAAGAATTATGTGCGATAAAAAAAGGAAGAAGAATATTAGAATCTTCATTCTAAAAAATCCCATTGTGCTGCTGTCGAAAGTCAAGGAAATCTTATCCTGGAATAAATAATAAAGAATAAAGAAAAAAGAAAAAGAAGACTCATTCTTATCAGCTCGTGTTGTTAAAAGTAAAAGAAACCTTATCCTATAAGTTAAGCAGCATGAAGAACGTATTTTTTTATTACATGTTGTTTTTTAAATAATATTTTTTTAAAAATATATTACAAAAATATTCTTTTTTATTTATTTAAAATAATATAGATTAATTTTTTAAAAATAAAAAATACTTTTCAAAACACATTTCAAAACAACTAGTCCAGAAATTATTGTTGACCCAAAATCAGTGAAAAATCTAAATAGTAAAGCCATTTCCTTTTGGTTACAAGGAACGTTCATAAAATTGAGCTTATGGATAGAAATACAGCACGTGGACTTTGATCATGCTTTGTGTTGGCTAAACTAAACTAGAGAATAAAGAAAATCAAATCGTTCGCGCGGTCCTCAAATGCTGATAATTGCTTAATGCTAAGTTCATCCCTTTACTCTTGTTTTCTCATCAATTAAGTCCCTTCATCACTAAAATTATATTATTTCCCCTTAGTTACTCCAATCGTAGACTTCCATTTAGGATTTATCCCGGTTATTATTAAATTTCAACTAAAACATATACATTTTGTAAAATAAGTATACTATTGAATATTGCATTGACTGTAGAGATATGTTTTAAAGGGGATCATAACTGCGCTGGTTATTGGGGGACTGCTGTGAAAGGACCAAACATATAAGGATGGAATTAATAAAAATAAAAGTAAGAGCATCATAATATAAAGTCAACGAGAGAAAAGGAATGAAATATATGTGTGCCACAGGTAAACCCATTGCGTGCTGCCGTGATGGTTGATTGCCAACAGAAATTGAGGCAAGCTTGACTTTCAAAGCCAATCTGGACGTAAGAATTTCCTTTTGACACTCATCTTGTATGAAGTTTCGGAGGACCGTGCATGGGAGGTAATGCTCATAAGCCGTATAAAAACCCACGAGATCGTTAATTTCCTGTACAACATCAGCAAACATAAACAAACATGTCTTACCACCAACCCAGCATGTCATGTAATTGCTCGAGTTCGAGTTCGAGGTCGAGGTCGATGTCGAGCTCGAGCTCGAATTTCGACGAGTATCAATGGGTCATTAACGTCGGACGAGCACTCGAGAAGGAGCTCGGAGATGACGGCGATGGTGAAGATGAAAGCCCGGTGAGCATTTTTGCCGTCCCAAAAACCCTAATGTCTTCCAATCCCGACTACTATACTCCACAACAGCTTTCGCTTGGTCCATACCATTACCGGCGAGCAGATCTTCACGAGATGGAGAGATATAAGCTGTCAGCAGCAAAGAAACTGCAGAATCGACTTGATAGCCACAGATTTGAAAATCTTGTCGAGGAACTGATAAAGCTTGAACCAAAGATTAGGGCATGCTACCACAGGTACTTAGATTTTAATGCTGAAACGCTAGCGTGGATGATGGCCTTGGATGTTTCGTTCTTGCTGGAGTTTCTTCAGATTTACTCTGTCAAGGAAACTAAATTGTTATCGAGGGTCCCGTCAAGAATGTCTCATTTGCTTGATTATTCGAAGAATAAATCTGCTCATCACGCTATTCTCAGAGATATGGTGATGCTCGAGAATCAGGTTCCGCAATTTATATTGAGAAAGGTGCTAGAATTTCAATACTTGTCGGCTGAATTAGCTGATGACATACTGCTGTCCATGGTTATAGGATTAGCTAAGGAGCTCTCTCCTTTCAAGATGATCGAGCTGCCAAAAACTAAGAAAATCCTGGAGCAGTCCCACTTGCTAGACTTCTTGTATGACATTATCGTGCCCAAGGTGGATGAATCGATCGAGATAGTGCTCGAAGAAGCTGCAGATCAAATCGGGAGAGATCACCAGCAAGAAGAAGGAGAAGGAGCTGGGGTAGATTCAGGCTACGTCGAACAAATCCTGACCGTGACTTGGAACGTGGTTTCACAACTAAAGATAGCCCCGGTACGTATCCTCAAGAACATTTCATCATCTGTGACGAGCAGGGTGAGCCTGTCCTGGACAATCCTGTCTAGCCTGAAAAATCCTGACGACCCTGAAACGAAGGAGTCCAGTACAGGAACTGACAAGCCACCATTGGCAGAAGAAATCACAATCCCCTCAGTCACCCAGCTCTCAAACCGCGGCGTTTCGTTCATCCCTACCACAGGTAACATCTCAACCATTGCTTTCAACAAAGAGAAGGCTGCGCTTTACCTGCCCACAATCAGTTTAGATTTAAACAGCGAGGTGATGTTCAGAAACCTGGTAGCATATGAAATGTCGAATTCATCAGGGCCCTTGATTTTCACTCGGTACATAGAATTGATGAATGGGATCATCGACACGGAGGAGGATGTGAGGCTGCTCAGAGAAAGAGGCGTCATTTTGAACCGTTTGAAGAGCGACGAGGACGTGGCCACCATGTTGAACGGGATGAGCGACTGCAACTGTAGGTGCGTTCGAATGACGAAAGCTCAGTTCCTGGATAAGGTGATTGAGGACGTGAACAAGTACTATGATAGTCTATGGATGGTGAAATTAAAGAAATTCATGAAGCGGTCTGTGTTCTGTTCATGGCAGTATCTCACCTTGTTGGCCGCCGTTTTGCTCTTTCTCTTGATGGCCATGGAAGTGTTTTGCTCGTTCTATCAATGCGTTCGCATCTTTCACGTCGATATTTTCAACAGTACTAGCTAGCTGATCGACGATTATGATCCACGGATCTCTCTCTCTCTCTCTGCATATATTTTGTATACAGTTCTATTTTTTTGTCCTTGTTATTAATTCATTTTTTCAATTGTATATTCATTTGTATTATTTTAACATCAAAATGTTGATAATTGTAATCATTTGAATTCTTTTTTTTTTAAGTTCTTACGAGTCATAAACCCGTGCTCCGCTGATAGAAATGAATTTTTTTGTCTAGTTTTAACATATATAATCTTTTATTTTGTATTTCAGTTTTTTTATTTATTTAGTTTCAATCTCTTGATTTTTTCGGTTCTTCTAAAATAGTTCTTAATTTTTTGTTTGTATCCATACACCTTTGCTATTAGTTTAAATTTTTAATTTTATTTGTATTAAATAAAGTTCATGTTAAAAAACATAATAAGTTTAGATTTTGTGGTATAAAATGAGAGTGAAACTAAGGTTATTTTGTATTTGTATATTATAAAAAAAAAACATGTACAATATCTTTAATAGCCCCAGATTTAACTGTTGATTTTTGTCTTATTAGAGAATATTATGGTTATTTTACTGTACCCATAAACATAAAAAATATAAAATACCCCTGGACCCATGGCTAAAATCATTGCTCACCGAGGGATAAAATAGTAATTTTACCATTACAATACACAATTAAATCTGGGGATCAGTCGTGGTGCGCGTAAACTGGCACAGACACCACAGTTATAAAACAAAATGCATAAGTGGTCGGACACCCCGGTTAAATATATATATAAGTGGTAAGAAAAAATGTAGAAAAAGTGGGTGAGGGGATTAGTCGTGGCCACATAAGCTAGCTCGAACAACCCGGTTATCTAAAAAAACAAAAACAAAAAATGTATAGGGGGGGGGGGGGGGGGTGTAAAAAGCAAAATGGTTCCGGGGTTTATTCATGGTGCACGTAAACTAGTTTGGACACCCCGATTATAAAAAAAATGTATAAGTGAAAAAATAGAAAAAAACTGCATCAGCGAGAGAGCACTGTAGCAATCAGCAGTGTTATGTGAGGAGAGCTACAGTGTTGTCCCCACACCATTTCAAAAAAAAAATGGGTCTGAGGATTAGTCGTTGTGCATTTAAGCTGAGCGAGGCACCCTGGTTATCAAAAAAAATGTATAAGGGGGGAAAATGTAAAAACAAAATGGATATGGGGATTAGTCATGGTGCGCGTAAGCTGGCCCGAACAACCTGTTTATCAAAATATATATATATATATATATATATATATATATATATATATATATATATATAAGTGGGGAAAAAAGGAAAGAAAATGTAAAAATAAAAAATGGATCCGGGGATTAGCTGTAGTGGGTGTAAGGTGGTCTGGACGCTCTGATTATAAAAAAAACAAAAAAAAATATAAGTGGGAAAACAAAAGTTTTGTAAAAAAAATTGGGTCCGAGAATTAGTCGTGGTCCATATAGGTTGGCCCGGACAACTCGTTTATCAAAAAAAAAAGTATAAGTGGGGAAAAAAAGAAAGAAAATGTAAAAATAAAAAATGGGTCTTGTGATTAGTTGTGGTGCGTGTAAATTGGTCGGTACAACCCAGTTATTAAAAAATATATGTGAAAAAAACAGGAAAAAAAAGTGTGATAGAAGGTCATGGGCCAGGGGTCGAACCCGCCACTTTCAAAGAGGAATCAACAGTATCCACTGAGCTACAAACACTTTTACATATACTAAAGGTTAACTCTTATCCTAGTATTATATTAACTATTCCAATCCGTGTAATTGAAGGTCATGCGCAAGATTTCGAACCCACCACTTTCAAAGACGAATCAACAACTCTATCCACTAAGCTACAGGCACTTTTGCGTATACTAAAGGTTAACTCTTATCCTAGTATTATATTAATTATTTCAATCTACAATGTTTCTGAGTCTAGATGAACAGTGAAAATCACTATTTATTTATTGTTCAACTGGCCGATCTCTTTTAGCTATATGCTATTTTTTTATTATTATTTACCATCACTCATAATTTAAATATTAATAATTGCTAAAGCTTATGTCAAATATGTGTGTGTGTGTATGTTTATTTAAAAGTGTTATTAAAGTTGTTTTTTAAAGTGTTTTTAGTTTAAAATATTAAAATAATATTTTTTATATTTGTTTTATTTTTTTATATATATTAATACTTTAAAATGATTTAAAAATAATAATATAAATAAATAAAATAAAAATAATTTATTTTATTTTTAAAAACACGTTTAAAATAAGTATCAACACGTAACAGATAAGAAAAACAAGTCATAAAAAATACTTAAAAACTAGAACCAACGTTTAATGATAAAGAAACGTGTCAAAAGACTCAAAACAATCCCAACAGCAGATTAGAGAAAGACGTGGAAGCAAAACTCTTGAAAGCTAATTTGATTACGACACGAACCTAGAAACTATTATTTAAATATGTTGTCAACAATACCAATATAAGAGTAGCAACAGTAGGATTTAAGGGGAAAATCTTATTCTTTTGTATAGTTCATAAATATCAACAACATCAACAATAAAATCAATCAATGCCATAAGATTATGTATCTGTTTGAGAATGTAATTAAATTTGTTTTTTAAAATATTTTTTATTCAGAAATAAATTAAAATGATATTTTTTTTTATTTTTTAAAAATTATCTTTGATATTATCATGTCAAAATGATTTTAAAACATTAATTTTTATAATTTAAAATAAAAAATATATATTTTTTAAATTTATTTTTTAAATGTAATGACCATCAGTACGGTAAATATAGTGACAGGTGGAAGACAAGGAAATAAATAGAGACACGTGCAGAAAAAAAGGTTAATATAGCCAAGAAATTACAACTAAGGACTTAGGTGATCATGTAAATAGTGTTCATTCTCCTCCAATTAAGAGGTTCTTGGAAAGCATTTTAAATTGCTTTTCAAAAAAAAGTTAAAATCTAAACGATTTTTTTACATATTTTTAGATTATTTTTTATGTATTAATGTTAAAATTAATTTTTAAATAAAAAATATTATTTTAATATATTTTTAAATAAAAAATATTTTAAAAAAACAAGTAACATTCTCAATCACTCTCACACATTCTTGTTAGTTTCGTTTTATTTCGGCCAAAACATTTTATATCAATAAAAAATCAAGATAAAATAATATTATTTTTTTCTCAATTTAAATTCTAGTTAATTCCGAATTTTTCTAACAAAACGCTCGTATATCATACTGCTGGCAATCTATTGACATGGCAACAAATTTTTACATGCTCGGTTAGGGATTTCATGGTCCTATGTTGCCTCGTCAACAAAAACCGACAAAACTAATCCATGCCCTACTTCTAACAAATCTCGGCGGCTTCTGTAAGTTCTGTGATTGAGTGAAGTAGAAGAGATTATTATAAAACTATCTAAAAGAGCTCAGACTTTTACTGTAGCCATAGAGACAATTGCACTGTGGACTGGACATATTTCGTCCGTGCGTCGCGCGAGTTCGTTCACTTTTTTTTTCTTCGATGAACAGTGTTTCGACGCTTTTAGCCCCGGTAATAAGACAAAATAGGGCTCGGGCTGATGGTAAAGAGGGTTGAGGGTGAGGGTCATTCATGTAATTGCACGCGTACGGACCAGACCGGCCCGGTCCGTCGCAATTTGTTTTTTTTAATATATTTTAAATGGCTAATTACGGTTCTAGCCCCGAATAAGACAAAAACTTTGATTTTGGTCCAGGGGCTGTCCGGTAATTGACCATATTTTTTTTATTATTTTTTCAGTTATTGTCAGTGCGTGTGTCGCACGCGCCCCACGCCCTGTTTAGGTGGCGCGTGCGGCGTCATACGGTGGGCGGAGACGATCTGCCGACGTCTAGGGCGATGCGTCTGGGCGTGGTCTTCCTCCCGCGGTGGCGCGTGTCCTCAAAAAATGTCCATGGACACGCCGGGGACCGGTTAAAGCCGCCGGCCACGTTTCTCTCTCTCTCCTGCACGTAAAAGTGCAGGAGAGTCCCCCATTTTGTGCTACTTTTTACTTCAGTCCCTTGACTTTTGATTTTGTTTTTTGTCTTGATTTTGGTTTGATAAGTTTTTATTTAGTTCAATTGGGTCCTCCGATTGGAATTGATTGGATGTCAATGTTTCAGTTCGATCCTCCTTCTTTTAATTTTTGGATTCGGTTTAAATTATTCAATAAATACAGTATAGAAGTTTCGATTTCTTCAATTGGATCCTTTGATTGAAATTGATAATATATTGAATTTTCATTTTGGCCCTTATAGTTTTAATTTTTGATTTTAATCCCTTGATAAATTGATATTTGTGTTTTATTATCCATTATTGACATAATAATAATAATAATAATAATAATAATAATAATAATAATAATAATGACGATGACGATGATGATGATGATAATAATAATAATAATAATAATAATAATAATTTTTGATTTTAATCTCTTGATAAATTGATATTTGTGTTTTGTTTTCCATTATTGACATAATAATAATAATAATAATAATAATAATAATAATAATAATAATAATAATAATAATAATAATAATAATAATAATGATGATGATGATGATGATGATGATGATGATGATATTTTTCCTTACTCTTTTGTTAACGTGTTTAAGTATTTTTCTCTCAGGATTATTTGATAATTTTTATTGTGTTAACAGTGATAAAAATGATAAAAAAAAATTGTTTGATCTTTTGTTGAGGTTTTTAGGATTTTTTTGCTCTTTCATTTTTTTGATTTTAATCCCTTGATAAATTGATATTTGTGTTTTATTCCATTATTGACATAATAATAATAATAATAATGATAATAATAATAATTTTTGATTTTAATCCCTTGATAAATTGATATTTGTGTTTTATTTTCCATTATTGACATAATAATAATAATGATGATAATAATAATAATAATAATAATAATAATAATAATAATAATAATAATAGTTTTTTTCCTTACTCTTTTGTTAATGTGTTTAGGTTTTTTTCTCTCAGGATAATTTGATAATTTTTATTGTGTTAACAGTGATAACAATGATAAAAAAAAATTTGTTTGATCTTCTGTTGAGGTTTTTAGGATTTTTTTTTGCTCTTTCATTTTTTTTCTTTCATTATAAAAAAAAATAATAACAATGATGATGATGATGATGATTTAAACTTTTAAATTTTCAAATAAAATTCTTGTTTTTTATCTTTTATTTTATTTTTTATCATTTATTTTATTTTTTTATTTGCTCTTTTGTTAATGTTTTAAGCTTTTTTTCAGCCTTTGATTTAATTTCATTTTCTTCCTGTTATTAAAGCAATAATAATATTAATATTATTAATAATAATAATAGTTTTAGTATTTTTTCCGAGTTGCTTTTTTATTAATATGTTTTTTTGTTTCCCTCTTAGATTTGTTCAATAGTGTTTAATTTTTTGACAATAATAATAATAATAATTTTTGAAGTTGAAACTTCGATATTATTGTTATTATAATAGACGATGTTGATACCTTTGAGTATATCAAATTTTATATATTAAAATATTATATTTTAATCTCAACAGCTATAAAAATTATTTTTTTCCCCCGCACTACACCCGCAACGTAGTACGGGAACTTTGCTAGTAAGACCTATAAATTACAGTTCATGTCGTTTTTACTTGTTAAAAAACTATTGCAAACTTTTATATAAAAACTAAAAAACTTTTATAATATATAATAGAAAATAAAATAGAGAAGCTAGAATAAAAAGAATTTAAGATATATGTTATTTAAATAGAAAAAAAAACAGAAACCTTAGATTGAATTAAAAAAATAATAATAACTAATAAAATATATTTATTTTTTCAAAAAAAAAAACAAGCTTAATTTGTTTTGTAAGAATAAATGATATTTAGAAAAACATTTTGTGTGAATACATAAATTTGTTGTCAATTATTAGAATGTCTAGTTGATGATTTTCCTTACATACCACCACAAGATTAAGATCTTTATATTTATATTAATGATGTAGAAGATATTTGATTTGATTTTATGACATTTTACTCTCATAATATTTTGGAATTTTAGAGATATTTCTAATTTTGAAATTATGTTTATTTGAATTTGTGTTTTTATTATATAATTTAAAGTTAATTTATCTTGAATTTGAATTATTTTTTTTAAATTAATATTATATAATTAATTAATTAATTAATTAATTAATTATATATAAACAGTATAAACTCAAAATAATATATCAAAACATTTTAAAATTGAAATGTTTTATTCCAATTAAAATATCATAGGGTTATTTAGCATTTTTTATTATCCTGTTATTTAGCATTTTTTATTATGTCTACTCTTTTAAAAGTTACAGTTTATATCATAGGGTTTAAAAAATAATAACATTTTACATTCTTATCAATGCAAAAAACAAGTCAACAAAAAAATCAAATTATTTACAAGAATAGGATAATATTTCAATTAATAATTAAAGAGCTCCTATATCAATTTATAAATTTACAATTGAATTATAAGTGCATGTGTTGAGAGTATGATTGAGTTTGTTTTTTTAAGTAAGTTTTATTCAGAAATATATCAAAATATATTTTTTATTTTTAAAAATTATTTTTGATATCATTGCATGAAAATAATCTAAAAGCACCAAAAAAATTAATTTAAAATAAAAAGATTAATTCTTTTTTAAAATGCTTTTTAATTGCCATGACAAACGAGACTAAGAGGATGTTTGGTAACGCGATCCCACCGGTGTTTCGAACAATAAGCAGATTTGTAGTGTTTAGTAATGTACAAAACACAAATTAATTCACATGGGACCCACCAAAAAACGATGCAAACCACGATCGACAATAAGCAGCAAATTCATGCTTTTTCCTGCAATTGCAAACAATTTTTTTTGCCTGCTTTTCCCGTGATTGCCTGTTTTTTTGTCATGCACAAAATCCTTCATCGAAGAAACCCGTTGGGTGTGTTGATGCATGCAACTCTCCTTCAAAACGCCAAGCAGACACCATTGCTAATGGAATGACGAAGACGACGGCCACAACAGCTTATGTGGCAACTCTCTATCCTCTCCATGACGACGACCACGAGACGACGACGACGACACCAAGCTCTCTCATCAACAACAATTCTCTCTCTCTCTCTCTCCATAACTCTCTCTCTCTATCCACAGAGTCAACTTCCGACGCTCCTCCTGGCCACCATCTTCGACACTACCACCATAGGAAGAACCATCTCGGCCTCCTCTACGCATCGGCATCAGCTGCTGAAGCTCTCATCGTAATTGGTGAACAGTAGTGTTGCACTGTTCACGTGAAGAAGACGTGAACAATGCAACTCACCGTTTCACTCTTCTTCTGCGTGTTAACTGGACTGGGTTGGGTCTGCTCTCGGTGCAGCCCAAGTCCAACGGAGTTAGGCCTTTTGGCCCAACTCGGCTGGGCCGACCCAATCTAATTTTTTTTAAAAAATAAAATAAAAGGTGTAGATAAAGATATGTTCTGATGAAAAACAATAACCCGTGACTTCGTTGTACTCCACATCCATGTTATTTTTTGATTGATTATGAATTAAAAACTTGCAATTGGATTTGGCATTGAAATTATATCCTTACAATTGGATCGCAGATGTTGTTAGTAATGAATTATTAATTATATTTTATTATTATGATTATTAATCTATAAAATTAAAAAAAACAATTTATATATATATATATATATATATATATATATGTGTGTGTGTGTGTCCTTTAAAGTAATTTCACACGTTGACAACAATATGAAAAACATGATAACCAAACACGCAAAATTGTTTTTTTCCAACCTCAAACTCAACCACAGTTTTAACCAAACACTTCACTGCTTATTTTGAATCGCAGTAATAACGCTTTTTTTGGAACTGTTTTTTTTCAACCTCAAACACAAAAGCAAAAACAATACCAAACACACTCTTAAAAACAGTGCCTACCACCCTCTCGAGCTGAATTCAAATCTCTAACTGCAAAAATAAACTCATATTAAATTGAGTTTAGACAGTCGGATGGGCTAGGAATCACTAATTATTTTACACTAATGGCGGAGATCAATTTTTTTCTTCAACTAGCAGCCTCAAGAAATAATAATAATAATAAAAGAAGAAGAAAAATGTGGAGATGAACTATATTATTATTTACAATTAGTGTACATATATAAATATAAATACAGATACGCTGAGACGAGAAGATTAGAGAGAATTTGTTTTTAAAAAATGGAGTCAGCGTTGGCTGTCTCGGCGACGACAGTGCCTCTCTTCACTCTATCCAAAGCCCTTAACCGTCACCTCACCACCAACATTAACCGTTCCTTACTCCGCATCTACTCGACTCAACTCGTCACTCGCCGACTCAGCTCCATCTACTCCCGCAACAACGACGTGCTTCCTTCCCCTTCTTTGAAAGGCTTGTGCGCGGGTGTGTCACTGGCACGCCTCCGTTTGGAGTGCGTTTCCAGCTCTGCGGCCTCTTTCGGTACCACTTCCGGAGGAGGAGGTGGCGGCGTGTTTGGTGGAGGTGGAGGAGGTGGCGGTGGGTCGAATGGTGGGGATGCGGAGTCGAATTCAGTTTCGGAAGCGATCGGCGCGAAGGAGGCTCCGATGGTGTCGCCGGATGTTATCATACTCGATGTTGGGGTAAGAAGTCTAAAACAGACTCTGGTTTTTTTGTTTTTTTATTTCAATTATCATTTGATAATTTTAGAAATTCTCTAAAAAAAAGCTAAAACGCCACGACTGTGATGCAGGGAATGACATGCGGGGGATGTGCAGCTAGTGTGAAGAGAATTCTTGAAAGTCAAGTGAGATATCATTTCCTTTTATTTAATTTATTTGACAATGAAATTATTTTTTGGTGCTTCATTTATTTTCCTCAAACCTAAGATTGTGACTAATAATTGTGCCTTATTTATGAAATATTTGAGAAACAAAGCGCGAAAGAATCAATGCATTCCTTTTCTTCTTTAAATTTGTTCTGTAGCTTGTGCTCTGATTCTGTTCTCATCATCTATGTTGTTTGATGAACAGTCACAAGTATCTTCTGCTAGTGTCAATCTTGCTACAGAGACTGCAATAGTGTGGCCGGTGTCTGAAGCAAAAGTTGTGCCCAACTGGCAGAAACAACTGGGTGAGGCACTTGCAAAGCATCTGACCAATTGTGGTTTCGCATCGAACCTTCGAGGTAAACCTTCTCATCACCATCATCATTGTTGTTGTGATTATACTCCCTCTAGTTGAAATGTGTAAAGAGTTATTGAATATGTGTACTTTGCCCTGTTTGCATTTTATGATTGTTAATAACTAGTCAGTGTTGTAACGTAACTATAAGATTACCCACGGTACTTTAATTGTGCTGTATTGCTCATATGCTTGTGTATGGCGTTTGAGATTCTGATAGTGGTATAATTTATGAAAATATACTGTCTTTTGGTATCACCCCAGTGCTGATGATGACAGGGAGGGGAAAAAAACATCAAAGAAAAATGTGAGGAATCAAGAAACATGACAAGTAAAGGATATTAAATTATTTTTCTTCCTAGTGTTAAAACTGCAAAAAAAGTGAAAGCTGAACATTCCACTCTTTGAAACAGTCAACTGTCCAATTGTACGGTAAAGACAAACCAAGGAATATAAAGTAGCTTCCCAAACTGATATAGGACTAAAGTTAGCATACCAGCTAGAGGATGCTTGAATAGTGCAGGAAGACCTCTAAATCTTAACAAGGGTGACACTCCCCATACATCCTGAGTTTCAATATGATTCATGTGAAGTTTGGTGGGCTAGTGGCAGGTCAGGAAGCTACTGAAGGAGATATTTCACCGTAGAAAAGCTAAAGATTTCTTGTGAGGAGCGACCATAATTCTTTATGGTATGTCACTAACTCATTGAGCTTTCAATTTCATGGTGACTTGCTTGCTTGAGAAGAATCTCACAGAAATCTTCTCCACTATAGGGGATGAGAAAGGACACGCATAAAAGTGTTTATTAATATTATGATTTCTCCCTTCAATAGGTGAGTCAACAGCTTGTGGTGGATATCTGGAGAGAGAGAAATACTGGTGCTGGAGAGCCATTTCTCTTGGAGGATTTGCTATTGCACAATCTGCATTGTCACTGCTTTAACTAACATCAGGAATCTAGGATATTCATTTATAAAGGTTGATTGTATTCATGTTTAAGAGAAAGTGACATTGCAGTGGCCATGTGTGTTATTCTGGGAACATATCATCGTGGTATATTAGTAAATTTTACCCAGAATTAGAAGGAAAGTTTACTGCCTTGTGTCTTTGTTAGTTTGCAAAGTCTGACAGAGTTCTTGTATCTTGCAAAGGATTAGTTGTGTTTCTGGAAACTGCATTCATGTTCAATATATGATTTCTACTTTGTCAGAAAGGTTGTTGCCTGATTTATATGTTCTCACAACTCTTAGACGTATCTTGTACATAATAACGTGGTCGTGTTTTGTTCTATTTTCATCTTTCTGCACTCATAATCACGCTAATGAAACACAAAACAATCTTAAGAGTAATTGTTTTCTTCTCTTTGCTTTTAGAAACTTCTTTTTATCATTTTTACTTGTGGAAACGACATTTTACACTGGGTTGTTTAGAATATAAATTTACTGACACCTGTATTAAGACTCAGTAGGCAAGCAATTCATCTTTGTTCAGATTACCTTTTCAAGAACATTTAACAGATTTTCAGAAAAGCGGGCAGCTTCTAAATGTTTTGTAGTTTGTGAATATGTTTTTTTTTTTTAGCAATTCTGCATTGTTAAATGCCAGGTGTTGGGCCTCTCATTCACCTGTTCAATTGTTTTATAGTTTATGGAAATGCTGTTTTACATTATAGCCAATGAAAGTTTTACTTTGAGATTTAGTTTAGCCTTGTAAAGAACTTGAATTCTCCTTCATCATTTGTTTTTGATTATGTGATCTATATTACTGGGTTAGTGGAGAGTTTGCCTTGCACTAATTCCACTGTGTATAGTAGTAAAATTTATGAGTGCATCATCTCATTTTATCATACTGGGTAATACAGGATTACTTGGCAGAGGATTTTTGTAACCATGACCAGAAAATGAGATCTCGAATAGTATTTGCTTACAGTCGCTAGACAAAGTTTGTAAGCAAATAAATTGGTTCCTAGAGTTGTTAGAACATAAATTTGTTACAACCACTAATCATAATTCTATATATTCCTCCCCCCATGTTCAATTTAGTTTTAAACAGCTTGTAATCTTCAACTTCTAATGTTTAGATGTTTTGAACTAGGATTTCTCTTAATCACTAAGACAGTTTCATCTTAAGATTACACCCTCTTGTTGATTGCTATGTTAATGTGGTTTTAGTTGATTGCATCTTCTTATTCTAGATTGGGATGCTAAGTATTTCTTCTCTCTCATTTCAGATACTACATAATTTTTTAGAGACCCTTTAATTTGTTGGTGTATACTCTATTCAATAGACACTGCCACATCCACTCTCTTGCTAAAAATACATACCATGTAAAAATGCTTGGAAAATCATCATCCTTGCCAAATATATCTAGGGTAATGGAGACAATATTATACTTCGCAGTATAGAATGTCTTGCATAATGGCTCTGGTGGATGCTTCCATTGCCATTTCTCAGAGTGGAGCTGCCTTAGGGAAGATATGGTATATTAGTGGCTGAACAGAAAATCGTTGCTCTGAGGTTAAACCTTCTGTGTATTGTAGTTATGAAGGCAGCATGTTCCATTAGAAGAACTGTGTGGCAGACTGCTTTTCCTATTTCCTGCTTTCTCATATTCCATTGTAATATGTTTACAGCTCTGCAGAATGAGTTGTTCAGTTGCTTTGTCGTTGTTTGGTGGCCGTATGGGAGACTTTTTCTATCATCAATTGATCTGGTTCATTTTGTGCTTGTTCCGTGGGTTTGTAGATAAAGTAATGTGATTTTTAGGGGTTTCTTTCAACTGTCGTTTGATGCTTGAGGATAAGAATCTGTTTCTTTAATATATTTTTACTTCAGTTTAGGTGCTCTGTTTTGCTCTTCACTTGTACAGGGTGCACTAGTCCTATACTAGGTTTTTTTTTTTATCTTCGGTTCTAAGTTTATTAATAAATCTTTTTCATATTGTAAATTAATGAATCCTACATTTTCTACCTTGTTGCCATTTTGGTCCAATTTGATGAAACCTGTTCCAAGTTCCATACATTGCTACTATTTTTCAAGTGACCAAATTTTTATGCCAACTCAGAGCTTCGTGTATTATACTCAATTAATTTCAATAGCCTTCAATCTCTACTATATGAAGATTAGTTTTGTTATTAATTTTCTTAACATGTCTCTACCCTTCTTGTGGAATACTCTTAACATCCTTGTGGCTTCAATGATTGCTTCTGTACAGATGAAGGAAGGGAGAATGTCTTCAAAGTTTTTGAAAAGAAAATGGATGAAAAACGTGATCGCCTAAAAGAAAGCGGTACATATCCTCATACACCTTACTGGTTAGATTAAATAATTCTGTTCAAAGCTTTATACAGTGATAATCCATCTGTGAAGAAATCTTTCTTAATGCTCTTCTTTTTGTAGGTCGTCAGCTTGCTGTCTCTTGGGCCCTCTGTGCTGTATGCCTCCTTGGCCATGTTTCTCATATTTTCGTCACTAAGGCTTCATGGACCCATGTATTTCATTCTGTAGGATTCCATCTATCTCTGTCCTTGTTTACATTGCTTGGTCCTGGGCGACAACTTATTCATGATGGTGTTAAAAGCCTTTTTAAGGGGGCTCCAAATATGAACACTTTAGTAGGTCTTGGGGCATTATCGTCATTTGCTGTTAGCTCATTAGCTGCATTGTTACCAAAGCTGGTGAGTCATATTTCCTATCCTTACAAAGTTCTAGTTTCATCTGGGATTCAGTGGTTGTCTTTTTTTTCTAATGGGAAAGCCAAGTGGGTTACTCATTAAGCTGTTGACTTTATGTGCTTTATAACATATGACTTGTTGCATGTCTATTTTTATCTAGAACTATGTTGTGGTGTTAAGTAGGTGGCTTGGAAGGTAGTGAAGAACTTTCATTCTAGTGTAAAGAGTATATGCAGTTTAGTTTCTTTTTGTCTTCTCTGATATCTCCTTTTGCTTTAAAACTTTTCTTGAAATTGAGATATGGCTTGTAGAAGTTTAGTGATGCTAATTTTCTCTCCATATGACTTGTTGCATAGGTAATGAATGAATAGCATTATCCACAAATCAAAACCCTAGAGTTCTTGGAGTAAGTTATCAGGAAAGCAATTTTAAACTGTATTATTGAAAGAAGTATTCCCCCATTTATTTTCTAAGCCTAAACTATGCGCGGACTTGAGGTGTCTTGAAATGTCTGCTTACCATGTAAAGTAATGAAGAGTCAAGTTTGACTGCTAAACAAGGACTGCCAAATTATTACTAGCTGTTCACAAGTAGTGCAGGAAAATTGACGGTGGAGAAAGGGTTTCTGAAAGGCTTGCAATTGGGGGTGGAGGAAGCAAATATTTCACATTTGCAATCTGTAGATAACATCATCCTTCTCTTGGAGGATGTTTTGAGGATGTGCCGATGATTTTGCAGGTTTTTGATGCATTTTCAAAAAGACTACATAGCATGTTTAAGAGCAGAGTGACAGGATTATATTTGGCACAGGATTTTGAGGGTGAGTTTGCTAGCCATGTCAGCTGTTCATCAGTAGTGCAGGACACTTTTACTCGGACTATTGATAGATAGGTGGAGAAAGAGTTTGTGAAAGGCTTGCGACTGGGAGTGGAGGAAGCAAATATTCTGCACTTGCTGGTGATTTTGGAGTATGTGCTGATGATTTTGCAGGTTTTTTATGCATTTTCAAAAAAAAAATATTTAACATGTTTAAGAGAAGAGTGGCAGGATTATATTTGGCACATTTTGTGTGTGAGTTTGCTAGCTGTGCCAGGTGTTGATTTTGGAGTGGCCACTGGAGCATTCTGGGATTCTTTTTGGAGGGTTCATCTGGTGAATTTGCAAGATGCACCTGTTTCTTTTCAGGATTTGATTATTGAGTCTATAAGAGATTGGTCTGGTGGAGAAGTGATTCTGTCACTGGGGGTTGGATTATGTTTATTCAGTCGCAAGCTTATCCGGTATCGTTTTGTATTATTTGTCACTGTTTGAGATTCCAGTCTTTATGGCTGTTTGATAAATAGAATTAGGAGGAATTTTGTATGGCGTATGAGAAGGGTAAATGATCACCAGATGAGTTGGGAGGTTTAAGTAATCCCATGAGTGAAAGGTGCTTGAGGCTTCCCTCAACTCAAAAGCTATGCTCTGGTGGGAAAATGGTTGTTTCATTATCCAAAGAATACTGTGGCACAAGGGTACTTGGACTATTCAAAGTGCTCATTTGAATGGTTAGGATGCCAAGGCATCAACTATCACACATTGAGCCCTGGAAATTATATTTTAAAATCTATATTCACATTTCTTCCCTCTTTTTATTTTTAAGGTGGGCAAATGAACCAAAACTAATTGAGAATGAAATTTGAATAATATGTCCTCAATATATAGCTTCCTTATAGATAATTTGTCCACGATTAATAAGAGATTTAGGGTCTGTAAAGTATAATAAAGGATTTAGGGTTTCTCTTTTGCATTGGGAATGAAATTAATAAATTTTGAGACGAAAATAATGGCTATCTAGCAGCTGAGATAATTGTCTTGCTGGCACAGAATTGGGGTTGTAACATGCATTTGGTTTGCAAAGCAGACAAGGCTATAAAAAAGACATTGTTAGGGTTGGTATTGTTATTGGCTTGTGATCACAATAAAGTTGCATGGGCAAGGGGTTTGCCAGATCACTGAAAGTAAATCTAAGACTAGTTTGGACCCAAAGAAAATATCATTTGGTTTGAGTATAAATAACAGGGGGCATAATGCTATAGAAAAAAAAAAAAAAAATATATATATATATATATATATACGGGAGTGAATTTTGAAGACTAAAGTTGTGAAAGTTAATTGAGAGTTCTAAACACATGAAATATTTTGGCATGAAGCTACGGTTATATGGTATTCAAATGACAGCAGTACTACTGTGGTGGAAGCAGTGATGGCACTACTGGTGGAAGTGATGATGAAAGTGGAAGCACTGAGTTGGTGGTGGTAGCCTTATCCCTCATTAATATGTTTGGGGTTAAGCTTTAACAATCTGTCCAATTTTTTCGGATATTTTAGTGACATTTAATCCTAGTTAAACCCCTATCCAACCAAGAGTTAGAAAATACTCTCTTAGAGGCTGTAGACTTGACTTGAAAGTATGCATCTGACCCTGCTTACAAAAGCATCCAAATCTAACAAAAAAAAAAAAAACTTATTAAAAAAGAACACTTAATTTTAAAGCAATATATACTAGATTTTTAAAGTTATCAATGATTTGCCTTCATAATTTGTTGCACAAGAGTATGTAATTAGCTCCCAAAATTGATATTTGGTTAGATGTTACCACTAAAATATTTTTTTAAAAAACTGTATGATGGACCTGATTACATTAGGACTTGATGTGCCTTGTGCGAGGTGATTATTAAATTTATGGACATATTACCTTCGAGGATCTAGTTCTAGAACATATTGATTAAGAAATTTTATACAACTATAATAAGTTCTGACATCATTGGCGAGCTTGTTCATCATTTCCACTTCTTAGTGCAATGTTGCTTCTCTCTCTGCATCTAGTAGTTTCAATGGAGATAAAAGGGGGTCTTCTGCAACTACACAGCAGTCTTCACTACATTTCTTTTCTTGAAGTTTAATAAGGGATAGCCTGCTGTGACCAACCACTTCAATGGGATAACAGAGCATATCTAACAATGCAGAGTTGCAGACTATCTAGAATGCCTTAACATTGATAAGAAATGTGCAGTTAATTGGTGGGATAGCTCAGTTTTCACATATCCCTACATAATCACATAGGGTTGCTGAGGTTCTTTTGCATATTGCATCTCAAATAGTGTAATATATGTGCAAAACAAGTTCTTGCTATATTTCATATTCCTTGCCAAATGGTGAACTTGTGACTGAAATGTAGGGCATTTTTCGAACTCAAATTCACAGCTAGTTGTTCTGCTATATACTCTTCAAATTGCTGGTTGATTGTTCTTGAATCAATTTACTACTATCTTGCTTTTGGTTCTCAAACTTGTACATTCTGATATTCTCATTTTGGATCAACACACAAGTCAGCCGGAACCTGATTTATACATGTCAAGAAACAGTAAGAAATGATTTTAGATACATAGTCCAGTTGAACATCTAAATCATGTTTTAAGATATACTTTTACGAAGGCATATTCACTGAACTTGTGTAGATGCTAGATATTGCTACAAGTCATGGGATCTGTTTATTAAGTGATTCTTCAGTTAAGCTTTTGATTTTTCTATTCTTGGGCATAACTTGAGTCCATATTATTTATTTTATTTTTTAAGAAACAGCATGCTTCTTGTATTTAAAATGGATGATTAATCTATTAAGAAACTATCTGCTGACACTGTTAATGGTTTCTTTGATAAACAGGGCTGGAAGGCATTCTTTGAGGAACCGATAATGTTAATAGCGTTTGTCTTGCTAGGAAGGAATCTTGAACAGAGAGCTAAAATTAAAGCAGCCAGTGATATGACTGGACTTCTAAGTGTTTTACCTACAAAAGCTCGTCTTGTGGTTAATGGTGATGCAAAAGACCTGAGCTCAATTGTTGAAGTTCCTTGCAGTAGCCTTACTGTTGGAGACCAAATTGTTGTCCTACCTGGAGTAAGTAAAGGCTCCACTTTTGTTCATGTATCACCTGCAGCTTTAATAGTAACAACAATTGTCTTATTTAATAAGTTACCACATTAAAAGTCTTGTTTAATAACCTGCTCTTTCATAGATTTGGCCTACTCTAGATACTATTTATATGACACATGTCTTGCTTTTCATTAAGCTATTTCTTTTTATTCTTTAATTTTCATTCCATTTCCCTTGGCTTCTCAATGTGAGCTCAAAGTTTTGAGAGACTTGTTACTTGTGGTCACATATTTACTATATGTGACCCCCCTGACATGCATTCTTCTGTTGTTTTAGGATCGTGTTCCAGCAGATGGAACAGTCAGAGCTGGCAGAAGCGCCATTGACGAGTCAAGTTTCACAGGGGAGCCATTGCCAGTTACCAAACTACCTGGGGTATTATTCTCCATTTATATGCAACTAATATGTATTCTCCGACAGCATCATGTAGCTGTGCTGCACATTTGCATGATGATTAATTTCAGGAACCCTTCCTGCGCCACATTAATTGTAGCAGTGGGATGTGCTTTGACATTACTAATTACTGATTATTTTTGTATGCTCTAGAGTCAAGTATCAGCTGGAAGTATAAATCTCAATGGAACTCTTACAATTGAAGTGAAAAGACCAGGGGGTGAGACTGCCATGGGAGACATTGTCCGTTTGGTAGAAGAAGCACAGAGCAGGGAAGCTCCAGTACAACGGTTGGCTGACAAGGTTTCTTTTCTGCATCTTCAGTTACTCTTGTTATATTTTGCTAAGATGCCATTCACTGTTTCTGGGTAAGCTGACATGCTCATGCATACATGGTTTGCAAATTTTGGATGGAAGTTCATCTTTATGGTAAACTGATCTCAGAAACAATCTTGGTTTTTGAAACATGCATGCACATGTCAGAATTTTTAAGCTTGATTCTAGGTTGCATGTGCTGTTTTTATTAATCATCCTCTATTATCAAATTCTAAGCTTATTGTTGGTAGTGATGTGTTTTTCTTTACTCCCCACCCCCTCCCTAATCCTTGTCTTAATTTTTGTTCCAAAAGTATACAGGAATTTGTGTTTGTGTGCATATAGGCATTCACATGAACTTCACTCTTATTTTCTGCATTTCATCAGGTGTCTGGCCACTTTACTTATGGAGTAATGGCAATTTCAGCAGCTACATTTATGTTCTGGAGCATGTTTGGGACACGTATTCTACCTGCAGCTTTGAACCAAGGAAATCCAGTTTCTCTAGCTCTACAGCTATCTTGCAGTGTTTTGGTAAACAATAACCCCTTTATAAGAGCTCTACATTCTTCTTCTGGCTATCTCTTAATATACTTATCCATTTTTGGCCCGTTTGTATTATAATTGTTCTGTTTGGCTGAACAAATTCTGTTTCACTTCTCTTGGGGTTTCCAGTGGTTTCAATTTTCTCTCAAGTCACTTCCTAGCATTGTATTACGACTTTGGTTATTAAGGTTTGAACGAGGCATTTGTCCAGATATATACATGACAAACTCTATCAAAGAAAATGCTTGGAGTCTGATTTTTTTTTATCTTGAGTGTGTTTTACAACAATCTTCCTTGAATAAAAACAATGATTTATGTCATGGAGAGTGAGCAAACTATTTTACCCAATGAAAACTGAGAAGACATTGCTCATAATGTGTTGTTTCGCTGATGGAGATGTTATTTATAATGATGCCCAAGGGTGGTGACAAGATCCAGAGACTTGATTTCAAAAAGATCAAAGGACCGTGCTTTCAATATTTACATAAATGAAACAATCTATATGATGATTGTGACTGTAGATACAAATCACTTTGGGAGTCAAATATCATGATGCATTTTTGCACTATGGCTGCTCAATTAAGGCATGGTACAACTTCTGTCAACATTTTGACTGCTAACCTTGTCTTTCATTTCAGCTTGCAATCTAGGAGTTTCCATATAAAAGTCTTTTTGATTATTCTTTAAAATAGAAAGTTTTTAATCTCTTATTGATTCCATGGTGTTGGGATGCTTTGCTCGTCTGCCTGTTCTATTCCATGCAATAGTGATCATGTGTATCCTGAATGCAGGTTGTTGCTTGTCCATGTGCACTTGGCTTGGCCACACCTACTGCTGTACTGGTATCGTCCTTGAAGTACTCTAGTTTCATCATGTATTCACATTTAATTGTTTGACTTTGATTGATCATGGGCTTCAATATTTTTTTGTTCTTTCCAGGTTGGAACTTCATTGGGAGCGACAAGAGGACTGCTTTTGCGTGGAGGAAATGTTCTGGAGAAGTTCTCAATGGTGAATTCTGTTGTGTTTGACAAAACAGGGACCCTAACAATTGGCAGACCTGTTGTAACGAAGGTTGTTTCTCTTGGAGGCATGGAAATTACAGGTTCACAGTAAGTGGTGGCAGAGGTTTTCCTTATATCGAGGGATTATCTGTTTCCTGTGATCAATATTTTTTCCGCAACAAATTCACATTTATGAGAGATTTCTCTTTCGCAGCTAGTATGTTAAGAGTTCCATCATGAAAGAATCTGTAGTAGATTATCTACTCTATTTTTATTTTATTTTACTTTGATGATATTCATTGATTCAACGTCAAGGTTGTATTTATGTATATTGATAAATGTGTTTGTGCAGTTTTGACCTTACAAACATGAGCAGTTTTTTGTGCTTAAAAACTCTTATTCATGCCAATATAGGAAGATGATGAACCAAATTCAGGGTTTTCTTTTCTTTTCTCTTACAATTACTGGTGTAATCCGCTTTTGGTCTTGGTACCAAGTGGCAGACTGCAGATTTATTTTTGTGTACCAAGTGTGGCATTTTCAACCACTTCATGAAAAAATTAAATATCATGCGAAAGTTGTTTGTTCCTTGGTGAATCAAATGTATCTGCTTGACTGCTGCCATTCTCCCAGCTGGTCAAACTCAGTGATCTTGGGAATACTTATCTTTCAATTCTGTGCACATTTGAAGTAATGTTTCCAGTTGAATTCTGCTATAACCAATTGAAGTGTTAATTAGGTTGTGCTTCGAGTAATCCAAGATTTTTTCACTTATTCAACTCTTTATCAATAATGTACAATAGAAAGAGTGAACGATTTCAACTTCCACCTATGGTTATCTTTGATTTGACCATATTAACCAATTCAAAGACAATCTCAAAATCTTTGATTTTGGTCCCTTTAACAGTTTTTGGCAGTAAAAATCACCAGAAGATACAGATAAATTCTAACTGTGTGTAACTTGAGTGATTAGATACTTATGTGGAAGGTGATACATGCAAAGTGTATGGCTGGCCCATTAAAGAAAGTTCCATTCATTATTATGCTAAATTTGATTGCTGTAGTGCATTTGAGGTTCAAAATTTCATGTTTTGATGCAGACTAAAGCCAAATGCTATGTGGTCTGAAGTTGAAGTTTTGAAGCTAGCTGCAGGCGTGGAATCAAACACCATTCATCCAGTTGGAAAAGCAATAGTAGAAGCTGCACGAGCTGCTAGCTGTACAAATGTGAAGGTACATATGCATCTCGTGCTCAACTGTTTTTCACATAATTATTCTTGGAAAGCATGGAAACAAATAAGAGATGTGCGTGTAGAGCAATATGGATACATCGAGAATGACTGTTCTGATTCTGAAAACTATAGGTGATGTAGGACAAGATAGGGGATTTAGAAATTAGAGATGAGAAGGGGATTAAGAGGCAGAGGAGTATATACTGGAAGAGAGGGTAAAAAGAGGAAGACGACTTGTTAGTCAACAATCATTTAGCTTATTGAACATAATAATACATGTCCCTATATAGGCGCCAAAACCCTAATGAAACTCTATAACACAAAACATAGAACAAAGTCATAAACCATTTGAAAAGTCCTATCAACACTAAAAATCTTGACTAGATTTTCCAAATAAGTGACAATTAAAGATAATGTAATGTCTATCTCTCCCATGACATATATTTTGAAAATCTTCCACTTATTTTCTGTTTTTTCCCCTTATTATACCACAATTTCTTAGGATTGCATAACAAGAAGTGCAATTTCCATTCTTCATTCCTCAACTCGAAATTGTTTGTCTCAACTTGAAATTGCCTATCAGGGTCTTCATATCATTTGAATTGCCAAGTCTTAAATCCATCCAATAATTTTAATGAGATGGTGAATTGCTAAGTCACAAATCCATCCAACAATTTTAATGGGATGATGAAAGTGACTTCTTGAACATAATGCTTTTACAAACAATGAAATCATGAGCCTATTGCTTTGAATTTACGTGTAAGAATTCAACCTGTTGAACTTCTTTACCAACACTCTTATCAACTTCTACCTCCTACCATTCAAATTGTTCTTTTATGTTCTCTTTGTTTCACATCAGGCTCTTTATCACAAATTCAAAGATAAGAGACCATCTTGTTCTAAATGACAAAATTGGTTTGAATGCCCCCATTTGTTGGGTTTTTCTGCCTTTATATAGATCTCCATGTATCCTTTACAAGGTAAGTATTTACGACTCTAATAAATGAAAATCAATTCCTAAATTAATACACAATCAATTCTCCTAACTGATACAATCAAATCTGTAACTGATACAATCAAATCCCGTGACACTAAAGATGGTTAGTTGCTGGTAAAATTAGTTCTATGTTTTATGGGATCTTTTTTAAGAGCTTCATCCTCTTTAACTTATTGGGAAAAGGGCCTTGGGGATCTCTTTTAAAAATGTAAACCTTGTTCAATGGTTGGATCTTCTGTCAAGATCACATTTAGGCCTGCTCTTAGACCATCGCACAAGTCCATAAAAGCAATTGTTATACAATCCATAGTCTGTTTATGGCAGATCTTCATCTAAATGTTCAAAACTTTCAGATTCCACAAATCCAACAGCATCAAAAGCCAATAGGAATTTCATATATACTTCCTCTCACAAGTTTCCATGGAAAAAAGTATTCTTGACATCTAACTTGTTCTAATTCTCATCTTATGTTTTCTGCAAAGTAGAAGATTTCTAACAAAGTTCATTTTAGCCACAGGAACAATGTCTCTTGATAGTTTGTTCCATAAGTCTGAATGAATCCCATAACAATCAACCTTGCTTATGTTATACATACTTTATATAATCAAATGTTAAATTCATATAGCAACAGAAATTTAGATTATAAATACCTCCAGCCATTGTTGCTCAAGTATCGAAAATGAATTCCCAATTGCAGCAGCAACAACAATACAACTTCAAAATAATAAAAATTTTACGAGAGGAACCTTTTGATCTATGTCTGCCAGTAGCCGTAGATGGAGTATACAGGCTATTATTTATAGGTAGATCAGGGACTCCTCTCATTAATTTATTTGCCAATTTTCTCCTTCCATCAAAGAGATAATTAGGCAATTGATCCCCATGATCAATCAATTGATCCTCATGATCAAACCCCATGATCTATCTCCATGATCATGGGTTTGAATAAACAAGAACATGGGTGTATCATGGAGAGGCATAATGGCAATTTCTAACAGCTTAACCTTTTAATTGTCCTATTAGCCTTTTGTTTGATGGTAAATACCATCTTGCAATTTCCCATGAGCATCATATGTTATTATAATCTTCCCCTGAAGAAATGACTTTGAATGAAATACTTTGGTTTCATAAAAAGTGATCCATAATGGTGATTGACTAATGAGTGCTGTAGATAGCGGTGCCCAAGGAGCATTTGCCTTGGAAAGGATATATAAATGTCTTTAATGTTATAGAGTGATATAAAACTATTCTTGGTGTCATCTAATAGCTTAAATTTTTGTATTGAGATGGTTCTTTGATATAGTATCAAATCTTTAATGACCAAACAGTCAAGAGTTAGAATCTTACCTTCTCATTTTTTAATAAAATCGAACACTTGGTGGTGTGGACAACTTAGGACACAAAAACAGTATTCAAAGAGGCTGAAAAATCACCAACAACTGTGATGGGCAAGGAATTACCATCAGCAGTATGAATTTGAAGATCTCCTTTATATTTTTGGACATTTTTTAAAGGTAAGGCAGTGTTGGTCATGTTATTGGAAGCAGCAGAATCAAAATACCAATGGTTAGAAAGAGATTGTTTGTTACCTGAAATGCCTCTTTGAATTAGTTCTAAAATTATTTCTATGTTCCAAAATACCTGTAGTCTTCTATTTTAGGAGTAATAGAAGACTGACCAGGATTAGGAGCATTTGAGGGACCAACCGAGACATTATAAGCAGTTTCAGATTTCCTTTGAGGCCGGATGGAACAATCTTTGATGATATGCCCTGTTTTCTTGCAATAAGAGCAGAATCTTTTAGTACAATTAGTGGCAATGTGCCCAAATCCTTTGCAACTATAGCACTGGACATTAGTCATAGTTCTGCCTCCTTGAGACCTCCCTTGAGCAGCATAAGCAACAGGAATTATGGCAGAATTTTGAGCTTTCTGCTCCAAGACAGCCTGTTTAACAATTTGTTGTTCTTCCCTGAGAAGCTCTCTAACACAAATATCCAACAAAGGAATTGGTTCTCTATTCATCAGATTAGACCTGACTGCTAAAAATCCCCTTTTAACTTCATTAAAAACTGATCACTGCTAGTCTGATGCACACTTTGGACAGCAATGAGTTCTTCAGGAGGTACACTTGCATACACAATATCAGTGGATTCAACCCACATATTTCCAAAGAATAAAACTCTTGGATTGACATACTTCCTTGACTAAGTTGTCTCAGCTCAAACTCCAGTTGAAACCTTGCTGTATTGCTTTGGTTGTAGATATTCTTCAGGTAATCCCACATTTCTTTAGAGGTCTTATAAGGCCTAAGATTGAGAAGTATGGAGGATTCCATACTTCCAAGGATCCAGGACATAATTTTAGCATCCTTCACCTCCCATTTCACATATTTCTCCTTCTCTTTCTCATTGTTAGGTGCAGGATGTGTCCCATCACCCCACACTTCCTTTCCTTTGGTGAAGATCTGAAACTGGAATGCCCAGGTAGAATAGTTCTTGCCATTAAATCTAACAAGAAAATATTCAGATTGTTCCAATGACATGATTCAATTCAGAAACAACAATTAGGATATCAAGTCTAAGAAAAAACAGAATAGAAGAACACGAAACAAAGAACAAACTGCCAAGATCTTGGACCTAGACAAGGAACCATAGACAAGATGCAAAGATTTTCAGAGTTTTGGCTCTGATACCATGACAGAATAATGAAAGGATTTCTGGAAATCTTTGCTGCCTTTTCACTAAAAGTATTACAATATATATACACATCAAGGAAGATCAAATCCCTTAATCCCAGGGTCTAATATGGTAAACATAATAAAATCCCTTAATCCTAGACCTAATATAGGAAGTGACACAGCAGTAATTAAAGCAAGATTATATACATTGATAATGAATATTTTAGAGAGATAATTAAGGGATATAAAAACTAAATAAGGAAAGAAGAATATTGACAGTCAAATGCAGAAATTAAAACAAGTCGTATCCATGGTTGTTGAGAAGGAAAAAAAAGGAGTTAAAAATTTAATCTTCTCTGGATCCCTAAAATGATGTCTTGATAGTTTTGGTCTATCCTTGCATATCCAATAAATATCCCTGTGCAACCAAGGCATATGGGTACAAGATTGATATTGTGGTGGAATATGATGTATTTTGCTTCACAGGTATTTCAAAATTTCTCATGGAAAATCTGTTTGTAGCAGGTGACTGATGGAACATTCATGGAGGAACCTGGGTCTGGTGCTGTAGCTACTATTGAGAATAAGGTGGTTTCTGTTGGAACACTAGATTGGATTCGAAGGTATTACACTCATTCCTTGCTTTGTATAAAGTACCATAGACTGTAAGTTAACTCTAAGATGCTGTGATGTTGTTCTAAATAGCGCCTTCCCCAATGAATAATTGCTTGTTGATTAGCAATCTTGATTTTTATCTCACGTTGAAAATTGTCATATCAGTGTCAATTCCATATGCTATCCGCATTGCATCTGTTTAGTTGTACTTCGAAAAAGTTCAAGAATGGCAAAAACCATTGTGATAGGAAAACGTTGTTTGTGGTATTCTGGACAGTCTTATTTATGCAACTGTGGTAGCACCTCTGCCATGATTCAATTTAAATACCAGCAACACGAATATGGTTTATCCAAATGACCTTGACCCAATTTCTGAACTTGACCTAGACTACTTCAATGAGCTAGCAAACATGCATAATGCCATGTTATGTCCTTATCCCTTGCTACATGATAATTTATGTAACATTTTTCTCAAAGGATACACCCTCTACTATGTGTGAAAAGGTTTTTCTAAAGTTCACCAGCAAATGAGGCGTGAATAGCCATCAGAGTATTTAAATAAAGCTAGCATACATGCACTTCCAATAGAGAGACATACATTTCTGATATTTTTGACAAACTACAATTTTAATTATGAGACATTTTGCTTCTGCAGGCATGGAGTTTGTGAGAATCCATTTCAAGAAGTGGAGGATATTAAGAATCAGTCTGTTGTCTATGTTGGAGTAGATAATACACTTGCTGGACTCATATACTTTGAAGACCAGATTAGAGACGATGCTCGCCACGTTGTTGAGTCTTTGTCCTCTCAGGGAATAAATGTGTACATGTTGTCTGGTGACAGAAAGAAAACTGCTGAGTATGTTGCTTCGCTTGTTGGCATTCCAAAAGAGAAGGTGGGGAACTTTAATTTTCTCGCTTGTGCTAAAATATCTAGTTTAAGGGGTGAGAGTTTGGAAGCCAGATTGTCTTGAACAACTACTGAATAGAATTTGCCACTTTCATTTCTTTGATATAAATTGAAAGGTGTTAGAACTTAGTTGGGTATTCACTAGCCTACTAAAACAAGAAAAAAAAGGCTTCTGCTTTGGAAGATTAGGTCCAAATCATCTAATAATTTTATACTAGTTTTTCATATTTGAATCTTTTTTATTAGTTTTTTGTAATTTCCATTATGAAATTGTAATGACTGGGACATGAAACACTTGTGCCTCTAATTGTGCTTTTGCTTCAAGGAGACATGACAATGTGATGTGGGTCATAATTTACCTTGAGAATGCCTTAGCTTTAGAGAGATATATACCAACTTAAAATTCATATAAGCATGCATGCTTTGGGCAGGTGATTTGTTACCACATTAATGCTAACAATCACATTTGTTGCTCAAAAATCCTTTTACGGAAACCAACACCTCCACTAAGCAAGATGGAAGCATGAGATTCTTAAATGTTTCATGTGTTATACATGGTTCATTTTTAAGCAAGCACATTAGGAAGTTAGGACACTTGACTCATGGGGTGGAGATGCAAGCATTCAAATGCCAAACTATGATTGTTTTAGTTACGAGCATTGAGTACTGTCAAGGAACCAATTCTCCTAAAAGCTTAAGTTGTTAGGTGAGACCTTAGAATATGATTTATATTATTCTCTAACACACACCCTCAAGTAAAAGCCCTTTGAGCTTGAAACTTGCATAGGTCCACACTACCTTGTGCTTGATTTTTATCAAATAAAATGAGGGTGATGAGATTCAAACTCTAAACGTTTAATCAACAAGGCTTTGATACCATGTCAAGGAACCAATTCTCCTAAAAGTTTAAGTTGTTAGGTGAGACCCTAAAATAAGATTTATATTATTCTCTAACAAGTACAAAACCAAAGACTGGAGGTTCCTGTAAGAGGATAAACTAAAAACCATCATACCAGACTTGAAGAACTAATCATATGGTTCTCTATTTGATTTTATAAGATGTTAAAAAATTGATAGTATAGATAATATATCATGCATCGCTACTTGCTGATTTTGAAAACATGTTGTGGATGGCAGGTGCTTTCTGGAGTTAAGCCGGATGAAAAAAAGAAGTTCATCAGTGAACTTCAGAAGGATCAGAATATAGTAGCCATGGTTGGTGATGGAATAAATGATGCAGCTGCCTTGGCTGAGTCACATGTTGGAGTTGCCATGGGAGAAGGTGTTGGAGCTGCCAGTGATGTATCCTCCATTGTGTTGATGGGCAACAGGTTGTCACAGGTAATTTGAAAGTAAATAATCTTAAACCTTGGTTGTGAAGTAAATGTTGTCTCTTATGCTTTGACCAAAAGGAGAGAAGGGTGGAAGCTTTATTTTTAAGCATGGACACGTAGTGATGCGAAACCCAAGTGCTTTGCTTTGCCTTCTCTCATGATGCCCTATCCATTCTTGTAGCTGCCAAAATTATAGTTTTCAATGTCATTGATGTAGTAGTTCTTCTACATAGCACTGCCTTTGCAAAGCCTAAACAGAGGTTAGCCAAAATTTAAAAAAAAATCTTTTTTCCATATTTTTTTTTCTTATGTTTTCAGATTGTTTTAATGAACTGATGTCAAAAATCAATTTTAAAAAATAAAAATAAAAGATATTATTCTGATGTATTTTTGAACGAAAAACACTTTGAAAATCAATTGTTGTCACACTTTCTAAGACCCTCTTAATTTTGATTCTCCTTTACCATGTCAATTTTGAAACTCTGGACAATTTTAAGTTATTCTAATGCATATAAATGGTAGAAGACATACCAAAAGTTCCTTCTGATAATCAAAACGTGAGGTTTAATTAGATAGTGATGGAGAACAAATGGAAGATACGCAATATAATTATTATAGGAAGTTAGAGAAAGTTCTGTAATAATAGTAAATACATAGATAAACACCATATTCTTTGTACAGAGGAATTGGTGAGGAGAAGAAGTAAGCAAGGGGTAGAGGAGTAGAGTAAGATAGGAGAAGAGAGAGAGAGAGAGAGAGAGAGAGGAGAACAACTTTAGGAAAGAAGTTTCAATTTTGAATAATAATTAAGCTATCCTTAAACATGATGATAGGGTATCCTTGTACATTAAAATCCTAAATAAAATAACAAATATAATAATTTAATAAACATAATTAAAATCCCTAATACTCTTAAAGATTATAACAGCTTAAAATAAGTAATTGTATACTTAAGATAGCCTATAAATCAGATATAACATCTAATTTTCGTGTTATATTTATTATCACGGTTATATTACAAATTTTCCAGTTATTCTCCATCATACAGCCTCAAAAAAAGTATTTTTTTTTCTTATGCCAGAGCTATAAGACCTTTGTTACCATTTAAAATTTAACCCAGCGTACAGTTTTTCATGGCTCTAACATCTCTATTTTCCTATAGCCTACACCTTTCATTCTCAAGCACTGTTGTAGTCACCGAGAGCTGACATGTGAACTCTTCATTTCTCTTTAATTCCTATAGAAAGAATCTATGCTTGCAATTGAGACTCACGTTACAACACAGTTACTCCTCTACTATCTCTGCTTCAGATAGCCTTTGAATTTTTGTTTCACGAGCACAACTGCAGTCACAAAGTTGTGACATGCGAATTCTTAAATCCTATTTTATGCACAAACAAAGAAAATATGTGGTTGCAAGCGAAGCTCGTCTTTTCTTTTGTAATGTCTGAGTATCCTGCTGATGCTCACTGTTAATTGCAAGTTACTCTGCTGGAATTACAATTAAAGTTATTTTCTCTAATGAAATATAATTTCTTGGTTTTCTCCTTAACTGATCTGATGGGAGGGACAGGACAGGCCAGCCATGGTTTTAAGTCATGACAGTGTAAAATACCTGTTGTGGCTACTGTACATGTTGCTGATCATTTAGCAATATTTAGCAGATTGTTAATAATTCGTGTATTTTTAATAATTTTACTAAATTAACATCATGATAATACTTACTAGTGGTTTAATCAAAATAACAAGATTCTTATGTAATGAGTGGTTGAAAACATTCAAAGCTCAAATTAACATAAATTTCAATATATTAGCAACACAAAAATATTCGTTATTTACCTGTACTACCCTAGCAAATAAAAACCATAAATTCATGTAACTATAAAGAATTTTTCTACCTGATACCATTTTTCAATAATGTTTACAAAATAAATGTAAAAGAGCTGAGATATTACATTGATTATTGAAATTTAAGGTTGATATTCCCTTAATTATTAAAACTCTAATTTTCAATTTTGTTTAAGTCCAAGACCATGATATCCAGGAAGAATTTGACAGTGTAGGTGGAAAAGGATATGATAAAATGATTTTGGTTCTTCCTTTCATATATAGCTCATATTCAGCTTCTATTTGTTCAATTTCACTTGGTAAACAGTGGTCCTGTGATCTATATTGAATTTCATCTTTTCTTTTCCATGGTATATTGTCTCCATGCACTGCATTCACTAGTAGAATTTGATTTCCTAAGCTGATGCTGGAAAAGATTTTGACTTGGCTGGTCTGACCTCAGTATATATTATAAGCCAATTGGTGCTGCTGTGTTATTGACTTGTATCATTTTTTTGCAGGTGCTTGATGCTCTGGAGCTGAGCAGGCTAACAATGAAAACTGTGAAGCAAAATCTATGGTGGGCTTTTGCATATAACATCGTAAGTTTTGTTCATTATTCAAGCAGTGGTCATATATTTCAGTACTAAAAAGATATAATAATAGCAGTTCTGGGGGGCAAGGGGCCGTATGGCAGATCCTGGAAACATTCACCTTGAAAGAGAAAACAGTAATTCTAAAGTTCATCATGTTTTAGAAGTGTGCTGATTTCAGCCTAATAATTTACAATGGTATAAAAAACTGGAGCAGTTGCATGTTTACGCCTGTTGCTGATTGTTGTGGCTATCACAGCCACACTAGGTCCAAGTTAGGGATTTTCAAGTTGCTTGTCTCTGTGATGTGCTATTCGATCATTGTCGAGTTTTTTCATTTTTTTTATTTCCTTTCCATTCAGTTTTGGTTTTTCTGTTTTTCCCCACTGTTAATTAATGAGTGAAAAAACAGCATATCTGCATCGTTTCAGAATTAAACTTTCACCCCCAACCATGTAAGTAGGTATTTCTTTCTTATCCTGGTCCCAGAATTCTACCCAGATGCAATTAAACAAAGATCGAGCAGTTTTCACGTTGCTCTTCTTCAATGTCTTTTTTCTGATGCTACATGCAGGTAGGGATTCCGATTGCAGCTGGAATTTTACTGCCAACAACCGGGACCATACTGACACCGTCAATTGCTGGAGCCCTCATGGGTTTGAGCTCTATTGGAGTGATGACAAATTCATTGCTTCTGAGATTGAAATTCTCCTCGAAACAGAAAATGGTCCACGGAGCATCCCCAGACCCCAAGATTTATATGGATTCTGTTTTTTTGGACCAGAAGGAGAAAATCAAACCACCTAGTTCAGATTCTCGATGGAGGAAGGCATGGTAGAAGCGCAGCGGAACGGTAATTCTTCATCACTTCCATGAGCACTGGCGTTTTGAGGTGGTAGATTGTAATGCTAGAAGAAAAAGGGAATTGAAAGAGATCACGGCATTGTTTTTGGTGAACAAATGATGAAAAGATGTGAGAAAAGCTACCTTGGTGGCGGAAATGTCCATTAAAGTGAAGCTTGAAGAATCAAGTTTCGGCGACAACAATACTTTTCCTGGGTTTGAAAGCTGCGTCTTTCGGTTTCCAGTGTTGGCTCAACCGTCTGCGGTTACTCCAACTGCTATGGCAACTGAAAGCATTATAAATATAACATATTTAGACAGCCAAATCATTCTTTCCTTTTCTTATTTTATTTTTCTTTACTTTTATTATCATTATTATTATTACACTCTTGAGCAATAGCATCCTTCTTTACCGTATGGAGGACAAAATAATACCTGAAAAGACAAGCATCCCGTTAAGGTTGTTAGCTGCATCTTGTAACATGCATTTTCTATATTCAAATTAAGGTTGTCAGTTTTGGTTTGGATTGTGTTTTGTTTTTTCAAATGAAACGAAATGATTTGATGCGTCATTTCAGGATTACTATTTATATATAATTATTAATTTTATATATATAAAAAAAAATTAAAATATTAATTTAACAAACATGATTCAAATTTAAGATAAACTAATTTTAAATTATATAATATAAAATCAAGCAAATATAATCTTAAAATTAAAAACATCTCTAAAATTCTAAAATATTATGAAAATAAAATGTCTTAAAATAAAAAATATATATAAATCAAATATCTTCTACATCATTAATATAAAAATAAAGATCTTAATCTTGTGGAGGTATGTAAAGATAGTCATCAACTAGATATTTCAGGCAATAAATTTACGTATTCACACAAAATGTTTTTTTAGTTATTATTTATTCTTTTGAAACAAATTAAGCTTGTTTTTTAAGAGAAAAAAAAATTATTAGTTATTATTATTTTTTTAATCCAGTCTAAGGTTTCTGTTTTTTTTCTATTTAAATAAAATATATCTTAAATTCTTTTTATTCTAGCTTCTCTATATTATTTTATTTTATTCTCTATTATATATTATGAAAGTTTTAGTTTTTATATCAAAGTTAGTAATAGTTTTTAACAAGTTAAAACGAGATGCATTACAAATAAATATTTTGGGTGTATCTCCATAATTATGATATTTTTTGTATTTAAAATTTTTTCTTATAATAAATTTGTTGGTCTTCGAGAGCTTTAAGTTTATAGTAAACAATTTTATCCTTGGCTATGACCAAGTCATATTCCTAAATAATAATACTAATAATAATAATAATAATAATAATAATAATAAATAGAATTTATTATCAAACCTTGAATAATTTAAGAAAAAAACCCTAATAACCATAATTAAAAAAGATTATATTCCTTACTATTTGCGTTTGAATTTAATTTATTGGATTAAACCCTAACAAAAGTGGTAAATAATTAAATCCTAGTTATTTAATCAAACCTGCTAGATTGATTGAAACTCAATGTTTTTTTTAATTTGGAAATTGGACTCACCCTCGTCGCTGTGTCCAAGTCTTATCTCTTCTACTTCACTCAATCACAGAAGCCGCCTATATTTTTCATGAAAGCAACAGCACATTTCGGTCATTATTTACCTGAAAAATCCGTAATAAATCGAAATTTAAACTGAAATAAAAACAACATCAATTTACCTTGTTTTTTTAAATTCAAACAAGAGGCATGCATGTGAAATCCAAACCGTTGAAGAGCCACCGTGGGTGGAGATTTTATCCGTACCAAAGCGGCGTCGTATGAGAATCATAAAAACAATCGATCCTTTCAGGGACACTTTGAAGTGGAATCTCGGCACCTTCACAACACTTTTATTATTGGTGATTACACGAATCAATAACGTATTCATCTCTCAGTATAGTGGAAAAAATCAATTACAACGAGCACAGCACAGACCACGAACGCTAGAAAATTTCCCAAGTAAAGATCTCCTCCGCGGGTTGGAGCAGCGGGGCATTGTGAGGAAGATCATGGATGTATCTCCTCCCATGGAGAAACTGCCCTGGCCATGTGTGAACCAGAGTGTGGCCAGCTTCCAATCAACAGCAGTGGCGTGGAATCAGAATCATTACCAAAGGCTTGGCTTGGCTTGCACTGCACTGGTCAGTCAAACCATGTAAGTCATGCCAACCTGCATGAGATGCGAGTGGGGCACGCTCAAATTTGCGATCCCTCTTCTACAGTTTTTTCTCAGAAAAGCGTAGAAGTAGTTTATGACCAGCTTCTTGATGAACCACGAGTCTTTCCTTGCCCTAATGTCTCCGTGGCCGAGAAGATACACGACCCCGGATTCTTTAGCCTTGTGAAGAAAGGACAGTTCCCTTTCAAGACTCTGTTCTGCATCAGATGTCGAGTCTGCGGGATGCCCTGTCTTTGCCACCTCAGATGTGCTTGCTTCGGAAATGGGCTTGCTCGTGTCCTTGTACTCGCCTAGCAGAGGCACGCCAAGCGAGTAGACACTTCCATTGGGAGCTATTAAAACTCTTGTACTGGAGCAACCATCCTCATAATCCGTATCATCATCCCCATCACTCTCTAACAAACGTTCCTGGGCTTCCCGACGAATGAACTTCTCAAGGCTCTCGATTAACAGCTGTTCAAATGCCTGGTGATTCTCTTTACGAACATCCTTATAGCCATACCTGTTTCGGCAGTTAAATTAAAAGGGGTGAGAAGGTAAAAAGAAAAACAGAAGAATGATTGATACAAGAAGATTAATGCCCATGAAAATCCCAAACTAAACAATCAAGAAAAAAATGACAAGTGCCAATAAAATTATCATCATGAAAGCTGCCGGTCATCTAACTGAAAATCACATGTTTCCATGCATCAAACAACATCTTCTCACTGACAAGAATAGAGCTCATTACCTTGCAATACAACGAAATATGTGGTAGCTTCTTGGGCAGACTCGTCGGAAAAGGAACCTTTCGCCCTGAGGCACTACTGGAACTGGAACATACTTTATACACACAAATATAATCATTGAATGAATAGCTGGGAGGGTGGTAAGAAAATGGCCAAAAATAGCTGGTATTCCTTTAACCAGTTCATTATACATCAAACCAATGCCTGGGGCTCTAATTGTTCCAAGATTGGGTCCCAATTCACGCACCAAATCCATCGACAGTTTTTGCTTAACTTCAGTTTCATACTTGAGCTTGCTGCCGTAGTTCCAGACTAACATTACAAAAAACATAACTACAGCAAAGACCAATACGATCCAACTTCCATCTCCGACGCCCCCTAGAACTGATGAGAAGAAGACAAATTCTATTCCTAGGAAAATAGCCAAAAAACTCAGGACAATAATGATGTTTATCTTCCATATGAGAAGCATAACAATTGTTACTAAAATTGTTGTTGTCATCATCACCCCCAGCTCAGCAATTCCTATAATAACAAATTACCATTGGAACAATTAAACATTCACATTAATTAGTACAAATAAAAAGCTCATAGTTTGATGCATAACTTTTGAAGTGACTAGACTCTTTCAAGACAGCAGGTTATTAAACCAACACATTGCATAAACACCAAAATAATTGAAGCAAAACATGGGTTCACTTTCTGCACAATGCTCGATGTAACAGTTTACAAATGGAATCAGCTATTCAAGAATAGCAGTAGTGTAACAGCTTTTCAACTAGGATGAGATATAAAGAAGCAGCTCAATAGTCAATTCATTTCCTAGATATTCACAGTACGATTCAGAAGATATAAACTATCACCAAAACATTGACTAGCGATCAACAGTCACAACATTGTGGCAGCCACATGCCGTGCACAAGAAAAATTCAACCACTGAAACTTCAGTAAATAATCAACTACAGGAGTGATATCAAGATGTGATTCATTTCCTTATGAAGCTTGCACTCCTCTCCCTGAAGTTTTAACTTCTCTTTTAACCAAACTAACAGGCAGAAACTTATCCGAGGCAAAAGAATTGTTTCATTTATTGTTCGGGGGACTCTAGTGTCAATTTTTGAAGATTGTGAGAATCCGGGTTTAACGTTCCTTGCTCATTTTTTCGCTTAGTTCCGAAAGAAGATACTCTAGGATCAGTGGACAAAAAAGTATTCTTTGGTTCCCAGACAAAGATAGCAATTGGTATGGTATTCAGCACATTGATTGGAAATTGAGTAGCAGGCCACAAAAACTAGATTCAGATGTGACAAACAGTAAAATAGGGGAGAGAAACAGCTAATAAGATAAACAGGACTGCTCACTGGAAGCTGGCTTGTTACTTCTATCACAATTCAGGATGGGCGATCACAGTTGTGAGAAACTTTGCTCAATGGCTCATGCATACGGAATTCATATGAATAACAAGGGTGAATATGTCAAAATGCTTGCCAAAAGTAGGTGCTTCAAGATAAAATATTTTTTGAAAAGTTGTACAATTCACCAATTATGTTATATCTATTGAAGTGGAAACTAAAAGTTTGAAACAGCATTTCCATTTAGTGTTGGTGGCAGCATAATGACACCTTCATGGTTGTTAATTCCATCCAATTGATTCTTTTCCTTTTCTTGTCTGCTGAAGAAGTAAAGTTGGCAATCTTGTCTTTATTTGGTATTCACTGGGTTATATCTAGGACAGAACTTGGTAGATACCTGGTGGGAATTGTCAAGGACATGCAGTAGCATATGATTGCGTGCCAGAAGGTTCCACTCAAGTCTTTTTTAAGTCCAGAGCATTTGATGTGACGGGCATGTTGATGGTGAAATTAAAACTGGGACGCTGGGTGATTGGTCCTCTATGATCTCAACTTGCTAGACTGTAAGGTAGAAAATACTTCCTATTTCTTTCATTGGTGGTGCTTTATTGTGTACTCCTAGGTATCATTCACTTTTTTTCTTCAACACATTCATTACATCGTTAAAAAGAATGGAAACATAAAGCAAGCTCGGTGATTGATGAACAATTGAGATCAGAATGCTAGGAAAAAATTCAACTCGAACTAGGAAATAAGCATTACCATATGCATTTCCTATCTCAGTAATGCTTGAGATAGAGCAGACGAGCACCAGGCAAGCTACAAGCAAAAACCAGTTTATGACAGGAATGTAAATCTGACCCATGAATTTCCGAGAGGTATGAACAATTTTAAGGCGGGGGAAACAACCAAGTGCTGTTGATTGTTTTATACATGAAAATGTAGCAGTAGTCATAGTCCGGCTAGCAATTAATGCCGCTAAATTAGCAACGAGGAAGACAGGCCAGAAAACACCACCTGCAAGACACAGCAAAAATTGTTGCAAAACATCCAAAAGTAATAGTTTCCAAATGTAAGAGGACTAAATCCAGCTTTATACCACAATAAATAATATTTTTTTCCCAATACATTGCGCTAAGTAGAACACAAGGCTGTGCAAGTTGCAGTTAGATTCTATAATAAGAAATTACGTAAGATTTGTATTGATGCAGATAAAAATTGAGCTTACTTGGAACTGAAGAAAAGAAAGCTTGCTCGGCCAGATCTACAGAGTGATGTTCCATTAGGTATGCAGCTTGACCCAAATAACCCAATAGAAGGCAAGGCAAAACGAGAAATACAAAGGTAAGCTGCAAATGATCACTATTAAATAAATCAGAATCGTAGCGATCATAACCGGACAAAGAATCTGAAAACAGAAAGGCTTCATGGCGCTTGACATCACAGAAATTTGAGATTCTACATCTGATACATTAAGCAGGTATTTTCTTGCTTATTTACCTGCACTGATCTCACAGGAAAGTAGCAAAGATCCGCAAACATTGCCTCGGATCCTTAAGAAAAAAGCGAAGGAAGAGGCCATCAGCAGCAATCATAAAAGAACAGTGCAGCTGCAAATATCACCTTCAAAGTGTATTTTATAATTAAGTCTCGTGACATTCTTTAGATTGGTGAATTATTTACAAATTCCACACTGCTCTACATAATTTGTGCCAATGATTGAGAACAATTGCTTTAAGAGAGCTCTGCTAAACAGAAAAACACTTGTATACAGAGCTGGATTCGACATGTATTCTGTCCTAGCTATGAACACCTCAAGTCAAGTTCTCTCAATCCCTGCCAACACCAGATAACCATGTAAGGGCCCTATTTTTCTCATGAAGGCTACATTTGCTACTAATTTTCCAATCAAAGAGGACAGCTTATTAAGAATTAAACTTCTGTTCTTTTTGTCAAATTTAGAACTGGAGGTATGGTCCATACATGTTATGCAAATTACTCCCACCTCAACCTTTTCTTTTCTTTTCTTTTCTTTTTTAAATTAGAGAAAATCATACACATCAAAGGGATTTACAAAAGCTTGATGGAGAATAAACCATCCTCTCAAAAAAGAAAGTAAATGGAATACAAAACAAAAAACAAACAGACTAGCCCAATCCTGCTGAATAACAGCCAAGGAAAGCCCCTAAAAGGGCCAGAAGCAGACAACATAAAGAAGAGAGGCAGAGTACCCTATCCAAAAAAACTGTCTTCAAATCTACTGGTTTAAAAAATTCTAGCATTCTAATCCAACCTAGTACAGCATGGAACAAAACAAACACCACAAAACCATATCATCACACTATCTTTCCTCCTCCAGAAACAAAAGTGATTAACATGAAATCTGACACTATCACATGATGCCCAGGAATCCCCACCATATATAAACAATCTGCACCACATATCCTCACAAGTGGGCAGTTTACAAATAAGTCACTGTGATGCTCATCAATTTGTTGCCACAACATAAATATTGGGAGATAAGACCTTGTGAGGCCCTCCTATTTGCAACAAATCATCAACAACAAAGCCCCTACTTTTGAGGTTACCTTTCAATAAACAGTGAGACAAAGAAGAGGATAAAGAGTTAGGAAAATGGGGACAGAGAAAAGAATTGTACGTGAAAACACCACTTTCCAAAGACCATAATATGTAATCAGATCTCCTGTCAAACAAAAGAATTAAGACTAGGAAGTAAAGGAGAACCTCTAATTTTCTATCAGTTAGAATCCTGAAGAAACTGAAATTTCCAATTTATATTATCCCTTCCCCCTCCATTATAGATTGGGGGGGGGGGGGGTTAAAAAGGGGAGTTTCACCTAACCAAGTATTCTCTGAAACATATCACCTCCATCTCTATTTTCATATACAAGTTACAAGCCATCTCCGGACAAAAGCAATGGCAATAGGAAGAAGTATTTATTCCACAAAGTCCCATTCCTCTAGTTGAAACATAAGTTCACCAAACCTTGTAATGAGGTAGTATTTTTGTAGTTCATAGATATTTAACCTTACTTTTTCTTTTTCTGATTTACTTCAAGAAAAATATTTCTGAAGTTGTGGTAAGAGCCATCCAATTCAAAGAAGGTTAGCATCTTAGAGGGAGCAAGCAATCCAAGCAAACATAAGGAGCCAAGACAGTAACACGGTTGCTGTTAATCTCTATCTTTCTCCTTCCTCAGTATATGTACAAGCCTGTCTCTTTATAGTAATTCCTTTCTTTGCTTTGTCCTTTAAGGGATTCGATGACTTGTAATAGCATGCTGCTTAATGAGGTTTGAGAATTTATCCTCTATTGCTCAGTAGTTTAAGTGACTCCACTCTTTGGCAACATAGCTCCACTCCATCATGCTTTCAAGATTATTCCAAATGCAATCTCCATTCAACGAGAGAAATAAAATGGCTATCCAGCACTCTCCTCAATCAGTTGATGAAAAATAAGCCATCTGTATTGTCATTAACTCCCAAAAGATCACTCTTTTTACGTCAATCAAATCCAGTTATCCTCTAACAACCACCTCTTATCAATTAACTTTAAAATTCCTGCTACATTAGCCTAAATTCTTTCATGAGCTTCATACAACAATTATCCAACACTCTTCAGCTTAGACGAACTTCATAACCGCTAGTGTGAAAATTATCCAATCACAAACAAAAAAAAAAAAGATTTGGTGAACTAAATAGAGAGCCAACCAAATTTACATGTGGAATCAATAAGCAAGCAGTAACACTAAACAAAAAAGGCAAGCACCATTGCATTCAAGCACCTGAAAATCCTACATTAATGTGTTACCTGTTGCACATAGCAAGCAACCTCCAAGAGCACGCCAGGCCTTCGATGAATTCCTCTTGAAGAAGTAATAAATGTGAACAGGATTAAATGCCCTCAAGACACTGATATCATATTTAACAAGGTTATAAATCCCAATAGCTGCAAGAGAACAAAACCATATGAATAAAGCAGGGCCCACAACAAGTCCGACTTTACTGGTCCCAAACTTCTGTACACTGAATAAAATTACAAGAAAAGCAACCGAAATCATCACCACTTGCTCTGCACAAAACAAAAACAAAAAACTATATTATAGCTAGTTTTTCACAACAAAAAGACTACAAAAGGCAAGGACATTTAAATTTGCCATTGTAGTATAAGGCATGCAAGGTTTGCTAATTTGATTGCAGTCAAACAAGTTTCAAAAGGAAGTATTTTCAATCATTTCCACACCCTGGAACATGCAAGAAATCTCTTGTTTTTTTTTGGCAGTGACAGGGGAGCATAAACTGTAGCCCAACAAAATTTATCCATGGTGTAAATTTAAATTGATGATCTATTAGGAAAGTTCACCCATGCCCAAACCGAACCAGTGTCTTGATTCATGCTCAAGCTGAGCTCTACAGTCAATAAGTAACACTACATATACAGCCCATGCTTCCATCATTCAATGGACAATCTGATTATAAACCCCACCTAGGATCACCCGATCTTAGATCTCCTATAAATTACACAACAAAAGTTTTTTTAGATTATCAAAGTTACAATAATTAATTAATTGATTAATTTGACTGCAGTCCAGGTTACAATAACTCGCTGTCCGAATCCAGAACCCAACTACTGAAACAAAAGAAATAAGGGAAAGGAAATGATTTGATCCAAATGTCCATTCATCAAAAGAATAGTTTGTAAATAACAGGTTAAGAAGAAACCCTAGCTCTAATGAGAAAAAAAAGGTTTGGTCGACAGAACGTTAGATCACCTTGCTTAATTGAAGGTACTCCAACCTTTAGGCCACCAACAGCAGACATTACTGCAATAAGACAGACAAAGATACCCAAGTAAATCACAAGGTACTAACTACTAGGAACCAATGAAAAATACAGAAAACATGGTCTACAAAAAAAAAATGCAGCACCTAAAAAAATCTAAAATAGTTTTTTGCTCATATAAACCATGATTTAATTATAATTAACTCCAACAACAGACCTGCCATAGCAGGGGTAACAACCCCATCAGCAATCAACATAGAGGTACCAGCAAGCACTAGCATGAGAAGCATTTTTTTTAGATGGGGTGATGTCTCGAGTCTCTCCTTTATTTTTAAGGATCTCTCAAGTTCTGCTGAGGGCACCTTGAGCCTGAAGCTAGATATACGGGCATCAGAAGGAAGCTGATTAGGGAGAAGATTGACCTTAGCATGGCGACAGATCAAAGAGTACAACGCAAAAGTACCACCTGCAATACAGTAAATATAGCATACAGTAAAATGGTTACAAACCATACTAAGTAGCTAACTAGATAGGCAAGCAACAAAAACTACTGACCAATACCTTCTCCGTCATCATTGGCACAGAGAACAACAAGTACATACTTAACGAGGGGAATCAAGATCAAAGTATACATAACCAAAGACAATGCACCGATGACATCTTCTCCCCCATTGACAGGTGCTTTGGTAAACATAACATGGAAGGTATACAAAGGACTTGTCCCAACATCACCAAATACAACTCCCAGCGTTTGAAATGCAAGTAGTATCCTCCTTCCCGCACCCAATTCCTGCCACACATTTTCCATTTCCAAATCATTTTTTTTTCTTTTTTCACTTGTCAAATTCAACCAATAGATAAATAAATAAAAAATTATTTCACCTCGTGGTAGTAGTCGTTGCGGTGGGCGCTAGGGATCTCTAGGGCTTCTACATCGAAGGAGTCGATGCGGGGACCAGTTCGGATCAGCCGCTGCTCGGCCGTGTCCTCCTCATCTTCCTCCTCAGAGTCTAATCCGCCACCGCGCCGCAATCGACCGTGTTCTTCTTCTTCTTCATCGTCGTCGTCGTCCATCAGTGAATCATCCTCGTCGTCGTCTTGAAACACCCACCGTGACTCGACCGAGTCCATAGACGCTAGTCGACTGTTCGTCTCGGATCCGCCAATGCCGCTCTCGTCTGCCATTACAATTCGGATTGTGCTAGGGTTCAGAATCCGATCGATCGAAAGAGGAATGCTTTGGTCTGTGCACCTTCGGGTCCACCTTTCTACTGTACTTTTGTTTTTTCTCTCTTTTCTATATCGCCCCGACGATCAATCCGTCAAATTCCCAATAAAATTTAATCAACTTGGGGTGACAATCTTGACTATCATACTCGGTTGATTGACTTAAAAATCTGTTCGTCCGGGTCAAAATTGACCCTGATTAATTTGGCTAGCCCGGCGGGTGATTTCCCTATGTTTTTTCTCCTCCAAGGTAGCCCCATGCCACTACTGGCCACGGCTAATTCTCGAGTCAAGATGGGACCTCTCTCGATAAAAATTTATAGCGCTCGTATGGACTCGAGCTTGGAATCACTTGCTGAAACGACCACGTTCCCTTTCACTCGGGCCAATCTTTATTGGTTTTTATTTTTATTTTTTGTGTTGAGATATTATTTTTATTTTTAGGATATTATTTTTATTTAAAAAATACATATTCTTGAAATTATTTTGAATTAACTCTACAAGAACTTAAACCTGAATCGAATTATGAAAGTGTTCCCCACTTGTTTTCAAAGATGTTTTTGAAAAACAATTAAAAACAATATTATTTTTTATTTTAAATTTAAAAAATTATTTTTTAGATCATTTTCATGTATTGTTATAAAAAAATATTATTTTGATGTATTTCTGAACAAAAATCACTTTCAAAACTAGGTGATCACAAAAAACATCATATAGCTTGATCTTGATTTCCTGGTATGTTTTTACAAATTGCACTTTATATCTGAGGGTTCATATGTTCAATAACAACATACATCCTTACCACCTGACAACAACCAAAAAATTATTAAAAACTCAAATATTTATAAGCTTGCCATTATGTTCAATTTAGAGACATTATAAAATATATTAAAAGAGCTTAGTGTTTCACTGTAGCTTGTGAGTGAAAACACTGTGGATTGTAATAGCTTATTTTTGGGTCGGGTCGGTTGGTTTACCGATTCATTGATTTTTTTATTATTTGCACAGTAAATTAACGATTTTAGCCCTCGAAAAAGACAAAAAAAAATCATCATTTCCGGGAGGGGCTTCACGAGTATTTCACAATTTTTAAAAATGACTAAATTATATTTTGTCCTCAAATAAGACAAAAAACATGTCTAGTAGGGGAGGGGTACCTCGTGGTTTTCCTATTTTTCAAAAATAGCTAAATACTAATGTACCCCCCAATAAGATAAAATTGAAGAATTGTATGTAGGAGTGTTCCGGTAATTGACCATATTTTTTATTATTCTCTGTCGAAATTTGGGAGCGCATGGGACGCATGCGCACGATTTCTTGCTTCCTCTTTTGTTAATGTTTTTTTTTTGTTTTTTTCTCTCTAGATAATTTGATAATTTTTATTGTTTTAACAATAATATCAATGATAATTTTAGTTGTTAAGACTTCGATATTGCTATTGTTATAATAGGGTGTCTTGATCTATTTTATTTTATTAGAGTTTGCATATATAGATATTATATTTTAATTTTGATCCAGCAAATCCTATAAAAAATATTTGCTCAGCCCGCAACGTAGGGCAGACAATTTTTTTAATTTTCAAGTCAAATAATTTTTTTCAGCTAATAATTTTTTTATCATCTATTTAAATTTTTTTTATGTGCTCTTTAATTAAAGTTTTTATGCTTTTTTTAGTCTTTGATTTAATTTTGTTTTTTTTTTTCATTATTAACACAACAATAATAATAATAATTTAAATTTTTGTTCTTGCTTGCTTTTTTGTTAATTTTTTTGTGTTTTTTTCTCAGGGTTATTTAATAATTTTTATTATTTTGGCAGTGATAGTGATGATAATTTTAGATGTTAAGACTTCGATATTACTATTGTTATAATAAGGTATGTTGATCTGTTTCATTGTATCAAACTTTACATATATAAATATTATATTTGAATCTCAATAATTATAAAAATTATTTGTTCGACCCGCAACGTAGTGTGGGTAATTAACTAGTAATAGCTATAGGTACTCAAAATAACAAAAATACTATAGATTGTCAAAATTACAAGTGGCACACGTTGTTAACAATATAACTCTAACTCTTTCTTCACTACTTCTTCAGTCTCGAAGAACCTTTAACCAAAGTCGTCATACTTAATAATTAACATCTTCACCCAAGGGGTCCTGGCATGAGTGGTGAGGGCGCTCTCGTCCCTTAAGAGAGGTCAGGGGTTCAATCCCTACTCTTGTATGGAGCTGGCCATTTGGGGAGCACTTTCACCCCTTTAGGGCCCACCCGGTGCGAACGTGGATTAGTCTGGACCAGTGTCTAGGACACCGCGTGGTTTATACCAAAAAAAAAATTAACATCTTCTTAAAAAACATTCTCACTGAAAAATCATCAATATCATCCTTTTGTTTTTCCTTCACTATTTTTTCACTTTATTTCCACACCTTTTCATCTTCACAATAACCTTGAAAGTCTCTCATCCTCCTATAATTTCTTTTCCCCTTAACTAAACTCGTTGAAAACCTATCACTAAAAGTTGGTTAACCATCCATATTCGACATTAATTACCCCAAAACCCAATATAAGTTTATAAATAATATAACTTCAAGGTGTTATTTATATCAAACATTGATTAGAATTATGAAACAAAACAATTAAACACTACTTTTATCGATGTCAATTTTTTTACAGGTCGCAAAAAAAATCGCCCATCACAACATGTAATCTCCTAGCCCCCCCACCCCAAAAAAAAAAAAAAAAAAAAAAAAACTTTAGTGAAATTAGTCAAGGATGTTCTCTGTCGAAATTTGGGAGCGCATGGGACGCATGCGCACGATTTCTTGCTTCCTCTTTTGTTAATGTTTTTTTTTTGTTTTTTTCTCTCTAGATAATTTGATAATTTTTATTGTTTTAACAATAATATCAATGATAATTTTAGTTGTTAAGACTTCGATATTGCTATTGTTATAATAGGGTGTCTTGATCTATTTTATTTTATTAGAGTTTGCATATATAGATATTATATTTTAATTTTGATCCAGCAAATCCTATAAAAAATATTTGCTCAGCCCGCAACGTAGGGCAGACAATTTTTTTAATTTTCAAGTCAAATAATTTTTTTCAGCTAATAATTTTTTTATCATCTATTTAAATTTTTTTTATGTGCTCTTTAATTAAAGTTTTTATGCTTTTTTTAGTCTTTGATTTAATTTTGTTTTTTTTTTTCATTATTAACACAACAATAATAATAATAATTTAAATTTTTGTTCTTGCTTGCTTTTTTGTTAATTTTTTTGTGTTTTTTTCTCAGGGTTATTTAATAATTTTTATTATTTTGGCAGTGATAGTGATGATAATTTTAGATGTTAAGACTTCGATATTACTATTGTTATAATAAGGTATGTTGATCTGTTTCATTGTATCAAACTTTACATATATAAATATTATATTTGAATCTCAATAATTATAAAAATTATTTGTTCGACCCGCAACGTAGTGTGGGTAATTAACTAGTAATAGCTATAGGTACTCAAAATAACAAAAATACTATAGATTGTCAAAATTACAAGTGGCACACGTTGTTAACAATATAACTCTAACTCTTTCTTCACTACTTCTTCAGTCTCGAAGAACCTTTAACCAAAGTCGTCATACTTAATAATTAACATCTTCACCCAAGGGGTCCTGGCATGAGTGGTGAGGGCGCTCTCGTCCCTTAAGAGAGGTCAGGGGTTCAATCCCTACTCTTGTATGGAGCTGGCCATTTGGGGAGCACTTTCACCCCTTTAGGGCCCACCCGGTGCGAACATGGATTAGTCTGGACCAGTGTCTAGGACACCGCGTGGTTTATACCAAAAAAAAAATTAACATCTTCTTAAAAAACATTCTCACTGAAAAATCATCAATATCATCCTTTTGTTTTTCCTTCACTATTTTTTCACTTTATTTCCACACCTTTTCATCTTCACAATAACCTTGAAAGTCTCTCATCCTCCTATAATTTCTTTTCCCCTTAACTAAACTCGTTGAAAACCTATCACTAAAAGTTGGTTAACCATCCATATTCGACATTAATTACCCCAAAACCCAATATAAGTTTATAAATAATATAACTTCAAGGTGTTATTTATATCAAACATTGATTAGAATTATGAAACAAAACAATTAAACACTACTTTTATCGATGTCAATTTTTTTACAGGTCGCAAAAAAAATCGCCCATCACAACATGTAATCTCCTAGCCCCCCCACCCCAAAAAAAAAAAAAAAAAAAAAAAAAACTTTAGTGAAATTAGTCAAGGATGTTGTTACTTAATTTTTGACCCCTTGTTGAAGTATTTTTGAAAAAAAAAAGAAAAATATGTTTTTGATGTAGTTATGTCATTTTCAGTATTTTTCAACGTCGTCTCAAAAGTTTTTAAATGTTAATGTTTGTTCAACGCGTTAAGCTTTTATCGCGTCATTTTTAAAATCTTTGATTTTTTGCTTTGCTCTGACATTGATATTTTTTTTTGCTTCAAAAAGAACCAAAAAACAAAAAATATATTGACGCATGAACCATTGTTACAAAGAAAGAAAAACAAATGACTAAAAAGATACGTTTTCAAGAACTCTACAAGAACTTAAACCTGAATCGAATTATGAAAGTGTTCCCCACTTGTTTTCAAAGATGTTTTTGAAAAAAAATTAAAAAAAATATTTTTATTTTTTATTTTAAAATAAAAAAATTATTTTTTAGATCATTTTCATGTATTGATATAAAAAAAATATTATTTTGATGTATTTCTGAACGAAAATCACCTTAAAAAACTAGGTGATCACAAAAAACATCATATAGCTTGATCTTGATTTCCTAATATGTTTTTATAAATTACACTTTATATCTCAGGGTTCATATGTTAAATAACAACATACTTCCTTACCACCTAACAGCAACGAAAAAATTATTAAAAACTCAGATATTTATAAGCTTGCCATTATGTTCAATTTAGAGACATTATAAAATATACTAAAAGAGCTCAGTGTTTTCACTGTAGCTTGTGAGTGAAAATATTGTGGATTGTAATAGTGTATTTTTGGGTCGGTTTGGTTTACGGTTCGGTTGATTTACCGGTTCATTATTTTTTTTTATCATTATTTGCACAGTAAATTAACAATTTTAGCCCTAAAAAAAAACAAAAAAAAAAACCATCATTTCCGAGAGGGGCTTCATGTGTATTTCATAATTTTTGAAAATGACTACATATTATTCTGCCTCCAAATAAGACAAAAAAAAACATGTATGGTACGGGAGGAGTACCTCGGGGTTTTCTTATTTTTCGAAAATGGCTAAATACTAATGTACCCCCTAATAAGATAAAATTGAAGAATTGTATGTAGGGGTGTTCCGGTAATTGATCATATTTTTTTTATTATTCTCTGATGAAATTTGGGAGCGAGTGGGACGCACGTGCACGACGGTTTTCCGCCTCACGCCCTCTTCTGGAGGCGCGTGTGGCGTACTCAGGCGATGAAAAATGCACTTTCAGAGTCTCCAACAATGTGTCGTCGCGTTGTCTTCCTCCCGGTGTAGCGCGTGTTGACAGATAGTGGTCGTAGGAGTGACGGTGGCCAGTTAAGCGTTTTATTTCCATTTTCTCTCTTCAGTCCCTTTACTTTTAATTTTATGTAAGGTCCTGATTTCTGTTATATAAGTTTTGATTTAGTTCAATTGGGTCTTTCGATTGAAATTAATTATATATTTAGGTTTCACTTCAATTCTCCTTCTTTTAATTTCCAAATTAGATTTAAATACCTTAATATATTTGGTACATAAGTTGTGATTTTGTCAATTTTGTCCTTTGATTAAAATTGAAAATATATTTGATTTTCATTTCAGCCCTTATACTTTTAATTTTTTTTTTATTTTAATCCCTATATTGTTTTTATATTTCTATAATAGTCTCTATTTTTATCCATGTATATATAAGTGTGCCCTTAGCTTTGGTTTTTAATTTTCATAATTTTCTTATTTGTTGAGGTGGTATGTTAAAAAAAAAATAATAACTCTTAATTTTTTTTGTGTGTCTATGATCATTTGAAAATTGATATTTCTATTTTTTTTTCTCCATTTGCTCTTGAATTGTTTTCACTTAATAATTTTTATTTTTATTTTATTTTTTTGTTTGATCATTTGTTAAAGTTTTTAGGATTTTTTTAGTCTTCCATTTATTTTTGTTTCTTTCATTATTAACACAATAATAATAATAATAATAATAATAATAATAATAATAATAATAATAATAATAATAATAATAATAATTTAATTGTTTTTCTTGCTTACTCTTTTGTTAATGTTTTTCAATTTTTTTTCTCGGAATAATTTGATAATTTTTCTTGTTTTGCCTGTAATAGCAATGATAATTTTTAGTTTATTTTAATATTTTTGTTTGATCTTTTGTTAAAGTTTTTAGGATTTTTTTAGTCTTTCATTTATTTTTGTTTCTTTCATTATTAACATAATAATAATAATAATAATAATAATTTAATTCTTTTTCTTGCTTACTTTTGTTAAAAAAAATTTAGTTTTTTTTCTCTCTGGATTATTTGATATTTTTTATTATTTTGACAGTAAAAACAATGATAATTTTTATTTTTATTTTATTTTTTTGCTTGATCCTTTGTTAAAATTTTTAGGATTTTTTTAGTGTTTCATTTATTTTTCTTTCTTTCATTATTACCCCAATAATAATAATAATAATAATAATAATAATAATAATAATAATAATAATAATAATAATAATAATAATTTAATTGTTTTTCTTGCTTCCTCTTTTGTTAATGTTTTTTTGTTTTTGTCTCTTGGAATAATGTGATAATTTTTATTGTTTTGACAATAATAACAATGATAATTTTAGATGTTAAGACTTCGATGTTACTATTGTTATAATAGGATGTGTTGATCTATTTTATTATATTAGAGTTTGCATATATAGATATTATATTTTAATTTTGATCCAGCAAATCCTATAAAAAATGTTTGCTCAGCCCGCACGTAGGGCAAATAATTTTTTTTTAATTTTCAAGTCAATTTTTGTTTTCAGCTAATAATTTTTTTATGTGCTCTTTTATTAAAGTTTGTATGTTTTTTTTAGTCTTTGATTTAATTTTGTTTTTTTCATTATTAACACAGCAACAACAACAACAACAACAACAACAACAACAACAATAATAATAATTTAAGTTTTTGTTCTTACTTGTTTTTTTGTTAATTTTTTGTGTTTTTTTCTCGGGGTAATTTAATAATTTTTATTATTTTGAAAGTGATAATGAAGATAATTTAGCTGTTAAGACTTCGATGTTATTGTTGTTATAATAAAGTATGTTGATCTGTTTTATTATATCAAACTTTATATATATAAATATTCTATTTTAATCTCAATAATTATAAAAATTGTTTGTTCGACCCGCAACGTAGTATGGGCAATTAACTAGTAATAGTTATAGTTACTCAAAATAACAAAAATACTATTGATTGTCAAAATTACAAGTGAAATCAAAATTAATTTGTATGAGATTTTTTAGAATTATCCCAAAATCAAATTTGGTTTAGCATGAATTTTTAGAAGTATAACACTGAAAAAAAATTATTCAAAAAATCAAAAAAAATATTTTGATAATTCAATTCCAATAATGGAAGAAAGTTTTTGAATTTTTTTTACCCGAGTATTCACCCGAGCCACCATGGAGCCACCAACATGGGAAAGAAAATCGGAAGAAGGGCCATAATAAAAGAGTTTTATGAGTATGGTGACTACATAATTCAACGAAAAATAGTAAAGGTACCATACCAAGACAGTTACAAAAGTGCAAGGACTAAATAAGGCGATGAATACACTATATGACTAACCCCAGCAAGATTTTCTTCAAGAAAGTTCTCTCCCTCTTTCTGGACCGCAAACCCTAACTTTCTTTCGCTCTCTCCCCGCAAAAGATGTCTCACTTCGGCAGGTCTGGACCTCCAGACATCGCCGACACATACTCTCTTCTCGTCCTCAACATCACCTTCCGTAAGCCCCACTAACTCGCTGCCTCTCATTGTCGTCTCTGTCTTCTTATGTATGGATGGATGGATGGATGATTTGGTTTATGTTTTCAGGTACTACTGCTGACGATCTTTTTCCGCTATTCGACAAGTACGGCAAGGTTGTCGACATCTTCATCCCTAGAGATCGAAGGTTGTTATTACTGTCACCTTCTTCATAACCCCCTCCTTTTTTCTTTTTTTCTCTTCTAAATGTTGTTGTTCTTGGTTATTTAGAACTGGGGAATCGAGGGGTTTTGCATTTGTGCGCTACAAATACGCTGATGAAGCGCAGAAGGCAGTGGAAAGGCTAGATGGTATACTCCCCCTTTGCTCTTTATCGACATTTTTATCTGTTTAAGCATATTGGATTATTCAAGGGTTTTGCTTGTTTCTCTTACAGGGAGGGTTGTTGATGGTCGCGAAATAACAGTTCAGTTTGCAAAATATGGGCCCAAGGCTGAGAGGATGTAAGTTCCGGGTCATGAACTGTTTGTTATGAAAACTGTGCATTGGTTTTTTAATTGCAGCTGCTATGTTTATGGTTCCTTGGGTTCTGAATTGCTTCTTTATTTTTGTTTCAGTCACAAGGGAAGGATTGTTGAAGCGCCTTCAAAATCAAGGCACAGGTCCAGAAGTCGCAGCCCTCGGAAAAGGTACTTTCTCTCTCTCCAACTTTTTTTTTTTAGTGAGTTATTGATTAGTTTTATAAATATAGCTTCCCAAGATTGTTCTATTATGGTAGCTGTTATGACCTCTGATTTCTGAGGTAACTAGAATGTCCCCTAACATCTATCTTTATGCATTTAGATCCCAAGAACCTTTTGCAATTGATAGGTTCTGCTGTCATTAGCTTGCTCTCCACAAAATTTGCCTTCTATGCCTTTCTTTTCCCTGTAATCTGCATTAGCACTTCATGATTTTTTACCCATCGAAATTTACTTCAGTGAAACATGTTTCTGCAATTTAATGTCAAATTAGATTTTGCTGTTCTGGTTTCATCTCAAGGTGCACAATTTTGTGATGGAGAGGGTTTTTGTTGGTGGCATATGTTTGTGGTGTGAAACTGTTTTTTTAATATCTTCAGGTACCGAGATGACTCTAGAGACAGGGACTCCAGGAAGAAAAGTAGGAGCAGAAGCAGGGAGAGGTCTGACCGTGACAGGTACCGTGCAAAGGACAGAGATTATCGTAGACGGAGCAGGAGTCGCAGTGCCAGTCCTGATTACTCAAGAGGACGTGGTAGAGGCCGTTATGATGATGAGCGACCAAGTAGCAGCCGATCCAGGGATAGGTTTACATCTTTGCTTATCAGTGCATTGTTGTCAATTTTAAGCTGATTGCAATGTCTTCTTGCTTTTATTATATCTTTTTTATGGTCCTGGTATTATCTCAGTCTCTCCCCTCGACTCTCCCCTCGTCGAAGCCTGGAACCTCGAAGGAGTTATTCCCCACGTAAGACTTCCCCGCGTAAGAATTCCCCTGTGAAAAGTGGAAGCCCTGATAGACGCAGCCGTGATGGTGTGTCTCCAATCCCTAGAAGTGCTTCTCCACGAGGTCGGCCTGCTGCGTCTCGTAGCCCATCCCCGCGAAATTCAGATGTTGGCGTGAGTTGTTCTCCTCATGTTCCCATTTATCGAGTGCATATTAGGATTTCTTAACTTGCTGGTTCTGCTTTTTCTTGCAGGAATGAGCTTTGAGGGCTGCTTGGATCTTTAGTGACACTGTGACTAGTGCCACTCTGGTGGTCACGTTGCTACCGCTGAACGCTCTTTTAATCGTTGAATATGTTCTGGTCAGATTTTAAGAACTAGTTTGGTACTTATATATTTCTATGTTGAACCCAATGCATCTCTTATTAACTTGGTGGGTTTGCCTTGTATGGACTTTATAGTTTGTAGGCTGATACTTTACTCTCCATGAAAGACTTGAGTTGTAAGCCACATTATTGTGCTTGATTTTCTTTTTTTCTCTTGGATTTGGGATCATGTTTTCTCTGGGTGTGATTTATTGCATGTGAAGGCTGATTTAACACGTGCATTCATTGAATTTTATAGTTTTGTTCCGGAAAAGATTGACGTGGGGCAGATGGCCAGGATGTTGATATTGTGGATATTGTAGCTGTTGATGCTGTTTGTAAAACATAGATGGATGATCGAGGTTGTGATTTCTCTAAATTTCTGATGATTGGTAAGATAAAAAAAATCCACCCCTAATTTTCAAAACAAATCGTGTCATTCTGGTGTCTGATGTTTGACCTGATTATCTTCTGGTCTTTGTTTATCTTGAAACTATTGGTCCTGAGATGGGGGTGGTAGTTGCTGTGATGGTATAGAAGGTGGACACAAGATGAACGTGTTTTGCCTGTAGCTGATGCTGCAAATGAAGTGGACCTGTTAATTGATCTCATACTGATACATAGTATGAGATATAATATGCAGTTCTGAATTTTGCAGCTGCAGTTTTTTACAGGCCAGGTTAACATGATTCTGCCTATTATTTGTTTGGGGCACAAGACTGCCTTGTTTAACACCACCAATATAAACTTTTAACTTATGTTGCTCAATGTAGTGAAGTAAGCATACAAGTCCGTGACTGTAGCTGTTGAAGTGATGGCTGATGCCTGTTCTGTTGTATGATATTGGTCGGTCCGTAACTTATGCAAGTGTTAGTGAATAATCACCTGTAGCGGTCAGTTGCTGCCCTCCATGATGGGGTTGGTTCGGTAATGGTACTAGCACTTTTGATACTGGTGGTGGCTGCTACCTTGCTGTGTTGATGGCTTGCTGTCAGTTCCATTCCTTGTATGCTTTGCCATGCCATCCACTTTACTGCAATACTTTGTTTGGAAAAAGTTGCTTTTCAATTTGCTTTGTTTATCACGCTCCAGTCAAATTTTACGCCCTTTAAAGAAAGATAACTGCTGTCTTTTGCCCTTATCTTATCGTTTTCTTTTTACCTTCTTTTTTGTTAGGGTTTCTTATGTATTGGACTGTACATCTGCCACCTGGTCCTTGTGCATTATTTAGTTTGTATCTTCTAAACACTTTTGAGTGTGCTTATTGTATTTTCTTTGAACTAGAATTCAAGTTGGTTGGTGGTATTATTACATCACTTGCATCGCTAACTGCATCGGTGATCTGTTTAGAGTATTCATCTTGCTGTTTCTATGGGTCTAGCTGCTTGTGTTCTCGTGTAGATTGCCATGTAAGCTTAACCTCTTGAGGAAAGTTCCTCGCCAAGAACCAGAGTGCTTCTTAGAGAATTGAATAGCTAAGAACTTGTTTGTGAGTGCAGTCAGTAGCTTATGCTTTTGGATGCTTTCTAAAAGTGTGTTAGTCTTGAAAATTCTCCAAATTTATGCTTTCTGTAATTGTTTTTTTATAAAAATAAATAAAAATACTGATTTATTTTCAAGATAAAAAATACTTTTAAAAAATATGCAACTACAATACTAATCACGCAGTAGTCAATAACTTAAAAAATTCATTTTCATCTGTTGTGTTTTCCGTGGTCCTGATTGACCGCCTCAAAATGAGTAACTTGTAATTCTCTTAGAATTAAAAGCAGTCTGCAGTGGGAACTGTTTTTTCTCAACTTCTTGTGTGACTTGTCATTGGTATGTTCCATTTTAGAAATGATCTCTTGTCACTGGCATGCAAAAGTGAATGTAGAGGCGTTGGATTGGTAAAATGAAGATACCATCAGGCTTCAGCTTGTTGAATTCAGTTTTCTGAAAAATTTATCAACTATTTATTTTTTATTTGCAATAACTTCTTACTCTACTTGCTCAGTGTAGCAATATCCTGCCTGAAAATTAAACTGCATTTTGCTGGGAGAAAACTTGTGTTTCAGCACAACAACGGGCGGGAAAATTGTTCTGAATTTTGATAGTTTTTTATAGAAAAATAATAAATGGGGTGTTTGATGTTTATTTCCTTGCATTTAAAATGGAAATTAATGGCAGAGGCAACAAATTGTTTGACCTAGGAATGTTTCCATACTTCTGGATTCTCAAACGAGATTAATCATGCAAACTTGCAGGCGGAATGATCCACTCTTTTTTGGCTTCCATGTAACTAGTCCGAGCCTCGGCCACCTACCTCTCTTTGTTGATTCTATGATTTCTATCCTTGATCTCGACTTTACATTAAATATATATATTTGATTAGTGTAAACTCGATTTCTTGGATGAATGGACTAGATACTGTGGGTCTGGATTTATTTTCTTATAAAAATATTTATATATTGTGAACTGGTTTTTTTTTTTAAAAAATAAATAATCTGGGACCTGGGTTGTAGTTCTTGACTAGAGACGTGGTATTTTCTATGAGTTGATCCTTGAGTTTGGCTTGAAATCAAGTGATAAATTACTTTTAAAATTATGTCACGAGTTATTAGAATAATAGTACTATACGTGGAAGTATTATTTAATAAATTGAGAGGAAAATCAATATAACTCAAGGATCTAAAACCATCAGTTGCAAAATAAGGCTAAAAATCAAAGTAAAAATAGAAAATAAATAAATTAGGAGTTGAGAAATTATTTGATCAAAACAAAAAATAAAATTTAACCAAAAAGGAAGAATGACCACCAAATTATAGCTTTGACCTGGTTAATTCTCAAATTCTAAGTGATAACACTATAAATAACTTGTTTAAAATTGAATTAACTAGATCGGACAATTTAACCTGTGAGCCACGTGATCTTAACAAAAATTACTTTTAAAATTAACCTCAACTATAATTCCAAACAAGCAGATCATGCCATAGTTCAACAAAAATAAACACCAAAGCGATTGTTCCATCACCTAGAAGGGTTCCACTCAACGTTGTCCATCTCTGACATGTTCATATCACACATCAACTTTCTTGAATAATAATAATATTAATAATAAATGTTTAACTTTGCAAGGTGTACTACTTTTGATTTTATTTTTTATTTCGGTATATATCAAAATAATATTTATTTAAAATTATTTTTGATATAACATATTAAAATATTTTAAAACACACACAAAAAAGATCTTTTTCATAACAATTTTAAAACACAATTGGTTTTTCAAAGAATAACATTTTCTAATTCTATATTATGTAATAATTTTTGTTTTTCAAAGTGCTTCACAAAATATTTTTAATTAAAAAACACTATAAAAAACACATTTCACCACAGAATCAAACCTCCCTAATAACGAACAAGATGCACAGAGTTTATCAATCGCTACGTCACATTAACGCAAGCAAAAAAAAATCTTTAGAAAGGGACCACAAGAAGAAATCTTCCGTTCTTCACTCTCCACTGTCTAACATCCAGAAAGCTCAACCACCCTTTTTGTCCCAAGAAAAGTTGATCTACTTGACAAACTCCTAGGCTGCTCTTTGGTTGTTGCCACGTGGCAAAGCTGCGCAGCGTGAAGACTGAAACAAGGCACCAGAAAAAAAGCAGCTTCCAAACAACAGAGAGGATACCTCGATAATTAATGAAAATCAAGCCCAAAGAGAAGCCATCCAATTGATGGAATGAAAATCTCCAGAAATTTCTAATAAGTTAAAGAGGAGCTTGTATAAGTTTGCTACATCCAGTCCTTGCTGCAACCGAGCATCAAGACTTCGTGGATAACAGGCTTCTAAGAACAAAACCATAAGACTAAACATATCATAAATCAGTCCAGGGGTCAGATCACTAGCATTAAGAACATAGGTTATGTCAGGTCTCTGTTGGATATCCAATTTTTGAAGTCGCAACTTTTCGTCTTCAAACCTGTACAGGCTCCTCAAACAAGTAACAAAACCAGTTGCTCTAGTTTACATTGGATGCAACCTCCTGAATTTCTTTGTACGCGCCTGTTTCCTCGTTAAACGAGTACCTAACATAAGAAACAAAGGAAAAACAATTAGTCTAAGGGCCGTGTACTATATCTCATTCAACGACTGCTACCAGCTTAAATAGATCCCATTCATTTGAATTTGATCAACTATTAACTCCAGGTTCTACTTAATTTATGATCCAAGGGAAAGAAAGCATGGAGCTCTGGTGTATTGCGCTGTCCAAGTGTGCTTGTTCCCCCATCTTCCTTACCATGGTTGGCCCTTTTCAGCTGCTTTGTTTTTTTTTACCAACTAATAGGAATTGCTTTCTCCCAAAACTCCAGGGGGGAGTCAGTTTTCATCTTTCCTTTTCTTCTGGTTCAAAACTAGGAGACAAATCAAAGTGCATTCTCCTCTACCATGCTTAGCAGAGAAGAGGAGACCCTTTGGATTCTCATTCCCCATGGACATTATCATTCACCAGGGAGCTGTTGATGCTACGCAGTAATAAGATAAGATAAACATAAATAGCAATGGTGAAAATTCTTCCTAGTTACGTAGCAAATCATTTGTGTAAATCTCTAAAACAACCAGATTGCCTGGTATAAATCTCCTGCCAAATAAAAGACTTCTAAAGTGCACACAGCTTTAAAACTCCCCAGATTGACAATTAATGAGCTCAACACATCTAAAGCCTTAATTAAATATGGTTCTCATCAGGAATTGATGCAATGATCCAAGTCACTCCATAAATGGAAGTGCAGGAACTGATGGCAAGAAGTTTAACCAATCCAGCCTGAAGTTCGTGTCTCATGTGCTAGGACATACTGATACCTGGTATGTTGGTAACATGATCTGCTTTTCTAGGCACATATCAAGTGTGGGATGGACCCATCTGGTGTCACACCACAATACTCTCATTTTTCCTATGTGTGGATATAAATACAAGGCAAGCAAAGAGTGGGATGGACCCATCCGATGTCCCTCCACAATACTCTCACCTTTCCTTTGTACAATGCAAGCAAAGAGCAACACCTAAATCATAAAGTCGGAAATTTCTTCCAACACATGCGTGTTACTTTAAAAGCTATTCCACAAAGGAAACCAGAATCAAGTGAAATTAATAATGTCACTGAAAGAAATTGCGAGTTACCATTGCCCTGATGTTGCCTGGCAGTACAGTCCCGTAGATGGGTCATAATAATATCCCAAACTGCTGCTATAGTAGTACCTGGCAAAGAAAACTCAATGTTAGTTTAACTTCTATGCAAACCCTAGGTGTATATAACAATACTGTGTTCATATTTTCTGCTAACCCATGTCCCTGGGAAAATCAAAAAGTAAAAGAAACAACTGTTTAGAGAATTAAAGACTGGATAATGTTCACAATTTAATCCCAATGGTGTAAGATTGGTGCAAAAAACATTGTTAGCCCAAATAAAAATATCTGTAACACGATCAACTTGAATAAATCACAAGCCAAAAGCAACAAGAATAAGAAGAAATAAAGATTAAAGAAATGACAAGTCAATTAAATATGGATTATTGAAGATGTTCTTTAAGGGTTTTAAAAGTCCATGAAAAAAAAATTGTTATCCCATAATGCTCTAATGCACATCAAAACACAAATTAAACATGTATGGGAATGTCATCAAAGAGAAAAAGGCCTAATGATGATCATCTTTAAAAATAGACAGAATATAATCATAGAGGAAACAGCTGTAAGAAGTATTTGGACACAACTATAACTAGTCTATTGAATTAGGATTTACTTTGACAGTTCTACAAATTCATATTAGTGTTCTCACTGCACAGAAACATCCTTTTTTTTTTAAAAAAGAAAACTTCTTTATGTTATTCTGAAATGAATCAAACTCAAATCTCGTGTCTGTATTCATTTTCAATATTGACCATGAAACAATATTGACACATATAAGACCATGCTTTATAAAACTCGAAACAATTAACAAACAACTTGGTTGTAAAACTTCTCACTTGAATATTTGGAGCAGAAACAACATTATTGCTCAGAAAGTTGGGTTGTAAAAACATTATGGCTTCAAAAGCTGGGGAATAGATTTTACACCAATACCACATCCTAAAAACTACCAAAACAATGAAAGATTAGCAAGGTAGAACAGGAAAACATGTAGCTAACAGATCAATGATACATAAAACACAATAACTATAAGAAATTCTATTGCAATTTACTTGAAAGGAAAGAGACAAAGAGAGTACCCAGATGTCTCATCATAGACATAATCGTTTTGCAAAGATTCAGCTGCATAACAAGCAATAAGAATCATAAGACCAAGCACAGGATGCATAACTACTTCATCCGCAAAATTGACTAAGCTATTATTATTTTATCCCAAAATTTCCACAACCCTCGTAGCTAATCATAAAAGCTTACCTCCAGAAATGGCATTAAGACCATTTGATGATGATTGACCTGCAATAGCAGTGCCATTATCCTCATCATCCCCAAACATGTCAAATGCATCACCATCATGGCTTGGGATCTCTGCAGTAGATACACTTGGGATTGGAGGACCCACATTCACATCAGAGAGAGCTGATGAGGCTGTGCCAGGACTAGTCAGACTGGAGGACAGGCCCTTCTCCATGCCATAACCAGAACCTTCCAGGCCTTCACTGATAGATGCCACCTTCCCCCTAGCTAAAGCTAATCTTTCATATCCTTCTAAAGAACATCAGAAAAAAAATATTTAATAAACACTGAGAAAGAACTTCCACAGTTCAGCAAAAGCACATGAAGAGGTGATGAAAACACTGGAAAAGAATTTCCACGATTTAGCAAAAGTGCATGAAGAGGTGATGAAACTTTTTGCAGGTAGAAGCTTTTTCTAAAACTCATCATCCTGAAATCACAACTCGTGACATGTATGGACAACACATTGTTGTGGTATATTAACTCAGTTGACCCTCTGAAAAATATCCTATGACAATCCAGCTAGGACAAATAGTTGCATACTATGACAAACTGCATAACAATATCCTGATTCTTCTATCCAAACATAGAGCCGGAATGGAGTATCAATGGTAACATAAATAAGGACAAGGAAAACTATCATATATTTTCCCAACCTGCCTCTCGCTTGAAAACCTCTCGCTTGTCATGATATACATCTGCACAGTGGATGATTAAATCAGTGAGTGTGGCCAAAACAATGGAGAGCTGGGGGGCTCGGCAAACAAAAACGATGTCCGAATGGCCATCATATATACACAGACATATCCCTTCAATGAAATCTTAAGAAACGGCAAAAAAAAAAAGAAATACTTAACTGTACTCGCCATGATCCAACAGTTTGTTGGCATCTTCAGTTAGCTGGTCAAACAGAAGTTGTGTCTCAGTGGACATCTTCTCCTTGCTCTTGTTTGATCTTCCTTTCAACCTTCTCAAAGCTTGCAAAACCTGTATACAAAAGGACCCCTACGCTAATTAATTATCATTTTTTCTTCCTTAACAATCAGTTATCCATACACACCAAACACCAAGTACTTATTTTTCATCTACAATATTTCCAAAGAAAATTTGTTTTGCATGAAACAAATGGAGAATCAATTCTAAATTTCTCTCTCCTTGAGTGCATCATTCAGAAATCCAGTAGCACTAAGAAATTTATTATTTTTATTTAATTCAACTTTAGATTCTCAATATACCAGTTTATCTAGTAATTCTAATCACGTATGATTCTATACCTATTTGGATACCTATTTCTTATTTTGCTTGGAATCAATAGGATTTTGGTGTCTGCATAAAACAGAACCTATTTAATGCAGTAATTCAGGATTTGATAATGGTATAGAACAAAACCTATTCTGTGTAATCATCCGGCTTTAATAATGGAATTCTGAGCAACTATGGTTTAGCTTGATTCCTGCGAGCATCCCTTTCTTTTCTCTAGAGATTATTATATTCCTTCTTACAAAATCTTCTAGCAACAGTGATCTCGGGTTACTACTCGCAGCTATCAGCTCCAATTTCTTCTAAAACAAGCCCTTTTATCAACTCTTCTTCTCTAAACACAAACCCCAAAAAAATCCCTAATTCTCCAAACCTCTGCCTCAGCACAAGCAAAAAACCTTTATGGTACAAATCCAGAGTTAGCCTGCATGGATTTCTTATTGTAAACCTAGATAACCATCTTGCATTACCCTCAAATAAACAATTAATCGTATGCAACTCTAAGCATTGACTTCAGGTTCAATATACCTAAGCTTTTGATGATACCATGTCCTTGCACAGTGCATCTTGCACAGTATGACACTTATCCATGGCGTATTACAAATCAAGTTGATCAATTCTAATACAGCATCTTCCTCAGTGCATTATGCTGAATGTGATTAAACTACACTAAAGAACATAAAAGCACAGTACCAAGAAATGCTAAGCTAATAGCATAGCAACTTAAAAATGTATGTTCTACTCTTAACTCAAGAGCAATTGGTGTATGCACTATAAGAACTTCCTTGTTAGAGTAGCTTTTTAGTTGGGAAAAGGAAAAAAAACAAAACAGAAAGAGACTTAACAAGACAGGAACTCCATCAGGTAAAGTAAGTCTAACAAATAAAACAACAGACTACTTAAAAAATCTAAGACAATCCATGAATTAAGCTTCAGTCAAGCTTACCGTTTCTCCCGGCTCAAGCAAGTTGGCAATCCGGCTCTTCATCATTCCAATTTCTTCAGAAGATAGGTCACGGCCATCATCTTTGTCATCATCTTCATTAATACTTGCCACAGAGGTTTTTCCAACATATCTTTCATCAACCTGAACACTATCCAGCCACGCGTCCTGCAATGAAAAGATTATAAACACGGTTTTTTTAATCTTAAAAAACAATGCAGTATGCCAGTTAGACAAAGTTGCTTCACCTTGATTTCATTTTCATTTATATATTCCACAAAATTTCCCTCAGCGTCAAAATAACCTTCTTCTCTCTCTTTCTCGAGATTAAACGGTTCTATCTGAATCCCATCTTCCACGAAGTTCTCATTTTCCTGCAAAAGCAAAATCCCTCATCATAATTTAACTAAAAAATTGAACGAATCAAGTCGTAACCCCAACCCCTAACCCTAACGCTACCTCATAAACGACTTCAGCAGCAGAGGCATCATTAGGATCTCCACTAAGACCTTCAGCGGTGTTTAGATTGCGAAGCATCGCACGCTCCTTGGCTGCGAGACGAGGATCCTTCACGTCACTTGGACCTTCGTCTTCAGCTTTGCCTCTTTCAACTCTTTCATCCCCACTCTTCACCTTCTTCCCTTTAGGAAATCTAACCTTCTTCTGCCTGCAAATTTCAAAAATGAAAAATCATAAGCTGAAATTCTGAAGAAGAAAAGAAATGAAAAACAGTAGAATTACTTGTTGGATTTGTCATCGTCATCAATTTCTTCTAGGAACGGGCGCTTTCGCTTGCCCTCCATTCTTCGCCAAGTTTTATGTGTTGCTCTGTGAGAGAGACAGATTTATGAAGCAAATCAGATCGATCGGGCAAGGCTGGAGTACCGAGTATCAATTTTGTAAGAACACTAGAATTTTTTATATGATACAGACGAGATCTTTTTAATAAATACAACCCGGGTTGTATTTTATATTTTTTAAATCATTTTTTGTAGTCTCATATCTGATTGAACTTTATAACTGGTTTCAATTTATTTTTTATTAGTTATCATAGTCTCGTGAACAGGCTGCAAATTTAACATGTTAATCTAAATTAATTTGAGTTATTTTTTTTTTATTTATAGTAACCCAACCTAAATAAAACACAAGAGGAGTGAAGTGGAACAACAAAAGTAAGAGGAAATAATAGGTTACTTGAAACCAATTATATTTTGTAATTGAATTCAATTATAATGTTTTCTTTGAATTCAATCAATCAATCAATTTGTTTCACATGTTTGAAAGATATAAAACTCAATTTATTTTATTTTTATATTACCCTTGTTATCTTTATTTTTATTTATTTGGAAATCTTTATAAAGAGAGAGCTATATGAGTATTTTAGGAACATTAGTCTTGAATATAGATTTATCAACTTTAGGATGGTAAATAAGAGAGATTGATATATGATTTGCTTTTCTAATATTTTTAGAGAATGAATTCCATATGAAATTCAAATTTTAACACTCTTAACAATCCAAATTAGTACAATCACTGATAGATTTGCCCCAGAAAATCTCTCAACTACTTCTCACTAGTAAGCCCAAAATCAGGAGAGTTGAGTAGCTTTTGAGCCACTCACCTCGCTTCTGTTTGTGAATCTGAATTACTCTTTCTGAATAGGAAGTAAGATCCCATTAGCTACTGGAAAAACTACTGAATATGAAATATAACCATGAAAGTAAGTAGATTAGGAAGTTCATGCTTGATGCTTAAATCAGGAAACATGATGTTCAATTGTCATGGTTAAATAGCAGGAAACTGCTATTTCCGAAGCAGAAATTCTCGACTAAATACACATTTGTGAGTGTAATTTGTCCACTTGAAATAACAGGAAATCTCATAATCTGTTGGCTGCATGCATATTTTTTGTCCATTCTGCTATGTTTGTGCTCTGTTTGTCCTCCTTTCTGATCTTCTTTCAAGCCAATCATTTTTGTTTACCAGTGCTTCTGAGCATTCGTATCTCTGCTTTAGCTCAGTTTGCAGTGTAAGCAAACTCTGGTAACTGGACTTATAGTGTTTACAGGGTTTCTTTTACAGTTGAAACTTGAAACACTCAAAATGTTTACAAATTAGGAACCGGAGAACTCTTTTCACAGCAATATTTGTTATCACAGATTTAGTTTTAGGTTTGGAAATACTCTAGCGAACATGAAATCAGATATGGTTTTGTCCTAGCTTCAGGTTCCCGATCCATTACACTTGTACATCATGATTTGGATCAACAAGATGCAAAACATAACGTGGAAGCTCACAAGCAATGAAATTGCAAGCATCTCCAAGAGTAAAATTATGCAAATCTATGGAAAATATACTTGCAACATACTAAATATGAGAAGTATATATTTGCATGGATGTCAATCAAAACAACCTCAACAAGTACTCCTAGAGCACACTAAAACCTGAAATACCAAATCAACTAAGCCTATCGCAAAGTAGCTGTACAAAACTACAGCAGAAATTGTACTGTGAGCCTTACATACATCAGACCTGTAACACTGGTTTAGCCTGCAATATGGCAGAAGTGAAGTTTGACATTGAAAATTAACCAGTAACTATCTGGCAGTAAATTATTTCATTAACTTTTAACTTCTATTTCAGTATTTCTGTGTGGCCTAATTGAGAATTAGTTTGCTCTATCTGCCTTCCTGTGTAATATATTATTTAAACTTTTATAAGAATGATAATATGGTATTATTGGATCTTATATTCTTCCTGCATTAGCATCTCTCTTTCTTCTTATTTTATATTTGAAATGATTAATAGAGTGTTACCTTTGTAGGTATTTTCACGATTGCAGGAATAATAGATTCCTTCATATATCATGGTCAAAGAGCAATCAAGAAGAAAGTGGAAATTGGCAAATTCGGCTGATGTTGTCAGTGACTATCTGTAACATTTTCAGGTTTTTTCTTTGTTTTAGATTTGCAAAATCTGTTTTTTTCACTCAAAAGTTGTCTTCTTGAGTCGAGGGAAGTTCTTTGTTTTAGGCTGTAATTGTTACACAGTCGATATGCATACTAAGCTCAGAGCTGAAGGCAAAGAGCACACATTCAAACACAGCTTAATTGATCGATGCTTGTTACACATGCTATAGCTTGCTACGACAACGGATAGCTGAGAGACTTTCTTTTTTGTAGAATATCATAAAGTTCTCTTCTCTCTCTCTCTCTCTCTCTCTCTCTGTAGTGTTTCCAGTTAGTTTCATTCGAAATTTTAAGTACTTTGTTCTTGTCTTGTATGTTCGATAATAAAAACTTACTTGTGAGATTTTGTTTATCTTACTCCCGAATCAATTACTTCATGGCCACTTCAATTACTAGAACTAAAGTGATGTTTCACAGCACGAACGTCGTCTTTACAAATCTTAGCAACCAAATGCAGAGGATTGAAGTAGAGGAGCGGTTACTTGGCGGTTACCAATTAGTAACACCTCTAGATAAATAGACCGGGTTCATCTCTCATGGGTGAACAAAATCAAACCATATCTTTAAATAAATAGACCGGGTTCATTTCTCATGGGCGAATCAGGCCACACCCAACAACCTAACATGTGCTTTATTTGCAGAGCTCAGATGAGAACAATCTACCATTTGTCATGCATTAACAGTGATGGAATTCACCAGCACATTCTTTCATTCTTCGTGGGAGGAGTTTCCCTCTCACTAAATTCATGCATGTGTGAGTAAATGATCTAATAGAAAAGAGTTGCAAATAAATTTACTAGACAAACACAAACTGAGCTCTAGCATTCTTGATCAGCCACCCTTTAGAAAAATAGAAGCAACGAAGCATGTAGGAGTGGCTAAATTCTCGCAACACCAAGCACTCTACCGCTACGATTTCTCTTCTCGGGTAAAAAAAAAAAGGTGTTCTAGCTGGGGGGGAAAGGTTATGTATTTGCTTGTTAGAATATACAGGAATCCTCAATTTAGTCCATAACCTATATAGCCACTCCCCATTGAGTCTCAAAATAATAAAAAATTATCAATCAGGCCCCCAATGTTTCACCCACCAACAATTTTTTTTCTATTAGTATTACACGTAATTCATGCAATAATGGTATCGTTCTGCAGAAATTTTATAGATAAAACACAAACATGGACCGGAGGACCCGATGAAGAAATTCGACAAAACATTTAGACATCCATCACAATGACAATTTGCTACCATCCTTTTTTTTTTCTTTATTGTTTAATTAAAATTATAATTGAAAATACTCTTAAGGAAAAAACAAGTGTTTGTTTTAAAATCATGTTAAATTACAAAGAGAACAACTAATTTATATATTAATCTGCATTTTATTAGACATAGATTGTCATGAGAACAACTATAAAAAATAAAAGTTATTTTTTATTGACCATTAAACTTGCTGAAATGTCATCACAAACATATCTATACACGAAGGCCTATGAGATGTTTGCTCATGAGATCTTGGGACAAAATCGTCTAAGATATCTTTTCGAACAAAGTTATGTCGCATAATGCATGCAACATATCTTTTGTCCACTAGGTTTTTTTTTTTTCTTGCAATTTGCGAATCCTCCATGGTATCTTCAATTAAGATGTAAGAGAATAATATTATATAATGTTTGCGCATAACGTTCATGAACAATCTATATCTTTAAATTTGCATTGCATCATTCAGAAAATTGTAAAATCTTATTATAGTCAAGTATTCATTTTAAAACTATCTTTAAATTTCAATTTTGCATTGCTGATAATTGAGATTTTGTAAATTCAGAAATATAATGAAATTTTATAAAGGTTGGAAATATTTTTTTAGGAGTAAAAAATAACATTTTAAAATTGAGTTCAAATAAAAAATGACTAGTTTTATTTATTTAATGTGTGGAATCCTCAATAAAATTTGAATCAGAACAAAGATGTTGACAAACTAAGTGTTAAGGTGACTATATTTATGATGAGAGATTGACTTGTAATAAAATAAAAAGGGTATGTTGTTTGTTGCAAAACTTGGAGGAAGAAAAAGAAATAAGGGATGGAGAGAGAAGGCCACTCGTCAGATCATAAATTAAATATAAATATTAGCGATGAAATTTAAAACATGTTTCACCAGCAAGCTAATTTTATTCTATCAATAATTATGATATATATATAAACGACATGATATTGTGTATTTTATTTTTTTTAATTCTTTTTTTTCTCACTCTAATTCTCTCGATATATACCGGCATATCAATTTTCTTGTAGTAATTACAATAATAAATTTTAGGTTGTTGAGATTCAAACAAGAGGTTTGGAATTCATCAAAATGATACATTACTTTATTGCTAGCTTTTTAGCTCTACATCCAGCCTAAAGATGTTCAAAGTCCTATAAATCAAGAGAATAGAAAATGTCATGTCTACCATTTGGAGAATGGAATAGCCAATTAGGGCAAACTTCATATTTAAAAAATAAGGTCTTGAAGTTCTCCTTTTTCCTAATGAGTTTGCAACCCTTGCATTGCTTGAAGATCGTTAGATACATGTTTGAATTTTTTTTAAAAGTTATTATAATCTCATAATTTAGATCATAGATTTTATATTTTAATATGGGTTGACTTGGACCAATTCAATATGTTGGCAACTCAACAGAAGAGACTCTCTCTCTCTGTCTTAACCTACAACATAAGTACAACAAAGATTACAATAGTTGTAATAATCATAGCTTTTGTCCATTTATTACCATCTTCCTCTCTCTCTCTCCCTCCCCCTCACACAAGTTTCAGCGATGTCTATAGCCACTTCTCAGATCCGCTCCGCTTCTTTGTCCACTCTCTAAATTTGGTCACCACGGTATCGCCTTTTCCCCTTTTCTTTTACCCTTTTCCTTTGTATTTCTTTCAGTAATGTTTTGTGATGGTATGGTATTGGTATTTATGTTATTTCAGCGTGACAATTAATAGATATGTGTGAGTGGTTTCCTGGGCAAGAATGAAAGAATGAGCGAGTGAAAATAGATTAGTTTGCCTGAGGATATTTTTTTTTGTGTTGATAATAATAGTTTCTGATTAGTTTGAATTTTATATGCTCAAGTTTATGGTGAGTTGATGTTTTCAGTTCAGATCTGATCTTTAAGTTGAATTGTTAGTGGGTTTTTCTTTTCTCTTAATTTGTCTTTTGATGGAAGAGTCCTGTTTCTTGGTTTTACAGTTGCTGGATAAGGAGGTCGGTAGACTAGGTTTTAGCTGTATATATATATATATATAGTAATACAAAAAAGATTAAAAACTCCAGACCCCATATCATTTCAATATAAGATTCAGATTCACGGTATTGAAATGATATGGGGTCTGGAGTTCTTAACCTTTTTTGTATTACTGCACACACACTCGCACACAATTTTGGTGTAAATAATGCAGGATAGAGTCGAGGTAATTGTGATAGGAGGGGTGGGATGGGAAAAATTAGTGAAAAATTGTGCTCTGTCATTTTGGCAGGGAGGGCCCTCTCTGATTAGGGTTTGGGAACATTCCTCTGAAAATATTACTTTGAGTTTGAAAAATGCATTAAAGTGTTCTGGAAGAGCTATTATATTAATCATCTATTATTATCCCGCTAGATATTGCTTTGTCGTACTTTATGTTGTCTACTGTGTTGAAAATATCACATCTTGTCCAATAATACATAATTAATATTACTATATTCTGTCTAATGAATTGTGAAGTCATAAGTTAGTTTGAATTATATCTGATGTTGTTTTGCAGAAAACCATTTTTGTCTGACCATGTATTACAATCATTCAAAGGTTCTCATTTCCTTTGTTTTCTACCAGATTGATGAAGCTTAAGAATTGCGAAGGAAGGAGCATAAGAGGCTTCAAAGATCTGTGCACATCAATTCTGACTTTTTGTGTTAAGGGGTTTTATCCTAGAAATGTTGTCAGATATTTCTAGATCCTAAGTGCTTTCGTTATTTCAAACTCTGCTGTGGGTTCTGATTTTAGAAAGATGGACAGGTCAGATACGTCAGGTTTTGTTAGTGGAGGTAGAACATTGGGAACTTTCCATTTCTCTATAACCTATACCTATTAGTATCATCTGCCACAATCTTTTCTGCCAGTTTAGCCTTTCCCCAGTGCTTCAGTTTACAGCTTCTGGACAATGAATCTTAACAAAAATGGTTTGCGATTTTCAAATGATAACGAGCTCCCAAAAAATGACTGTTTTAGTGATACCGCTTTGAGCTTGAACTGCCTTGGATATGGAGGAAGCAGTTCGACCAATTCTGAGGGCGCTCAAGATAATCTTAAGGTTGATTTTTCGAATGGTTCTGATGACGGCTGCAAGTTGGTGCTTGGACTTGGTCCAACACCAAGTGCATATTTTGATGATTGTTACCGCTTGGGGGTTAACAAAAAAAAGGGGCTGGATTCTGCTGCTACATTTCCCAAGGGGTTGCTGTCTGAGAGTGATTCAATCCTAAAACTTGGCCTTTCTGGAGGGAATAAGGAAGCCCTGAGTGGTCTCGACTATTCAATTTCAGAGACTGATACCAATACACCTGTACTGAACCAAATTTATGATGATGATGATGTTAGATCCCTGATACCTGTTGTCGATGAGGGTTCTACCTCAGCAAAGAAGTCTGGTGGCTATATGGCATCACTTCTTTTGGCTCCTAGAATGGATGTCAGAAAAGCTCCATCACAGAATGAACTTCTTAACTTTGGAACCAGATCTAATCATCAATTTCAGCTGAGCCACGAACTGTCTGCCAACACAGTTTTCTCCATGGGCACCACTTCTTCTGACCACAGAACAAGCAATTCGAAGAAATGCAAGTTCTTGGGTTGCTCAAAGGGAGCCCGTGGTGCTTCAGGCCTTTGTATTGGTCATGGGGGTGGACAGCGATGCCATAAGCCAGGTTGCGACAAAGGTGCTGAAAGCCGAAGAGTCTATTGTAAGGTCCATGGTGGAGGCAGGAGGTGCCAACACTTGGGTTGCACTAAAAGTGCTGAGGGGAAGACAGATTTTTGTATTGCACATGGCGGCGTCAGGAGATGTGGGTTTCCAGGCGGATGCACTAAGGCTTCAAGAGGCAAATCAGGGCTTTGTATTAGACATGGCGGGGGGAAGAGGTGCAAGGTTGGAGGCTGCACTCGCAGTGCTGAAGGGCAGGCTGGGTTGTGTATTTCTCATGGGGGTGGACGCCGTTGTGAATACCAAGGGTGTTCAAAGGGTGCTCAGGGAAGTACCGGGTACTGCAAAGCTCATGGTGGGGGGAAACGATGCATATTTGCAGGATGCACCGAAGGAGCTGAGGGGAGCACGCCGTTATGCAAGGGACACAGTGGGGGGAAGCGCTGCCTGTTTGATGGTGGTGGAATTTGCCCAAAAAGTGTTCATGGAGGCACAAACTTTTGTGTCGCCCATGGTGGTGGAAAGAGGTGTGTTGTGCCAGGCTGTACAAAGAGTGCGCGTGGCCGTACTGATTGTTGTGTCAGGCATGGTGGAGGGAAGCGGTGCAGGGTTGAAAACTGTAGGAAGAGTGCCCAAGCAAGCACTGACTTCTGTAAAGCCCATGGTGGGGGTGAACGATGCACCTGGGGTGAGGAAAAATGCGAGAAGTTTGCCAGGGGCAAGAGTGGTCTATGTGTTGCACACAGCAGCATGGTCCAAGAGAGGGAGGCAAACAAAAGTGGTTTGATCAGACCGGGACTCTTCCATGGCCTTGTATTTGCTGCTTCAACAGCGGGGAGCAGCATTGACAACAATCATTCGTATTCTGGAGTTAGTGCTGTCTCGGACTGCTGTGATTCCCTAGAAAAGCCAGCAAAAAGACTACCTCTCATACCACCCCAAGTACTGGTTCCTCAGTCTATGAAGGCCTCATCATCTTTTACAAGTTTTATGAATGCTGACAAGCTAGAGGAAGGTACAAATGGCTACGGTGCCAGCAGTGGTGGGATAAAAAATTTCAACTATCTGGTTCCTGAGGGAAGGGTGCATGGTGGCGGCTTTATGTCATTGTTTGGTGGAAATCTGATGAAGGACCCGATGAAGAAGTTCGACAAAACATTTAGACATCCATCACTGCAACAATTTGCTACCATCCTTTTCTTTTCTTTACTGTTTTTTATTTTTTTTTGTTTTTGGAATAGCTGAATCATAATAATAATATCATTACGCCAATAAAAATCATCCACTTCATCAGAAGCATCATTTTGCCACTTGAGGTAGCACCGACAACACATCCCTAAACCATGCAAGATCCTAGGTAAAACCAAAAATCTGTCAGCCAAGCTACAGTTACGTAACCTATCCGGGAAATGCCATCAACCACATTAACTCCAACTTTGTTTTTAGCTTTGAACCCTTTAGTTATTAATATAATAATCATTGTTATCTTCAGAATCTATAGGATTAGTTGAAGTAAACACAAGTTAAATCGAATATCCATGTTTAAAAAAAAAAACTATTACTACAAGGGATATCTTAATTAAGATACCAAACACACGGAAAAGAAGAGAAAACAATATGAAACCACATATATTATCTGAGAAAAAAGTGTAACGCTAAAGCGTTGGCATGAGCGTCTCTCACACTAGCGTAATGAAAAGCTTTAAAATTGTTCTTCCTTTGTTACCTTTCAGAATGTGTTTGTTTTAGGTTTGAGAAAAAAGATTGGTTTTAAAAATCATTTTTTTATTATTGTGTGTTTGATTTAAATAGGTGTTTAATTAAAATTATGATTGAAAACACTTTTAAGGAAAAAACAAGTGTTTGTTTTAAAATCATGTTAAATTACCACATAGAACAACTAATTTATATATTAATTTGCATTTTATTAGACATAGATTGTCATAAGAACAACTATAAAAAAGAAAAGTTATTTTTTATTGACCATTAAACTTGCTGAAATGTCATCACAAACATATCTATACACGAAGGCCTATGAGATGTTTGCTCATGAGATCTTGAGACAAAATCGTCTAAGATATCTTTCCGAACAAAGTTATGTCGCAAAATGCATGCAGCATATCTTTTGTCCACTAGGTTTCGTTTTTTCTTGCAATTTGCGAATCCTCCATGGTATCTTCAATTAAGATGTAAGAGAATAATATTAAATAATGTTTGCGTATAACGTTCATGAACAATCTATATCTTAAAATTTGCAATGCATCATTCAGAAAATTGTAAAATCTTATTATAGTCAAGTATTCATTTTAAAACTATCTTTAAATTTCAATTTTGCATTGTTGATAATTGAGATTTTGGAAATTCAGAAACATAATGAAATTTTATAAAGGTTGGGAATATTTTTATAGGAATAAAAAATAACATTTTAAAATTGAGTTCAAATATAAAAAAAAAATGACTAGTTTTATTTATTTAATGGGTGGAATCCTCAATAGAATTTGAATCAGAACAAAGATGCTGACAAACTAAGTGTTAAGGTGACTATATTTATGATGAGAGATTGACTTGTAATAAAATAAAAAGGGTATGTTGTTTGTTGCAAAACTTGGAGGAAGAAAAAAAAAGGGGATTGAGAGAGAAAGTTGCTTGTCAGATCATAAATTAAATATAAATATTAGTAATGAAATTTCAATCATGTTTCACCAACTAGATAATTTTATTCTATCAATAATTATGATATATAAATGACATGATATTGTATTTTTTTTTCTCACTCTGATTCTCTCGATATATACCGGCATATCAATTTTCTTGTAGTAATTTCAAGAAAAAATTTCAGGTTGTTGAGATTCAAACAAATGGTTTGGAATTCATCAAAATAATACATTACTTTATTGCTAGCTTTTTAGCTCTACATCCAGCCTAAAGATGTTCAAAGTCCTATAAATCAAGAGAATAGAAAATGTCATGTCTACCATTTGGAGAATTGAATAGCCAATTAGGGCAAACTTTATATTTAAAAAACAAGGTATTGAAATTCTCCTTTTTCCTACGCTCCTTTGCTTTCCAAGCAATTTAATTCATGATTGTATTGTGTTGGTGTGAAAAAATAAGGTTTTATATTTTTTACAGGAAAAAAAAAAAAAGAATTTTAACTGTTATATAACTCATTGCTCTCTTGAATACTTTATATTTTTGCTAATGAGTTTGCAACCCTTGCATTGCTATATATATATATATATATATATATATATATATATATATATATATATATATATATATATATATATATATATATTTAATTAAGTTTATAACAAATAAAACTAATTAAAATATATTGAATACCAAGTCAATCAATCTGATTTTTTTATTATATCATACGTACGGGATTCAATTTATTATTTAACACTCTTATATTTCAATTAAGTGTTTCGTTTTTTAGAATATAAAAAATAAATAGTTAATGATGCTATCAACGTTGACAGCAGATGCAACAAGGCAGTGGTGAACGTGATAAAAATAGGAGAGATAATAGTTAAGTATTTATAAAAATAATTGTGAGGCAATAATAGGAGCTTGTTTGGTTGCTAGTCTTTTTTATTTCTTAATTATAAATATTTAATTCTTATTCTATATAAAAAAAAATTTTAAATCATTGATTAAGGTTATATTTGTATACGTAAAACAAAACCGTGCACTCTAGTTGATCATCATTTTTTTTTTAATTGTTGATGACAAAATCAGTCATTGATTGCTGTACATTCATGCATGCATATAATGATGTAAGAGAATAAATGTTTCTTAATTTATATATTTCACTCTATATAATTTCTTGAAAAAAATAACTTTTAAAAAACAAAAACACATTAGTTTCAAAACTTTAGAATTGAACACTTGATAAGAGGGTGTTTTATCATAGTTGTGAATCCCGTTCCGTTCCACTTCAAAATCCGGGACAAAACGGCGATGTTTTAGTCCCGGTAAAAATCCCGGCCAGATCCGGCAAATCCGGCCGGAACGCCCCGGTTCCGTACCGGGCGTTCCGTTCCGAGTTCAAAATAAAAAAAAAATCAAAAACAAAAAAGAAAAACTCAACCCATAAATTATATATTAGTAAAAATAAAAAATTAAAATCAAGAGATAAAGTCTGGCATCAGTGTAGCCTTCAAATTTCAAAACGGAGCCAAGAAAAAACAATGGAGAAGAGGATGAGGAGATGAGGAAGAGAGTAAAGGAGAAGAGGATGAGGAGGAGGAAAAATAAATGGAGAAAAGAAGATGAGGAGATAAGGGTGGGCGGCGGCTGGGAGAAGGAAATTGGGATTTAGGGTTATGTTGGGGCTTTTATACTTAGTTATAATAATAATAATAAAAAAAAAAGGTAGGTTTCTGGGGGGGGGGGTTATATAAATTATTAATATTAATAATAATAATAATAATACTTTCTGGGGGGGTTATATTAATAATAATAATAATAATAATAATACTTTCTACGAGGGTTATATAAATTAATAATAATAATAATAAAAAATAACTAAATAAAAATACGTTTCTAAGTTCTAACTTTCTGGGAGTTCTAACTTTCTGGGGGGGTTATAAATTATTAATAATAATAATAAGAAGAATAATATTTTTTTTTGGAGGGTTAATTTTTAAATATTATTTTAAATTTCAAATCTCAAATTTGTGGGTCTTTTAATTATATTTAATTTTTTTTAATTTAAATATAATTAAAAATAATAATTTTATTGTTGGAGGATTTTTCAAAAGCAATTATTTAATCATATAACTTACTCCTATTTATTATATAATTAATTGTATCATTAAACTATATATAAAATACTTGAACTTTATTTAAAATAAGATAAAAAAATGGTTCTTTTATTAATGATGTAGAAGATGTTTGATTTATATTTCTTTTATTTTCGAACATTTTACTTTCATAATATTTTGGAATTTTAGAGATGTTTCTAATTTTGAGACTATGTTTTTTTGACTTTGTGTTTGTATTGTATAATTTAAAGTTCATTTATATTGAATTTAAATTATACTTGTTAAATTAATATTTTTTTTCCATATATATAATTAAATAAATATGAACAGTACAAAACCGGAACGGAACGCCGGAATGCACCGAAACCAGAACGTTCCGTTCCAAACAAAAAACCGGAACGGTACCCGGAACGGATTTTACAACTATGTGTTTTATACAATTTTTATTTATGCTTCTAAATGATTTTTTTTTCTTAAAAGATATTTTTTAAAAATGATATGGATCGTATGAGCACCTAATCAATTAATCTAAGTGTAAACGACACAACGTTTAGAAAGCCAATAAATCATGATTAAAAGTGTGACATAAAAAAACTTGTTCCAAGATATTAATATTATTGCAATCTGAAATCGTTACCCGATGAATAACAAATTTTACGGGTTAGAATTATAGGATGACACGACGAAGAGCATTGGTCTTTAATAAGTCAAATTTGTTCTTTATCCTAATTAAAAAAAACATGATATATCACATAAACACACAAGTTTATATTATAAACTCATTATTGAAAGCTAAAAACTTAAGCACAATATAAATAATCCTATTTATAATAAGTGAAAAACATCGTAAATAATATTAAAAAAATAATAAAAGAGTTATAAATAAAATATGAAAAAGAATCTATTTTAATATATAGAATAGTTTTGATTTGTTAATATTAAACATAAAAAATTATTTTAATATATTTTAAAAAACATCCTATTCATTATTGATGTTGTTTTAGTGTTTTTTTAATATATAGTTTTGATTTGTTAATATTAAACATAAAAAATTATTTTAATATATTTTATATTTCAAAAAGTATAGTGTAGTAATACCAAACACCCCCTGAAAGGACAACTCCACCTTGGCCGCAAGTTTATATGAGAAGCCAATCGCTGTAGAAAAATGCCAAATGGACGTAATTATCAATGTTTTGTTTTATATTATATTATATTATATTATATATTTACTATATTTTATTAATCTTCTCATTGCACGTCCCTTTCAAATAATTGGCCAAATAAGGCGTGTTTGGACCTTTCACCATCCATACATCCATCCATCCATCCATCCATGGATGCATAGCACTGCGAGCAAAATATTATTTGGTCCCTATACTTTGTAACGAATAACTATCGAGTCTCTCGGCATACGAAATCCTGTATTAAAAATACTCTTATTTTATTTGTTACCCCCTCCATCCTTAAAATGAATGCCCTAATTGTGCTCCTTTTTTTGGAATAAAAAGAATTCATTAATTCTTTCTTTTTTAAAATGTTATTTCATTTTTATCGTTAACTATATTTATGTTTATACATTTAAATGTTTTTCTTTTGAGTAAATTTGAAAAAAAGGGTAAGCATGATAATAAAAAAATAATGAAAGTGTGTAATTAATATACTTAGAGCTTGTTTGAGAGTATGGTTGCGGTTGTTTTTTTATTAAAGAAATACATCAAAATAATATTTTTTCAAAATTATTTTTGATATCAGCACATGAAAAATAGTATAAAAACCAAAAATTTAATTTAAAATAAATAAATAAAATTTATTAAGAAATATGTTAAAATAATGTTTTTTATTAAGAAATACGTTAAAATAATGTTTTTAAATTTATGCAAGGATTTTTTTTTATATCGTTTAAAGAGAATACTACTTTAAAAAAATCAATAATAAAATTACAAATATGATATCTGTGGATCCTTCTTTTAGATTTTGTTTTTCTCTCTCCGCATCATTTTACCAATTTCCTATAGAATTCAACTATTCTTTCCAATCTTACCCGCTAAAGACGAATAGGTTAAGATAACAATTTTGATATTAACAAAAAAAGAAAAGGTCAGAGGACTAACATATGAATTTCAAAACCAAAACAACTTCCATATAATTATAGGAAATACAAGGACTAAAAAATAATTTTCCCAAACTATAGTGGTATAGAAGAAAAAAGAGAAGGGGCTAAAAGTCCTCTGAGCCGCCCAAATCAATATAAGCTTTTTTCTCATTGGGTGGAGAGAGCTTGATATCGAACACAACAGAAGAAATTCTCTCTCTCTCTCGCTCTCTCTCTCTGTCTTAACCTACAACATAACTACAACAGAGATTACAATAGTTGTAATAAACATAGCTGTTGTCCAATTATTACCATTCTCCTCTCTCCCTCACACAAGTTTCAGCGATGTCTATAGCCACTTCTCAGATCCGCTCCCTTTGTCCACATATTCTCTAAATTTGGTCACCACGGTATCGCCTTTCCCCTTTTTCTCTTACCCTTTTCCTTTGTATTTCTTTCAGTAATGATTTGTGATGGTATGGTATTGGTATTTATGTTATTTCAGCGTGACAGTTAATAGATATGTGTGAGTGGTTTCTTGGGCAAGAATGAAAGAATGAGCGAGTGAAAATAGATTAGTTTGCCTGAGGATATTTTTTTTTTTTGTGTTGATAATAATAGTTTCTGATTAGTTTGAATTTTATATGCTCAAGTTTATGGTGAGTTGATGTTTTCAGTTCAGATCTGCTATTTAAGTTGAATTGTTAGTGGGTTTTTCTTTTCTTTTAATTTGTCTTTTGATGGAATAGTCCTGTTTCTTGGTTTTACAGTTGCTGGATAAGGAGGTCGGTAGATTAGGTTTAGCTGTGTATATATGTATATATACATATCACATCTTGTCCAGTAATACATAGTTGATATTACTGTATTCTGTCCAATGAATTGTGAAGTCATAAGTTAGTTTGAATTATATCTGATGTTGTTTTGATTTTTGTCTGACCATGTATTATAATCATTCAAAGGTTCTCATTTCCTTTGTTTTCTATCAGATTGATGAAGCTTAAGAATTGCGAAGGAAGGAGCATAAGAGGCTCCAAAGATCTGTGCACATCAATTCTGACTTTTTGTGTTAAGGGGTTTTATCCTAGAAATGTTGTCAGATATTTCTAGATCCTAAGTGCTATCGTTATTTCAGACTCTGCTGTGGGTTCTGATTTTAGAAAGATGGACAGGTCAGATACGTCAGGTTTTGTTAGTGGAGGTAGAATATTGGGAACTTTCCATTTCTCTATAACCTATACCTATTAGTATCATCTGCCACAATCTTTTCTGCCAGTTTAGCCTTTCCCCAGTGCTTCAGTTTACAGCTTCTAGACAATGAATCTTAACAAAAATGGTCTGCGATTTTCAAATGATAACGAGCTTCCAAGAAATGACTGTTTTAGTGATACTGCTTTGAGCTTGAACTGCCTGGGATATGGAGGAAGCAGTTCGACCAATTCTGAGGGCGCTCAAGATAATCTTAAGGTTGATTTTTCGAATGGTTCTGATGACAGCTGCAAGTTGGTGCTTGGACTTGGTCCAACACCAAGTGCATATTTTGATGATTGTTACCGCTTGGGGGTTAACAAAAAAAAGGGGCTGGATTCTGCTGCTACATTTCCCAAGGGGTTGCTGTATGAGAGTGATTCAATCCTAAAACTTGGCCTTTCTGGAGGGAATAAGGAAGCCCTGAGTGGTCTCGACTATTCAATTTCAGAGACTGATACCAATACACCTGTGCTGAACCAAATTTATGATGATGATGATGATGATGATGTTAGATCCCTGATTCCTGTTGTCGATGAGGGTTCTACCTCAGCAAAGAAGTCTGGTGGCTATATGGCATCACTTCTTTTGGCTCCTAGAATGGATGTCAGAAAAGCTCCATCACAGAATGAACTTCTCAACTTTGGAACCAGATCTAATCATCAATTTCAGCTGAGCCACGAACTGTCCGCCAACACAGATTTCTCCATGGGCATTATTTCTGAGCAAGCGATTTCAACCACTTCTTCTGACCACAGAACAAGCAATTCGAAGAAATGCAAGTTCTTGGGTTGCTCAAAGGGAGCCCGTGGTGCTTCAGGCCTTTGTATTGGTCATGGGGGTGGACAACGATGCCAGAAGCCAGGTTGCGACAAAGGTGCTGAAAGCCGAACAGCCTATTGTAAGGTCCATGGTGGAGGGAGGAGGTGCCAACACTTGGGTTGCACTAAAAGTGCTGAGGGGAAGACAGATTTTTGCATAGCACATGGCGGCGGCAGGAGGTGTGGGTTTCCAGGCGGATGCACTAAGGCTGCAAGAGGCAAATCAGGGCTTTGTATTAGACATGGCGGGGGGAAGAGGTGCAAGGTTGGAGGCTGCACTCGCAGTGCTGAAGGGCAGGCTGGGTTGTGTATTTCTCATGGGGGTGGACGCCGTTGTGAATACCAAGGGTGTTCAAAGGGTGCTCAGGGAAGTACCGGGTACTGCAAAGCTCATGGTGGGGGGAAACGATGCATATTTGCAGGATGCACCAAAGGAGCTGAGGGGAGCACACCGTTATGCAAGGGACACGGTGGGGGGAAGCGCTGCCTGTTTGATGGTGGTGGAATTTGCCCAAAAAGTGTTCATGGAGGCACAAACTTTTGTGTCGCCCATGGTGGTGGAAAGAGGTGTGTTGTGCCAGGCTGTACAAAGAGTGCGCGTGGCCGTACTGATTGTTGTGTCAGGCATGGTGGAGGGAAGCGGTGCAGGGTTGAAAACTGTGGGAAGAGTGCCCAAGGAAGCACTGACTTCTGCAAAGCCCATGGTGGGGGTAAACGATGCACCTGGGGTGAGGGAAAATGCGAGAAGTTTGCCAGGGGTAAGAGTGGTCTATGTGCTGCACACAGCAGCATGGTCCTAGAGAGGGAGGCAAACAAGACTGGTTTGATCAGACCGGGACTCTTCCATGGCCTTGTATCTGCTGCTGCTTCAACAGCGGGTAGCAGCATTGACAACAATCATTCGTATTCTGGAGTTAGTGCTGTCTCGGACTGCAGTGATTCCCTAGAAAAGCCAGCAAAAAGACTGCATCTCATACCACCCCAAGTACTGGTTCCTCAGTCTATGAAGGCCTCGTCATCTTTTACAAGTTGTATGAATGCTGACAAGCTAGAGGAAGGTACAAATGGTTACGGTGCCAGCAGTGGTGGGATAAAAAACTTCAACTATCTGGTTCCCGAGGGAAGGGTGCATGGTGGCGGCCTTATGTCATTGTTTGGTGGAAATCTGAAGACTGCAATCGATGGAGTTTGAATCTGGTGAGTTTCAGCATCCAAATATATCCAGGGAGTAAATTTGTACAAAAGTGTGATGCCTGTTTAATTACTGTGTATAATTGGTGCTAAGCGGTAGTGTTTATTGTGGTAGGATACCGTACAAGGCACTCTATTTTTCTAGTTGACAAATTTGACTATTAAAATAAGCCCTCGAATTATTTTCAGAACATTGCTGAATGAGGCACTGTAAGTTCATGGGAACACAAAGCTGTAAGCTCTGTAGCCATTTGAGGGGCTTGCAGCTTCTGGAATGCCCTTGCCCTAAAATTATTGCTGTTGTGGAGAATTCTGCATTGCAGTCCTGCCAGATTTATGTTTCTGAAGAGTGTCTTGTGCTTCCTGGTTTGTCCATGCTAGATGTGTTGGTTGAAGGCATATGTACCTTTTGTTTTATTGTCTTTGGTAAGATGATGAAAGTAATTTTCAATTATATATAATATATAATTTTTTTAATTATATCAAAACCACTAAAAAAATCAATTTATTTTTGTTTTAAGTGAAAAGCATTGTAGAAAACATTTTAAAAAGTAGTTTGATGTAAGTTGATCAACTTCATATGCGAGGTCGATGCAAGTTTAAGCTCATTTTGATTCCTAGGTGGCAAGAAGACGATGAATTAATGGGTCACACGGGGTTGGCAGAAAATAGTCACCTCTCTTAGTCCTATAATTAAATGCCCTAATAAAATTTTCACAAATTTTTAGAAAAAAATAATTATAGGTGTTTATTTTAAAATGTTATTCTAATAGCCTTTTTTTAATTAACAAAAACACTAAAAGATATGTTAAATCACTGAAGCTACACCTATAAAAGAATATTCATTACAAAAGCTTTTTTTTTTTAAATAAACTTTATTGCTCAATATTAGATTGTTTTGAGAATTGTATGTGGTATTTTTTTCAATTTCTTTTCTGTTGGATTATATACTGAATTCATGAATTTAGTTTTTTTTTTTTTCTGATTGCTTTCTATAAATTTATTTTAATTTTATAACTTAGATTCTGAGTTTAATAAGTTAATTGGGTTCACTTGGGTGATAAGTTTTGCGACCTTTTCAAATTGATTTATTTTTTAAAATTTTATCTTTCAACACTGGATTGGAAATTAAGGTTATAATTTCTTTTTATGAGAGTTTATCATGATCTCGTAATCTAAGTCATGACTTTGATAGATTGACTTTATTCATTTTATGTCTTTTGTAAATAATTAATATTTAAAAAAAAATAGGTTTTCTTTCAATTTATTTTATATAAGATTATCCCGATCTCGTAACTTGTTTAGTCATGAATTTATCAATTTAAATTGGAATGACATAGATTCATTTTTAATTGAAAAGTTTTCAAGCCCACAACTCATGAAAATTAGTGATACCCCCCTTGCTATCATATTTTCAGTTCTTTAACACCAAAGCAGACAAACTAAAAATCAATCATATGACAATATTTATTGCACATATTAAGCTAACACTTGTGAAAATAAATAAATGATCAATTTTACAAGAAAAGATTTTATAATACATGTTTACTAGCTTTCATTAAATCACTTTTATGACAGGAGTTTGTTTTAGATGTTTTTTTTTTATCTTTAAAGTTCATGATAGAACAGATCGGAGTTCGAGAAAATTTTTAATTTTAGATTAATTTCGAGTTTTGAGATTATTTTCTTAGTGGTTTTTTGAGTTTATGAATAGGTTTATCACAATTACTAGAATGTTTTGGTTTAAAAATAGGTTGGAAAAAAAAAAAAAAAAAAACTTAAGCCATGATTTGTAGAGGGCCTCTTGTAAATTACACACACACACACACACACACACACACACACACACACACACACATATATATATATATATATAATATTTCTATCATGTTTAGCCTTACATGATATTATTTTTCTCCTTTTATTTTACCCAATTAATTTAATGTGTATATTTATATTATCATTTAATTAAATAAAAATATTATTTTAATAATAAAATTGAGAAATATATTAGGTGGATATCACATGATGAAATATACGTCTCTTGATTTTATTGTTTTATTTTTATCTATCGTTTATGATTTTGTTTTTCATTTATTAACACATTTAGTTTTTGATTTACTTAATTGCATGTATGTATGTATATGTTTTTTTTCTTTCAATTTTATACAAAAACACTTTTAAATTTTTTTATATTTTTTTTATAGTGACGTAAAACTTCAAGTTTAATAGAAACTAAATTAATCCAACGAAATTACATCATAATTATTAAATCTTTAGATGTAGGAAATGAAGATTTATGCCCACCATTTAAAGCAATTTCTATAAATTATCAGAAAAATATTTAGATTGACTTTATTCATTTTATATCTTTTTAAATAATTATTTTTCTAAAAAAAAAGGTTTTCTTTCAATTTGTTTTATATAAAATTATCTCGATCTCATAACTTGTTTACTCATGAATTTATCAAGTTAAATTGGAATGACTTAGATTCATTTTTAATTGAAAAGTTGTCAAGCCCACAACTCAAGAAAATGAGTGATTCCCCCTTGCTATCATATTTTCAGCTCTTAACACCAAAGCAGACAAGCTAAAAATCAATCATATGACAACATTTATTGCACATATTAAGCTAACACTTATGAAATTAATAAATGATCAATTTTACAAGAAAAGATTTTATAATACATGTTTACTAGCTTTCATTAAATTACTTTATGATAGGAGTTTGTTTTAGATGTTTTTTTATCTTTAAAGTTCATGATAGAACAGATCTGAGTTCGAGAAAATTTTTAATTTTAGATTGATTTCGAGTTTTGAGATTATTTTCTTAGGATTTTTTTTTGAGTTTATGAATAGGTTTATCACAATTACTAGGATGTTTTGGTTTAAAAATAGGTTGGAAAAAAAAACTTAAGCCATGATTTGTAGAGCGCCTCTTTTAAATTATATATATATATATATATATATATATATATATATATATATATATATATATATATATATATATATATATATATATAAGTTTCTTTGTATTTAATTTTTGAAGATATTGTTCTTATTCATCTATAATTTTCAGATAATATTTCTATAATGTTTAGCCTTACATGATATTATTTTTCTCCTTTTATTTTACCCCATTAATTTAATGTGTATATTTATATTATCATTTAATTAAATAAAAAAATTATTTTAATAATAAAATTTAGAAATATATTAGGCGGATATCACATGATGAAATATACGTCTCTTGATTTTATTGTTTTATTTTTATCTATCGTTTATGATTTTGTATTTCATTTATTAACACATTTAGTTTTTGATTTATTTAATTGCATGCATGCATGTATTTGTTTTTTCAATTTTATACAAAAACACTTTCATTTTTTTTTATAGTGACGTAAAACTTCAAGTTTAATAGAAACTAAATTAATCCAACGAAATTACATCATAATTATTAAATCTTTAGATGTAGGAAATGAAGATTTATGCCCACCATTTAAAGCAATTTCTATAAATTATCAGAAAAATATTTAGAAAACTGTTTCAAACCACCAAACTTTAACCATCCGCTCTTTGTTCTGCTCCAACCATAAATTTAAAAATATTTAATTAATTGATTTACACCATACTTTTACATAAATCCAACCAAATCTCTTTTCAAATCTTGATTAATAAAAAAAATACAGTTTCGTAAACTCAGTTATCCAAACAGCTACAGGAAAAGCTATTTGCTGTCCAGGTACAAGAGATTGCTGCTGTGAAGTAAATCTATTCACCAGACACACAGACATGTCCATTTTTAGATGGGAATTGCTGTGTTGTTAGCCTGAGTGGAGAAGAAAAATATGATTCTATTTATTCCTGTAACAATCTTGACTAATCGCTATAACACTTAGAAGTGATATGGGTGCTTCCATGGCCCCTTCCTGCCGTGTTTGATGGCACCTAACTTTCATATCTCCCTATAGAAATTACATCAGCTAGAAACTTCAATATATGTATGATATGAAACTAGACATTGGAAAGAAAGGAGAGGTAAATGGGGGGAGGGAATTATGCACATTGGTTGATATCACTTACAAACACAATAGCTTTTGAAAAGGGAGGATCATCTGGGGCCGGACAATTCATCGGGAGGGACGTGGGACGTGGAGTCTACGATCCAATTCGTGTTCGGGTGGTGGGTGAGGCTGAAGTCTTGGCGGAAAATCTCTTCTTTCTGCCATTCCTCCCATCTCTCCGCCAATCCATCCCCTTCCAGCATTCTGACCACCTCTGACATCTTGGGTCGTTCCATTGGGGAGCTCTGTGTACACAGAAGAGCAACTTGGATCAGTTGCTCAACCTCGTCATCGATGTAATTTCTCTGCAGATCGGCATCGACCAGCATCTCCAACTTCTTATCTTTTAGAAGTCCCTTCACCTGAAGTTCAGAAATGAAATTAGACACAAAGGAAGCCAATTTCCTTCGATGACTGAGCAAGCTAAACAACAAACATGGAAATGTAAAATGACTGGAAACCGTATAAAGGCTTTGCCAGAGTGAGAATACCAACACTAGCAAGTAGATATTTTAGCACCTCTTTCAGCTTTTCAAGCCCCCAAAACGATCAGCTCATATGAACGTACTCGGACAAACATGGACAAATAGAATACCCAAACAAACACGGACAAATAGAATACCCAAACAAACACGCACAGCTAAGCTATCAAAAAGCAAAATGCACCTCTTTTTGGCATCAGATATCATCCTATGAAAGTATGTCCAAAACGAAGGCCAAAAGGGTGCTTCCTAACCTGTGCACATTTCTGTTCCAAGTACCAATCCATCTCCCATAACCAGTGCATTGTTGTCTAAATCACCAAGAATTATGCAATAGTTTCTTTAATTAGTACACGGTTATTCCTCGGCAGGAAATAAGCTTCCACGGCAGCTAAAAACAATCACCTAAGTCCATTCTTATATAGAGCTGGAAAGAGAGAAGCTCCAACTACTCGGTAATGACAGTAAACAAGACTGCTAGAGTAACACTGACTAATATACAAGTGTAAGACTTGACTTTTTTTCACCAAGTCAAGTGTTACCTTGTAACAACCTTTTCCCTTCAATCTCAATTATTTTTTCTATAAAAAAATTTATTAATGGAACCTCCAATAATGCTATTTCTAGTTTTTCTGGAACATTCGTGGGACGTTTAAGATTTTATCCCAACACGACAGAAAAAATTGGACTTCTAATTCCAACTGTTATTAAATCCAATTTCTCCCTTTATATTTTGAGATTAGCATTCTATTGCCCCCTCAGGCACTGCTTCCCTTGCCCCAAGCTAATACCTGGAGCCCGACAACTACCTCTCTCCTTTGAAGAGATTACAAACAGACATTGCACTGACAAACTTTTAACTTCATAAAAATCAAGCTAGTTGCAATCAGAGTCAATTATGCCAAATGTGAAAGGTTCATTTATGAGCTAGAAACCATTCGATGTACTAAAGAACAAAGCAAACACATCCTATTTGTGCATATCTATGTACTGATTCACTTTAATTCGATTTCTTCATATTGACGTTGCACAGCTTGGGGGGCTGTTCTGATACTGTTTGTAGAGGCTCTTTCAATAGTATGTACGCTGAAGCTTTGGTGAGTAATTCTTGTAGAGTTGGTTAAGTTAGGAGAGCAGGTTGTTCGGGTATTGGTGAATGTTTTAAATCTAGTTTGATGGTGTTTGTTTGCTGGAAATTGTAGATGGTGTAGGGTACAATTCTTGGAGTCACACTTAAAGAGGATTGCATCACACAATCAAAAGTGAATTTGCTGGAATTTCATTCCTAAACTGATTTTGAAGATAGATCATTACAAGCATGATACTTAATATACTTAACAAGCTCCTTTCCTAATCCAACAAGGGATTAGACACCCAACACTATTCCTGTTTAGAATAGAAATAACTTTAGGACTCAGCCTCGAGTCATAGTGATTATAGTTTCTCAATTATAATTATGTAATAAGAGAGGCTAGCCGCATGTGTGGAACAAGCCTTCCTGACCTAGACCTAAACAATTTTCCAGCTGTGTTCTAGAATTATTAAAAGACAAATTTGATCCTTTTTCACCTGCATCACATTTTCCTTAATCACATGAAGCAAAAATAAATAAATCCCAACAAGTGATGAGCAATCCTAGAACATTCGCTACCTTTTGATGTCATCAAACTTTTAATGTAAGAACACAGGAGGGAATGCAGTGACTACATACCCAATCAAGTAACATCACATCGTCATCATTTGCAAGCCGAGCAAGATCAAAAGCCCTTTGTCCAGTAATAAGTTCAAGAAGCATGACCCCATACCCAAAAACATCAGTCTTCTCTGAAGACTTTCCTGTTGATAGGTACTCGGGTGCTATATGCCCTATTGTACCACGTACTGCAGTAGTAACATGAGTATCTTTGTAATCCATGAGTTTTGCCAACCCAAAATCTCCAACAACTGCTTCAAATTCCTCATCTAACAGTATATTTGCAGCTTTCACATCACGGTGAATAATCTTCGGATCACAATGATCATGCAAATAAGCCAGCCCTCGGGCAGACCCTAATGCAATTCGCTGTCTTTTTGGCCAATTAAGAGGGGCTTGTGATTCTGGACGCTCTGCAATAATGCATAAGTTTTAAATAGAACAAATAATAATTAGTACAACCAGCCTTTGAGTTATTAGAAAGTAAAAATTTGCTCCAAATAGTGCCGGAATACAAACTTCTAAATTTTTTGCCAACTTCTATGTTTTCACAATACTAAACGTTATGTATAACACATAGAATTGGTTTTTATTTTTCTTTTTTGTTTTGCCACAAAGAATCTTATCCATAGAAACAAAGAATAACCACAAATAAAGCATACAAGATGACAAAATAATCAATTCCATTCCTTATATTCTCTGTTTTTTTCTAAGTTTATAACTGTTAAATAGTAATTAAGTTCTGGGTACAAAAGAGGGTTTGCATAATATTTTCTTTTAAAATGGGTTCCAAATCTTCAAACTTTTTTGGGATGGTCTCTCTAGCATTTTTTTTTACCATGGAATGTATGCTGAGGAAACAGAAAATCCCTGCAGACTACAGAGGAGACTGAAGAGGCATTAAACAGGGAGACCAAAATGCAAAATTAGGAACTGCAATTGGAGAAATGAGGTTTCTGTTCAAATTGGATTTGAAAATAAACTATTGTTAAGATTAAAGATTGAAATCCTTGGTCAACAAGAATTTGGACATGATATCACAAAATTATACAAAAAATCTAAAGCTACCTTAAGGGCAAAGAATCTAAGAGGAATGGCATTGTGGAAAAGGAATCACTTATAAATTACATAACAAAAAGAGAGAAATATAGCAAACAAAGTTTCTGGTAGCAATACCTCTTAAACATGATGCTACACTTCCATTAACCATATAAGGATAAACAAGCAACCGCTCAGTTGGAGTCATGCAAAATCCACGTAGACGAAGCAAGTTTCGATGCACAGCCATGCTGATCATCTCAACTTCTGTCTGAAACTGCAGTTCCCCACCCTGGGTGCGCTCCTCTTTCAGTCTTTTAACAGCCGCTAGAGAACCATCAGCTAAACGTCCTTTATAAACCTTTCCAAATCCACCTCTGCCCAAAATGTTTTTGTGACTAAAATTGTCAGTTGCAACTTGTAGCTCGCGCAGAGAAAACCTTTTAAGCTGACCAAGATGAACTTCTGGGTCCTCTTCAGCTGCACATAATTGTAAAGGAAGTGAAAACGCATTCTAAACATGTGAAATTTCAGTTGTGATTAATTAAGACCTCTCTTTCAAAAAAAAAAAAAACTGACCAGGTACGTCAAAGAAATGGTCCTGTGGTTTTCTACGACGCCAATAAGCAAGTACAATTGCAGGGGCAGCAAACAGCAGAGCAGCACCAGCAGCAACCCCTCCAGCAATAGGTCCAATGGCACTATTCCCTATTGCAAACGATATTTCAAGACTTTACCATGCTTCGGGAATACCCAGAACAACAAACATTTTCAAATGAAAGAGACCTACTAAGATTTGAAATCCAGCTCTGGACTGAGGCACTTATCTTAACCCCTCTCAACCCATTCTCTATTTTGGTTAAATAAGTAAATAATAAGTTGACATTGTAACTGACCATTAGAAGGACCCCCTGTCGGAGGAATTTGAGAAGGTGGAGAAACTGGAAGAGGATTAAGGTTATTATTGGCAAAACTGCAAACAAATGCAGAGGTTAGTAACGCAGGTACTGTGTCATCCATAACCACCATAATGACACTAAAAAATAGAATTACTTGCAACAAACCTTATAGGAGTGAATAAAGAGAATGAGCCATTGACAGGAATATCTCCTGTTAGTTTGTTGTTAGAAAGATCCCTGCACAAATGGCAATATGTTTTCATTTGAGCAATATTTGGTACCTGGGGAAATTAAGGATACAGCTATTCATGATAATGAAAATATTTTCATCAACAAAATTATACTCACAGGACTTGCAAGGAGGTAATCGTAGTTAAATTCATAGGAATTGTTCCACGCAAGGTGTTGTTGTTGAGACGCCTATTTGACAGAACATAAAAGTCATGTTCTGAATCTCCATGACATTGACAATGCAATAACAATATTTAAACAAAATAGCCAGTACAAATACAGAATAAACTTTATGCAGTACTAGATGTGGAAGGCTAGATTTCTACATGGCACTTGCTATCACCTGAAGTGCAAATTGTCAGGGCATGTCTTGCTTATCGACAAAATGTCTAATCAGATTCATCATAAGAAAATGTACTGTGCGGATATCCATTACTTTTCCCCTTGTCTCTTCTTTAGTGAAGTTTTGCAAGTGACAGGAAACTCATGATGGTAAAAGTAGCAAAACAAAATAATCTTCATCCCATATTGGCACAAAAAGAACAAGCATGTAAAGTGCACATCCAAAACATAAGCATGTGTATCCATTTGTTATTACCATTATCATAAAAAAACTGTATGGACAATTACTGTGAGCATATGCATTACTTCAATCCTTGTCTCTTCTTCACTGAAATCATGCAAGCGAAGGAAACTTATATGATAAAAGATGGAAAAATATTTATCTTCATTTCATATTGCCACAGAAAGAACAACTATGTAAGGCCTACGGCCAAACACACACAGCAAACTTCCATGAGAATACAAAACACATAGCAAACTAGTTCCAAGCTTCACAGAAATATTGGATGGAAGGCATGGGTACATACAAGAAACGGAGTTTCTGAAGCCGGTCCAACGTCTTTGGAATCGGACCGCTTAACTTGTTCAAGTAAAGATCCAAGCTCACCAAGTTTGTCAGATTCCCAAGCTCATCTGGAATTGTTCCACTTATGTTATTGCTATAAAGTTCCCTGTCAAAAGAGCTTCATTAATAATTTTAATTCAATGACAAAAAAAAAAGGGGGGAGGGGGGACAGGGTTTCAACAAAAGCCTGTTTTAAAAAATATGAAATTTCAATTCCAGGTGACGTGACTCGTCTATCAATTGCTGCTAGGAATTTGTGTTAGAAAAAATCCCCACATGTATGTAACTAATGTTAGAAGGTTTCCAAATCATAGATTTACAAAACTGTGCCCAGAGAGCCTACGATGACATGATGCCCCTTTAAAGCCTTGGTATGCGCACCAATCAGTAGGATCATGTCTAGAATCAAGACATTCAAATAGATTTAGATAGCTTGTTTTCAGGTGGAAAAAGAGAATGGTAATGGAAAATCAATACGGATTTTTTGCTGGCTCTCTCTCTTTTCAATTTTGATAAGCACCACATAACCAACCGTACTTCTATATACACCACTTATGTACCATCAATGAGGTGAACCATGGTTCTACACACTCTACATATGCACAGTCGAACCAATCAGACAAAGAAGACTTACAAGTATTGCAAATTCGGTAGATTACCAAGCTGTGTAACCAATTGGCCTGTTAGATTTGCATTTCCAAGATCACTGAAAGTAAAATCAGCATGTTGTTACATTTACAGCAGCTGAATTTAACACTATCTTAGCTCCATAAACAAACTTACACACGCGTGACGCTATTTTCACTATTGCATGTAACATGAAACCAGGTGCAGGGATTGACAAGAGTAGGATCCCAACTCTGAAGAACATCACCCGGATCAAGTAAATTCGTCCTTAATGCGTTCAAGGCATCGCCTGTCTTTCCATCACAAAACCAAGTTAATATTTTTCCAATACACACGCTCTACAACAAACAAAAAGAGATGAAAAGAAAGGCATACCTTCTGCATTACCGGATACCCTTAACACCAAATGAAACAGCAAAAAGAAAGCCGAGCTCCAGATCCCCCACATCCCTTTCTCTTTCTTTGTTGAACCCCAAATTATTTCATTTCGTTAAACTACCTTGACTTTGTAAAAGCTCAAGAATCCAACCCGTTGACCCGAGCTCAAATCCCTACAATCTCTACTTTTGAGGTCCAAGATGGGAGATTTTTACTTTTTAGCAAGATGGGGAGTTGATTTTCAGTGTGTTCGTTGAGAGAGATGGGCCGTGTGGAGTGGGTAAGCAAAATACAAGAGGAAGAAAATGGAGAGATGATTGACAACTAGAGAAGAAGAACTTGCTGCTGAGAGTAAATATATTATTATATACATGATCTACGGTTGGGAGGGCGAGCGGGTTAGTCTTGGTCAAAGACAACATGTGTCACTTACTTATTTGGAATGCCTCTACATGTCCGCATGAAATTTCCTGTCCTTCCCCTTTTCTTTTCTTTTCTTTTTTTCTTTTTCTTTTTGCCCCTTTATTTAATGTTTTTTGCATTTAATCTTATTACAAGTTATTGTTATTCTTATATGTTGTCTTGAGCTGTATTTTAAAAGTATTTTTTGAAAAAAAATAATATTTTTAGATAATTTTAATATATTGATATCAAAAATAATTTTTAAAAAATAATATTATTATAATATTTTTTTGAACAAAAAACACTTTGAAAAGCAACATCTACTACACTTTCAAATAGTTCCTTGGTTTTAGTCTTGATTTTATTTTTTATTTTAACACTAGCTTGGGTCTCCAATTGATTTACCAAGTTAGTTTTAAATTACTTAATTTATTTATTTTTAATTTTATAAGACTGGATAATATCGGGATCTAGATTTAATTTCTATATATATGATGGTAGTAGCTTAATGATAATACAAAAGAATGAACAAATATAGAGTTTAGCATGTGGCTATTTGCAACTTAGCTAACTAGAAATTAAGAAGGGAAAACCTCATGTTAATCCCTCAATTATTGCGTTGTTTATAATTGAATTACAAACCTTTCAAGAAAATATTTTGTTTTAAATGTATTTTTGAGGAAAAAAACACTTTGAGACTATCCATTTCTTTTAGAATATGTGAGAACAACTATAAAAATAAATTAAAATAATACAATCCTTAAATTGATGATAAATAGAGAAAAATCAAATATTTTCATATTAGGAGGAATAGAATTCGTTAGACAACTTGAATAGCATGTGCACCATTTAACATCATACATGTGATAGAAAGGCTTGGTTAAGGAAATGTAGATGGGTAGGGACTTAATTGATAAAATCAGTATTTGAGGGACTTGGCTAAGAAGTAAATATAGTTTAGGGACTAATATGATATTTTCCTTGAGCACCAGCTCAGCTAGCCGGGTCAAATAAGCAACAAATGCCCATCATTGTCAAGTTTCGCCCCTCTTACCATTCATGTTTTTTTAAGGATCTTGTCTTTCCATAGAAACAAATTGTGGCCCTCTTTTTTTGTTATTATTTTTAAATTTAACATGTAAGTCCTTTTAAATTATTTTTATTTGAGTATAGCTAGCATTAATGTTTAATATTTAAATAAATCAAGTGAGTGTTTGTTTTTGCGTTACTATTTGTTTTTTAAATTATCTCTGTTTTAAAAAATATTAAATGAATATTTTTTTTAGATATTTATGGATGATTTTGATGTGTTAATATAAATAAAAATACCATTTTAATATATTAAAATAGTTTATGTCTAGGGGGAAAATTCCTGTCCACCCATCTTCTTCTCCTTTTAATAAAAAACAAAAAAGAATATAAGACTAGAAACTTCAACATAGAAAAGGGCATTGAATTGACTAAAAAAGAGAGAATCTTTATAGTATTAAAATAATATTTTTAATATTAGTATATTAAATAATTTGAAAATACTAAAAAAAAATTAAAAAAAATAATTCAGACGTATTTTGAAAACAAACTAACAACAAACATCCCTTTAAAAATATCTTATCACTACTTTCTTATTATTCCAGTTTAAGTCCATTTTTCTAAGTCCTAATTTCAAACCTTTGGGTCACATGGAAGAGTCTTCGGTCTATTCCTGTTAGTTGGATCATAAATTTTTTTTATATTCCTGAAAAATATATTTTATAAATTTAAATAAATAAATAAAATTTTATTTATTTTAATTTTTTATAAAAAAAAAACTGCATGTTCTAATTAAATATTAAAACCTGTTATATAAATTTCAGATTATTTATCATCATATCATGTTTATCTAGAATAATTATATCGTAATCCTCCACCCCCACCCCCATTATCTATCGAACACCTCCCTTACCCTTTACTCTCTCTCTCTCTCTCTCTCTTTTCTTTTTTTTTTACAAAACTAAAAAATGATAGTTGACTTCTTTGTTTTGGATTTCAAATTTAGTGCATTTTTTTTTTATGGTTTGACTTGATTTTTAAAATGTTTTTTTTCCATGAAAAAATATTAATTTGATATTTTTAGATATTTTTTATGATTTTGATATTTTAATGTTAAAAATAAGAAAAAACATATTTTAATGGGGTTTTTTATTGAAGATTATTATTACAGAAATAACTTTTACCGAATTACCAAATACAATAATTTATCAAAACTAGCAATAATGCTTGTCAGAGCACCTTTCAAGATCTATTTTTATATTTAATTTTATAACAATTAAGATAAATAATCAAAGATAATGATTAAATTTTTGGAGAGAAAAAAAATATTTTTTTAATCAAAATTATCTTTTCTTATTCACACTCTTTTTTCTTCTCACAGTAATATGTCTTTATATTAGTAGAATGGTTTAATGAATGAAAATGAACGCAAATTAGAAGAAATATTAGCAAAAGCCATTTATATATATATATATATATATATATATATATATATATATATGATTGAGCAAATTTGTCATAACTTCTCAACTATTTAGTACTCGTTGAAAGTGTGGTTGAAGTTATTTTTAAAAATATTTTTTATTTAGAAATATATTACAGTAATATTTTTTTTCATTTTAAAAATTATTATAACATCAACGCATGAAAATGATCTAAAAACTTCAAATAATTAATTAAAAGTAAAAAATAAAAATAAAACAATTTTTTTTTTAAAAAAAAAAACACTGACAAACTGTCAATAATTCCATAACTAGAAATGTCTTTCTGAAAGTCGAGAAGGGATAAGAAATAAAATCACTGCAAGAACTCGAAAGCCTTTCAAATCCTTACAGACAACAAGTGTTTCAAGCTTCCAACATGAAGAACGTGTTCTCCCAACGCAACTTTCTTGCCACCCAGCTCATCAACCACACTCAAATCCTTACAAATATCCACCTTAAATCTCACTTGTCTTCCTGTCTGTGCGTTCAAAAACACCTTCTCAAACCCCACCAGATGCTTCTGCGGCGCGTTGTGCACTGCTGGGGGGCTGGAGAACAAGAAAACTGTATGGCTTCCACCTGTTCTTCCCGTGTTCTTAACTCTCAGACGCATGTCAAATGTTAAGTTCTGACAGGTCTGTTCATCGGCAACAACGGACTGGCATTCCGAGGAGTAACAGGCATGGCTTTCCTCTAAAGGAACGGATACTAGCCGAGGTGCTTGAGTTAGCTCGTGGGTGAACTCGGAATAGCTGAGTCCATCTCCAAATGTGTAAACAGTTTCTCCTGCGTAGAACCTGTAGGTTCGACCAGGGTAGCCATTGGAGGGATCTGGCCTCATGTTCATATTTGTCATCGGTACTCTGTCAGAATATGATTGTGGATACCATGTCATCGGTAGTCTCCCACCTGAAAGAGAAAACTGTAGTTAGAATCAAACTGATAATGGACCATGAGATTTTCAAGAAAAGAGTTGAGCCGGACAGGCTGAGCAGGAGTGAAGATTCAGAACCAGAAGAAGAGATGTGAACAGCAAATTAAGTAGACAGGATTATGGGATGGGTGGAAGCGTACTTGGATTGTAATAACCAAAAATAATATCAGCAATGGCAGCTCCACCAGCTTCGCCAGGGTAGCCAACCCATAGGATACTTGTGATTTTGTCGTTAGTTTTTGCGAACGATACATCCATGCCACCTCCAGACATTATAACAAGAATTACAGGTCCGCACGAAGCATTTGCAACTGCTGTTACCAGAAGTTCCTGCTGTCCTGGAAGAAGAATGTCCACCCTGTCGCGACTCTCTGCTTCTATAGACTGATCGGCGCCCATTACAAGCACCGTGGCATCAGCCGTGGATGCCAGGTTCTTGGCATCGTCTACCTGAGCAGCGCCACACGCTACGTTTGAGCAGCCAGGCAGATAAGTTGTCGCGACAGAAGCTGCTAGTCCTTGTAAAGGGGTCGTATACTTGCAGGGGATACCTAGATCACGTCGAAGTGTGTCGTTCACCAATTTTTTGAGCATCTCCTAGTAACATGAATGGAAAAAAACAGATCTTACCTTCATAGTTTCCGATCATCGTTTTCGTGACGTTGGCATTTGGTCCAATTACTGCCAAGTTTTGAATGGCCGTGGGAGATAGAGGCAGTGATCCTGCAGTGTTCTTAAGCAGCACAATCCCTTGCCTGGCAGCTTCACGGGCCAGCTCCTGATTCTCTGCTGTACAGACATCTTTTGGACCTAGATCACCGTACAGTTTCTTGCTGGGATCGCCATCGAAGAACCCTAATCGCATCAAAGTGGCAAAATTGTTCGAGACTGCTATATCAATGGCATGCTCACTCACAAGTCCTCCTTTTACTGCTGCTTCAGTGTGTTGGCCCAAGAAAGATCCACAGTTGAGGTCCACCCCTGTCACAATGAAAACATTTAGCAGTGAGAATCACAATAAACTAAGATAAACCCTGATATCAATTAAAAAGCTTCAAACCATAAATGAGAAATATCCAGTAAGAGGTGTCCAAAATCCCATTTGGCCCTCGTTGAGAAAAGTAGAATCAATCTACCTAGAAACCTCAGAAAGAGCTGGGATTTACCTGCCAATATAGCAGCAGCCGCAGCTTCCTCCGGTGTTTTGGTATAACTTTGGGATTTGTAGAACACGTCTATTGAATCACAGTCAGTAACAATGTATCTGCAGCAGCCCCATTAAGTTTCCAGGTAAGAACATATGATAAAACACGATGAATTCGATATTACAGAACATCTTTGAAATTTCAGACACACCCATTCAAGTTCCACTCCCCTCTGATGACACCGGAGAGGAGGTCCGGGTCAGCACAGGTTGGTTTACCGTTGACCTGGTTGTAGGAACACATAACACTAGCAACATTCCCATCAATCACACAGCTTTTAAATGGTGGTTGAAACGTATCATCCATATCTTGCTTTGTCACCTAACTCGTCGTGAAATAAATAAATAAATAAAAACTATAATCAAGAAAGAAAATGACTTCATTAAAAAGGAAAACTTGCTGGATAAAATGAGCATTACCACAGCATTGAAATGGTAACGATCAGTCCCTTTCCAGTTATCCAAATCATAGGCGGTGTAGTGTTTACAGCAGGCAGCAACCTTAAGTTTATCTGGATCGCCATCATCTCTTTGCTGTAGTCCTCTAACATAACATGATCCATACTTGCTGGAGAGCAACGGGTCCTCTCCTGGAGTTTCCTGGCCTCTTCCCCACCTGGGATCTCGAAAAATGTTTATATTTGGTGACCAGAATGTCAATCCTGCCAGTCCTACGTTGTACATTGCTCTTGCTTCCGTTGAAACAACCTGCAAATACATATTTTTTGATGGAGTAAATCCCTCTTTTAACTCCAGATACCAGTCTTGGTACGTGAAAGCTAATCATAATTCTAATCCGAAAAGAAAAAATCACAGTTGGTGAATCAAAAAGTAAAGGGTCGACTAGCTGATTAACTTCAAGATGATTAAGGTTGAATAAAATCACAGTTGGTGAATCAATTAATTGGTGGCCGCTCAATTAATTGCAGAGGTTGCCGATAACTTCACTGGTACTCAATCATACAATTTGCAAGCTGGAATCCATAAGAAAAAAGCACCATATTGTGGAATAAAGAAGTCCTTGGATCTGCGAGTTGTTTCAAGGGACACGCTTACAATCCCACCTACTCATACTACTCATCATCAAATGCAAAATGTCCATGATTTTCTTCTATTGTCGTACCTAATTCCATTGATTTATGCTAGCTGTAGCTTCACCGAAACCCTTGCCATAAAGCAACTCCAGAAAGTAAGCATTAAATCCCCCCCTCAAATATATATATATATATATATATATATATATATATATATATATATATATATATATATATATAATGGGCATTCATACACTGCTGGCTGAGTATATATTTTGCAAAGATATGGTGATTCTTGATCCTTTTGCATTTGGATGGAAAATCAAGATTTTCTTCACTAAAAACAAACAATGAGCTTGCTCGTAGCTGATCAGCTTGTATTAAGTCGTTCCAAGCACAAAACTCTCGTTTGTAACGAAATGAATCTTCACCAAATCTCTCTCCCAAAGAAGAATGTAGTATATTATACACGAACATTTGAACATAAAAGGAGTGATGGCAGATTAAAGATCCCGTTACTTGGATTGACCAATGATGAAAGAAAACCATGCCCCTAAGAAATCTTAAGAAAATCAATAACATTAACACTGTAAATAATATACCTTTCCAATGGCTTCGAAGAGACAGGTGTTGAAGGAAGCAGCAGTGAGGATGACCTGAGGGAAGCTGGTGGCTCCAGGTATAACGTTAGTGAAATGTGTGCCCGGACCCACGTCGGAGACTCCATGTAAAGCCTCCGACCACCACTCATACTTAGGAATCCCGAGCCTGCTCACATTCCCGGCACTATTCACCAAGAACAGTATCTTTTCCTGCAATGTGAGTCTTTTCACCAGGTCCACAACTCTGTCGTTGATCCCTAGAGACTCGTTGCAAAACCCTAAGGCTGCCACAGATGGATTGCTCGCAGCATCACATGCATAAACTGGTGACGATTGCGCCGCAACATGGGTCGACAGAAACACAACAAATAAACCAAGGAAAAGAAAAACAGGGGCCTCAGGTACTCTGTTTTGAGGAGATACCGAGGCCATTGCCATTAGAAATCTAGCTTGCTAAAGAGAAGAACCAGCAGTGTTGTTTTATAGCAGAGGAGGAGGAGAGATAATATAGGGGTGTGTGTATATATATATATATATATATATATATATATATATATATATATATATATATCATAAATTCAAGGCACACACATTGTTTTCTTGCAGCCCCGTGATGGAAAGCGACTGCCGAGGTGATGGCTGGCATACATTATAATTGCATGATGATAATTTACAGGGAATCTTCGTGGTTGAAGAATTCATGTGAGCTTCTTAAGAACGTAGCGAGTCCTTGAGTGATCTATCTTGTCCTGTTGAGATCTGTTAACTGTGTTCCAGCTGCTCTGGATGTTGATTTTGTTTTTTGGGTGTAAATTTGCATAATCCTTTGACAGATTGATCTCCCACTTGTGTTCGTGCTTGTCAAACCGGGCCAAGAAATTGATGGCTCGGAAAAAAAGGGTGGTGCGTTCTTGAATTATTTGGATCAACGTAGGCTTCAGGACAGTACGAGGTCCCCTGTTTTTGGCCTGTTTGTTTCTCTGTCTTAAAAAAACTGTTTTTTAATAATTATTTTAATATTAATATTTTTAAAAAACAATTATTATTGCACTTTCAACCAGGGTTGTCAATACCGTTTCATTCCGGCCAGAACGTTCCGTGCCATTAAAAAAACCGAGACAAAACGGCGTCGTTTTCGTCTCGATTTTAATTCTTGCCTGTTCCGGAAATACCGGCCGGAACGTCTCGGTACCGTTCCGGCCTTAAAATCCTTCTTATTTTGATTAACTTGTAATTGTGTTTCTAATTTTTAGATTATGTTTGTTTGACTTTGTGTTTATATTGTATAATTTAAAGTTAATTTATCTTGAATTTTAATTATGCTTGATAAATTAATATTTTAATTTTTTTTCATATATATATAATTAATTAATTAATTATGAACAATACAGCCCCGAAACGGCAAGCCGAAATGCTCCGAAACCGAAACATTCCGTACCAATAGAAAAATCGAAACAGCGACCGGAACAGTATTGACAGCCTTGCTATCAACATCCTCTTTATTCAAATGCTATCGGTTCACTCTTAGTTTTTTTTTTTTATTAATATAGATTTGACTAGATCAAATGAGTCATTATAAAATAGATTGGATCGGCCGAGTTTAACTCAATCGATATCTTTTCTAATTTAACTTGAAATTGAACATTGATCAAGCTCTTAAATGCGGGTTTTTCAAATCAACTCGCCTTTCTGAATCGAGTTTAATAACTATATTTTTACCCTTTTATTTTAATATAATCACAATATTTATTTTTTATTAATAAAATAAAAAATCCTAAAACAAAGTCGGTTCTCATTTCTTACAAAACGATCATGAGATCACTAGGGACACAATTATTTTGGCACTTTGGTGTGCACAATGATAGTAAGAAGTAAGAACACCATCATTTCAGCACTTGTTGTCCAAATCATTGCTAGAATTGATAGCTAATCATTTTGGTAGATGGCATATCACATCTCTCAATGTCTTTCAAAAATGGTTTAGACCCTAAATTAAATTAATCTATATACTAATTATTGAAATATATTTAATATTATTCATTGAAGTACTAGCTCTAATAAATCCAAAGATATATCAAAGTTTTATGTACGTGTTAATTATTATTTTAAATCCACTTGCTAATAAAAAAATTATTTTAGTTAAAAGTGTAAGTGAACCATTTATAGAATGCTTTTAATTTAGGCAATATCACTTGGTTCATGTATTTAGATAAAAAAACTAAAGGGTTTAATTATTTATTTATTTTTTTCTCGTTGTATAATGATTTCAAAATATATAGAATAAAAAACTAGGTGTGTGTGTGTGTGTATATTAGATCAAGAAATGTTGAAAAACTCTTATTATATAAAAAAATTAGGAGGGGCTAATATATTTTTTTAAAGGCATGATTGAATAATTTATATAACTACAAGGAGCAAAATAAATATATAAAAATAACAAAACCTAAATTCCTTTTTTTTTTTAGAAAGTGAAGGGGAGAGAAAGATGTCTAACCATCCCCATCCAGCTATGACAAAGGGGAAATTGGCTTTGAAATAATTGATCCCCACTTATAGAACTAATTGGAGATTGTTTTTGACATTGTATTTTTTTTTTACTTTGTATTAAAAAAATTGATGTTTTAAAATTATTTTCATGTGCTAATGTCAAAAATATTTTTTAAAAAATAAAATATAAATTATTTTGATATATTTCTGAACAAGAAATACTTTCAAAAGCAACATCAACCACACTTTAAAATAAATAAATAAAAAAGAAAAGAAAAAGAAAAGATTGGATACTAGTTGTAGAAGGAAAATTGAAAATCAAGTAGATATTTTGGTGTTTGAAGAAAAAATAGAAAAAAAAATGAGCCTTAAAATAAGTTTATGTAGGACATTTGAATTTAATTGAGATGCTTTTTTTTTTTTTTCTCTCCAAAAATATAAAAATAATGGGATTGACTTTCTTAGAACAGAAAAGTTATAAAAAATTACCAAGAAAGATGACTTTCCTGTGATAGAAAGGTTACCAAAAAAAGATGATGTGTCACTTCGTTGAAAGGAAAATGCACCATCCATTTTTATTTTTATATTTTAAATAACTATGATGAGCTTCCTCACCCAATGCAAGAGTGTGGGTCACTTCCAAGTGTACGGCCTGGCAAGTATAATTACATTTATTAGATCAATAAATGTTCCATGAAAAGTTAAAAATACAGTAAAATTATATTTTTTTTAGTTTTTAAAAATTATTTTTGATATTAGCACATCAAAATGATCTAAAAACACTAAATTATATTAGTTTAAATTTAAAAATAAAAATAAAAAATTTTCAATTTTTTTTAAAAGTGCTTTTGAAAAGCACTCCCAAACACCCCCTTAATTAAATCCAAATTGGGCTCTTAAACTTATTAATTACATCTTTGCATTTAATTAGATCCTTTAAAATCCAAATTAATTGTAAACATAATTAAACTTTTAATTTGACAATGATTAAGTCAAATTGGCTTATTAAAAATCTAATTGTGCCAAAAGCATTGATTTTTATTCAGCTTTGTCTAATAATCGTTTACTCTAACCTTTAATTTGCATTGTTTCTTCAATTTTTGTCACAACGGGTACAATCAGGCTCCCGACTTCATCTAAAATTCCTAGTGTAATTTCTCCACAACATAATTCCCTTTGCTATCATTATTTTTTATTTTGATAGGAAAATGGATTGATATTAATGAATTCTTTTAATATATATAATTATTGATTAATATTTGGTTATTATTAATGAATTCTTTTAGTATATATAATTAATGATTAACTTTATTAAATATAAATATTAAATATTATATTTTTTTTTCATATTTTGTTATTTTAAAAAAACCCCATAACAATTAAGTTAAGAACTAAAACACATAGGTTTCCACTATTCATCCATTGTGCACAAATTTTTGTTTTTTTCAATTTGGTCCTCGATTTCCCCCATCAATTTCATCGTAATAAAGGCCAATTGATTTTGATTTCCATCAGCAACACGTCGTGAGATGATTTTTTCTTTTTCAGAAAAGGAGGGCGTACGACATGTTGTCCACACCAAATAATGAAAAAATAAAAGGGCCCAGACATGTGGTCCCAACTTTCAAACCTAGAGTGTTTGACTCTTTTTTGCTTTTTTTTTCAATTATTATTTTTAGATTTAGATTAATACTCTTTTTTATTGTTTAGTTAGATAAACTATATTTTTGAAAATATTTTTTTTTATTTTCACATAATATTTATAATATGTGAAGTCATGCATCATATTTTTATTTAATTATTTTATTCAGTCAAATTATTGTATTTGTTTTTTTTATGGTTCGATTCAGTGAATAAAATAATAAACAAAACTTAGGGAATTGCCTATCATATAAACAACACGGCTATTTAACTATACTAGCCATGACACCCGCGCCTTGTCACGGCCGGAACCATATTTTTTTAATATAAAAAAATATTAATTATGTGTAATAATTTTTATTATAATATAAATTTGGGCAAAATTATAAATTTGTGCAAAAATCTCGTGAAGTGCAAGTTTTCTATAAAATATATGAATTTTAAATGAATATAAATTTATCTGTTTAATAGGTTTCAATGAAATAACCAATATAAAATAATCATTATCATTAAAAAAAACAAGAAGATTCAGATATCTGAATTATTAAATACATTGTATTAGGATTAGTTCATTTTACAATTCAAATTAAATTAGACACAACAAATAAAATATAAATTGTGAAAGAACTTGCATTAATCAAATAACTAAAATAAATAATTTATTTTTTATCTCCAAAAAGAAAAAAACATAAATTGAAAATTCATCCCCATATTACTATCATTATCATTACTATAACAATTAAAATTATTATTAACACTACTATCCAAATAATAAAAATTATTAAATTGCACCAAAGAATTAAAATTTTTTTTTTGTAAAAAAATAAAAAAAAATCACTCAAATTATAATTATTATTGTGCAAACAATAAAATCATAAAATCATCTGATTCGAAAATCAGATAAAAATAACAGAAAACAAAAAAACAAACAAAGAGAAAAATGAAGAAATATTAATTTTGAAATGATCACTAACATAAATTAAAATCTCAAAATTAAACCGAATAAAAATAAAACTCCAATAAAAAATAAAATGACAAAAATTCAAAACAAAAACCAAAAGTATAAATAAATAAAGACGGACAAAAAATAAACATTGTCCAAGAAAGATCGAAAAAATGAAAGGAATCAATAATAATAATAAAAAAAAAAGAATGAGTGCCAAAATGAAAACACTAACAAAAAATAAAATGAGAAATTATAAAAACAAAATCTAAAAGCACAAATGTATAAATATGGACAAAAAAATAAAAATTATCCAAGAAGAAAAAAAAACAAATGAATTAATAAAAAAATTAAAAGAATAAGTTACAAATGAAAAAAAAATATACAATTAATTCTAATTGAAGGATAAAAATGAAACAAATCAAATTTTGGGACAAAAAACAATAAATAGATTTTAAAAAATCAATATAGTGCAATTATTGAACTAATTAAAAGAATAAGGATCAGAATGAAAAGTAATATACATGACAAATTTTAATTTGGGGACCAATTTACAACAAATTGAAACTTGCATACCAAAATTATTAAAGGAAACAAAAAGAAACCGAAAATCAAAAGATGAAGGACCGCAATGCAACTTACCTTATAAAATCAATTTCAATTCAAGTACACACTTGAAACAAATTGAAAGTTCCATTGAAAAATCAGTAATAAAAATGAAATTCAGATATTAGGGACCGAAATAAAATGTATTAAAATACCAGGGATTGTCTTGTACTTCACCGGAGGCAAGAGAGAGAAAAGAGAGGGGGGAAACAACAGTCCACCGGAGCTCACACAAACCTATTTTACGTACACGTGCCGCGCGTGGAGGAAGATAACATGGTGGCGAATCATATTAAACGACGGGAGCATATTTTTCAATGACGGAATACACCGCGCGCCACCTGACAGACGTGTCCGTACGACGCGCCTGTAGTGTTCCGGTTAAAAAATAATAAAAAATTAGGTCATTTACCCATATAGCCCTTGACCCCAGCCATATCTACGAAAAACCTGGGGTGAAAATTCGGAAATACCCTCGGGTTCAGGCGGCCTCTTTTGTCGTTCAGGGGGGTTAATTGCGTCGTTTCACTGTGCAACAAATCTGAAAATACCATCTGTGTCCCGTGAAAAATTCAAAAATACCCCCGGTCTTGGAGGTTAAAAATTTTCAGTCCTAGAGCAAAATGGTCATTTTACTTTAGCAATGAATAGTGAACTAAATCTGTGTGAACAGTGAAATAATGCAGAATGCCTACGCCTTTTATATTTTAGTTAGTTAAGGTTAATATTTAAAATAAGAAATATATATATATATATAAATATTTTAATATATTTTTTCAAAAATAAGATTTTAAAATACTCTCCATCGCAGTAACGAAAAGACACTTTCGTCCCTTTCCTCTAAGAAAATTCCCAAACACACTGCACTTTGAAGTTTGAAGAGGAAAAGAATGTCCAAAAAGAAAAAGAAAGGAAGAGTCCCAGAGGTTCTATGGAGAGTGTTCAGATATCGAGCTCGAACTCTAAGCAACACAGTGACATCTCTAATCACTAATCCTCCATCATCATTTGTGCTCTTTAAGGCAGATGATCCCGCCAATTACCGGAAACTCCTTAAAGACTGCTACATCGTCCTCAGCGACAATGCCCCTCCTGTGGCTCATTTCAATCTCGAAAACAGATGGCCTCAACCTCTTATCGTGAGCCGCATCATTGAGTTCATCATCGCAGAACAGCCTTTGTCGAATAATGTTTTATGCACCGGTTATGATAAGGCAAGTTGGGATTAGTCTTTTTTTTATTAGTCTTTCTTCTTGTTTATTTAAAAAAAAAAACCATAATCCCTTGTTTGGTTTTACAGTGTCTTCGTTCAAGCCCCATTGCGGAGGTTTTGACGAGTTCAGCGTGGGCCCTTTTGTTGGAAAGGGTTGGAGATGAATTTATGAATTACCTTTTGAAGTATTCGTCAATGTTTGTGCCATTGCCTCGTCAGCAACACCAGCAGGTGGCAGGTTCACCTATCACTGGTTTTGTCTTTCAGTCGTCTCGGAGGAAGGGGCATTCCCCTAAACTTGTTGGTAACTAGACAGCACACATCCTGATCCTATCCTCATAACCTGTACAATCTGTTTTGGGGGAATTTTAGTTTTTGAAGTGATTATTGATTGTTGGTTTTGTACTTAGGGCTTAAGAGGAAGAGGGATTGGGATGATAAGGCTGCTGATGCCGCTAGCTTAATGCTTAAAAGACACCAACTTACTGCTGATGCTTCCTTAAGTTATGATAGGAGGACATATCCTGTTGTTGATTTTGATCAGGACAGGGGTTTATCTGAAAAAACTGGAGTTGCTGCTGTTAACCGTGAAGGGCATTCGAATGAAAAACTTCCAAGGTTGTATCAATGTACATTGAGATCCAGGAAGCCATTTGGGTGGCAGCGCCGCCGCTGCAAAAAGCAGAGGTCTTTGGATGTTAAAGAAACTGATGGTAAGACTTATTACATTATGAATGAAGGTAGCTCACCTGACAGGCGTCCGCTTGAATTCAGGAACAGTTCAAGTCCTAAAAAGGTAATTTCTTTTGAAGATCATGTTTGGCATAACTGCTTTTCCGTGGTTCTTACAGATGGCTTCCTAAAGTTAGTTATATTTTCTCTTTGATATGTTTCTTTCTTTTCTATGTAACTGCAGATGCTGCCACAATGCTGTTGTCATCTTGTGTTCCAAGCTCCTAACATGAAAGGTGTACAGATTGATAGGCGGTCAATATTTTATAATTCAAAACATCCTTCATCAATGCTCCCCAAAAACCGTATCCTTTCGTATGTTTCAAAACATGTGTTCTTTGCTCATGTTCTCCTTTTGTTCAGAATTATAATAGTTATCATTTAAAATTCTTCAAGTCATTAACAAATTGCTTATATATTGTTCTTTGCTATTAATTTACCCTAATGATGCTGTTATGTGGGACAGTAATGTGCTTTTGTTTCAAAGTTGATTATTCCCTACTCGAGCATGGTACAAGTTAACTTTGTTAACTTGTTGCTTCTTCTCCTGTTTTCTTGATTATTGTATAACCTTAATGATATTTAGATGTGCTGATGTGCTTGAAGCCTAATTTGATTGGTTCGAAGTCTCTTATTCGGAGTATTTTTGGCCTATCTGATGAAGATGTAATTGCTCCTTCAATGCCAGTTCCCTACAGCAAAGACTTTTGTCTCCCGGGATCCACATGCCTGTGAGTCAAGATTTATTTGTGATATTTTCTTGCTGCAAAGAATTCACTCGACTATTTTGTTTTCTTAATCATGTTTAGTAATTTCCTTGTAACATTTGCACCACCTCTTATGCTTTTAACTCTGCAACTATTCACCTCTTTGGGCTACTATGGAGAGATAAACTAAGCCCAACAGATAGTACTTGACTTGTTAGTCTTGTAACAGTGGGGTTGAGTGGCTTTTCTGCTCTTTAGTCATTGCTAGAGTCTTATTTCCATAATCTATTCAAAACAGGTAATTGAAGTGCAGAACATTCTGGAAGCTATGCCTACACATAACTTCAATGTGTGTGATATTTTCCAGCTGATCCAACATTGAAGAATTAGATTGTTCGCTTAGATTGTTTTAGGCATAATTGGAGCAAACATGCAGATAAATTCCTTGAAAGTGATAGGCTCAAAAAGGGTGTGGTAGGGAAAGGGGGTTTGCAAACCATTTTGTGATTCTCTGTAAGACCGGTTCGCCATATTTCTTTTTGTTTCATTTCATTTCTATTTTTATTGGGGAGGGGGGTTTGTCAAGGGGATGGAGGTTGGAGTTCTGTGAAGGCATGAACTACCAAATAGCTTAATGGAAATGACATGGCTGCTAAGGATAGTGCAATACAGAATAGATGAGTGTAGGAAATGCATGATACTGATACCGATTGCTAATAGAGCCTCTAATGGGATATTATATAGTGAAATGCAATCTGGCATGCTGTCAATAACTAAATCAAAACTTTTGTGGCAGAAACTTTCCATCTCATCCAGTTTCAAAAGCCTTGTCATTAGGCAAGGGATCCACCCCAAGCCAATCCATAGACAAGGGTTCCTCAGAGTCAGAATTGTCATAAGATTATAGTAATTCAACACTGATATTTTTTTCTTTCTTTTCTGTGAATGTTAATTATGAGGAAGCCAATAAAATGTTTCAGATATGAATGTGCTTTCCAATCTCATTTAATACCAGCTAAAGTATACTTCAGAAAGCTTCAAATAGAGGATACCCTGAGGAAGATAAGTGATCCTTCTATTAAAGTAATGATTAGAAATGGAAATTTTACAATAAAGAATAACAGTTCTGAAATTTCTGTCTAGCCAAACAAAACAAAAAATATCTGAAAACACTGCATGCACCCACAAATTCCTTCTTCTGCTAAAAAATAGATAGTATTTATTGGAAGCTACTTGGTCCTTTAAAGCACAAATATGTAGGTTATGTAAAACTATGGGTACTTTAGGAAATATAGGAATCTGTTACATGCTGAATGGACACCAAATTACCTCTATGTTACAATGTACTAATTTATTGTTATTTTCCTTTCCTAGGTACCATTCCCTTGTTACATTGTTTAAGCTTCTTGTAAGACAAACTCAATGCTGCAAGTATGCAAGGTTAATGCATAGGCATTGCTTTGTTTCATCATCGAATCAGCATGCCATAGAAAATTCAAACTCAGTGGTCGAGGTAAGTTGTCATCCTGGGATTTCCATGAAGTCTGAGAGGTGTGTGGCTAGTTTAATTTCCTTGCTTGTGAGAAAATTTATTCATTTTGTGGAAAATTCTCTTTTAGGGGTATAATTTGGAGAGAGAATTCTCAGGGAAATCTCGTGCTGTTGCTAATGAACTCTGTGATAAAACTCTGGAAACAACTGATCCTCAGATAGTGACACTAAAATCTTATTGCTCAAAAAGTCAGGTTGTGTCATTCATATGGGCTGTTTGTAGAAATGTAGTCCCTTCCGAGTTGCTTGGAAATCATGTCAACCGAAGAATATTAAGGAGAAATATAGCAAAATTTATTTGGCTCAGAAAGTTCGAAAAATTCTCACTGAAGCAATGTATGCATAAGCTGAAGACTTCTGGGTTTCCGTTTCTGTCAGATAAACACTTTTCATGCTGCCAGGACACTCATATGCTGAATAATATGCCAGGGCATACTGCAGGCTTGCATAAGGATTTATATAAATGGAATGGTGCAGCAAATGATTTGAAACACCTACTTGTACAAAAATGGATATACTGGTTCTTTTCATCTCTGGTTGTGCCATTGGTACAAGCCAACTTCTATGTAACTGAAAGTGAGCATGGGAAACATGAAATCTATTATTACAGGAAGTCAATTTGGGAGAAATTAAGAAATAGAGCCATTTCTTGCTTGAAAGACCAGAACTATCAGTGCTTGGATGAAGCTAGTGCTGAAAGTATTACAGGCTGTAGGTTGTTTGGTTTCTCAAAGCTGAGGCTTCTTCCAAAGAAAAATGGAATAAGGATGATAGCAAATCTTAAAGCATCATCAACAATGCCTGCTAAAACATCCACTTCTGAACTCCAGTCATTTCGAATGCAGAAAAAAACACAATCCGTTACCAAGGTGGTCAAACGTGAACATTTTAAGTCTGTAAATTGTGTTCTTCGTGATACACATGCTGTTCTGAAAGGTATACAGTTGAATGAACCAGACAAGTTAGGGTCATCAGTATTTGACTATAATGATATCTACCGAAAGTTATGCCAGTTTAAAATTTGTTTGAATAAAAGATCGAATATCATGCCTGATGTGTTCATTGTTGTTTCTGATGTATCCAAAGCATTTGATTCCATTGATCAGGACAAACTGCTTTGTGTCATGGAAGATGTCATATATGAGGATCAATATCTTCTAAAGCGATTTTGTCAAGTTATCAGCACTAAAAAATCTTTGTGGGTGCGTGAGCACCTTATGCCAAGAGATCAAAACATCACCACTGGTCTTACAAGATTCAGTTCTTCTCTTCGCTTTGGTTCATTGCATACTGTCCTTGTTAATCAGGTACTATATTTGAGTCCCTTTTCTGTTTTTACATTGCAGTTTAATTAAATCAAACGTGTTTTATTACTTTTTTTATTTTTCATCAACTTAATTATTTAGGATCATCTTTAAAACCTTGTGAAGAAGTAAATGGAGGAATCAGATCCATCTAACCAGCTGCAAATAGATTTGGATTGAGGTTTAGTAGACCATTTGAATCTTGCAAAGGACAACACGCATGGAAAATGTAATAGAAGTCATAGTTATCAATAGCAAACTCAACTGAATCTTGTTAAACACTGAGCAAGTTGAATTTGTGGTGGGTTGGGTATTTTAGATTGGGATTTGGTTAGGATTTGATGTACGTGGAATTGAAATGGATCAAGGATATGTTTTGGGAGGATATTTACCATAGGAGTGAATGGTAATTGATGTTTCTATAGGAAGAAAGAAATATAATAAAAGAAAGAGAGGAGAAGAGGAAGAAAGACCACACAAGGCCAAAACCCTCCAAACTACACCTAAATACTCAAATTTCATTTTTCAAAGTCCTATGATTACATAAAGTACACTCTTTTTATAAGCATCAAACATGCCTGCTGTGCTAAACTAAGCAGGAAAAAGAAAACATGCACAAATAATATTCCCCAGCAAACAAAATCCATAATGCACCAAGTTTACAGAAAGAATAACTGAAATTTCTAAACTTATCTATCATTGACTGCATCATTATCCTCTCATTATAAAAATTCTTCCTTGAGTTTTATAGCGTTGAAGTAAGAATCTTTCTGTATTTTGAATATCTAGGAACATGCTTTATTTAACTTCTTTAAGAAATAAGAGGGCAGATGAAACCTTTTGCCTTCTTAACTTTGAATGAAACTTGGAATGGTAAAATCAACAGCTTTTCAAAACACACATCGTGTGGTTGATTTGCAGCTTCAAAATTTAATTCATCATTCACCACAAATTCTTGAGGCCTCATGAATTTCTTATGCACCAGCCAAAAATTCCATAGATTTATCATCTTTTTCAACATCTCCGGCTTCAGATTGAATGTTTTTCTCCTTAGATGCAACAACCTTGTTGAATTCATCTTATTTTCCCGTTTCTCCATATATTTTTTTGGCCAGCAAAACAGTATGTCTGAAAGTTATCTTTTGGATCAACAAAACGAAAATGAGTCTACATCTGCTGTGAATGAGGTAAAATATTACTTGTTAACAACAACAACAACAATAATAAAAAAGTTTTGAAATAAAATCATCCCGTGCCACCACCTGGTTTCAACACTAATGTCAATTAATACTTTAACCTAACATTTTATTCTAATATCAGTTTGTTTTATTATTCTTATTAGGGTAAGGGTAAATAGTTAAATATATCCTCACATAATAGGATATTTCTCTTATCGTCATTATATCTCTAATTTTGCCTGTTTAATACATGAATAAAGTAGTGTTTTTCAATTTGTCCTTCCAGCCATGTACAAGTCACGTGGCCTTTCTGTTCATTTAGATAGAAAAATGGATGGAATGATATATTGGAGAAAACTCAGGGATTAAATAGGCGCAATTAGAACTATAAGGGTATGTTGAAGAATTGTCTCATCATATAAAGATAGGTTGAGCCTTTTGTTTTCATATTTAAAATAATATCAATATTGGATAGCTGTAGTGGTAAGTGAGCTCCTCATGAAACATTCAACGATGAGATTGAGAGTTTGAGTCCACCCTCTGTAATGTTTAGTTAGTGGCATATCTACATCTTTATGCATGATCATTACTACTGTAAATCTCAGCTTTGACATAGGTGTGGTGAGGATTATTTAGATAAAAGGATGTTTCCTGTCGGGGAGCTTCGGGATACCCCTCCTAAAAAAATTATTAATAATAATTATTGAGAGAGAAACTGTAGTTAATAATTAAGAGGAATTAAAAATGGGAATAAAATAAAAGGAAGATAAAAGTGTGAGATATTAAAGGATACAAGCAGTTAGATCGAAAGGAAATCCACAGTTGAATGACTCCTCAATATAAAAATAGACATTATCAAAGGCTAAATAACTATAATTTCTAAACTTATTGATTGTTAACAGCGGCAGCCAGAAATGCTGCACAAATGTTGCCAATAGAAATGATCTTTGTGTTGAATAGCGTCTAAAATTTCTGAAGTTTCTTAAGATATCACTTGCATTACTTAATTTGAGCCCTTGAGAACAGTAATTCCATTAACCACCAATGCACTTTTCTCATTGATTCACTTTCTTGAGCCCACTCTGCAAATAGCCTTGGTGGCGGGATCTCATTTATATCAACAGATTAATAAACCAATCACTCTTTCAAGCATACACGGTTGGCTTGATTGCAGAGGTATAAAGATTTCACTGATGCAGATATGTAATCTTGTCAAAAGCTAACTGTTGCTTGAAAATTGTCTTTTATTATGTTGCAGGGGCGTGGTAGGTATCTGAAAAGGGAACAACTCCTGTTCAATCTCACTGAGCATGTGAAGCGCAATGTTCTTCAGTTTGATGATAAGTTTTACTTGCAAAGAAAAGGTATACCTCAAGGAAGCATTTTGTCTTCCCTACTTTGCTCATTATACTATGGGCACCTTGAAAGGAATGTGATCTTTCCTTTTCTTGAAGATTTATCAAGAAGACATTGCTATCAGGATGCATCTGCTATAGGAAGTAGCAGTAGGGATAAAGTAGTCTCATCGCCTCATTACATGCTTCTTAGGTTCATTGATGATTTTCTTTTTATATCAACTTCTAAAAAGCAGGCTGCTGGCCTTTTCTCTCAGTTAAGGAGTGGATTTAGGGACTATAACTGCTTCATGAATGAGGAAAAGTTTTGTCTTAATTTGGATACTGAACAAGTATCAGGGCTTCAGTCAAACAAGCTCTATGTTGGTGAGGATGGTATCTCCTTTCTTCGATGGAGTGGCTTGCTTTTAAACTCGTGCACTTTAGAAGTCCAGGCAGATTATACGAGGTTAGTTCTTAGAATTTCTGCTGGATAGGTCCTATCCCATTGCTTTCTTAGACTTTTTTGCTGTGTTGTTTGACTGGTAATTTTAATTTTAATTGATGCTCATAGCTATAGGCTGGAGTTCCAAAGACTTTGAGCCTTTGAGATTTATTTCTGGACTTGTAAATTGATCCAGATATCTTAATGTCATGGAGAATCTGTTGAAGATCTATACATTATTTGACTATTGAAGGATGTTCTCATTTTTGGAGGTAGATTTCTATTATAATATTACCCAAAGAGATCCTTTTTTTTCTGTTCTAAAAACGAAAGATCTTCTTTTGGTATGAACTGAATTATCTAGGAGAACATGATGTTAATTAGTTTTATAGGATATTTAGACTATTTATTTATGACTTTTAAGGTTTGGCACCCATATACCTAAGACTGTCTTATGAGTTAAAACTGTTTTTTTGATGAAGTTTTGCAATAGAGTTACCAAAGAGAGATGGATATCCCCTTGGGTTCTGATCTGGATCCCCCGTTTTCTTTTTTGAGGTGTTGGTTCCTCTTGTTCATGGAACCTTTCCTTTTGGTTCTGCATCAGCATGTTTCATATAGCATTCATCACTCAGATTTGTTACTATACATTCTATAGCATTAAATATTTGTGTTTAAGCAGTAACTTGTTTAATCTATTAAACAGGTATCTGAATAACCATTTAAACTCTACTCTTACGGTCTGCTGGCAAGGTAAACCTCGTCAGCATCTAGAGAGGAAGCTATGGAACTTCATGAGACCTAAGTGCCATCCCATATTCTTCGATTCTCATATAAACTCAGCACCTGTTGTCAGATTAAACATCTACCAAGCATTTTTGCTATGTGCAATGAAGTTCCATTGTTATGTCTCTAGCATGTCGTTCCACTGCCATCTGAGTGCAACATTCTATGCAAACATGATTGAAGGGTCCTTGAGGTTTGGATCTAATAAAATGTCTCTTTTGTTTATTCTCTCTATCAAGTTCTGAATGTAGGATCTAGAGTAGTTTAGGTTTTATTTATTTATTATTCTTTTCATATCTATTACCTCTTGCTCTCTCTTGGTTCATTGATAACTAGGTATATGTATGATCTCATAAAGAGAAGGATGCGTTCTATGCACCTTGGATCTTGTTTCCACCCAATTCTTCAATTGGAGGTCAGAGAAGTCAAATGGCTCGGGTTGAATGCCTATATCCAAGTGCTGAAGAGAAAACAATCACGGTACAAGGAGTTGCTCTCTCGATTGAGTTTGAAGTTATCAAAACATAGAGTAGGTGGGAGTACATCGCCTCATCTAAAATATGCAGTTGATAGCTCCCACTCCTCTTTACTTTGGAAAATCAAGTATTAGATAGGTACGTGATAATATCTCAAAGTTTAACCTGCCTGTTTCATATCTGACATCACTTGTACTGTCGAACTACTTTAAAAGAGTGTTTCCTATGAGGTTAAAAAAGGGTTAACTCAAGGGATTATCAAAGGGTGTGATGTTTTAGTTTGAGGGTGTTAAACAAGAGATTTAAAAACTGTACTGGTGGTCTGGCTGCAGTGAGGATCATATGATATTTTATTTTTCAATAAAAAATATCTGGGAAAGCAACTCTAATTAATTCTTTTGTACTTAAAAAGGGTTGTCACCCCTGTGAACCTATTTGAATTACAAGGTTTTTCTTGCCCCCTTGATTTCCAAATCCACCGTTTGCCTGTTCACATTTTGCAGTCGCTTCATTTTACTTTTGCAGTTCCTCAATCTTGTGCACATGGATGATTAATATGGCTGTTTCCATCAGTTTCTGTTTCAAACTCGTATTATGGACATACATGGTAACTTTAGAAAGCATCAAATGGCATGGAATTATTACCTCATGTGTATCTGCCACAAGCACTAAATCTGGAAAATGTCATGTAAATCATTAGACTTGTATGCTGAGAGATTTGAGCGATTGAAGTTTCTGTGAATTATGATGAATTGGTTCATTTTTCTGTCATGTAATTTTCTCATGCTTTATTGTTTGTGCTTGAAATCTATTGCTATAGATGATAGTATGCAGTGTAAGCTCTCTGACGAGCTGAAGAACACTAGAAATGGAGCCTCAAAGTAGCACATATGAAGTTCATATGAATCCCACCAGTCCGGCAGTAGAAGATATCCTGCAAGGAGGCGCGGCATGCACTCGCAGGTTGCATCATTTGACTTGAATTATATATATATATGTGAAAGATAAAAATGTTTTTTTATATGTTTTTATTCATTAAATTAAAGAATTAAAAATGTCTTGAAAATTTTGGATCTAGAAATAGAGGAGTGAGTCTCGTCATGACCAGTGATAGGGCGTGGGAAAAAAAGCTGAGAAAATTTATTTAAAGAAATTTAGTTGCTTCACTAACCTTAATATGCCCCGCTTTTTAATCATGTGCTAACACTTGTTTATATTGACAATCAAGAATTGTTAGACCATATGCATCACTATATATATATATATACTAGCTAATTGCCCGCGCGTTGCCGCGGGTATTTTTTTGTATATAATTTAATACAATTAAATCTACAACGATCAATTTATATGATATAAGTAAAAAAAAATTATAGATTAAAAGATAAAATGTTTAAAATTTTGAGTTGAGTTTGTCGCCTAAGCATAGATTACTTTCATAATGAAAGGGAAAAAAATAAATGAAAGATGAAAAATATCTTAGAAACTTTAACAAAACATAAAAAAAATTACCATGGCTATTACTGGAAATTTTTTTTATCAAATTATCGGGAGGGGAAAAACATAACAAAAGAGTAAGAATGAAAAATAATTAAATCATGATTATTATTATTATTATTATTATTGTGTTAAATACATTATTATTATTATTATTATTATTATTATTATTATTATTATTATTATTATTATTATTATTATTTTGTTAAATACATTTATATATACATGGACAAAAGTAGGAATTAAAAAAAAAAAGTGTAAGGGCTGAAATGAAAATCAAATATCAAGGGCTTAAATTACAAAATTCAAAGTCAAAGGGCTGAAATGCAACTTACATTAATTGTCAATTGAAATCAGAGGACAACATTGCAAAAATCGGAACTTTTGTACCGAATTGATTGAGTTATATAAAGCCAACCCGGAAATTAAAAGTCGAAGGACCGAAATGAAACTTTGCCATTCTGAAGAGAGAGAAACGTGGCCGGCGGATTTAGCCGGCCTCCGCCGCGTACACGGACTTCCGGTGGTGACACGCACCACCGCGGGAGGAAGATCACACGGCGGCGCATCGTTCTGTCCTCCGGTAGACAATTTCCGTCCACCGGAGGAGACCGCACGCGCCGCCGAAACAGGGCGTGAGGCGGACAGCCGTCTGGCGCGTGCGCCTCACGCCCTGACAGACGCCGATTATTAAATTCGAAAAATAGGGCCAATTACCGTTTCACCCCTGCACCCAATTAAGTGTTTTTGTCGTATTAGGGGCTAAAACCGTATTTAGCCATTTCAGAAAATATTAAAAAAATAAAAAGTTGCGGCGGACCGGACCGGGCCGGTCCGGCCGCGCGCAATTACGCCGGTGCCCCTCAGCCCGATGCCTGTTTTTGTCCTATTACCGGGGACGAAATCGTCAATACACTGTTCATAACTGATTATTTAAAAAAAAAAAGAAAATTAAATGGAAAAACCGAGAATAGCCCCGGCTCAGCCCCTCCTCTCGCCGCGCGCCCGAGGGTCATTTTCGGGCGTGCACTGTTAAAAGAACAGTGGTTTGTGAGGGGGTGTACAGTGCAATTTCCCACACCCTTTATTTGTTTTTTAATATATATATATATATATATATATATATATATATATATATATATATATATAATAGCACCACAGACCAAGGTTGTCAATATCGTTCCGGTCGCCGTTCCAGTTTTTTTATTGGAACGGAACGTTCCGGTTTTGGAGCGTTTCGGCGTGCCGTTTCGGGGTTGTATAATTTATATATAATTAATTATATATGTGAAAAAAATTAAAAAACAAAAAAAAAATATGATTTTTATTTTTTATAAAATCAAAATTGATGCAATGATTTTTTTTATAATATATATTTTTAATTTTAATATATATATATATATATATATATATATATATATATATATATATATATATATATATATATAAATTTACGTATAGCATGTTTGTTCAGCTGGACAAACATGTAGCCGAACAAAACCCAATTCCCACATCGCTGAAATCGTCCAAGAAGTTTACATCCTGTGGCTTTAAATGATGAAGGTTATCCCCCATCGAATAAATAGAGGTCAAGGCAAAAAATTGTGTCTATAAAACTAAATCAAGAAGACATGCAAAATTTGCTCACCTGAAATGATTTGAGGTCAGTGACATCCGATGTATTTAGGATGTGTGCTGGTTTAAGAGTTAAAAAGTAAAATGATTTTTTTATGTAGCCGAAACGGCACAGCAGGAACGGGTCCGAGGCGTTTCGGCTGGAATTTAGCCGGTATTTCCGGAACGGGCCAGAATTAAAACCGAGATGAAAACGATGCAGTTTCATCTTGGTTTTCTTAATGGCACGGAACGTTCCGGCCGAAACGGAACGGAATTAACAACTTTGCCACAGACTTTTTAATAGAACAAAAATTGATACTAAAATCAAAGTATTTTCACTAATTTAGTCACTAGCCGGAGTACTTAAGTTATAAGGAGCTGATTTTCCCTGTCATGTTGATCCATAATCCATCCATGTAGAGCTTGATTAATGTTAGATTTTATTTCGAATTGTTTTGGACATTGATAACCACACTAAACCCTAGTAAAACCCTCTTCAATGATTTTTTTTTTTTATTTCTTATCAAAATAACACCGTTTTGAAATTGAATTGATGTAGGTTGATCTAGTGACTTGTGAATTGATCAAATTATCTCGTGACTCGAGCTCTAAACCGGGTTCAACCCTAGATTAAACCAGACAACTACTATAAGAACCATTATCCAAGATCATACCTACAAAAATGGACAGAAAAAAAAAAAAAGAAGGTGCCAAAACATTGGGAGAGGAAGAGACTAGCCAATGGGGTCATCTATTTTCAAGTATACACAGCTAATATTAATTTACGTGCACTGTATAATTAAGAATGAGCAGCCACAGCCTGTGATATACTTATCAGCCCCAACCTGCCTGTTGAGAACTATTTCTGAATACACCTAAAATCTTTCCAAGCCATTGAGAGCATCTCTCTCTCTCTCTCTCTCTATATATATATATATATATATAATCACCAAAACAAAGCCCTTTTCATCAATAAAATTAAAGCATAATTCTCTCTCTTCTTTCAACAATCAAGCAAGGAAAGGAGGGGGAGAGCTTTAGTCGTGAGAAATATCAAATATGGGAGGCTGTGCTAGTGCACCAAAGGACTTGGAGAAGGATGATGGTGGTGGCTCAGCCCCAGTACCGGAGCCTTCCAGGGAGGAGGAAACCGTGGAGGCTGAGCAAGAGGGCGTAGAAAAGGTCGGAGAAGAAAATATTGAGAAGAATGGTGTAGATAAGAAATCCCTCGGGTCCTTGCTCGATGAGGTACGTAGTAATCAAACACCTTACGATAAATTTCTATGTTATCTCCTGCAATGTTTGTGGATAGCCATTTTTATATTTTTGCAGGATGAAATAGAGAAGGAATCAGCTAAGGAAAGCAAGGCGGAGGAAGTTCCATCTGAGAAAAAAACAACACCAGTGAGTGAGACTTGAGAGGAAATGGCAGCAGAGGCTGAGAAAGACAACAACAGTGCTCTGTTTCAGCAGATGATCCACTTGCATGCCCATCATTTCCGACAGATTAACAATATTGTCTGCGAACATTTTTATTTGTTCACAGAATAACCCTAGTTTTTCGTTTCTTGAAGTCTGTTGTCTTCGAAATCCCTTCTTGTTTCTCTGGTTTTTTTCTTCTCTCCCCTCTCTCTCTTTAATTTCCATTTCAGTTTTGAAATCATGGGTGAGCAAATCATGCATGAACTAAATCGAATGTGCTGTGGATTTCTCCGGGTATTTCTGGTTAGAATATTTAAAAAATAAAATAAAATGGTTTGGTTGAATTTCAGCTCAAAAAACCAAAACTAAAAAAGAACCGTATCCAAAGAACTCATTATAAACTAAAAGAACCTGTTTTGAAATTTTTAGATGATTTTGGTTAGAGACTTGAAAAAAGAAAATTGGTTCAATTTGGATTTAGTACCCGTTTGGCAGTGCGGTTGTACCGCCGGTTGCACAAAATTCAATTTTTTTTTTCATTTTAAATGAAAAATTTTGGTTTATTTAGATCATTTTGATGCGCTGATGTCAAAAATAATTTTTAAAAAATAAAAAAAAATATCATTTTAATGTGTTTCTAAACAAAAAACACTTTAAAAAACAACTGCAACTACACTCCCAAACAGACCCAATCTCAAAAAGCAGAACTTAAAAATCAAACTGAATAGAAAAAAACTTATTATAAGTCAAAGGTTGTGAAACCTTTAAAAATATATTTCAACTAAAAGTTCCATTAACTTATTATAAGACTATTCTAAAGTCTTAATTTTAACACGGCGTTTATTTTTTTATATCTTTAATATTTAAGGGTATACTTTATAATACAGTTTTATGCCTTCAAATACTAAAGTCTATTGTTAAATCCGAACACTTGAAATGTAGAGTGAACAAAATGATTGATAAAGGGTTTTTGATATTTTGATCAAACCTTAACGGATTATAGGTTACGATATTCATTTTGTATTTTAAAACATGAGAAAATCACAGTTTTTATTTTTATAAAAATATGCTTGGAAAACTTTTAGGATTTGACCCTATGTATGAAAACAAAACAAAATTGTGTTTCAAAATAAAAAAAATTAGTGTTTTGGATTATTTTTATATTAATATATAACAACAACAACAACAACAACAACAACAACAACAACAAGAACAATAAATTATATTATATGGGTTGGGCTGCTGGTGACTAACAGACTTGGCTCCTTTTCTATTTTTTGCTTAGATCAGGTTTGGCCCAACCATTTAGGTTAGACCCCCGTGGCCACTAGCCCAACCCTGTGACCATGTGAATTAATTCACCATTGCATTCAATGAAAGCAATCAGGGATTTTGAGGAGAAAAATGGAGAGCATGTCTGTCTTGCCGGAGGAAATGAGTTTCTTGTGGCATTTCTAGCGGCGCAAGGAAGATTAATATGTGTTTGGTGGTATCAATCATGGTTGAGGCACAAAAGAGAGTGGTAGAAAGTAAAAAGGAAAATAGAAACAGGGTTAGGGGATGGTCTTTTTTTTTTTTTTTGCCAATTTTAGACGTTCATTTCTTTATGCTCATGGTATGGAATTCACCCTTATTTATAGGAGATGAAAGAGGACAATCTTGTCTTTATAAAAAAAAAAAAAAAACTTTAAGGCTTTGATTCAACTTGAAAAGATCCTAACAGTTGGCTCAAAGTAATCATCATGAATTGTCAAATTTTAACAGTTTAAGGTTGTCTAAATCATCTATGTTGTGGTAGCATTGTCATATATGTAGTGCTAATTAGCCTGAACAGACTATACTATGATATGGTCAAATGTCAGGGAATAATTTTTATTATATATATTTTGTCAAATTTGATAAAAAAGACGACATTAAAGTATTTATACTAAAGAAGAAGACAATGAACAGTAACCAGAAGACGCATCGAATGGTCCTTTTCTTTTCTTCTTCTTCTTCTTCTTCAAAACAATGTCGTTTTAAACTAACCAGGATATTGGTCAAATTTCAATTCTGTCATTCCTCTTTCTAATTTTTCAAGTCCCAAACATGTTTACAATCAATGGCATGCATACCCTTCCCATGTCATCTGCTTGTACCCAATCAGCAACATGAGCCCTAAAAGAATGATCTTTTGATTGTATGAAAACATGAATTCACATGCATGGAATGCAATGAGCATACAGTCAGTTCCCGGGAATCTCATTCCAAACCCGTCCAAGATTGATTCTCAGAACCATTCCACAGCCCCTACCTGGCTTGAAAATCAGCCATGCCATTGATACGAGGCTGGTATCGAACAAATTGCAGGTGGTACTTTAAGAGTTAGAGAAGCTCAACCTTTTCATTTTTCATTCGTATATTTTGCCCTAACCTAGCTCCTTTCTATGCGGAAGTATGACAAACTGATAAATCAACTGAGCCCGGCAAAACGGGACTTCCCCTAATAAGAATTGAATTCAAAAAATTATGCTACATCTGTAATTTCAATACCCTGGGGATCCTTCCTGCAAAGCCAGATCCTCCTTACCTTGTCCTTGGTCGGTGTGTCCTTTAAATGGGCGGGTGATTCAATCATGTCGCCCAGCCCTGACACCATGTGCCCCAAGAGCTCGGTTATTTGTTGCCCCATTGTAAGGCACTCCAACCAGTACACATTTGTCGTGGGAGCCAAAGCCGGAAAAATGGTGTTGTTCGGTGGCTTGACCCTATCCGATGTCGGTGAATTCCGGCAACAACAAAAAATCATCGAGACCCGATGTCCAACCAAGAACATAGTCATGAGGAACAGCATCCAAGGTCCCCGTTGCCGCTGAAAGCTCCTTTTCAATGCATGAAATAGAATATTCATCCTCGTCATCCTGAATGACTGTTGGTGGCAGGTCAAACCTTAAATTGGGATCCCTAGATGACAGTATAGACAGTGGTTGGGGTACTGGCTCGGCAAATAGGTGTCCTTCACTGTGCTCTACCAAAGTTTTCTTCATCTTTGACCTGGGAGGCTTGGTTGGCTCAGAGATGGAGAGCTTGTGCTTTCCCAAGGACTGTGTCTTTGAAGCCAGCCGCAACTTGAATTCATTTGCTGGTGCGGTAGATGAAACCCAGCCCAGACCACCTTCAGCACAAGCTCTTGCTGCATCCCTGGGACAAGAAGGACTTTGTCAGCAACTTAAACAATCAATTAACTGTACATGTTTTACACAGCAATCGCAGGTATCAGTTTGTTAGCACCTGAATAGAACGATCAATAGCATCTGCGCCACATCGATTTCTCGATTTTAATAATAGCTTCATAATAATCTCTGGGATTTTTTTTTCAGAAGATGCATTAAGAAATTGATAAAATGCACTACAACAAGAGATTCATCAAGCACTATAGATGCTACTGGGGAAGAAAACAAGGGAAGCACAATTCAGTCAGACAAACCAGTTCCCATACAAGGAACTTAACAAGCTGAAGGCATCATAAGAGTAAGACCTTAAACTCTCAGTCAACAATACTATGCTGCTAAAGCTGTTATCTTCATCGTCATCAAATAGGAATTAAAAAAAGACTGTTAATGCCAAACAAGCAGATCAATGTCATCTTCTTGATTGCAAGAAATCATACCTGAATCGATTTTCAGCTGTACTTGTGGATGCTCTGAGATGTTGAGCCTCTGCTCTATCCTTATTTACTGATGTCAATGGTGCTGAGCCAGGTATTGACAAACTTATTATAGGTGGGAATTGAATGAGAGAATCATCTTCCTCTTTTTGGAATTCCAAAGTTATTTCCAACTGCTCACCAATAAAGGGAGCAACATCGCTCAGGTTGGAATTGGAAACTCTATCATCTGGCCTTCTACTGCTGGCATCATGGAGTGCAGCAGCAAGCAACTTGCTACTATGTCCCAAATTAGTGCGTTTCATTCTTTTTGCAGATTCCTCCGAGGAATTTGAAGTTAACTGATTGACAGAAGAATTGAAAACCCTTCCATGATTATAAAGAGCATTTCGAGATGATGGAAAGTTCTGTTGATGTTCAACACGAGAGTTCACCCTCCATGCAGCAGAAAGCAGTGCTGTGAAGTGCTTCTGGAGAAGTAACTCATGGTCTGGCTGCTCAGCAGCAACATTTAATAACATCCGTATGTTATCCTGATGCAACAAAAAACTGTTCAGCACGAATATTGCTGTCTTATGTATTTCATTAAAGAACTACAAAACTAATGTTCTCTCTGGCCATCTTGTTATATTTCTAATCATTCATTAAAATCAATTGTCAACTGAAAGTGTAAAAAGTGCAGCAGGCATTTTGAAGGAGCGATAATTTCACAATGATAATATGTACATTAAATTAACCAGATACTTCAGATTATTCTGAGAAAAAAATAGGTCTAAATGCATGTGAACCTGCAATTTTGGAGATAATGGCAAAGCAGGCTGATAAAGTTTCCAGGTATTAATCACTGAAACTTGCATGAGATGCATCCTATGCGTTGGTAGACAGAAATCCCAAACCCATGAATATTATTGATTAGCAGTCAATTAAAAAGCATTTTTTATGGGCAAAGATCAATACAAGTACAAGTACAGAACAAAGAAAATGGAACATGTTAAAGATATCAAATCAAGTACCACCAACTGTTTTCAATCAATTGTTAGAGTTGCGGATGAGTTGGTTAATACCTTCAGGACAGCACCTGAATCAGGTTCAAGGGTGTAAATAAGCATTGAGTTTCAATTAGCTAGACTGGATAAATATAAGAAAGTTTTGGGAGCGTCATTTCATATTCTCAGCATCTTCTCTCTATTTTCTCCAATATATGGAGCACATTTGAAAGCAAATGAAATCACACTTACCTCAGTTACTTTGAGAAGGGCCTTCCCGGAGACCATATTGCTCATCTTTTCATTATTGATAGGATATTCTGGAGAGGAAAAAACATATCTATGGATCAGTTCTCTAAATCTCTCACAACAATGAACTGGATGGCGGTATCTTCCCCGATAAAACCCACCAGCAGTCATCCCATACAGAGTTTCACTGACCAAGCTCCAGTGAGGGCCATATTCATGTACAACAGCACATAATATCGCATCCTCCTGTGGCAACCATGAATCAGGTGGAGGAACACAATCTCTCGACCAAACATTCCCTTTCTTTAACTTCTCTGGCTTTATCATCAACACTCGTTTCACTGGCATGGTACTGATGGAGATTTTCCCTCCCATCTTGCTCCTGCCAGCTGGTCTCTGCTCAAGATCAGAAACCACCTCATATGGTTTTAATTCCATAGACCTGCAATGCTGCTTTCCAGACAGGTCCAAATCTACATCAAAAGGGCACTTTTCGGGAGCTTTTTCGAATTTCTTACTCTTCTTCCTTGACCTCTTTTTGTCTGTATCAATTGCTGATTCTGCTTTCTTACGTTTTCTCTGCGCCCTTGAATAAGGAGACATAGTATCTGAATATGTACCATCATCATCATCATCATCATCATCACTATCATCATCATCATCATCATCTGCAGACAAAGTCTCTATTGATGCTTCCACTTTCATGTGTTTCAATTCAGAAGTTAAGGATTCTTTCTTCAGGGATTTGAACTTGGTTTTCTTTGGTTTCTTCTTAGACTTCGATTTTGGATTACGTGGCACTTTACACCTGCTAAAATGAAGCAGAGTAATGAGCATTTGATATGACAATAAAAAAGAGTGCCACTCAGGTGTGCCCAAGAAATAGCCACCTTTAGATAAAATAAAGCAGAATGATTTTTTTCCCAAGTTTGTAAACAAACTACATGGCAGCAAGGAAGATTGATGAAAAGTAGGAGAACAGTGCCTGTTACATTTTTAATGACAAAAAAAATACCCATGCAAAAAGTAATATAAGGAATCATTTTAAGGGATGTTTCAGTGGAACCATAAATGCACAAAAAAACTCAATCTACACCAAAGTGTCCATTCTGTTGAGCATTTTTCAGCATTAACAACTTCTTTACAGTTAATACAGTCAACACAGCAGTTTGAGCCCAGGAGACCTCCATGGTGCGATTAGTGTCTCCCACACTAAAAGTGCACTGCATGATAAATATGAACTTCTTGTGTGAAATTTTAAAGATACAAGGGCATTCACTTCCAAAAGTTACATGCAGCCAAAAAAAGGGTAAATAATAAATAAATGAACACCCCTCAGCCATAAAAAATTAAAAGGCCAAACAAAGCCAGGTACCTAGTTGCTGACCCACATCCTAATTTCATTTTCTGATGAACAAAATTAAATAGCCAGCAGAATGATTTCACAATAGGTTTAGAATTGTCTTACACCACAGCATCTAAATGTCCATCTGCACTTTCCTTCTCGTTAGCTTCAGCTTCCTTTTCTTCCATCAACTACAAAAAAACAATAACAAAAAAATAAGGTTTAAGAGACATTTAAAGAAAAAAATTGGCGGCATAAAAAAAATCCACAAACCTGATGTTGAGTTAGCGCCTCAACTTGTTGTCTGTATGCCTCAGTCGCAAAATCAGCATCCCAACCTAATATAACGAGAAATATCACCACCTCTGCTAATGATTGCAATAAAATTGTTTATCCTAAAAAATTCAAATGATTACATCTATCATTATAACCCGTGTGCATAGTGAAAAGGTTTCTTGAATATGGTTTTTCTGTTTTATGATCAATGGATGCCCACTGCAGTGGTAACTTCATTATAGACTTCAATTGAAGAAAAGTCTTGAAACCAAAATTACAAGTTCTATAAATGAACTCATCTGAAAATTAGAAACGAATAAATTAGGAAAAGCAGGAGTTCAGTCTTTCTATCCTACCACCATTCTCTGAAATCAAGACTAATGGTACAAAGACCTTACAATTCTCTAAGAAAGTAGTATTATAGGTTGCTGATTTGTATATTTTGATTCATTTAAAAAAACTAGAACCAAATAAACACACACACACTGCTTACTTTCATACACCAATGGATCCTCATCATCATCAATCTCAGCTTCCATTTCATCCTTGTACTTCTCAATACGATCAAGCTCCCATTCCGCCTCCTGAAACCTAGCTTGGGATTCCAAGGCTGCTTTGTCTATAATCGGGTCCCACAGTTCCAGAAAACGGACCGCATATCTGTCTATTGGACGTAACTGATTTTCAAAGGATGAGATAGCTTGTCCAGCAGCAGCTGCCGCCGCCGCCATCTGCTTGACATCAGCCAACATATCAACTTCGTCTTCATTGCCAGTAAAAGTTACAGCTCTCTCTTCAATGCAATCATTTTCATTTAAATTCACCTCACCCTCTTTGCAATTAGTTGTCGTCTCATGGTCTGTAGGTTCATCAGCCTTCATATCATCATCATTTACAAATTCATCATCTTCCAATCTCCCAATGGCCTCTTCGGTAAACTCTTGGTTTTCTACAGCTTCTTCCTGTTCGACTTTCTTCAATGCCATGTAATCTGCTTCATCTTCAGCATATTTCAGAGCAGCCTCCACATCTGCATTAGACAAAGAAACCTCATTTCCATTGTTATGGTTTTTCTCCCTCTTCATGTTCTTAATCTGAAGTGTTTTATGCCCAGAAAATAATTCCATAGGATCGAGCTTCTTGAAAAATTCTGTGTTGTATCCTCCACTCTGTATAACTAGATCATCAAGAGCACGCTTCTGATTGGCTTTCTTTAAGATATTTTCTTCAATGGTGCTCTCACTGATTAACCTGTAGATATGTACTTCACGTGTCTGTCCTATACGATGACAGCGATCTTGAGCTTGTTGATCCATTGCAGGATTCCAGTCACTATCATAAAAGATTACAGTATCTGCCCCAACAAGATTGATGCCTACACCCCCACTACGGGTTGATAAAATGAAGATAAATATTTTGGGATTGGTGTTGAAACGCTGCATTAATGTTTGTCTATCCTCTGGTTGAGTAGATCCATCTAATCGCATGTAGGTGTAGCCATACAAGTTTATGAAAGCCTCCAAAATATCCAGCATCTTAGTCATCTGTGTGAATATCAATACCCGATGGCCTTCTGACTTTAACTTCCTGAGCAAAATAGCAAGCTCCTGCAATTTACCACAGTCAAACTGTATTAGGCGCCTGTCTGGGAAATACAGTTGTCTCCGGACAATTGCAGGTCTAATAGGTGAAAGAAGAGGCAACAACATTTCTGAGCATTTCTCCTCATAAGTTGCATGCAGAAACACAGGAGTTCTGGTCTGACTGCACCAGAAGATAGGTGCAGGGGAACGCGCTGCTGGAATTGCAAACATAAATGATTCCACGAGATCAGTCATCTTCTGGAACCGTTCGATTGGTGAAAGAACAACATCACCAAGCTTAGAGGAGAACGAAGAGAGTCGCTCAACTTTTTGGCAATGGATATCATAGATAGGATGCTTCAATGTGAGAAGTTCTCGTAGGGTTGTTGAGTATATGGGTTTTTTCCGACACCTCAAGGAGTTCCACCATGCAATAGATGCTGCCCGTTGCTTCATCTCTCTTAATCTCCCTTCCAATAATGATTTTCTAATCTCTTCAAAAATATTTGTTCCAGGCAACCTCTTCAACTGTTTAGATCCAGGCCCAACTTCTTCTATGTTAGCCAAATTGGCATGCTCTTCGATTAATCTTGAAGGAGTTGCAATAGCCTTTACTTCATCGCACTCCCAAGAAGCCATATTAAAATCAAGATGAGTAAATATAAGCCCCAAAGCACAAAGATCTACAGATGAAAATGGGCCAGGTGAAAACATTGAACAAGCAGAACTACTCAATTGGATGTCAATACCAGCCATATCAAAAGAACTAATAATTGGGCGACCCTCAAATAAGTCGGGATGATTACAAACTTTACGAAGTTGCATTATGATGCTGATCATCCCAAAAAAGTTGGCAGTGGCAAGGGTAGCTTGTGTCTCTGAGCTAGCAATGAAATCCTCGTACAAGTTACGCTGCCTCCTTGAAAGTCTACAATAGATGGCATGCTCATGTTTCATGGGGAGCTGCTTCTCCACATCCCTTTTCAATCGACGGAGGATAAACGGACGGAGAACATTGTGCAAACGATCAACGACTTCTTTGTTCACTCTTTCTTGTCCCTCCACCATCCCAGTTATCGGATTACTGAACCAATCCTTAAATTCCTGGTGAGATTGAAAGATGTGGGGCATCAAGAAATGCATTAATGACCAAAGTTCCATGAGATCATTCTGCAGAGGTGTGCCAGTTAATAAGATGCGTCTTTTTGAATTGAAGTTTAAAAGAGTTTGCCATCTCTGTGACTTCCAATTTTTAATCAGATGAGCTTCATCCAAAATCAAATACTTCCATTTCTTCCTCTTGAAGACTTTAGAATCCTGTATAACCAGTCTGTAAGTTGTTATGCATACATGGAAGAAATTTGGTTTCAGCCAACCTTGCCTCTTGCATTTACGTTCTTTTGCACTGCCAAAATATGTTAAAATCTTGAAGGCAGGACACCATTTAAGAAATTCTGTCTCCCAGTTAAGCATGACACTTGTGGGAACCACAATCAGATGAGGACCCCATATTCCCTTTTCACATGCCAGGTGTGCAAGCAAAGCAATAGTCATGATCGTCTTTCCAAGTCCCATTTCATCAGCTAGAATCCCATTTAATCGTTTCTCATACATTGTAACAAGCCAATCAAGGCCTATATGTTGATATTCACGGAGAGGATACTTGAGAAGAAAAGGGAATTTTGTGCGCACTTTGGTTGTCAAGAATGTATTGCCTGTTGGTTGTGCAGATCTTGCAGCAGCAGCAGCATCAGCAATTCTATTCTCACTCTCCTTTCCTTCTGAAATTTCTTCATTTCCCTTCTCTTGTTCTTCTACAAGAGGATGCTCCCCATGTTCAACCATTCCATCCATTGAATTATCCAGCTGCTTCAGTTCATCTTCATGGCCTGGGGAATTTGACATATTGTCTGATAATACTGATGTGTATTCAGATTCATCCTCAGAAACTTCATTGTTTGGTTCCTATAAGAATACATGGATAATCAATGTAAATCAACGTTCAATATGAGACAACGGACTGTGCAGAAGCAATTCTTTAACCCACCTTTGTATACCTTGCAAGCAATTCTTCCAAGGGAATTTCACTCTCCTTTTGCAGTAACGAGATCTGTGAATTAGCAGCTATCTCAGGCAAACTATTAAAATAAATAATTAAACTAGCAAGAAAATCAGGAATTCAAATAAAATGTTGTTGAAGAACCATAGATTTCTTCAACAAAATGCAAGGTTAATGAATACAGAAATATGATACATCCAAATTGCTCTTTACCTCATCTATGGGATTGTTTGAATCTGCTTTTGCCATCTCTTCCTCCTCCAACAAGGTTGTCTCATCATCCTGAACATTTAAGCCAGCAAGTGGTAAATCACAGTCAATATCCAGCCTTTGAAATCTTAAACATGGCAGGTGAGCATACACATAAATTGCACTATCTTAACTTCACTTGATCACATTAACACTGTCCTCTTTAATACCTGGTGAAAGAAAGAGGACCTGATAATTACATCTAAACACATATAAGCAACCTATTAATCAATACTCAGAGCATTGTATAATTTGGGATTGTAATAAAGATGAAGTACACAAATCAGACAGTCACAACATTACATACTAACCCCTTGCAATTAATTCCATGCAAAGTAGGATGCTTTAAAGTTATCTGAATTCACAAGTCTGTCCTTGTGTTATCCAAAATTTGCTGATTAAGCCCCTATATATATAACTTGGTCAATCAAACCTTAAATTCAGTAAATTCAATTACTTAAGTCCAACACCAATGAAACCCTATTACATTCAATACGCCCCTCCATAGATAAAATGGCTAATCAAACCATAAATTCAATCAATTGGTCAATCAAACAAGATCAACAGCCACTAGAAGTTATGCCACCATCACAAGCCTATACTGCAGCCACCAACCATGCTGTACTCCACAAACACAATTTGTATTCAACAACCCAGCACTACTTGCAGAGACCAGTTTCAATAGAGATGAAAAACTGTAATGAATTTCAAAGGCGATGTAAAAGCATTAACCGTTTATTTATTTCTATATATAGTCTGTTTCGCTTAGTCTTTTTTCTTCGCATTTCTATTTGTTCAAGTACTTTTCTGGATCCTTTTACTTTATGTTTAAATCTTTTTCATCAGGTTTTATCAAAGCATACAGTGACTTAAATCTTTATTTCAAACTTTTAATATTTATGAGTTGTACCTTTATTTAGATATAAGCAGCTAATGTGTCCTCTGACATGTCAGGTTAGTGTCATGGAAAACATGGGAGGGGGGAATAAATACCATGACAAAAAATACAAACTTACATATCAATTTGGCTTAATTGACCTTGATTGATCAAATTGGAGAACTCGGTGTTTGAATTGACCAAATAATTTATGTAGGAGTGCAGTTAAAAAATTTAGGATAACACAAGGTTGAGCATGTGGGTTTGAACTTTTAAAACTTGTTCCACTGCCCTAGTAATCGTTAGGGTATCATGAAAACAACAGTCTTCAGTTATGTCAACTTCACAATGAATACTATGATTGCAAAGCTATATGCAAGGAAGCAGGTACACCTCTGCCGAAGGTATAAGTGCCTAGCAACCTCCATTCAACAGAAGGTATCACAGACTTATTATACCGTCCTAGCAACAATAAGACTCCCAACAACAAGAATAGCCCAAAAGCTATATCAAAATCTGACATAACAGCACATTGATCAAATCATTCTCTCTAGTTTCAATCAATATGTAATAGTAAAGGAGCTTAACAGTTCATTCATTCCATGTAAATTCACAAATGGGTTTTATTGAATTTGCATTTGGGCAAATAAATTCATTATTGAAAAGAAGAATAAAATTTTATGCTCAAGTTGTACTGGAAAAAAACCATAAGAGCAGAAATGGAGGGTGACAAATATCATGAAAGAACCAAATCATAGCTACCATATACCTTTTCTTCTTCAGTGGCAAGATCAAAATCACCATCTTCCTACATTACCAAAGACAAAAGGTGAACATAAATATCAAATAAATAACACCACCATTTATCATAACACTGACAATAACCCAAACACACACACTAATAACTAATTGACTTCCTTCTCAGTTATTTGTTTTCCCTTTTCTGGAATAACAAAATGGATTATTGTGTGTAGGTGTCTATTGAAGCAATTGTGGAAACAAGACCGGTTCTCCCTTACACTAGCCTCCTTTTTGAAGATGCAAGCTGATGAACTTCATAACAGCAGAGAAGCTTTTCACCTAAAGCTCATAACTAATCTAAAGGATTCTCTTCTTTTTTTATTTTCATTGCTTAAGATATTCTAATTAGAGTTAGTCCAGATCAATCGGATCAGCAACCTGTAATTCCATAAGGAAAAGAAATTTGTGATGGATTCCTGACTTTATCAATAGCATTAAGGGGAAAAGGTTTCAGATCCATATACATTTGCATGAAAGAATCTGTATTGTTATACTAAAAGAGAGAAAATAATTGAAAGTAAGGAATTGTAGTTCTTTGCAAACAGCATTGTTGGAAAAAGCATCAACTCTACTTTCATCACTCTGGTCCCTAAAATGGAACCATTAAACAGATCTTTAACAGCATTGTAGGGTCTCTTCACCATTATACAGAAAAACAATGGTTGTAATGAATGCTAAAAAACTCAATTTCAACCAATTTATTTATTCATCGCCAATAACCTCTTTCATCCATTCTCGACACTTCCTACTAGTTTTCTTAAGTATTTTTACCATATCAAGCTTCAGTCAACAAATATCAGCATCTAAAGTTGAGATGCAAGCCATGAAGGCAAAGAGTTCAGAGACTGGTGTGTGTGTGTGTGTGTGTGTACAGTATCTTGCCTGTTCATCATTGAAATCATATGGCACATGTTCTCTTGCTGGATCGTCGGAGATACTTAATTGTTTTCTGGTTTCATAATCCGCAAATTCCAATAAATTGTTGTCTGGAATAGGCAAGACACCATTATTTTCACCCTGTTATTAGATAAAAGACATTAAGTTGAACCCTTTTAGCTGACTTTAGTAATTCAGCAATGGCAACCATAAACACATACAACTTACACAACGACGACCGGCATAAACAGGTGAGCTGCTTATCTCCATCTCACTAGCAGCAGAAATATCTTCTCCTTTGCCTGCAAAATATATAACCAAACAATAGTATCAGACAACCAAATTGCTTGCTAGAGACATGACTCATTGACAGCAGCTTACTCTCACAATGCTCTTCCCCATTTGCACATGGCTTAACTCCATTTTCACTACTTTCTCTACCACCTGAAAATAAGGGGGGGGGGGGGGGGGGGGATAATCAATGGGGTGATATAGCATAGAACAAACATGGTTGAAAAGGACAATCTAGACAACTATGTGCACATGTAGACAGGGAAAGAGAGCCTTTATCTAACAAGGGGATTGCATCAACTAATATATCACTGTCTAAGTGGTTATCGCCGTAGACAGCAAGCATAACTCAGGAAATGGAACAAAGAGTATAGGGAAAATAGCATGTCCCAAGGGTAAAAAGAAGATCATGAGAACAGCTTTATACCTTTCTCTACAGTGTAGCGCTTGAGTAGCTCCTCAAGTGGAATATCCATTTCATTGTGCAGAGCTTCCAATTCTTCTTGCCTTTCTTCCTTGGTTATAAGAGCCTCATCTTCCTCAATAGTATGCTCATCATCTTCCTAGAACAATATCAGTAAATGAGATCGGTAGTAATTGCATACAGATTGCAAATATGCAGGACAAACAAAGGAATCATCATGACAGTTCCACAATCTTTTTAGCTAACAAATGGGGCAGCATCAAATACAGCCCAAGGCTGCTCACAAGGAACCTGAGAACAATAGCAAACAATAGGGTGTACCCAAAATAGAATCTCACCATTCAGCCATGATTTATAAACAACACATAAGTTTTATGCCATTTTAGCAGGTTCCTAGCAGTAGAATTATATAAGCCACATGCCAGGAATTAATGAGAAGATCAAATGCTAGAGTATAGTCCAGCCCTAATTCGATCACAAACAGGATTTATACATTATAATTACATCTTGAGTAAAAAAAATAGTAACGGAAAAAAACTTTTACATAACAAAGACAGAGAAATGAAAGGCCACTCACCACTTCATCTTCAGATTGCACATCATACTCATCATCATTGTCCGCAGTGTCCACTTGGGCCTCTAAACAATGAGCTGAAAATTTGATAAGAATACCCGCCTATTGCCCAGGTAATAATTTAATAATCAAACAAAGTGATTCTGCTTACCATCATCATCTTGCAGGGGTGTATTAGCATCATCTTGCAGGGGTGTATTAGCATCATCTCCTGCCCTATCTGCAATGCTCAGTTTCTCTGGTGCAGAATATAGCTCTGATGGTTTCTCCACCAGATTTTCTGCCAGCATTGTAGAGTACCTAGCAACAAGAAGTGCAGATTCATTGGCCTATCCATAATTAACAGGAAAAAGTTCCAAGTCATCGTTAGAAACAAAAATAAAGTAAATCAAAAACCACCTCTCAGTCTGTCCCAGAAGAAACTCAAGCTGCTTGTCAAGTGCTTTTTTCTTCTTCTCATCAAGTTCCATCTGATGCTTGTAAAGCACCTGAAGACATGGTTTCAGAAAGTTTCAAAGAGAAAAAGGAAACATAAAAGTTGACAGAGGATCAAATCATTCTAGATAAATTTACCAGCTTTTCTATTTTAACCCAGAACTTCTTTACATCCTTTGAAATATTGACTGCAACTTTTCGCAATCGCTGCTCCTCTTCCTGATTCCCAATGAAATGAAAACTTAAACTTCAAAATAGAGATACAACAAAGCCTTCACATGAAACCAGTCCATTCTTCGCCAAATGAAAAGAACTAAGAAAACAAGTCTAAGATAGGAAAGAAAAACCTTCAATTTCTTTTCTCCTCTGGTAGCCTGATCCAGCATGCCCTTGCTTGCTCTTAAAGCCACTTTCTTTGCTTGCGCCAATTTCCATTTCCTCTCCGACTCAAAATCCTGTAATTAACAATCCAATTAAAATATAATATATATAAATATATATATATAAACATTTCCAACCACGCATCAATCAACAACTACTCAATGAGTTACCTTCGACAACCAAACCATTTCCTCTAAGACATGATCCCAGTGAGTTTTCGGGCGACGCGGTTCTCTCGGAGCTTCCAGTGCCTAGAAAAACCCATTCATCACTAAATATAATAATTCAAAAACCCAGCACCTCAAAATCCCACTAAGATTTCCTAAATGTCGCATAGAAATTAAGTAAAATTACTTATTTCTCGGAATTATAAACCTTGATATTTGAAATTTTAACCCTAATATCACCTCATCAAAATCGAGAGAGAGAAAAACATTTCAACTTCACTGTAACAGGAAAAATTAAAAATAAACAGTGAAGAAGTACTTACCTTTTGACGCCGAGCTCTCGTCTCGTGATCAAGCTTAGACCTTGGACCTTTCGACGCCATTGCCGTTTATTTTTATTTATTATCTCACTTAAAAACATTAACCGCCTTCATGTAGACGAGAAAGTAGACTGCTCCGATGGATTTTGTAATTAAATTAGATTAATCGGAGGCTTCTTCTTCTTCTTTCCTTCGGCGTTAGGGTTTCAGATTTGTCTCTTGCAGCTTTTTTTTCTTTTCCTTTGTTTTTAACTTAGTATATACTCTTCTTCTCAGGGAGATAAAGGATAAGTAAACAGCAGAGAAATATTTGTGTTTTAAGTCTTCCAATTATATATAGTTCTCAATCGGGTCCTCCAACGACTATTTTATCAATTAAATCACCCATTTCTAAACACTTTTTCAATCAAATCCTTCAATTTAAATGTTTGGAGAAGTAGCCAATATGTTTTTTTTATTCGAGGAAACTTCATCCTCCTTAGGTACACTTTGCAAATCCAGATTAAGTAAGTAAAATCCCTATTGTTCTGGACTATTACAAGATAAGTATGAACCATAGACTTGCAATATAGATCTCAAGCTTTTAGTCATCACGTCATGCTTTTTGGGGACAGTAGTTAATATGTGTTTGGTAATACGGTGTAGTATATTTTTGTAAAAGTGATTTTATATTAAAAATATATTAGAATAATATTTTTATATTATACATCAAAACCATAAAAAAAATGATTTAAAAAAATTAATCCAATAGTTTCTCGTTTTAAAATGCAAGTTAAAAGCATTTACTCTATCAAATAATTCAAATAAGAATGCAAGCAACCCGTTTATTCACTCTCCCATTAATTATGTTTTCCCAAATTTCTTTTTTTTAAATATATAAATAAAAAAATACAATTTGGGTAACTCTTTTTTTAAAACTTGAATCACCAAAAATAAATATTAGTTAATTCTTCAAACTACTCATTTTCAAAAAAACAAAAAGAATTACAAAGATAGAGTAATTTAGGTGAAAAACTATAGCCAAATGGGAATCACATGCAACAAATATTTATTTATTTTATTAATGTGGCTAGCCGTCATTAATAGTTTTACTAAAATTAGGGACCTAGTTGATAAAATTAGTAGTTTGGGGCCTGAGAAAGAAATTATATATATACAGCGGGGCACTAATTTAAGGTTTGCCTTTATGTTGTTTCTTTTCCGTAGTTGCCTGTGCTATTGCACGTGCACGTCTCACCATGCTGCTCACTTATCTGCTGCTTCTGCATAGCTGAGTTGGCAGCTCACGTGGCATGAGAGCAATCTTTTCCCTCACGATCTGTCAGACCGAGGGTAAATCTGGAAAAAATAAAATGGAAGGGGTCGGTAGCAGTACGGTACACATCAGAGGAAACATTTCATTCTGGATTTTGTTCGTCAAATTATTATTTTACCCTTCATTTGAATGACAAGTGGTCTCACATGCGAGAGCATTGTGGTCTTTTTATTTTATTTTGTATAAGCTATAAAAATACTAAAAAAGTAAGAAAAAAAATAGATGCATTTAGTTGGGGTATTATTGGTTTTTTATATTTAAGTGTGCAGTTTAGTTTAATTACTAAAATGTATTTTAAGTCAATAAGAATTTCTGATTAGTGGGTATTTGTATCTTTTTAAGTTTTTTTTTTTTTTTTGTTATTTCCTTGTTTTATCAAGGGCATTGTTGTATTTTATTATTATAAATAATATGAAATTTTTAAAGGTTTCTAGTATATGTATTACACGTGTTAGCAGGTAAGAATCATTTAAGTATCTCGAGCAGCACATGTAGCACCTCTAAGTAATTAAAACTATTCATGGTGCATTTAGATATGTCATCACATCCTTTTTCTCCCAGCACGCTATGTGTCATCCAAGGTTGGATGGTTTGTTGTCAGATAGACTTTTTTTTATTTAAGCAATAAAACTAAAAAGCCTTAGAGATATTAAAAAGACTATATGCAATTAGTCTGGGATATTATTAGTTTTTTTTATATTTAAGCGTACGGATTGATTATTGAAATGTCTTTTAAGTCAACAAAATCAAAATCAAAGGACACATTTTGTCCTTTTGTACAAGTTTTATTTCTTTTATTGATCTTGATTGGTGTTACAACTCAAAATGTTGATTTCTCTTATGTTTTAAACAATTTTGCATCATTTAACATTTTTTTTTATCAAAATGAAAAGAATACAGACCCACAACATAGCATGGGAGCGTGCCTTATTGGATTTATAGGTTATCGAATCAATTTATATTCACTTTGATTAAAAATAAATTGTTTTGCTATTTATTTAAAAAAAAATCGATTGGTGTTTGAGCTGGATTTAATTGAATCAATAAGGTATATAGATGGATCAATTAAATATTACCATGCCATCTCTTCTAACTAAAAACATAGTTTGAATCAAGCTTTAGATCTCAAATTTTTCAAGTCACCCTAGTAAACTAGATCGTTTCTCTTTAACACTTATAATCAAACAAAGTATAAACCAGCCATGTAAGCATAAATTACAAAAATAACAATATCATTTTAATAAAAAAAATATTAACCCAAGCCTTTTTCTCATGGGTGGAGGTGAAACATTTTTAACTGGTAGATATTAATTATACAAAAAATATGTCTTATATTTACATATTAAAAAATAGAAAATCTTTTCAGAGAAGACAATGATATTATGTTTGTGGAAGCCAACATGTTAACACGGTATAACGAGAAGATCAAGGTGGATATGGAAAACAAACATTTGGATGATTATGGGATTGAGAATTAAATATAAAAGAGGAGTTATCTATAAGGGAGAAACCTTTTTAAGCCCATTGTTTTTAGAGGGTTACTAAAATGAAAATTATATCTCGAAGGATGAAGATGAGGAAAACGATGGTAAGGAAGATTGTTTGATAATAAAATTACCAATGGAGGATAAAAAAAGGATTTGAGAACCTTGGAGATAAACCCTTATTGTCAAACTTGTGGGGGAAAAAGGTACGGTACACATATATAATGAAAAGACTCCAAACTCTTTGGGAAATTCAAGGGGTCTGAGGCTAGTGGATCTATAAAATGTTTTTTTCCTCGTATGATTCTCAAACTTTGATGATCAAGAATTCATATAATATAGAAGATTGTGGATGGTGGCAGACCATTATAATATAACAGTGTGATGGTGATATTTAAACTTTGATTCGTACAAGGTAACAATTCATAAGGCTATAATTTGGGTTCAATTACCAAACCTTGTAATGGAATATTATGACAATGAAGTGCTTTGAAAAATTGAAAATTATATTGATAAAACCTTGAAGGTAGATAGAACAATTATTTTCAGCACCTGTGGAAACTATGTTCATATATATGTGGAAGTGGGTTTGACAAGACCATTATCGCCTAAATTCAAGTTATATGGGAAAATTCAATGTATCACCTATGATGGTCTTCTATTTTGTTCAATATGGCCATAAAAATAGGTATGTCCCTATATGGAAGTCCATTAAATGATGTTAGAGAGGATTATGATTCAAAGGTTATACAAGGATGAAATTATATCGGGTAAATCTATTGTTGATAAACAACAAAACAAGTGATCAAAATGGAGGTGACAAAGCAATATGGCTAGTGGGTGGTAAGAACAAGAAAAAAGCAAAATTTTAGATAATAAGCCTTCCAACAAGCAATACATCAAGAGGCACAACTATCAATCGAATAACAAAGTTATGAACTCTCAAGACAAAATAAAAGATATGGATTCAAGAGGAGATTCATGTTACTTAGGGGCATGCATAAAGAAAAGGAAGATATAGAGACAAATGCAATTGTGATTCGTGGGAAAATCAAAATCAACATGGTATCATTACTATGGGCATGGTTGAATCGGTGAAGACTAACATCAACAAAAAAGCTAGAGGATCAACCAAGATAGTAAAGAAAACGAGAGGCATGGGGCACAATCTCATAGTTTTACAAATAAATGGCAAAATAACAAGAAAGTGTTCTCATAAACAAAGATCTAATTACTAAAGCTGAATCAGCCTAAGGCCAAAACCAAAAGAAAAAAAATTAAATGAGGAGTTTAACAATCAAGAAGGTATTTGTAACATTTCTGATATTATTATGAGTTGTTTTAAAAATGCTTCTCTAAATATGCTTTAGAATGGAAGGGCTTCATATATTTTTAATTGCCAACATTTATAGTAAAAAAATGTCTAAAGTCAATTGGGTTAGGTGGAAATATCCTTGAAAGGAAGTGGTTGGGTTGAGTGTGGACAAGTATAATAAAGATAGTCCTAGTGTGGTAGGAGATAGAGGGGATAATCAAATATAGTATGGTAACTTGAATGAAAGGTCTCATAATCAACACGTATACACACTTTAGTTAAAGCAGAGCTATGGGTAGTAGTTACTGTTCATGGACCCTTGGATTATGTCAAGTAATTCTGGAGATAAATTCCATATTAATTGTTGATTTGATTATGAAATTATCTTGTTTTGTAAATATTTTTAAGGATTATTTAAAGTTATTTTGGTAATTGTATTTTTTAATGCATAGTAAAATTACTAATGTAACCCTTAATAAAATAATTTGATGCCTTCTGTATAAGAGCATTTTTGTATTTTTTTTATATTTGATAGAGCAATAAAATTACTCTACTACCCTTATCACTCAAATTATTCAGCATTGACTTTAGAGGTTTGGATGTAATATCATCACGATTTATTTGTTATCATTGCATAACTCTAATGGTTTTTTCAATTTTATATATCAATAAAGAAATATTCTGCAAGAGGTAGACATCCGTCAAACAAACAACAAATTAGCCATATGATTCCAACAACCATGTTGCTTATCTCCCGAACTTTCCACTCATTTGTTCTTTCGGCTTAATTTTTATTAAAGAACAATATAAATTATTTATTGGAGTCTCACCTAACAGCTTAAGCTTTTAGGTGAGATGGTTTCTTAACATGGTACATAGCCTTGTTGACTCAACAGTCACGAGTTCGAATTTCATCACCCTCATTCTATTTGATAAAAATTAAGCACAAAATATTGTGTACCGGTATGCAAGTTTCAAGCCCAAAGAGCTTTCACTTGAAAGTGTATGTTAAAAAATAATATAAATCATATATTGAGGTCTCACCTAACAATTTAAGATTTTAGATAAGATGATTACTTTACACTTGCTGCTCATTCAAATACTGTATGAACATCTTCAAAAGATTTTACTCATCACGACGAGTGATCAGAATATGAAGACTTTTAGTACAAGTATGATAATGTTTTAGAGTTCTGTTAATGCTCCAAGTAGAACACATTCTGTCAAGCGTTGTAGTTTACCGAGATCTATTCTTGGGATATAACATGATTAACGAGTGCTTATTTTTGTCGGATATCACACAACAATCTTGAAAAATAAAAAGAGTCAATCCCTTTCCAATATACTGTAGACTAAAATTATACTAGAAAATCATGACATTGTGATTTATTGAACCGAAAACTAAAAGTATTATCTTTTATAAGTTCAATGGAGAAAGAAAGAAAGAAAATGCAATCATGTTGTTCAGTTTTTAATCATGGCAAAAATCTGTTTTTTCAATGTTTTTTTAGCTACATATGTAATATTACTTGCGAAATAAACTCTCTAACATATCTAAATTCAATTAATGAACTAAAATTAAAAACTAGATAAATGATAATAAATCTTAGTCCATGTTTAAATATAATGAGGTCCAATTAAAGTCCATGCTTATATGTAATAAAACACAATCCATATACAAGTTATATGTTAAACAATGTCATTTTTTGTTTAGGTCACATTGATCAAGATTTTTTTATTTTATTTTTGAAATCAACGTTATGATCCATGTAATTTTTTTTTAAATTAACGAATCAAAGCTTGCTCGACGCAAATATCTTGAATCAACTCATTTAATGTCCATTTGATCCTCCTAGCTCCTATCTTTGTTATAAATTCAACTAGCACATGAAATTAATTATGTTGCTTGATGAGAGAGTCAAAGACAACAACAACTAATGTTGATGTAAAGAATATTCTTAAATTAATTCAACTTCTTCCTTTTCAAATGATTTTAAAAACAACTATATCACTTAACGCATTAAATAAATAAAATTCTAAAAGTTAAAAGCTATAGTTTTTTTTAAAACCAAATTCTTTACTATAGTTTAAAATAATTAAAAAAAAACATTCTTGAACACACAGGCTAAGCCAGGTAACTCGCACAGCAAGTGATAGTCCAGGAACAGAGCTGTGCCACATTTATGAACAGGGCCTGACAGAATTTAGAGGATATCCTGTTGCTAACTTCCACAAGAATTAATGGTAGGAATCCCGACACAATCGAGAGAATATCCACCGCATGATCTTGCAACATATACCATAAAGGGAAGAGATTGTGAGAATCAGGCAGCTGCAATTAATGGCAGGGGAAGAGAGCATTACTTTTGTTTTGGAATTTTACATGCAGTCAACAATTTCATTTTTCCTTCCATAACGAATACAAAAATCAGTAAAAAAAAATGGGAAAACCTTCTGGTCTCCCATTCTGAAGTGTAAAATATTTATCCCTCCTCCTCTTTCAAGCTCTTTGCAGGTGAAAGATAGGGGTTTGTCCTGCCTTCTGCCACTCTAACCCTTCTGTTTTTGCTTTTTCCGGCAACACCCTCCTCCTCATCTCCTATCTCTCTGCTTGTTTGTAGAGAGAGAAAAAAATGAAAAAAAGATGTTTTTTTCCCTCAACAAAGGAAGGGGTGGGGTGGGGTGGTGGCACCTCAAACACTCAATCCATCGAATCCACATTGCTTGTAAGTAAGAGACTGTTTTCTTGGACTTATCACTATTGCACAGTCCACTGATACCTGCCAAAATTTTCCCAGCCCAAGTTAGATGCTGATATTGTTTGATGAGAGGCAAGTAAAAGAAATTATAAAAATATACGGAAGTTCAGTTCATTGATTGAGGTTAACAATGCATCTCGGACTGTTGCTTTTGCACCCTTTGTCAAAAAGTCAAAGTTTGGAATTCCAAAGAGACATGTAATAACAAAAGCACACTGTGACCGAAAAAATAATTCAAGACACAAACATTTCCAGCAGGAAAATGTTGAAAATGTGTATTCCTATCCGACAAGCCCGTGTAGTGTAGGTACTTTATTTTGCCAATGTATGGCAAGGCCTATATGCTTGGTAATGCGGTGCAAGGTGCTTCACTGGCACATCAAAACCATAAAAAAAATACTTGTAAATGTATCATCAAAAGCAGCTTGAACCGCATTACCAACACACATGCTTTCTCATCTTGTTCTTGAGATGGAGAAATAGAACATGGATCTTGATTTACGAGAAACAAGTGTTCCCACGAGATAAGAATCCTAGAAGTGGATTCCAAAGGGCAAATTATTGTCATAGGATTCCTCCAAAATGATACGAAAAAGGTACCCTGATACAGTTCCAGCCAACCCCATATACATTAGATGACATCTTAAGAAGCTAGCTCACCACCAACTCACATGCTAACCGCTACTGGGAGGTGATATCCTTAGTTAACCACACTTCATCATTCCATTTGTTTTTCAAGCTCACCAATGAGCCCTGAAAATGTCTCAAACAAAAGCTAAGCTATGCTATGCTACCCTTGACCTTAACACCTAATAAAATGCTTCAAAACTAAAATTAGAAAAAAAGCTTAGGAAATAAACTGTAATTAAATATCACTCCCTGGATTCAAAACAAATCTGAAATTAGCATGAACTAAACTTGTAAAAGAACCTAAAAGGAATTTTATTTCACATGAGAAATTCACACGTGACCATGAAACAAAAAGAGCTCCAAACTACAAAGCAAAAGCCATAGCTCATTGCTGCAGATCGCCACATTGACCAATCACAAATACAAAAAGAATTGCAGTTCAAAAACCCCAACACGCTCATTGACTCGAGCACACAAATCATTACATTAACCTGAGCTCAAAACAAACCACAAATACCAAAAAACTGCCACTTCCTTCACTCCATAACCCCAATTCTTAAAATTGCATCAAAACCAACCATTCACTTTCTTCTTTCCTTTTTAACACAAATGTGAAGAAACACCAAAACAAAATGTGGGATTTTCGGAGAAGAGTAGTATGGGCAACATATGGTAGAAGAGTGGACTTTACAGAGATAAGGTGGCAAAGGGTGTGTGATGAGAAAGGACAAGTCAAAAGATTTTAGTTTATTTTGGAGCTAGCGGGTGCACATGTGAGTGCTAAATATTCCATATTAGATCATAGATGCTGTGCATCCTTGTTTACAAGTTCTCAAATGCCCAGGACCAACACAAACACAGGCAGCTCCCGAATAGGACGAAGTTCGAGTTCATCATTCACTAACTACTCGATTTCTGAGATGGAGTATGAGTTATATTTGTTGCAAGCTGGTCCTAAACGATCCCACCAGTGAATCCTATAACTCCAGTAGTTAGAATTACTCTTTTATCTTAAGTACTGGAAGATTTAGAGATTTTGTTTAACTACAGCCTAAATCTTGTAATGTTTCTTATGAGATTTTCCAAATAGTAACCAACAAACATTGTTTTTCATATAAAAATTGTTGATTCAGCACACAATTAAAATCATGAATAGAAAGAGATTTTCCTAAGTTTTGAAAAAGAAAAAGGAAGCTCTAACAGAACTAAATCATTGGAAGCAAGAAAAGTCAGTTTATTTATATAAACTCAACAATCTTTTATTCTTACCTCGAACATGGAATTTGGTTTCAACAAATTTAATCTGATATTTGATATAATGTCCAAATATTAATCGAGCATTGCATGTGTATTTTTCTAGTCTGCTTTCTATCTCATTCTTTGGCAAGATGAAATAGATTAACAGCGTAGACATGAGTGCAACCACTTTACGAAAAATCTTTCGATACAAAGAGAGATGAGGTGAAAATCTGTGATTTTATGATGCTCCATAATCAATTGTGAACAAAAATATAATCAAAATGAGAAGATTGGGAGGGTATTTCAAATCAAAGCTACATCTAAAAGTAGAAAATGAAAGAAAGGGACAGTATGAATCAGTTTTTGTGCTTTTCTTCTCCCTTTTGTTTTGAGAAGATAGAACATCTAAGAAAACATATATGCTAGCATGTACATTTAGGAGTTTAAACAGCATAAAAAACTAGGTGTGGGGGGGGGGGGGGGGGGGGGGGGGGGGGTCCTAAATTTAAAGAAAACCCTATTTTGAAAGAAAAAAACCTCCACTGTGCAGCAGCTGCTACTTTGCTCATTGTACTAGAACAAGGAGGTGATATTATTGCTAAATAAAAATTCAGAAACATCTGCATACAAATAAAGACAGGCCACTATGAAAGAATCAAGGAGCATCTCATGTTTTTCTTTTGTATACACATAATAAGAATGTAGAAGATGAAAAAGACTATCATGTGGCTTAAGTAACAACACAGGTAACATCAACATAAGTAGAGACACCAACTAGCAAACAGGAACACATACCATATACATAGAAGCATCCAAATATGTCTATAGTTTTCTAACAAGTAACATGGGCGCGCACTACTTTAAAACCCGAATCATCCGAAAACGTTTATCAATAAGGCCGGAAACATTTCAGAAAATTCTCAGTTATGTTATTTTGTTAGTGCTCATTACCTTGTCCATCAAATATGTTTCAAAACGAGATTGTATTATAGCATTAAAAAAATTACTTATCAGGCTAAAAATAATAGCAAAAATCGACAAAAGTACCCTATACAAAAATGAAAGAAAAATTAACGACGTCATTGATAAAATTTATTGGTTTAGAATCTTATTGAATAAATAGATTATATAGCAAATTGAGGTTTACCAAAAAAAAAAAAAGTTGAAAGTGACTTGCACTCTTTTGCAAAAAATAAGTGGGCTCGTATAATCATATAAAGAAAATGAAGGGCAAAAGGAAAAGCTACATAGAGGGTAGTGGGTTGTCTACACTGCACTGCCATTCTCTAAAACTCCATAGCTAGAGCAGATACTAAACTGCAGAAATCTTGGCAAAACAAGTACATATTTAGCTAAAAATAAACAAAGACACTAAACAAAATGTGGAACACTACGGTCCAAAATAAGTTTTTTATGCCAAGAACAGAGAATGTAGACCGTAAATTAAGCAGGGATCCATATTTATATAAAGAAAATTAAGTGTCAAAACCAAGATAAATATAGAAAATAAAGAGGGCAAAGAAGAAAGCGAGACCACGTAAGAATATGCAAATATAATCCTTGAGGCATGTGATGTAATTATTATTACAAAAAAAAAAAGGACTGACCTGAACACCAGGGGAATCAAGGTCTAGAACACGGATCTTGGCACCAACCTCGCCCAGAACCCTGAGCTCCACACGATCATTCAACGAGGCATCCCTTATCAAATCAGAAGCATCAGCTTGCATCAAGCTATACCGATCAACGGATATGGTGGCATCCACCTGTCGCTGACTGTGAGCTTCCTGGTAAAACCCAGGAACCAGAGCTTTCCCTAAAGGAATCCCACGGTACATGACAGTAAAACTGGACTCCCCGTACTTGATCCCTACCTTATTCGGGTTAACAGCAGTGAACAGCATGTGAATGGTTAAAGAGAGAGAAGCGGTGGCAGGTGTGGTTGTGGTTGCGGCTGTGGGGTCCATGGAGGCTGTAGGGTTAGGCGTGGTAATGCCCATATACTGGACTCCAACCTGCTGGAGATCGAACTGGGGTTTCTTGGGTTTGACGGCCAGGATTATGACAAGAAAGACGGCGAGAATTAGGAGGGCCAGGAAGGAAAAGAGGAGGAAGAGGCAGCAACAGCATCCTTTGAAGGAAGCTGAAGAAGATGGTGTTGTTGAGTAGTACGGGCGGTGCTGGTGCTGCTGCTGCTGGTGGTGGTTTGAATGCGGTGGCTGTGGGCGTGGTCTTGCAGGGTTCTCACCGTTGCTGGGCTGACCATGCGGTGGCTGTGGGCGTGGTCTTGCAGGGTTCTCACCGTTGCTGGGCTGACCATGCGGTGGCATTTTCCTCTTGTTTTCTAGTTATCTTGAAAAATATGCTTCTTTCTGGCTTCCTTCCTTCCTCCCTTTGTTGCTCTGCTTTTGATGGGAGAGAGAGAGAGAGGAGAGAGAGAGATTTAGGCTCTGTTTGCTTAATAGATAAGAGAAGGAGGGAGTGACAATAATTACAATAAAGAAACGAAAAAAGTGGAACTAACATGTCCATGACTGTGTTCTGCTCTCTTTTTCCTAGACTATGATTTGGTGGTGTTCTGTCCAAATGTTTTCATCCTCTGTTTTCTCCAATGTAGTCCCTCTATTTTCTAAACTGTTTCTATCCGGTCCTCTAATGTTTTTTATACTGATCGTCACTCCTTTTTAACACTCACATGAATGCAAGCAGGTCTTTCTAAGGGTATTTTTTATTTTTCTTTAATAAATCTGAACAATAAATCCCAATAACCACGTGTACCTTATCACCTTCTCCCACCAGCATGTTTCTTCATTGGGTTTCTAAAAGGAACTGTGTTATAGCAGAGAATTTATAATTTGCACAGCAAGTTTTGATATCAAATTAAAATATATATTCATTATAAGAATTTGAGATAATTAAGATTTTATTCGTATATTTAAACACATAAAATATATTTTTATACTTTTAAAATAGAAGGAGCAAATGCAATTATATATTTATAATATATTTATTTTGATATATGCATCTTTGTTTCTTCAACCAAAACATTTCCCCCCCATTTTTTCGTCCTTTTATCACAAGATAATAATAAAAAAAAAAAACATTACCTTAAAAACAATGAAGGTTCCAAACCCAGTATCAAAAACTAAAATAAAATAAATAACAGCGGTTTTCTGAGGCTTTTTTTTTATTGATTTGAAAAAATAGATCATATGTATATAAATGACAAAGTAGATTTAGAAAACCATGAAATAATTTTTATTTTTTCTAAAATCATAACCAATATGAATTTGACATGTGTCGCACCATATTCTTAAGAGTCAACATCAATAGAAATTGGGTTGATTATAGACCGGGAGACTTATAATGCCTAATAAACTATACCATAAAAATCTAATTACCCAAATTAAAACCACAAAGCCACCGAAATTATTTTTTTGAAAAAAAAAAACCTTGAAATTCAACAGCCATGGGAGGTTTCACACATGCCACCTTCCCCTCTTTTTATGGTTTCAATCTTATGATCATTCATATGCTCTGTTCAATTTTGTTTTTTATTGATTGGTTTGACTTGTTTGCCTGGGCTGAGATTTTTTTTTTTTTACTATTATTATTATTTCAAGGTATAGATCACCTTTTTATTTTTAAAAACTAAAGGGACTGAAAAAAGAAATAAAATGGAAAATATAAATATAATCATAATTTTTTTGCACAAACTTTGAAGGTGCCATCAAGTTTTGCGACCTTTTCCACTTCAAACCCCAATCTTTTTTTTTTTTTATGGGGGGTTAGAGTGTGTTTGACATTGCTTTTGCTTTTGCTTTTGCGATTGAGGTTGAAAAAAAACAGTTTAAAAAAAGCGCTTTTATTGTGGTTCAAAATAAGCTGTGAAGTGTTTGCTTAAAATTGTGGTTGAGTTGGAGGTTGAAAAAAAAACAGTTTTAAGTGTTTGGTTACCAATCTTTTCATATTGCTTTTAACTTGTGAAATTACTTTAAAGGGCATAGATATATACACACATATTTATTTATATATATTATATTATATTAATAATCATAATTTTATAATGTAAGGAATAATTCAAGTAAAATGGATACTTCTTTTTATTCTCCCATCAAATTATTTGTAATTCCATCACAAACTAAATTCATACGTGAAGGCCTATGCGATCCCTAATTATTTGATCGAGGATCAACATCTGATAACATATCATCTGAAATAAAATTAAGATTGCGAAACAAAATTATATTGTGATATCTTATATTATATGTATTTATATTTTAATTAAGTTTTTAGATTTTTATATTATTATTTTAATATTTTAAAAAAATATATTATTATTATTTTAATAATATAATTATTTTATCATTTTAATATTATTATTTTAGTATTAAAAACTATTAATATTTTAATATTATTATCTTTTGATATTTGTATCTGCTAACAACCCCCCCCCCCCTCCCGAAACCCATTTGCTTCGTCTCCCATCTTCCCACCCATTTGCTTCACCCCCCCCCCCCCTCTGGAAGCTCTCATCTTCTCCACCCATCTGCTTTGTCTCCCCCCCTGGAAGCTCTCAACTTCACCATCTTCCTAACCCACTCACCCACCTCTGCTTTCGTTACCCTCTGGTTCTAATCCTACTTGAATCTCTTCCATATCCTCCTTCTACACCGAAGAACAAAAATCACCGTTCACTAATTAACCTTGGGAAACTGGTTCGCTCCGGTTCAAATCCATCTTTTGGGAGAAGGCGCACAGAAGGGATATTGACAGTGAGGATGTTTTTGGGTTTTTATTTTCAACGGTAATTTTTGTCTTTGAAATATTGAATCGTCGTTTGCTACTATGTGTTTCAACATTGAATCGCCAGAAAAAAGCATGTATTAGTTGCTTCTCTTGAAACGCCGATTGCATCAAAAATTTGTGTGGTCCCATGTCAAAATTATGCGTTTAAAACTTTACCAAACACTAAATGCATAAGTTGATTGGCAAACTCTGGTGGGATTGCAATGCCAAACGGGCACTAAATAGAAGAGAAATGAACTGATGAACAAAGTGATCATTCATGAGTTTGGTTACAGTAAAAAAAATCTAAAAAAAACTAAATTGAATTGAAACCTGTTGGTTTGAACCGGTTTCAGTTTTTTTTTAATTTTGTTTTTTGATTTGGTTGTTTTTATAGATAAAAACCGAATAAAAAATATCACCCCTAATAAAAACTATAACTTCACAATAAATAAATAAAGTTGGTGATGCAAATTTCCAAAGGAGGGGAATGTTCTTTGGTTGTTATTGAAAGCCTTGACTACTTACTTCGTTGCACTTTCTTGTGACTTGCAAACCTTTGTGGGTTCTTGTTTGCCTTTTTATACACTTATTCTACTTTAAAAAAAAACATATTGGGTTGACCGTGTAATCTAAATTAACTTGTTAAATTTATAACATAAAAGAGACTATAATAATTTTATAAAAAATAAAAATATGAAATTTAATTTTTAATTAACTCAATTATAAATGATGAAATTAAAAAAAAAAGGTCTAAGACAACATAGATTAACTTGTCATCCCCGTGATTCGAATCATGAAATTAAGATAACATTGTAGAAAATAAATCCAAATAAATTAGAAACTTCAATTCTCAATCAACTCGGTATTTAAGGATAAAATAAAAAAAAATCAATGAAAAAAATTACATAAAAACCACACGCGTCAAATCTGGTTATTCCACTAAACCTAAAGTTATAAAACCGGGATAATCTCATAAAAAGTACACAAAACAAATTGCTGATTTTAATTATAAATCAACCTATTATCGAATAATAAGATTAAAAATAAGAATTATTAAAAAGAACAAAAAAACTAACCAAGTCAATCAGGTCAACACTTTAAACCTACTATCAAAAACATAAGATCAACTTAACTCGATAGAAAATAAGTCAGAGCAGGTTATAAAATTAAATTTTCAATCTAAAAGATAAAATTAAAAAAAAAAATTAAAAAATAATAACAAGAAACCTAAGTTAACAGATAATAAAATTTAATTTTAATAACTCGTAATTCAAGTTATTATTATATTGAGATAATCTTACATAAAATAAATAAATAAAAGTGAACGTATTGGCCCTCTTATTCACTTTTAATCACCCGCCCGTATCCTTTTCCGCATGAATCGGATTTTCGTAAAAACTAAATATTCGTTCATTAAAAAAAGAAAAAGGAAAAGAGGAGTGACGTGGCTAGTGAGCAGACCTGACTGTTTTTTTTTCCGCGTGAAGATGGATGGGTTGTAGCTGCAAGAAGTTCGGGCAACGCCGAAAGAAATCGGGTCACATCGCATCGCATGAATCCACATGGCCAAATTGACCATTTTGACCTCGAGTCGTTGACAAATGCCGTAAGCCGAAAATACCTTTTGACTCAGCTCTGGATGATGACGAAATTCTGACCAAATTATACTATCAATAATTTCACTTATATATATATATATATATATATATATATAATGATATACAATAAACTAAAAGAGATCAGGAAAACAGGCATCCGGTTGAGGGGCACCGGCGTAATTGTGCGCGGTCGGACCGGCCCGGTCCGGTCCGCCGCAACTTTTTCTTTTTTCTTTTTATTTTCTGAAATGGCTAAATACGGTTTTAGCCCCTAATAAGACAAAAACCATGAATTGGGTGCAGGGGTGGAACGGTAATTGGCCCTATTTTTCGAATTCTTTATTCGGCGTCTGTCAGGGCGTGTGGCGCACGCGCCAGGTGGTTTTCCGCCTCACGCCCTGTTCAGGCGGCACGTGTGGCCTCCTTTCGGCGTCTGTCAGGGCGTGTGGCGCACGCGCCAGGCGGTTTTCCGCCTCACGCCCTGTTCAGGCGGCGCGTGTGGCCTCCTACGATGGCCGGAAATTGTCTACCGGAGGACAGAACGATGTGACGCCACGTGGTCTTCCTCCCGCGGGAGTGCGTGTAGCCACCAGATGTCCGTGGACGCGGCGAAGGCCGGTTGAAGCCGCCGGCCACGTTTCTCTCTCTCCGGAATGGCAAAGTTGCACTTCAGTCCTTCTACTTTCAATTTTCGGGTTAGCTGTATAGAACTCAATCAATTCGGTACAAAAGTTCTGATTTTTGCAATTTTGTCCTCGGATTTCAATTGACAATAAATTGAAGTTGCATTTCAGCCCTTTGACTTTTAATTTTTTAATTTAAGCCCTTGATATTTGATTTTCATTTCAGCCCTTACACTTTTTGTTTTTTTTAATCCCTACTTTTGTCCATGTATATATAAGTGTATTTAACACAATAATAATAATAATAATAATAATAATAATAATAATAATAATAATAATAATAATCATGATTTAATTATTTTTCATTCTTTTGTAGATTTAATTGTGTTAATTTATATACAAAAAAATACCCGCGCCAACGCGCGGGCAAATAGCTATATTCTAAAAAATGTAATCTATGCTTACATGACAAACTCAACTCAAAATTTTAAATATTTTATCTTTTAATCTATAATTTTTATTTACTTATATCATATAAATTTATCGTTGTAGATTTAAGTATGTTAAATTATATACAAAAAAATACCCGCGGCAACGCGCGGGCAATTATCTAGTATATATATATGATGAGGAAATTCTGACCAAATTTACTATCAATAATTTCACTTATATATATATATATATATATATATATATATATATATATATATATATATATATACAATAAACTAAAAGAGATCAGAAAAACGTTGTAGCTTATGAGTGTTTTTACTGTAGATTTTAATAGTGTATTTTTTGATCGATTTGGTTGGTTTGCCAGATTTCTGAATTTTTTTTATCATTATTTGCACAGTAAAATAGCATTTTTTGCCCTCGAAAAAGACAAAAAAACCGGTTATAGATGGAGGGGCTCCGCGGTAATTGTACAATTTCGGACCGGACCGGTCTGGTCCGCCTACCTTTTTATTATTTTATATTTTTTTAAAATAGCTAATTATGCATATAGCCCATAATAAGACAACATTGCTGACTCAAGCATAGGGGTGTACTGGTATTTGACCATAATTTTTTATTATTTGTTTATATTGTCGACCCGTGTGTCACACGCGACCGACAGTATTACGTCTCACACCATGTTTATGAGTTCCGTGCGGGATGGTCCTCTGGCCGGATATGGGCTATCGACGTCTCCTTAAATGAAACGCCGCGTGGTCTTCCTTCCGGTGCGGCGCGTTTAGTCCTCCGACGGATGTGAACGCGACGGTGGCCGGTTAAAGCCACTACATCCGTTTCTCTCTCTCCTGCACATCAAAGTGCAGGCAAGTCCCCCGGGTTAGGTAATGTTTCACTTCGGTCCCTGTACTTTTAATTGTGTTTATGGTCCTGATTCTTGTTATATAAGTTTTGATTTAGTTCGATTTGGTCCTTCGATTGAAATTAATTCAGTGTCAATGTTTCCATTCGGTCCCCCTTCTTTAAATTTCCGAATTGAGTTTAAAAAGATTAATTAAATTCGGTACAACAATTTCTATTTTTTCAATTTTATCCTTTGATTGAAATTGATAATATATTTAATTTTCATTTCATCCCTTATACTTTTAATTTTTGATTTTAGTCCCTTATATTTCATTTTTATTTCAACCCTTATACCTTTAATTTTTTATTTCAATCCCTTTATTTCTTTATATTTCTAGAAATAATCCTTACTTTTGTCCATGTATATATAAGTTTACTCGTAGCTTCGATTTTTAATTTTTGTTATTTGTTAAGTTGATATTTTTTTTTTAAAAAAAAATAGCTCTTAAATTTTATTTTGTATATATGATTTGAAAATTGATATTTCTATTTTTTAGTAATCTAACTAGTATATATATATATATATATATATATATATATATATATATATATATATATATATATATATATTAACCTCCGCCGGCCTAAAAATATAGCCAATGACATGAAACTTGATGTGGATTAGATATTATTTTAATATTTAAATTGTTTTTATTAATATTTTTTTCTTATTAATGTGGTTTTCCGGATTAAATTACATGCACCTCAACTAATCTCACAAACCCTAAAGTCAACGGCCACATGAGCTTCCAGTAATTATCATATTAGCAATCACAGGCTCGAGCATGAAACTCTAAAAATAGCAAATTCTTTAATCTCAAACTCTAACAATTCAAACATCTACTAAATGTTTGTTTTTATTATTATTCAATATGATCAAATGAGGTTTTGATTATAGCAAACATAATAACTAAACTAAAAACAAATAATAAAATTAAAATAACAACGTTTTGGATTTTTTTTTTTAATAAAAATCTTGATTTAGCCAATGGCATGGAACTTGATTAAAATGAGGTTTTATTTTGAATTATTTTTAATTTAACCTAACTAAATTTATCTTGATTTAGCCAACTCAAATGATTAAGGGTGTGTTTGGTATTGCGGTTGCTTTTGTGGTTGAAGTTTAAAAAAAAACAATTTCATGAAAAGCATTTTTAGTTGTGGTTCATAACTGAAATTGAAGTGTTTGGTTGAAATTGTGGTTGAATTTGAGGTTAATGAAAATCAGTTTCATGTGTTTGGTTACCAAGTTTTTCATATTGCTGTCAACTTGTGAAATTACTGTAAATGGCATAAACATACACAAACACATTTATTTATTCAAGATTCCATTTATCATATTTTTTGTGCTCTACAAATTATTCAACATTACATGTCATGTTCCTTTTTTTTCCCGTTTTTTATGTCAATTAATCAAGATTCCAATTTTTCTTTGTTTTTTTTTTAAGTCAATTATTAAAGATCTCAATTTTATATTCTTGATTTTAGCATTATTCAATATCTTTTTTTTTTTGCTTTTTTTATGTCAATTAATCAAAATACCGTTTTTTTGTTTTTTTTTAAGTTAATTATTAAATATCCCAATTTTGTATTCTTGATTTTAGCATTATTCAATATCTTTTTTTTATGTCAATTAATCAAGATACCATTTTTTTGTTTGTTTTTTAAAGTTAATTATTAAATATCCCAATTTTGTATTCTTGATTTTAGCATTATTCAATATCTTTTTTTTTTGTTTTTTTATGTCAATTAATCAAGATATCATTTTTTTAAGTTAATTATTAAATATGCCAATTTTGTATTCTTGATTTTAGCAATTATTTAATATCTTTTTTTTATGTCAAATAATCAAGATCCTATTTTTTTTTTTGTTTTTTTAAAGTCAAATTTCATGGTTAAACAATATCATGTTCTTAATATTTTTAACAATATTTTTATTCACTAGTACAAACAAACATTCGTTAATAACAATGAGAACAAAATTTTATGATAAATAATGAACTTTAAATCATAATATAAGAGGTTATTATAAAATCACATATTTCAAAACATCGAAATAACTCAATACGAAAGTCGTAACAGAAAACTAGCGCTTAACAAATTAGTCCTAACATTACAATCCGAAGGAAGACAAATATAAAAATCAAACAGTCAAACAAAGTCAAAATTGTAGTTGCGTGTTTTTACATCGCGCGAAGTTTCGTTGAAACCAACTGTATTTTTATTCAATACTTTTCATGCTAGCCCACATTTCCCTCTTTCTTCGCAGACCTAGAAACTCAATTGTGAAGTTAAAAAAATTCATCGTCAAATGTCAACCAGGTATTTAATGGAACTTAACCATAACTTCAATAACACTACAACTTGGCAAATCCTGATTCGCAGAAGTGGAATCACTCCTACTAGACATGCTTTCGATAAACTGTTGCTGCATTGATAGTAGTTGAACATCAATTCCAGATGACTTTTTCTTTCCATCTCTCAACTCCGAGTGCTCTTTTTCTTTTCTTTTGTCACTACTCTTCGATGTTGCTACTACTAGACATATGCACCACCACCCCCAACGCCTCGAGAAATAAGATTTTCAAAATTTAGATTGACATCCTACTCTGAATCTTCGCTTCCTTCTTTCAAATCAGCGCCTTCCAGACCGCCATTGCTTATGCCCAAATTGACTTCATTGGAACTAACTGCGCCCGATGATGATGCCCATGCATATTGTCCGGTAGCAATGACTCTAGAGTACATTCTATCAAAGGTTAACTTCGATGATGGCTCGATAACAGTCTGTCTGAATTTTTTCATTCCTCTAATTTCCTGCATAAAATAAATAGTTTTCTTGTAATTATCTTAACAAAACATAAAAAATGACATGCAATAGTTAGTCTAACAAAAATTCACCTGAAATTTTATTTCCACCACTCATTGCTAGCCGCAATTGTTCCTAATTCGTAACTTCATCCCACACCAGTTTCAGCAATCAATTTCATCCATATTCTCCAAATTTTTTTACATGAATCCCATTTGTTTTGCAGTTGCGATTTGGTGAACGCATGACCTGTTTGTTCTTTAAATGGTGTTAAAATAAATTTCCATTCGCATCTATCAAAATGAGTATTCAGTCTCATTCCCATGTCAATTGCCTTAATACATATATCACAAAATATATGCAACATTTCTTTATTCCAAGCAACTTTATCCATAGATTCAAGATCGTCCATGATATCTCGTAAAACTTTGAAAACAAAAACAAATCAACATTAAAACAAACACTTAAATACTATGAAGGAACAAATTTAATCATGCAATGTTTAAACTAAATGTGGATCATACATGTATTTTACAACATACTTAAGTCAAGTAAATGTCACATGACAACCACCAATATCCACCAAAAACCATTATTTTTAGTAACATCAACCACATATTTACCGCAATGACTTGAATTGCAACAATTTGTAAAATTAGGGCAGTGTTTGTTCTATTAATAACAGTGAGATGCTGTAAATGTGTGCATATCCCTCAAACAACTTTTTTTTCCAAAGACAATGGATTCTAAGAATTGTACTTAAACAATAATTTAGACTTGCCTATTTATCTATTCCAGGTATCCCTCAAACCTAACAATAATTCATTAACTTGAACAATACAGTGATGAGGGACACATACTTCATATAATGCAGAATATAGCATGAATTCAAGTGTTTAACATGCAGAGAACATAGCCAACAACAGTACATTCAAACTTAGAATCTTGAAAAAAAAATCTGATTTCGCTAATCCCAGCAACTGTAAGTTTGTAACTGAAGAACTTGATGATATCTTGGGGTTAATTGTAACAATTCACCATATTCCAACAAGCACTCGTAATAATCATGTGAGGAGATGACATGACAAGTTTGGTGTCATGTCTTTACCACTACATAAACATTTTATATCCCTCGCAAAATAAGAACCTGTTCAAGAAGCAAAGAACAAATGTCAAAGCCTCTTGTGGTCAACTACAAATTGGAGAAGTTATTGCTCATTCAATGCAAATATGAAAATGACGGTAACTTCTCTGTTCTGCAAGCCAACCATAACCGATGAATCACAGCCTGACCTCTCCACCTTCACTTTTGGATCCTTGATAACATCTCTAAAAACCATTTTTAAAAAAAACAAAAACTGGGTTGGTTTTCCTTATGCCACATCAATCAATTAAAGCAAATAAAAAAAAGTCAAAAACAAGTTGTTGACTAGAATAAACTGCAACCAACTAATAACAACTTCAAATCCTAACAAGTCACGACAAATCAGACTTGACAAAAAAAAATCAAATGTAACATGCGATAAATCGAGAAGCAAAGGCAAGAAAAACCTGTAAAGGATACAAATCAAATCCCTTGACCAGAAAAACCCATCAAATGACTAGCATAAACCGCAACCAACCATCTCTCAGTTGCTTTTTTTTCTCTCTCTGTTTCTTTTTTTTCATTTTTTACCAGAGAAGGAAGAACGTGTCAAATCAAGTTAAACTGCTTCCTCTTATGTGCTTCCTTCCTCTTTTATTAATCAATGACAACAGATTACAAAATCAAATGCAAGACCTACCTGTCTGTGAGCTCGTCGATGCTTGCAACTGGAATCTAGCATCCTAAGAACTCTAATAACTTAAAAATTCATACCATCATAGAGTACACAAAACAGATCATAGTGAAAAAATGAAAAATAAGCATCATATGAGAGGAAAAACTTACAGTTGACAGAAACAAGAGCTTATTGTGGGGATCTGTTGCAGAGATGATGAGTACGAGAGAAGTGAGGGGCAGGAGGGTGAAGGAGAAAGGGAGAACAAATGGGTTTGTATAATTTGCAGAGAAGGAGAAGTGAGGGACGGGGAAGGTGAAGGAGAAGGGGAGAGTTAGATGGGTTTGTATAATTAGCGAAAGATGAAAAGTGAGGGATGGAAGGCGCAGTGTAAAGGTCAAGGGGAGAACAGATGGTGACAGTTTATTTTGGAATTAAATGCTAACTATATTATTTTTGTTGGGATCATGAAACCACAGATCGAGACATACTGAAAAACAGTTGTTTTATTAATTTTATTAGATGAGACCCACACAACAATTTCAGTTTTTTTATCTTAACCAAACACTAAAACACCAACTTTCTTAAAACCTCAGTTCAAACCACACTACCAAACACCCACTAAGACATGCGGTACATTTCTCCTATTTTAGTTGATTTTATTACAAGATTGATACCCTCTGCATCATCATCCCTTTCGTTGTTGCTTCCACCAGGTATCTTTCTTGTCCTGGGACCATTCTTGACGCCAGCGAATGACTTTTTTTTTAAGTATTTTTTTTTTAAAATACATCAAAATAAATTTTATTTATTTTTTAAAATAATCCTTAACACACATGAAAATGATCTAAAAACACCAAAAAAAATTAATTTAAAGTAAAAAAAATTGATTTTTTTCAAAAATATTTATGAAACGCAATGCAAAACACCCATGAGTGTCCAATTCTTTGTCTATTGTTTCTTGTAAGTTCACATCATAACTCGCTTTTCTTGCACTTTGCCACCTTCCTAACTCCTTTTCAACATAGCTTAGAAGGTGTTTGATAGTGTAGTCTGAACCGAGATTGCAAAAAAATTGGTATTTTAGTGTTTGGTTAATGCAAAAAAACTGAAAATTTTGTGTGGATCCCGCATAATAAAATTGATAAAACTCCATTTCACAAAAAGCAGTTAGTAGCTGCTTTTCATTATGTCTCGCCCACAGATTTCTGATTCTCAACAGAAAAAATATTGTTGGAAATTAAACCCTCACGAAGCATCTCACCATCTGTTCTCCCCTTCTCCTTCGCATTTGCACCTCCCATCCCTCACTTCTCATCCTTTGCAAATTACAAATCCATTAAACAACAAATCATAAATCAATACCCAGAAAGGATAACCCCTTAATTCAAATGCAAAAGAAATATAAGCACAAGCATCCAGGATCCAATCAAGAATCATTTAATTTTCTATTCTAAATCACCCAACTAACCATTTATCTCATCTGGGTTCTACAACCTACGATGAAAAAAGACCCCAAATCTTTCAGCTTTCCTCCACTTCCTCAAAAACCAAACAACAAACAACACATCAATAGCAAGCAACAAGAACAAGTCAAAGCAACAACAAAACAAAACTAAACACCAAAAACTAGTGATCTCAGGGTTCTTTAGTTTACCACCAAATAAACTCAACCCCACAAAAAAAATCACATCTACATACCTGAGTAGGACGCATAGCAGTCTCAAGAATTGATAGACAACTATCAAAAGAGCCCAGAAATGTAAAAACATTATCAGTTATAGTTTGGCTTTCCTGAAGTGCTTCTCTCATCTTTGTTGCTTTTTCACCGAGTGAATCCATGCTTGACATTGCCACGATCATATTTTCTTTCTTTCTTTTGAGAAAAATAAAGAAAAGCCAGAAAGAAAATTATAGAAAGAACCTAAAAAGATTAGTTCCTGCTGGAGTTAGAATTAATGAAAATGATATGGGACCAAATACAGACCAACCAAGGCAAGAGCAATTTTTTTTAAGATGTTTTTAATAAATATTTTTATGTACTAGTGACTAATAATAATTGGGATCTTGAATAATTGATAAAATTAATTATTAAAAATTAGGATGTTGAATAATTAACATAAAAAACATAATGTACTTGATTTAATTGACATTAAAAAAAACAAAAAAAAAACAAGTGGGATCAAGAATAAATGGTAAAATAAAAAAATAAAAATTGAAATCTTGAATAATTGACATAAAAAAAACAAAAAAAAAAAACAAAGGTACTTGATTAATTGACATAAAAAAATTGGGAACTTGAATAATTGACAAAAAAAATGTTTATGCCTTTTAAAGTAATTTTACAATTTGACAGCAATATGAAAAACATGGTAACTAAACACCCAAAATTGTTTTTCATTAAATCTTAAACTTAGTCACAGTTTTAACTAAACACTTCAATTTCAGTTATGAACCACAACTAAAAGTGTTTTTCAAAAAATTGTTTTATTAAACCTCAACCACAATAGTAACCGTAATACCAAACACATCCTAAGTTGTTGATCCCCGATCTGAAGATCTCTCCCACCAATCTTCCATCCTGATGTGCAAATTCATGAGAACAGAAGCTCAAAAAGGATTCAGAATTGTCTGTAATATTTGAAACCAAATTTCAACCCCCCAGTTTAAGATCTTCAGACCACGTAAATGTCTGATATGGAGATCATTGTTGAGATTTCAACATGTTATATCAAACACAACTCCCCATTTTCCCCTGACAGTTCTTTTTAAGCAGGGTAATCTTTGCGGAACAAAGAGCTTTTATATTTAGCACAACACGGATACAATCCCTGCTCACTCCATAAAGGTAGGATTTGAAGGAGATGTTACAGCTACATAATTAAACACACTGCCAATTATATGCATTAAGCTTCCATGAATTCCAATAATAAGTTGAGCATCCCATTCAAAATCTTTCTCCTTAAATCAAATTGGCTCAAGGACCAGGAAAGTCACCTCACATGTTCTCTTTGCTGATCAAGTAAGGTTGCATCTTTTTCCAATGGATATATAGGCAAATAATAAATTGGAGGTTATGCCTTAGTCCTGAAAAACACACCCCACAAGCTAGTCAGAGAGAGTTGAAAGTTAGCAGAAAAGTACATGTCCCCCTAAATCCTGCAGATGAAGGAAAGATTCACCAGCCCAGTTCTTTCAACACTACTACCCACTTGCACAGAAACTTATCTGTCTCAATAAAATTGTGCATATGGACACTTTTGGACAAAAGTTGAAAATAAACTGCAACAGAAAATGAATAAACGGGAAAAAAAATAATTTGAATGCTTAACCAGAGAGGTTAGCGACTGAGAACAAAGAAGAGATTGTGTCAGATGGAAGGTGTACCTTTATAGCAATGCGTGCAGTATGATTAAGTAAAAGTAAATAATGAAGTGATCGTTTGTTTTTGTGTGCAGAGAAAAATCAGGAACCATTAAAGGCTTTGCCAAAACAAGTTATAATCTACAATTATTAGAGCAAACCAGATCTCTTCTCCTCTGTTCAGCAATTTGTTCATGCTCTCGTTGTCTCGGCCTTTCTTGTTCTTCTTGTGCTTTTCGCTTAGCCTAAGAAGAGTTTCAAGACATTTAATCATCGCACTAAACCAGTGTAAATGTCAACATATTAACATTGTCTCTCCAGCAGGGCCAAGAATGATTTCAAAAGAAAGGAAAAAAAACAGTATGGAACACAACATTACCGACAAAAGTACAGATCTTACCACACCAGAGGAGAGAGGGGGGGGGGGGGATCAAATGTAATGCGCACATTGGAAACTTCTGGAGTTTCAAAAACAAAACCATGGACCTAGTAGTCATTCTATGAAGTGCCAAAGAGCTGTATTCCATGATACAAGATATGCTTCCCTCAAAAAAAGGCCTTGCAATAAGTAAAAAGTGACTTTTGGATTTTGAGAGTATTGACTGTCAATAACAGATGAAAGCATTTATCTATTATCTACCAATAGGTAAACAAGTTTATGATTAAGGATTAGTTTACTTAACAAATAATTCAAACTGCAACAGAACTTCTGGATTGATGGAGCTGATGTACTCACTCTTTGCGAAGCATTTGACCTTTGTATAAATGCTTCCTTCACTGAAATTTTCATATCTTCTTTCCTGAATTTCTGGAAATTTCAAAACAATAACAAAACTAGAGAAAAAAAAAGAGCAGTGATCACACATAAAGAGATAAGTAAATACTAATGATATGTTAATACATACATATTATAGAATTCAAAAGGGCAGCATTAGAATATTTCAGAAAAAAATAAAAGATTATGATAGAAAAAAGGTGCTCAACACAACATATATTGCTTAAGATGTATTCTACAGAAGTATTTTTAGTGAGTTGAAGGTCAAAGACTTCAATGATTTCAGCTATTAGCTGGAAGTTGATGATACAAAATCTACATCATTCTCAAGTTTTAGTGATTTGCTAGTCGGAACCATTCCCATCAAGATGTCAACACCAATTGAAGATGAAGCAAAATTGATCACAGCATGAGAAGCACCAAAGATACGCTTGGAAAGGACCATAAATTTAGACCTAGTTAAGGTTCTAGCCATCAAACCCTTAACAAAACAAACCAAAAAATCAAAAAACACATTAAGAAAACCCAAACAAATTGAGTCACATAACCATGTGTCGAAGAATTCGGCAGAATCATTGCCAATGCAAACAAGTTGCGAATGTACCACGGGAGCATTAATTCAATGAGATTGAATCATCATATTTGGAAGATGAGATGACGTTGTACAGGATAATTGTATTAAGGACTTCGCTGCAGGTTGGAAATTGCTGTAAACCATAAATCATATCTGATGACATGGGTAATTCAGATTGTTTTTTCTTGTTTTGCTATTCATTACAAGTTGCTATTTATATTGATTATAAATCTTAAGCAAATAAATTTTAGAAATTCCTAGATTAGATACCACATTTTTAAGGAAGTTAATAATTTAGATGTATTTTTCCTAATAATTCTTCAAAAGATTGCTAGCCATGGGAGCATCAAGATCATGACAGATCCACACACTTTCTGTCATAAGAAAGTTAAGTTTTTCAAAATCCTAGCCTCCTTTTCTTCATCCTTTGGTCTGAAATTAAACTCCCGTGAATGCTATTAAAGTTTAAAGGCTGAGAGATTAGTAGATTGGCCTTTTCTAGAGATCAAGTTTCGAGATAAACTATTTTCATCACTAGCTAAAACTAAGACTTCTAAATTTCCATAGATAGAGTTTGTTTAGAAAAACTTTGGGAGCGCTTGCTTATTCTAGCAAATATACATCATTCACTGACCTATGCCAACCCCACAAGCAGCAAAATTGGAGAAATCACTAGCAGTGCGTAACACACAATATACTGTAGACCTCCACAATGTAATCAGCGATTAATCTAAACCCAGTTCTCCATCCCCCCTAGTGGCATTTCAGATAATCACTGTGAGAAAATGGCTCTATAATGTTGAGCCACAAGCAGTTGCTGGATATTTTGGAGGAACTAAGTCATTTCCTCAGTGATTTTGGTTTTCTTATTTCCTCAGACATAAGAAATTACTAACTTTGACCATTAGTAAGATCAGAGATCTTTCAGAAGATTAGAGTTCTGATTGATTATAAAAAAGTAACAACGAAATTCAAGAAATGGAAAGGGAAAATAATGCCATTAAGTTTCGATTCAGTTGTTTTGGTAAAAAATGCAAGAAAAACTGACTTCAGTTTCAATCCCCAGCAAGTTGCCCCAGCATTCTTTTGTTTCTGCTAACCAATCTTGGATCCTGATTCTTAGAAGAGGCTCAATTACTGGAGCTGCAGCCTCCTACAAACAAAACAAACATGACAAGGGAAAAATCACAAGATGAACGCACATGAAACACACTCAGAAACAAGACAAGAGTTAAAATTCACCCTCTTCACCGCTCTTTGATCGAAATCTCTCCTAGATCAACCACTTTGCTCTAACATGAAAGGCTTTCCGTCACTCTGAATCCCTGTAGCAGGCCCAACATTTCCATCCTCATCCATTTGCTCGTTCTTTAATCATCTGCCATGGCAGAATCCTCAACGATCTCTCCATCCTCCTCCACCTTCCATCCCGGATAGCAACAAAGATTCAATTTATATTCTCGTTCATTCTTTTGATGGCAATATATTTTTAATTATAATGTATTTGATTTTTAATCATTTATTGACTTAATATATTCAAGATGAGCGAGTAAAATTTCAGTTATCTCAGATTGTTATAAATGATCAACGCTCTGACTCGAACTCGAAACTTACTGTGTAGATCATAAGCTATTTATCATCACGTTATGCCCCTTAGGGACCATGGTAACACTTAACATTCAGTCATAGATCCAGTAACAACCATTATACAGTACACGATTAATTTAGTAATCTTTAAGCTAAAAATACCCTCAATGCAATGAATCAATCATTTATTCATTAATATAATCTTTAGTGACTTATCAATGATTTAGGGTTAGTTCTAACAAACTCAAGATTTTGATTTTCTTTTAGAGTTTCATTATTGAGGTCAACAAAAGGTATGATTTTTCATGAGACAAATTGTAGTCTTTAAACTCAAAATACACCCTCAGCGCTATAAATCAAATATTTCTTCAAATAATTAATAACAATTATTATACCCTTTCGCTTACTATATGTGATTGTAGTTATGGTTGTATATGTGTGTGTGTGTTAATTTGACAATTTAACATGCATATGCATTGTAAATGATTAGCAATGCCAACTTCTATTTTATCTGTATATTAAACCCACGCATGTATATATTATGAAATGTATAAATAGTAATATAATAAGATTCAAATAAAGAAGTTATTAGTTCCTATCAATTCAAGGGTTTGGTTTTTTTAGTGTTTATTCCCAAAATAAACTAAGGGTATTTATATGACTAAAATAATGAAAAGCTATAAAACTCAAATTTTGCCATAAATTGTCCAATTGTGTAGTTTTAGAAGAACAATCATAACTCCAAATAACACAATTGAATTGAGTTGAACATCTACATAAGGGTTCCAAATGTATTGTTACCCATTTATTTAGAATTTAAGATCAGTGAAAGTTCAACAAGTCATCAAAATATATACTGTAAGCTGTTGTACGAGCTTTGTTATCCAGTTTCTTTTGATTTATAGACTTTTTATTTGACATGGGTTCTTTTTTCTATGGATAAAGGGCATAGAGCAACCACAGAGAAGTAAACATATGGCTTTATTTTAGTTGTGATCTGATGATTAATGATAACAAACACAATTTTTTTTTCCTTGAGCCTTCAAGTGCCTAGAATACAAAAAAGTAGGCACAAGGTTAATAACTCCTTAGTCCTATAATCTTTTGGCAACACATTTTATTCGACCATCAAGTTTTGTTATTTTTAGATTTTGTATTCTTATTTGTTCTATGTGCAGACCACCAAATCAATAGGTTTAAGTTGTTTTTTTTTGTTGATTATAAATGCCCTTTTGAAAAAGAATATTAAACAATGGAAAAAATGAACTTTTGAACAAACAATTTCCCCTCATAATATGATTAAAAATTAAATTTGTGCTTTTACGGTAATTCTCACATTTGATCCTTGAATGAACTGAAAATCAACTTATAAAATAATGATTATTTTTGCGATGTTAATGCTTAGACATCTCGTTCAAGACTCATTATAATCATTGGGTGAGGTTTTTACTATAATAATTTTGGTGTCTCGATTCAGTTAATCATTATGTCAAGCTTCTATTATTAAACTTGATTTTTAGCTTTTGGGGGTTTGTGTCAATCTTAATTGTAGGTTATGTGATTGTGTGATCATAAAGTTCGTATGAGGTACAATTTCCCATAAGTTTATAGCCTTCTAAACTCAAAACATGCTCTTAATAAAATAACTTGATAATTTCACCAATAATAGTGACTTAGCAATGACTTGGTGTATGATTAAACCATCAATAAAAACCGCAATACCCTTCACTTACCATGTGTGATTGTTGCGATAAATATGTCTACATATTATATTATATACTAAAAAAGATCAGATTTGGTTATTGTAGCTTGTGAGTAAAATCATTGTGGATTACAGTGGTATTGCTTAGTTTTCAAGTCAGGTCGGGTCACCTTTTTATTGGTATTTAATTATTTTTGCACAGTCAATTATGATGAAGCACCTGGAGCTCAGTGGATAAAGCGTTTGTTTCCTAAGCATAGGTCGTTGGTTCGACCCCTATCTAGCGCGCTTGGTTATTTGTTTTTTTTCTTAGAATATTTTTTCCCCTCTTATAATTTTTTTATTTGTTTTTACACTTATATTTTTTTTGTTCTTTATTTTGGTTGTTTTTTATTAGTTTTTATTTATTTATTTATTTATTTTCACATTATTATTTTTTTTGCTTATAATTTTTTGTTTACTCTTTTGTTAAGTATTTAACATTTTTTTTCTTTAATTGAATTCCCCTCATTATTAACGCAATAATAATAATAATTTTTTTCTTGCTTCCTCCTTTTGTTAATGTTTTTGATTTTTTTCCTCAAAGAAATTTAATAATTTTATAGTAATTATATTTTTAGATGTTAAGGTTTCGAAGTTCTTGTTGTTATAATAGGATGTGTTGATGTGTTTCATTATATCAAACTTTGCATATATAAATGTTATACTTTATTTGATTTTTTTAATTTTTTTCATTTGATTGAAATTGATAATATATTTGGTTTTGTTTTCGGCCTTTATACATTTAATTTTTATTTTAACTTTTTTAATTTTTTATAGTTCTTAAATAGTTCATATTTTTGTCCATATTTATATATGTGTGCCTTTAGTTTTGGTTTTTAATTTTTATTATTTTCTCTATTGTTGAGATAATATTTTTTTTTCAAAAAAATTGTTCTTAAATTTTAATTTGTGTTTATGATCATTTGAAAATTGATATTTCTTTTTTTTTTTTCCTTTGTTTTTTCTTTTGGTTTGTTTATTAGTTTTTTTTCTTTCACATCAAATGATTGTTTTAGCTATCTTTTTTCATTTTTATTTTGTTTGATCTTTTGTTAAAGTTTTTGGTCTTTTTTTATTCTTTTATTGAATTTACTTTTCTTATTATTCATGCAATAATAATAATAATAATAATAATAATAATAATAATAATAATAATAATAATAATAATAATAGTTTTAGTTTTTTTTTTCCTGCTTCCTCTTTTATTAATGTTTTCGAGTTTTTTTCTTCTCATAATAATTTAATAATTTTTATTATTTTAGCAATAATAGTAATGATATTTTTAAATGTTAAGCTTTCGATGTTATTGTCGTTATAATATGGTGTATTGATGTGTTTTATTCTATCAAATCTTTCATGTATAGATGTTATATTTTATATTTGAACTAGCAAAATCTATTAATTATTTTAATCCCAGTAATTATAAAAAAATATTTGTTCGGCCTACAACATAGTGCGGATAATTAACCAGTACACGCATATAAGTGATAATTTATGTCAATTGTTTGTTCTTTTTTTTTTCACCGGTTGGTCAAGACATCTTTGGATTAGATAAGTTGACTATGTCATGCTGAAACAACTTATACATGGTTAAATTTTAAATACAAGTTGGACAATAAGTTGGATAAGAAGGTTCCAAGACTAACAGACTAATTTTTTTTTGTTCACAAATATATTAAAATAATGATTTTATTAAAAAAATATTTTTGATATCAACACATGAAAATGATCTAAAAACACCCAAAAAAATTAAAAATTAAAAACAATATTTTTTTATTTTTTTCAAAAATATTTTTAAAATGCAATGACAAACAAGATGTAAATTCACCACACCACACCAATCCAATACAATCATCCAAATCAAGTCAACAAAATGTACAAATATATTTTTCAATTAATAATTTTTTTCTATAAATGTATTTTTGTTTATCCTAGTCGCCACAATATTTTTAACTAGAATTATTATTTTTAATGTTTTATAATTGGTAAAACAAGTCCACAAAAATTACCATCATAGTATATTTATATTTCATGGGATGGAAAACTAGAAAAACATAAATATAATAAATCATATTTAAATTTTTTAATAAAAAAAATAATTTCAATCAAATTTTCATGAACTATCTATTATTTTATTTTTCAGATCAACACATAATAATTGATTTTTTTATTATTAAAACTCAATTAAAAAATTATAATAACATTTAAAGATCATATTAAAAAAAAACAAAAAAAAAAAACAAGCGCCTCACCTCCTTAACAGGCGAGGCCAGCACGTCTAGCTACGCATTAATTTTATTTATTTTAATAATAATAAAAATGACATAACTGTCTCAATCACGCCCATGAAATTAATCGTGGCCGTCAACTTCTGAACTGCAGCCTCCACGCACACCAACTGCCAGAGCTAAGGCATAGATTTGCTATGAACGAAACAACTGTGCGTGTCAACTCCATAGATTGCCACCTCAGCACCCCCATGCGCACCAACCATCGGAGCCATGACATGGATTTGTCACCGGCTAATTTATGAACTTGCTTCGTTGCACCATAGAAACCCCCCATTTCTTTTAGAATATTATGTAATGTAATGTAATATAATAAGGGATTCTTTGGGAATGATGTTTTGAAAATGATTTTGAAGTTGTTTTTTAAAGTGTTTTTTACTCAGAAATGTATTATAATGATATTTTTTTATTTTTTTTTAAATTATTTTTGATATTAACACATCGTAATGATATAAAAGCATCATTTTTTTTTTATTTGAAGTAAAAAATAAAAAATATATTTTTTTAAAATAGTTTTCCAAATTCATTCCCAAACACTCTCTAAATTGATACAAATAAATAATTTAATAAAAAATGAATGACATTCAAATAAAAATAAAAATGTCGGTTATGTATTTTTTATGCCTTGTCTGACACTATGTTTTAAAGTGTTTTTAAAAAATTTGTTTTTATTTTTATTTTTTTACTTTAAATTAATTTTTTTTTGGGTTTTTTAGAGATCATTTTTATGTGCTTATATCATTTTTTTAAAATAAAAAAATATAATTTTGATGTATTTTTGAACAAAAAATATTTTTAACAGCAATTTCAACGTCACTCACAAACATGCACTTATATTTCATGGGATGGGATATGATAAATATAATAAATCTACTAAAAATGATAATAGATATAATAAATTGATTCAAATATATAATTTAATAAAAAATGAATGATATTCAAATAAAAACAAAAATGTTGGTTAGGTATTTTTTATGTCCAACACTACATTTCGAAAGTGCTTATGAAAATATTGATTTTTTTATTAATTTTTTACTTTAAATTATTTTTTGGGTGATTTTAGATTATTTTTATGTGCTTATATCAAAAAATTATTTTCAAAATAATTATTTTTTAATATTTTAATATATTTTTGAAAAAAATATTCTTTTAAAAACAATCTCAACCATATTTACATACACTTATATATTTAATCTAGATTTGGTTACATGCTAAGCAGCGGATTCATATTTTTATACATGCTAAGTAATTAAATTAAAAATAGAATTTAAATTAAAAATAGTAGTCCCAATAATTTTCAATTTTTTAACTAGATCATTGATTGTCAAATTTCTACTGTTTTTCATTAAAAAACATGAAGATTTTAAAGCATAAACACTCCAAACATGAAGATGCATGAATCTTTATAAGATAAATTCAATAAACAGGCATGAATCTTTTTTATATAAAAAAAGATATTTTTTCTAGTCATTTTTTTTTATCATGATTTCCCCCCCTGTTTAACGGGAATATATTTCTCTTTTTGGTATTATTAGTTTTTTTTATATATATATAAATTGTTGTAATAGTTTTTTTTTGATAATTGAGGATATAAATAAATACAAATTAAATATTTTGATAGTCTCACCTAAGATTGTCAATACAGTTCCGATTTTCCTATTGGTACGAAACGTTTCGGTTTTGGAGCATTTCGGTGTGCCGTTTCGGGGTTGTACTGTTCATATATATATATATATGAAAAAAATTAAAATATTAATTTAATAAGCATAATTAAAATTCAAGATAAATTAACTTTAAATTATACAATATAAACACAAAATCAAACAAACATAATCTCAAAATTAGAAACACAATCACAAGTTAATCGAAATAAGGAGGATTTTAAGGCCGGAACGGTACCGAGACGTTCAGGCTGGAATTTGACCGATATTTCCAGAACGGACCGGAATTAAAACTGAGACGAAAACAACGCCGTTTTATTTTGGTTTTTTTAATGGCACGGAATGTTCCGGCCAAAACAGAACGGTATTGACAACCCTGGTCTCACTATACTAGCTGTGTTTTTGGTTTATGTGTGATTTGACATGTAGCATGCGTCTATATCCTTCACTCCCATTTAGAGGGTGAATTTGATGAAAAACATTTCTTAGAGGGTGATTTGTAAATAACAAAACTATAGGAGGACTAAATCCAGAAAGCCAAACAATCCACTCATCTCTCCCCAAACTCCTCCTGCCAAAAGAGAAAAAAAGAAAAGAAAAGACAGACAACAGAGAGAGAGAGAGAGAGAGAGGCGAGAGAGAAATAAAAAAAAAATAAATAGCGTAGAAATGACTCAACGAATCCCATCCCGTATCATCCCTATTTTCTCTCTTCCTCTTTTTTTTCTTCTTCAATAATTTTATTATTTCCTCAAAAAAGAAAAGAAATGCTCTCTCTCTCCCGCCCATAACCTGCAACCGCTCTCTCTTACCAGACTCGATCTCATCGCGTTAGCTTTCGATTCGATTTTGTATAGTAACATCAACAAACCCTCTTTTTATTTATTTCATTTTCTTTTTATTTCAAGGTAAGCACGTCTCTCTCCTTCTCTGTATTTTTATTTTTTTCTTACTTCAAACATTAATTTGCTCTGTTTCACATATATTTTGAATTTGTTTCCATGTTATCGGAGCGTATGTATGTATTTCTTTATTATTATTATTTTTGGATGAAATCTGGATCTTAGATGGATGGATGGATAGATAATTGGAGAGGAGCATGTGGCTACAATCGTAGCTTCATTTTTTTTTAATGAAGAATTAGTTGTCAGTTTCGTAAAAAAGTATGTTTGGGTTTTACTTTACTTCATTTATTTAAATAAGGGAATCTCTGACTTTTTTTTATATATATAAATATATATAAATGTTTGTATCTGGAATGAATCTGATGATGCCCATTGCTGCACCCTTCAACTAACCCTCTCGCCTTTCGTTTTAGATTTGCACTATTTACGAACCTAAGGTTGGTTAACTCTCTGTTCTTTTCTGCCTAATTCATCCATTTTGTAGATGGTTTTGTTTTTAAAATTTGGTGCATTTGCGCCTAATTCCTCCAATTCGTAGATGGGTTTTGTTTTCAATCTTGTTTTTGGTGCATTATACTTTCTCATTTCGGAAATGTTTTTTATATATATTGTATTTGCTACACCCGGGCATAATTCTTTCATTTTCTAGATAGGTTTCGTTTTTAATCTTTTTTTTGGTGCATTTGTGCATAATACTTTCTCGATTTGAAGATGGGTTTTGTATTTTATCTGTTTTAGCTCCATTTCCTTGTTTTTCTTGTTGAATCCAGGGTGTTAAGTTTGATCTTTGGTTGGTGATACTTGGATTTGATTTTCTACTTCCTCTTGAATGAAGTAAATTTAACATGATCGGCCTCAAATAATCTTCTGTCTCGATTTCTTAGAATTTATTGGGGGCTTAACTATGTATTTATCAAAAAATTAATTCTGGTATCATTGTGTAATTTCTATTTCCTACATTGTATAATGTGCATCTACTCAATCAGACCTTTTTCTTTCAAATATGTGATTTTGAAGTTGGTGTAGATGTGCTAGGTTTATTTTATTTTAATCTGTTTCACTTGTCTTGGGATCTGTGTGTAGGTGATCTGAAAGTCACTTGTGTACTCTAATGTGTGATAGTATTGGATAACCTAAGGTCCAGGGATGTATAGTATTTTCATCGGAATTATTTTACTCCTGATTCTGATGTATCCTATCATGTGGATCTTGGGTGTTTCTGTACTAAATCTTTAAAATTGGATTCATATTTTGCATAACTCGCAAGTTACCGAGGGAGAAACTCAATAAACAATATATTTTTTTTGTCGACAAAATTCTGTCAAAGATGATATTTCCATGGAAGACATGTAAAAAAATGCTAGAAATGGCGGTTGTTTCTGTTAACTTATGAGCGATGGATGCTACATCAAACCATTGATTGAATTGAGATTGATGAGGTCGTTAGCATCACAAGCTAGTCTTTAGATTGATGAGGTCGTTAGCATCACAAGCTAGTCTTTAGATTGATGAGGTCGTTAGCATCACAAGCTAGTCTTTAGATAACCATCCAACTCTGGCCTTCAATGAGAGTAGGTTTGGTTGTAATACACATTCCAGTTATGTGTTTTTTGGTATTACAACAATGAGAAGGAAAGCCCATAAATATTATTTTGTCACATATTGATTTGATGTTTGCTGGGAAGTTATCCAGGGCTATTTTTTATGCAGCAACAGGACTGGTCACATGGAAAAAATGCAACTTTAAATTTCTTGCACGAGCTTATTATGTGATTTTTATCTGTTCTCCTTACTTTATAAAAGGAGAATCTATTACAAGTGGTAGGCTTCAAATCAATCGATTATTTTGTGATGTAGGGGTCAATTGTGTTTCCCTAGCTAGCATGTTGATCAATTTCATGGTAATTGCATGATGTGCAATTTCAGGCTAATTAACGGTTTTGATTGGAGTGATTTTCCTGACACTTTGAGGTTGATTATTAAGCGGCATGATTAATGGAACATTGTATTATGCTCTGTGAAAGGAATGACAAAGAAAACTTGGTTTAGTCTCTGCCTGCTGAAATGGAGTGGAAATAATTAGTTTTTCCTTGTTCTTATGTGATGAATATGAGCAAATTTTATAAATAAAGATTCGAAAATAGAGTTATAAGAGAGAGACTGACAAATCAACAGAGAGGTCCTTGTTATTACAACGATGAAGAATCAGTAAGAAGAAGCAACAGATGATTTTCCTTCTGAGCTCAAATATGCTTTCTTGCTCCAAACATTGTTGTCATGTTTACTTTCAGAAACCAAATTTCCAATTTTTATCTTCTCTTTTAAGAAACTTTTTCTTTAAGGAAATGTGTTTGCTATCTTTTGTAATATAGAAAATAAAGGCATTGTTTGGATTGCTTTTAAGATTATGAATTTTAGAGAGATTACATAACAGGTGAACCAAAAAGGGTCCATGTTTTCAGAGATGAAGAATTTGGGAAACAATTTTGAGTAATTGGAGATAGAAAAAACGCAATCCCAGGAAATCAGTAATTAACCAACACTTTTTATTAGTTTTCTGTTTTCTAGAAAACTGGGAAATTCTCTACAGGTAAATACTACCTTATCTGGCTTATGAGTTGTATTAGGTCGCAATTCATGTTCTCTTTTCAAGTCATGCAGCATTCTTACCAGGTTTTTTAAACAGCTATTGGTCTGACTTGTTTCCAGCTTCAATCTGGAATACAGTTTGTATAATCTGTGACCACCAATTCCTGAACTTTGTGACAGTTATATGGAATATATATGCAGTGGTCTTTAGAATATTGATTAGTTTATCCTTACCAGCTTGAAGTTTTCTTGCTGTCTCGGGGACTTTAAATTTTGAAATTATTGATTTCTCTAAGCATTATATTTTTGTTGCTTACTTGTACAAGGTTGTATAGATGAAAAGTGATTCTGAAAGAGAGGGAAAGGAACTCTAGCATTCTTTCATGAGTTTTCTCAGTATGGTGGGACATGTTTTTGGGCGGGAGTTGAACAGGCAGGGAGGGCTGCCGTTGCACTGTTAGGATTTGAGAGCTCTCGTGCTTACCAAGTATCTGTTATATTGTTGTGGAAATTGCTGGGTGTAGGAAGATATTTTTAATATTCTTATTGCATAATGATCGTAATGATTGAACCCTTTGATATCTCTTGGAAAAAATAATAGATTACATGGACCACGAAACTACAATCAAATCTGGAGGGAGCTCCTTTTCAAGCATGTCAGCATAACCTTGTGTTTTGATATTAATCCATCCTGTACTCCTGTGTTTCGAATTGAACCCTTATTTATGATATTAGCATGCTCCTAATTTATTTGTGGGTTCCAAAGGTTTGTTGGAAAATTTGAATTTTTATTGTTGAATTTAGCACGAGGTATTTTCCAGCTGAAGCTGCTGAGATTGAGTAGCAGCAGATGTAGCTTTGCTATGTATTTAATGATATATTATCTCTGTTACTGCGACAATACTTCGAGATCATTATGATCTCCATGAAATGATGGATAGATTGCCAATTTTTGTTATTTTGTTGGCCTATCTTTCTCTAAGTTTACAAGAACTTTTTTAGTTTTTAAACATGAAGTTAGTTTTAATCTATATCGGATACATCGTGCTCTTGATGCTAGGATATTAGTGACAGAAAGCCTTAAGGCTCCTTAAAGATTCTTTGAAGGAAGGACAAAATAGTTCCCAGATGGACACATTTGTGTCAAGCATAGATTCTTGTCTGAGAAAATGATTGACTTGCAAACAAGTATGTTGTCCTGTTATTAGATAATTTTGTATGATTTGACAGATTCAGGGACCAATGGGGCTGCATGAGTTTTCACAGAAATGTAAAGTAGAAAGCTGATATTTAAGATGTGGGAAGTGTTACAAAGACTGTTGTGTCATTTCTCTCTCTTAAGTTTCAGCTCTTTAGTTAAAAAATAATACTAGCTGTTTCTGTTGTAGTTACATAATTATGCTAAGTAATTTTAATGATGGAGGCTATTCTGCTTTGAGCCGTGAATCTGTAATTGTATGAGGAATGAGAAGGTCCATGGTAGTTTTCCCTAGTCACACTAATGATGAATTTGTTGGTATTTGTGATTAACTATATACACTATTGTAAATATGGAATTAACTCATGAATTTTATTTATGGGTTTTCAGGTTTAGTTTGAAATGGCGAAAGGTAGCAGGGCAAAGCGTAGGGTTGCTTCTCGACAATATAGGCAGGCACCATACTCCTCACCAGCTTATAATGAGGATATTTCCTCAGACTCATGCCCAAAGAAATGCTCCAAAATTCTGGAAAAGAAAGACTGGGTAGACGTAACTTGTTCTGTTTGCATGGAGTGCCCACACAATGCTGTTCTTCTGCTCTGTTCCTCCCATGATAAAGGTTGCCGTCCCTACATGTGTGGAACCAGCTTCCGCTATTCCAACTGCCTTGACCAGTACAAGAAAGCTTACACTAAAATTATTTCATCCACCGGAACCGCTGAAAATCCGATCTTGGTCTCCGATTCCAGCCAGCCTGCTGAGAAGTGTGAAGCCACAGAGCTTGCTTGCCCACTCTGCAGGGGCCAGGTGAAAGGGTGGACTGTGGTAGAACCTGCAAGAGAATATCTAAATGCCAAAAAGAGAAGCTGCATGCAGGATGACTGCTCATTCAATGGAACTTACAAGGAGTTAAGGAAGCACATGAAGACAAATCACCCCTCTGCGCGACCACGCGCAGTTGATCCCAGTCTTGAACAGAAATGGCGAAGGCTTGAGCGGGAGCGTGAACATGATGATGTAATCAGCACAATTCGGTCAACAATGCCTGGTGCAATGGTTTTTGGAGATTATGTAATAGAAGGAAGTCATTATGGTTTTGATACAGATGAAGATGGGGGTTTCGATGCAGATGCCACAGAGAGGAATGAAGGTTTTGAGGTGGGCTTCGATCGGAATCTGGTGAATGTCTTCCTTCTGTTGCATGCATTTGGTCCAACAGGGGATGATCACAGCAGACGGCTGAGGCATCCTGAGATGTCTGACCAAATGACTGACGAGAGTGCTGTCAGTTTCCGTCACACATCTCCTGTTGAAGGGTTGGGTTTGTCTGACGAAGATGACGACAATAACATCGATGGTGACAATGGTGATGATAGTGGCATGTCACTCGTTAGCCGCCTTCGTCGACATGGCAGAATGCTTTTGGGGCGTTCAGGTAGGAGACGCAGGCGTAGAGAAGGCATTGGAGGTCAGAGATGATTTAAAATGGGACTGGAACACTTAATAGGTACATAGTTTTAGGAGGGGGGGGGGGGGGGGGGGGGGGGGTCTTTGAGAGGATGAAAGAAACATAAAAGAATTTGACTGAACATTGCATGCATTTCACTTTTTCAATTACTGGTTTGAGTAGAGATTGGCTGGGAAATACTGGTAGTGGAAAGAATGGCCTTTTCTCTCCATATGTGTAATCTTTTAGAAGCAATTTCACAATTACCTTCAGTCCACCTGCCCGGTAGACTGAATTATTCTTCCGAGGAACATGTATTGTCTTCTGTCCTATAATAACCTGTGTTCAGCATGTATTGTCTTTAATCTGCTCAATGAAATTGTGTTCTATTCTGTTCTTGCTCATCTTTAGGATTTGATTAGAATATTTCTGGGGCAGGAAATTTCGAGGGGATGATGACTGTTGAGCAGTGCTGTGATGTGATGGTTATTTGATGCTGTTAATCATAGTTGTTGGCCTGAACGTTGTTGCTATGGACAGAAACGGATTAAGCATAGTTTCTCCGTTTTTCATTAATTTCGAAAATTCTGGATATTCTTTTGATGAAGATATTTTAAATTGAGGTGAATTTAATATCATCAGAGCTTCTGAATTTAAGTCAATGAAGTTCTCCATGAGCAATCTAGTTTGGAATTTAGCTTTGGCTGATAAGACTGCTCTCTCATCTTAAATCAGTGCAAGGGAGGAAATGATTCTTTGTAAGTGTGCGCCATTGGTTTCAGGAAAGGTTAGAGGAAGCCCAGAAATAAGGGGGGTGTTTCTCCCCATATTCTCATTATTTATTTTAATTGTTTTTTTTTTTTTTGTTTCGTGTTAGAAAATGGTAAATAAATCATGAACTTAAGCTATGCTTTTATGTTGAATTCATTCCCCACATTTCATGGAGCTCTAAAGGTGGCAATGTAGTAACCACACTTGTTGACAGCAAATATAATATACGTGACAAATTTTTTTAATGTGTAATTTTATTTAGAAAAACAATATATGTAAGAAAATAACAAATTGAGTCTATGGATCTAATTATTCAAACTGGAACAAAGGATGCAAGCGAAAAGTTAAATAGATTGAGGATAGAGGAAAATACAAGAATATTTAGAAAAAAATAGTGATATTCTTTTGATATTTTTTTATAAAAATTTTAGGTGAATTTTGTTTTGGGCATCACAAGTTCTTGGTAATGTCATTCGGGTTAACAAACACTTCGAAAAAGTTTATGGACTTGATGGATCAAATCTTTTGACCATATTTAGATAAGTTTGTACTGATATTCATAGATGACATCTTGGTCTACTCATACTTAAAGCATGAGCAACATTTTAGACATATTATTGATTATGAGGGAACATCAACTACATGTCAAACTTAGGAAGTGCGAGTTATGGGTGAAAAAAATGATTTTCCCGAAAAATTTTATATCAATTTAAGGAATATCATGAATACCACAAAAGTCAAGGCAATATTGAAATGAGAAAGACTTATGAATATGAGTGAGATTCATAGTTTTCTTGGATTAACAAGATATTATTGAAGATTTATTGAGGGGTTCTCCACCATAGTTATTCCCATGACCCGACTGACCTAGAAAAAGGTAAAGTGGGAATGGAAAAAAGAATATGAAGAAAGCTTTCAAAAGTTTTAAAAGAGATTTGCTACTGCGTTGATGCTAACGTTTCTTTCAGAAATAGAAGGGTTGATGGTTTATAATGATGCATCAAAGAAGGGTTTAAATTGTGTATTGATGCAACATGGTAAAATGATTGCTTGCGTCTCAAGATAGTTAAATGGCTATTAGACCAATTACCTAGTGCATGATTTAGAATTTGTCACTTTAGTGTTTGCATTAAGAGTTTGAAGGCACTATTTATGTGTCTCAGGTTCATATATTTATGGATCGTAAGAGCTTGAGATATGTAATGACTCAAGAGGGATTGAACCTGTGACAAAAACTTTGGGTGAATTAATTAAGATTATAATTATGTAAATGAATACCATTTAGGAAAAGCAAATGTTGTCGTAGACACTATTAGTAGTAAGAATATGATAGGTTCAATGGGATGAAGGGGAATTGTTAGAGCTTGGAAAAATCGGTGCTCAAATAAAAGTAGGGCTATGAGAGTCTTTGATAGCTCAATTTAGAGTAAGGTTGACACTCTAGGATAGAGTGCTTGAAGCTAAGAGACAAATTGAAGTTAGGAGTCAAGACGCTATACCAGATTCTGGAAGATAAAATGATTTTCCTTGGAAGGTGAATGTACTTGCCAAATGATAAAAACTAAAAAACAATTCTCCACGAGGCCCATGAGTTGAGGTTCACAACACACCTTAAGAGTACTAAAATACACTAGGATTTATAGGAGTTTTATTATTGGTTGAACATGAAGAAAAAAATGGTTGAATACGTGACAGGGTGTGGGATCTATTAATATGTGAAAATGGAACACCATAAATTGGCCAAGCTTTTGCAACCACTACTGACACCAAAGTGGAAGTGAGAAAACATTATGGTGAACTTTGATCGGGGTTACTAAAAGGGAAAAAGAGCGGTTATGTTGTTTAAGTCATCATTGACCAATTGGCCAAATCTGTATATTTTTTGACAATGAGAATGACAGACTAGGTGGGAAATTTTGCAAAATTATATATGTATGAAGTTTTGAGGTTACATAGAGTTCCCATGTTGATAATTTCAAACTAAGACCTTAAGTTTACTTATGGCTAAGTGTTTAAGAGGCTATAGGAATAAAATTGAATCTAAGCACAACTTTTCATCCTCAGATTGATGATCAATCTTGGAAAATCATAAAGATATTGAAAGGCTTGTTAATAACTTGAACATTGTAGTTCAAAGGAAGCTAATTATGTATCGTTAATATAGGTCACCACCACTAACAACTACTAAGTTATGATAAGAATGACTCCCAATGAAGTCTTATATGGTAAAAAAAAATTTGAATGCTAATGTGCTCAGAAAAGGTGGGGAATAATTAGTTAATTGGGCCAAAATTGGTACGGGTTACCAAAAAAAAAAGATAAAGATCATAAAAATAGGATGAAGTGTCCTAAGATAAACAAAAATAAAAGAGAATGAAAAATAGGTTAAGTAAAATAATTCTAAGTAATGCGAGGAAGATGAAATTGAATAAAAGACAAGTTGTTATCTTATAAATTTATGAGAACGAGAAATAATAGGAAAAAAAGAGAAATAGAGGATATAAAGGGCCAATGTAAAAATAAAAGAAGGGTACTATAAATAACTTATTTATTCTTTCCTTGCTTGAGTTTTTAATCTAGAGAGGGAGGGAGGGAGGGTGTGGTTGATTTTGCTACTTAATTTCTTGCAAAATACATCAAAACATTGTGCTAAAAAATGTTAGAACATAGTTAGACAATCAAGAGAGGTGATTTTAGTGTTGAAGGGTTATTTTGAAGAAAATTATGAGCTAAGGTTGAAAAAGAAGGAAATGAGAAATTGGGTTTTTCCCCTCACAATCATTCCTTAAATCATAATCCAACCAAGGTAATAAGAATGTTCAAAGTGATTAAATTTTATTATCATGTATATTAAAGAAGAAGTTCAATTGTTAATATGCTAAAATCAGGATTTGTAATATTAATAACTTAAAAGATGCAACTTATGATTGAACCATATTTAGAACTATGAATTAGGGGTGAGCAAACCGAACTGAATAACCGAGAAAACTGGAAAAAAAACCCCCGAAAAAACCGAACCGAAAAAAAAAACTCGATTAAACCGATTACAAAATTAGTAAAAACTATCCGGTTCGGTTCGGTATCGGTTTTGTACGGACAAAACCGATTAACCCGAATTGAACTGGTTCGGTTCGGTTTGAAGTATTAGTATAAAAAGAAACTTAAGAAACCCTAACCTAAAAACACATTACCGTCGCCTCCCTCTGCCAAATCACGTGATTATTTCCACAAAAAAATCAGTTTGAGTCCAGAGGTCTGCATCTCCTCCCTCATCCTCATCTCTGCAACGCCTCCCTCCTCTCTCTCTGTAAATCTAGCTCCTCTCTCTGCAAATCCAACTCTCTCTGCAAAATCAAGCTTCTCTCTCTGCAAATCCAACCCCTCTCTCTGCAAATCCAACTCATCCCTCCTCTCTCTGCAAATCCCACCGCCATCCACTGTCCTCAGCCCAAATCCCACCGTCCCTTCTCCCTCAACCCAAATCGCAGTGAAGTCAGTCCAGACTTCAACCTTTTCCGCCTCTCCCTCACAGATCTCTCCCTCAGCCTACAAACCACCCCTTCCTCCTCAGTCACACCAACCTGCAACACGCCCTCAGCCACGCCTGCACGGAGTCCATCCTTCTCCCTCATATCAACGTTGATGATGAAGGGGAGGCACCAAAAACCAAATTCGGTTTTATTAATTTTTTAATTAAAAAAACCGGACCGGACCGAACCGAAAATGGTCGATTTTGAATATATTCGGTTCGGTTTCGGTTTTTTTTTTTTAAATAATTTCGGTTTGGTTACTTTTTTTGACAAAAAACCGAACCGAACCGAAAATGCTCACCCCTACTATGAATTATTATTAATTGGATAATTATCTAATTTCAAAATGAAAGAAACAAACCCTATCTCCCTTTTATTGTTGGTTTCAACCAATAGAAAGAGTTAGTGTGTTTGGGAAATTGATGATTTTATTTGGAAAATTGTGAGGAATTATATGCTTGTAAATGTTAATAGATTAAATGGACAGGGGATCTACAAGGAAATAAAGAAATTCTTATTTTGTTTCTTGCATAACTTTCAACTAGAAAACAAAAAGGGGAAGGGTTTGGACTAAGACTTCCTTAGCATGATAAAGTAGTTTTAAACTATGAAAATTATATCAATGCAAGATAAAGAAAATTAAACTATGAACTAGAGAATGATGCAGTGTTTTTTTTATCAATATTTATGATTTCAATAAAAAATCAAATACTTTAATTATTGACATTTCTAATTAGAATTTTAAATGACATAAGCTATTATTTTTATACTCTCCTATATCTATCAAAATAAAATGTATTCATAAAATTATCTAAACTTAAAAATAAAAACATAAATTATATTAAATATCATAAAATAAATACTAAATTTCAACTTCAATATTATTTGATTATGATTTTGCCAACTTAGATTTCATGGAAAAAATAATGACCGGTCGAGTCAAAATAAAAGTTGATTGTAATAAAAACTATAAAAAGCTTGGTGTTTCACTATGAATTTTGCACTGTAAAATTCATATTTTCCCTTGAATATGTAAGTTTTACAGCATGCATTCAAGGGTAATATAATATTTATCACTAGACATATTTGCTATTACAAGTTTAATGGGGTAAATAAGTGTTGTACCTTTTTATTTGCATAATGTAATATCTAAAATATTCTTAAATAATTTTCATTCAAGGGTAAATTATTTTTTTTAATATTTTTAAATCATTTTCATATGCTGTATCTAAAATAATTTTTAAAAAATAAAAATCATTTTAATATATTTTTAAATAAAAAATACTTTCAAAACCAACTACCACCACAATCTCACAAATAGGCACATACCATCTACTTTGTATAGGCAAAAAACTCAACGTCACCGAGCAATTTCCTTTAATCTATCTACACTATCCAAAGGCATGGCCATGATGAAGGATCAGGAATTGATCCAAAAACTCAGGCAGGCAGATTTACATTTACCAGAGGAAGAAAAAAAGACTTGAATCAATTGGGGGGAACATTGTAAGGACTAATAAATTATGTCCTAAAATCTCGGCTGAGGACAAGCATTTTACTTCAATTGAAAGCTACTATCATGAGTGGAAATCAAGCAAGGAGTGTAACTTTTGTATTTGATTGCTGTATCGAAGCCGCGGCCAGTTTCCCACCCTGCTATAAATCCTTCTTTCTCCCTATAGCCGTGGGGACTCCGTAGCATACTGGTGATGCTCCGATGAGGAAGGGGAGGGTGCAAGCTTCACGAGCCTTCCCCATGAATGCTCCAATCTTTCGTCTATGGCCGCAAGAATTTATTGCAGCACCGCCATCGAATGCTCCGGAAGCTTTCGATTTTGGGTTTTTTTTCTTTGCCTTACCCTTACCAGTCTTTATGTTCATTGCCTCAAATTCTTTGGCTACTAAATTGCATTGATTGCATCCTAAGGAAACACTAGATCTTTCGTTTAACCAAGCATCGAGCATAGCCTTCCCAAATCTATCAATGTCTTTGTCCGTCACTTCCCAGAGATTAGCTACAACGACAGGAGAACCAGCAAGCAGATACGATAGCGCGGTACCTTGGGGGGCATAACACCCATTTAATGATAAAGAACCACTGCTGCATCCCATTAGAAGAGTTGCTGCGCAATTTTCCAGTTTCTGAATCTCTTGCTGGGAAATGTATTGTGCGCCTACACCGGACACAATCGCAATCAACATCATTGCAATGAAACTATTTTATCTATGCACAATGTGAGGAAAACAGGAAAAATCACAATGTAGCATATTTAACAAGCATACCACTTCCATGGCCAAAATATATAAAGAGGTCATGGTTTCTCAAGGCAGAGGACAGTTCTTCAGAAGTGGGTGCAGATCCGGCCTTCCCCTGAATGGAGTTCAATGAACATTATTGGGAGAAAGAATTCAAAGCAAAAAAAAGAGAGAAGAAAGAGTGCAAAGAATATCCCCCAATTTGCTTTTCCAATATTACCAGAGACTTCTGCACATATATTATCAATTACACAATTTGCTTTTCATGGCAAGAAGAAATTACCTCCAAATTTTGATCTTTAAACCAGTTCTCAAACTCCACTTGTGTGCTGTTTAGATCACCACCAGGATTAAGCAAATAAAATGCATCCAGGGGATCTATCAAAGGGAAGGCAGTAGTGATCTTCTCAATTTGCTCCTGTTGGTAGCAGCTTCTGTCAAGTGTGAAGCAGATGCTGCTAACAGAAGGCATTCGATAAACCTCCTGGTTTCTTAGTATTGGAATGTTCTCCCATGGAAGCATCTGGCATATAACAACCAGTCTAACAAGTTATAAATGAAACAAAAGAGCACAAAAGAAAGGAAAAACAAATTAATCAAATCCATTCCAAAGGGATGCAGTCAAAGTTCCAAGAGAGACAATTGTCAGTATAAATGAGTTTAGTTCGTATCCACATAAGGACTGCAGATAAATATATATATATAACCAATATCAGAGAACATTCAAATTATCACTCAAATCAACTATCTAGCAAATACTATCAAACCTAAAAGTGACCTGGATGACAGTTCCACTGATGAAGTAAGACAGGAAAATATCTGAAGACCCATTGCCCTAAAGGCTGGGTTACAAGCCAGCCAGCTATAAGGTTAGTCAGTTCAGTTTTGAAAGTCAACTTGATCAGTCATTGTTCAGCAATAGGAGATAAAGGTTTACAGGTGTTAACGAATCAACACTACAAATAGTTTACCTACAATACCTTTTCTTTCCATTTAATTTTATTTTTAGAATAGATGAGAATTATCAGTATTTCTTTTGCAAAATATTTTACTGATTTATCAGCAGCATGACATAACATTATAATGAAATGTAATTTTCATCAAGACTGGACTTCAATAGAGTTGTTTCCATCATCTGTTATACTTCACATTGGTTGTAACTTCACAGAACATAGCATAGAGGAACCTTCCAAATTTCTAATCGTAAACCTAATGGATAAGGTATTTAGTCTCAATTATATACAGAAGAAACAATCCACCCCATCGTTTATTTTTAAAGCTAATCCTTCCTGTTTGCACGCTTGCATTTAAGTTTACAAAGAACTCAATAATCATATAGCCAATTACCATCACAATAATAAAGATAAAAAAAAAATGACAAGATAGTCAAGTTCAATCTCATAATGATGGGGGGAGGGGAGGGAAAAAAAATAACAACGACCCACCTGCACCTCATAGTCAAGCACCAAAATTACTGGTTCTCTAATTGTGGACCCTTCTTCTTCAAGCTCATTCACAGCTTCATATACCAATTGGACAGCTAGGTCAGACAGTTTCTTAGCCCCTACAGACACTTCAGAGAATGTCTCACCCCTTTTGTCTTCTGAATATCCAGCTTGAGCAATGAAGCAACCCTTTTTATGGGACATTAATGGTAAAATACATGCTTCTTCATTGAAAGAATGACTTGCACCTTGAAGAATAACCTTAAGAAAGCTTTCATTTGTATTGATTTTGCATTTGGATTTCAAATCATGCATCAGCTTCTTCATTATAGAATCCAGGTGTGAGCAGTTGAACCAATCTCCTAAAAGAACACACCTCCAGGGGCCCAGCCAAGAATCTTCTATTTTCCTGGTTCATAAAGGCATTATATTCAGTAAGAACCAAGAGAAAATATTGAGTAATCCAAAGAGACCATTCCACAACTGTAATATGATGTACATATGGATAGATAGCATGTCTATAAGAGTTCATCAGCAGCCACTAATAAGAGCTTAATACTAAAGTAAACTTAATTGAGCCAAATAGGCAATTCTAATGGAGATCAGCAAAAAAATCCAAGAATCGTTGAAGATTCCTACTACTGTCCTCAAACTAAAGTGGTGTCAATAAAGTACCTAAACATTTTACGTTATGTCAAAGTAAGTCAGCAGTGGACTCTGTTGAAAGAATATCACATGGCTCTTAAATGCTCATGTCATAACCCGACATGGCAAATTAGTGTTGATTAATTTGATATACAATTGTGACATGGAATATCCAACTAAGGGCACTTGTTTTGCACAAAATACCTAATAGAAAAGTGATTGATGGATTTTCATGTGCTTGTTTTTCATAAAATAATTTACAAGAGAACTAGTCAATGCACAATAGTTTACAATCAACCATCCCAACTTATTTTCCATCTACAAAATATTTTCCTCTAAACAAATGCCACCTAATTGAAAACCCTAAAAAAGGCTTAGTACAAAAAAGAAAATAATCTCTTTGTGCATATTGTATAGGATCACTTAAATTTAAATTGGAAAAGAAAGGCCAAACAACAAATTGTTTCTTATTGTTATAAGTAAATCAGTTTAAAGAACCAAAGATGAGTCCTTGTTCATGAACCAAATCTCATCAAGTTGTTTGAGCACCCAAACAACCAAACCTCATCAACTCTACATCTATCTGTGCTGCCTCCGTTCAAAACAAGCCATTTCTACAAGACAGCACAGTAGAAAAACCACTATTGCTATTAGTAGAAGATGGGAGCACTCTAATAGAAAAAAAACCCAACAGAGTCACCAAAAATCATGGTCTGTTTCCTGATCAAACAGTTAAACATTGAAGCTTCAATATGGCCTCACACAAGCCTGAAGTAAACTTGTTCTTTCCACTTGCCAGTACTTCAGAAGATTTATGGGATTTCAAGATGGTTTAGATAAGATTCTGTGTTCTATCAAGATATGGAAGTCTTGCTGGTTGCAGGACTTGTGTCATTTTTTTCAGTGGCCTTTCTAATTTTCAGGTTTTGAAGGGTGAAATTGGTTTTTGGTAAGAGACCAAGGCTGAGATTATTGTCTTTGAATTTGCAGTTTTGCATCTTATTTTACTCTTTTTTTTTCCTGTGGCAATGATGACACAAATTAATCTCTCATTAAATTAAGCACATCAACATAATAATGAGTTACAATGTGACCCTTCAACATCTTTTCTAACAGGCAACCAACAATTCTAGAATATTTAACTGACCATGTGGATTTGATAAAAAATTAAAATGCTTGAATATTTATAAACCTAACAAAACAGTTTTAAGCTTCATCAGGAAGTACAAATAGTTTTAGGACTAGTTATGCTGTGATCTCTAATCTGACTATGTTTGAGCCATGAAACTGACAAACAATTTGAAAATGCAATGGAAACTACCTCAGTAATTTTCCAAGTTGATGATCAAGCTTTTTTCTCTTCATCCACCATAAAGTTCTATTCTCTTTTGTATCTTCCAAGGGAAATTTTGATGAAGATAGGTAATTCTCCTCCAAAATAAATCTAAATGTCGGAGCCACATCATCAACCACTGTTGAACCCCAGGGACAATGCCAGTGTTTATCCAAGTTGCTCACAAGAAAATCTCCAGTGCAAGACATAGCACAATCATCATCTGAAGTTTCTGACAAATTGTTGCAAATTATTCAGTATTGTCTGTGTATGAAATCATGAATTCCAGCTATAAATGCACACATTAATCAGTGTACCTTCTAAAACTGTATTCGCAGGCAGAAGCATCATAATAGGTTGAGTCTTGAACTTCAAGCGTGACAACAGCATCCATGCACTAATACATGAAGGATATTGCAGTAGATCTTTTAATAAATTTGCGCAAGGACCTCCGATTAAACTTATACATATGACTGTTGTGCAAGGAAGGTTTGAATAAAATTCTATCACAAACTGTTCCAAATCTTGAAGAGACTCGGGAGCAAGCCTGCAGCATGGAGAAAAGATAACTGAGAATGTGCTTAGAACCATGGAACGCTTTAGTATGCATTAGACAGCAGAAACCTTGGTAAGTTGCATGTTTCTGCTCCTTCCCAGGCTGAAGTAGTCACACATGAGCCCTGAAGAAAGAATTATCGAATTGTGAAAAAGCATGAGGTATTACTATGCCAACCAAGTGCACAATCAACACAAAGGTTGAGATATTTGAGAAAAGGGGTTCCTGATTTCTAGGTCTGCATTTTGACACCATCAAATGGTAACCTACAGAATACATATGAGCCAGAAGAAGCAGATCACAAAGTATATATTTCCTGAAAATAACCAAGCTCTCAAAAAACAAGACAGCACAGACCATTAAAGTTAAGCAGTTCAGAGTTGCAGCTTTAGATCTCTAGAATTTCTTTTATGCTAATACAAGTTTACTGAAACAGACAACATTCATCATGGTAAAAAATAAGCCCATGATTAGGATCAGTTTTAACCATCATTGACATTAACACCTTAAATAATATTTTTTGTTGGGTGACAAATAAGCAAGGAGACATAATTCAATTATACATCCCAATTTGTAAATCATTAAAAAAACCTAAATCAAAGTTTCTAAGCCATTGCACATTACTGAAAATTAAAGAAACCCTGAAAGCAGGTAAAGTAAAAACAGAACAGAACAGAACAAAGTGCTTTCCATTTTTTCTTCCCTTGCATATATTCATATGCAAATCTAAGATTTCCATGCATATGTGAAGATATATGAATTAAACAAAAGAGTTTTATATATCATGCACTTCCTAATAAACATGGAGACATAAATGGAGGCAGCATTGAAAAAACACTCCATACCACAGAGAATGCCCAGCTACTTATTCTTAATTATTTGAGTTCATCCTTTGAACAAAGCAAATCACTGGTGTAGATTGCAACAAATTATGATTCAAGTAAAAAACGGTATTGTTTCCAAACAAACTTAGACAAGTTTCACATTTTTTTATCGGAACTCTAAACCAAAGTATGGCGAGACCAATGACATCTCAAATTGATTGGCACATAAAACCATGAAAAAGTAAGGTAAACAAAAAAATAAACCATAAACTTCTTCAAGGACCTACTCATCAAATAAAGCAATTCCAGCTAAAGAGTGAAATGATAATAGCTTTACCTGATCATCAGCAAAGTTCTGTGTTCTACGTTTCAGAGTTGTATTTGAAAGGAACTGATAGTTAAGGTTATTTCCAAGTGAAGCTTGATGAAAAAATGAAGCCCAATGACTTTCTGATAGCACTTTGCTAAAATTCGGCAATGAAAATGTCTTGCTAGAAGAAGAAAGTACAAATATAGCTGAAAGTAATCTGGAAACCTGTTGAAGTACGATTGCAAGTCAAAAACCAATTCAAGATGGCATGAAGGGAAACACAAGTAATGCCAGAGCTGCAAGCAACAAGTGAAATTTAAGATAAAAGGAAAAGCAAACCCAGATTATAATGATTAGACATGCCGAGTCCATTAAAAACCAGATTTCTTATCAAAGTGATTGATATAACCTCTGCATAGCTTTCATCTATTAGTGTAAAAGAATGCTCTACTTCAAATCCAACCCAAAACCCATACAGATAATGTTCAGATTTTATTGCAATAAGATTAAGTGTGTTATCATCTTATAGCATAAAACCAACCATATATGCTTAGTGCCACGCAGAAATTAGAAAAACTTGAATATAATACTCATGAAAATCAACTGCAGAGATCCTTTTATGTCCACTAGAAGATCCCAATGATTGAATAGAAATATTAAAAGGGATTTTATAGGCCAGTGGAATTGGTGATGTTCCCTTCAATAGCATTGTGGCTCCATTACATGACAATAAAGACAATCACAGCTACTGCACTAGAAACATCATTTTTATCTTTCTTGGTAGTAATGTATGTTGTACATGTTGTGAAAGTTTTGCAGTCTTAAATTTTTAGGTTTGTGTAAAAGTTACAACAGCAATGACCAAAACAATTCATAAAACAATAAATGGCCCAATGACATCACAATTGCAAGCATGAATGCAAAAAAGAAATCCCACATCTTAATCCAAATTCATGGTGTACAAAACCCAGAGTAAGGATTTGTTTAGCTCAAAGCATCCACATATTCCCAAAAATTCCTCATGCAACATTCCGATACATGATTGAAAATGAAATGATAGAAAACTCATCTACAAAATTAGCATCTTGTAATGGCTTGATAGTCAACCCATCAACAAAGAATATATAGCCCAGAACAAACAAACAAAAAAATTTGATGGAGTCACATCATACAACGAAACATGCATTTGATTACACTTAGTTCATGGTAAAATATTGTTGTAACCTCTGCGAACTTATCATTTTTATCCACTTATTGTACTTATTATCAACATATTGGAACTCACAACAACTATAAAGGTTTTCTTTTTATTATATTTCTGCAAGGTATGTGAAAGCTTGAAATCCATGGAAAAGATATTATGGAACTCCAAGAACTAGTGGAAAAACCATAGCAATAAATGTCAACAAAAGTGCTCCAGAAAATCCACATTACCATCCATGTTCAGAATAGTCAATTACAAGGAAAACAAATGCTTATAACAGGTCCTTTTGTTCTGGATTCCCCTGGTATGATAAAGTCTATGTACTTCAATAAAAAAGAACCGACTTTTTCATAAATATCGTTTCTACAGAAAGGAGATTGCTAAACATTGCTATTTCATTCATACTTAATGAAATAGATAAACTTTTATTACATTTGAAAGTTTCCTCGTCTTCAATCTGAATGAAAACACCAGCTGCGCTAGCATTAGGAGTTTTCATCCCACACAAGAAATTTGGTCTATATTGTAGTCATCACTTTATATGGCTCTGTTTGGCATTTCAAAACCTGAAGAAATTTGATTCTATTTACCTTACAACTTTCAGAAGCCTAGAAAACCCAAACTCGTAAATATGAAAAATGTTTGTCATCCCAAAATAAGGAGTCGCTAACATTACAAATTAAAATTTAATTTATATATGTTTCATTCAAATCAAATAGCTTTTAGTCTTTTACGAGTTGAGCATAACATAATGTCTTTTTAATTTAAATAAATATATAAATTTGATTCTGATGTTGACCACCCATTTTGTGACTGAGGAAGTAGTTTTATTCTATTATCCTGTACTCATATATTAAAGGTTTTAGTTTTATTCTATTATATATTAAAAGTTTTTTCGCAGTTCTTGTTTTTGAATTATTGGGGTTGCAGAACAATAAGGCTTGCACTACTAAATTGGTCGGCTAAGTCCTCTAACAATTAGTCAACAGGTCAACCTTTGACTGAGACCAAAACCCCCCATAAAATGTATTTTGAAATAATTTCTTAACAGATACTAATGGAGAATTCAGCCTGCTTCCAAAAATTTCAAAAAATTTTGAGGTCAAAAAGCTTCGTTTTTTTATGAACATTAAAATGACAAAATGAAAATAGGCTAGAAGGGTTCCAAATTTTGCAAAAATCCCTAAAAGAAATCATATTAATTTATTTCGGTAGTTTTACTGTCGTTTCCAACATGTTTGCATGTGGTTTCCAAAGCTAATCAATTTTATGCTAGGTTCGGAGAGGCATTACATATTGGACCATGCAAACCTCTTGTGAACATTTAAGATTTCAAAGGAGCCTTCAAGCATAAACAACCCTAATTGAGTAGTAAATTCAACCTCACCTGGACTGAAGTTTTTTATTTCACAAACTACAGTTCACCAAGCAGTACCAACAATATTTGTTCTATTCAATTTGCTGAGCTATCTATCAATTTTGTTTTAGTTAGCTCACTAAACAATTCAAAATTGCCATACAAACAAAGACAACCCTTGAAACTTCCTGTGAGAAGTTGAGCCATCAAATACAAAAACAGGGCTTAGCCCAACTTTGACTAATCAATTAAAGGTAGAAGAGTAACTGGAAGTCCAACATAACGGACCGCAGCACAATATCTGAAGGCCTTCTACCTTAGCAAGTTAAACATTTTTCCAAGCAAAGAACTAACAAAATCTCTACCAACACATATGAAGACAGTACTAAAACTGAAGGATAAAAATAAAGAGCAACAAAACCAATCAAAACTAATGAGAATAGTGAATATAAATGGTTAATGATGAAAAAGGGAAAAAAATAAAATCAAACAATAGATTGACCTTCTGAAGAACTGCAGGAACCTGCCGGCAGAGTACAAATGCTAGCATCAACCAAGACACTATTTTTGGTACTTGAACATGGTATAGATCACAGCAGATAATCCTGGAGTATAATATATCAAGACAAAAGTAAGTCAATTAGTTATAAAAAACCCACTTATAACACCAAAGTATAAAACTGATTACTAAGTAGGCTAGGATTTTAGTTTAAATATCAAAACAAGATGAAAAGTTAATGAAAAATATATCTGCCCCCAAGAGTCATTGAATCATTGAGAAACATGCAGACATGGAGATGCAAAATGGAAGTATCCATTAAAACAAATACCCATTATCCTTTGAGGAGTAGCTCTTCAAAGAGCACCAAGAGATGTTGTAAAGTACTGTTGCATGCTCCACACTGAATACATCCCCTGGCAACTCTTTCCCAACTAGATCAAGCAAAAAAGTGAATGGAGTACGAGCATGAGTGAATGGATTTCGGCTGACTAGGACAGAGATGCTTTGTGAAATAATTTCATGTGCTTCATGAAATCTGCCATGAGTTTCCAGGCATTTTCCTGAAATTAAACAATACAGATAATATTGGATGGATCTAAAAAGAAGAAGTGAAGAAAGATTGGTAATGAGGTTCCATAAATATCAAGGTCATAGTTCCTAATATGAAACGGGAAAAGCTATGTGAATACTTACATGTATAATGTGTGCTAATATCAGCATGGATGAACAAATATAAACTAAGAAAGTTTCATAACCTTTCCCGGTACTGTTTAGACAAATATGCCACGTTAAAGTCTTTGTATTATTTTTCTTGCTATAAAACTTCTAAATAAATCTAGTATCTACTTTATCACCATGGCTACACTAAATTACTTCATAGAAGATAATCCAATGACATTAAACATGTATGTGCACACTCACAAACAAATATAAAAACATGTTCCATTGACAATAATATAAAACTCTATACATGAATTCACCCACACAAATATTGAAGCATGTGTGGTATTTAGTATGTTTATGTACAATAAAATAATCAGAATACACATACTTTTGTGCGAAATACTCATATACAAGGGTATTGCTCTAATTTTACAAATGCTCAAAATCATCTAGATCTAAGTTTTTTTTAATGTTTTTTCCTCTTAGTTTTAACTAAGAGGTCCTAAAATTGTTTGGTTAAGAAAGAGGTTTAAACTCAAGACCTATTGGGGGACATGAGGGGCACTATGCTTGATGAGCTACTGTTCATTGGCAAGAGTTCCTTAATTAAGTAGGTTTCGGTAGGAAAAGTATTTTCTTATCAAGAGCCCACGTCCCAGTAGGATTAGAGAACCAACTATGTAGGAAAAGTAGTATTTCCTTATTTGATGGTCCGGGTCCTTGTTGGATTAAGAACCCTAGGTGTTAAGCCTAAGTTTTTTTCCTCCTAAGTGTGTCTTGTAGGAATCTACCCTACATCTTTGAACAATTTCCAGAAAACAAACTTCTATATTCTAACCATCAAACATCTCCATTGAACTACTAAACATCCGGACCTCCATACCCAATCAATTCTATAAAAACTATTGTAACTAAAACACGTAAAACCCCTACTCTAAATACTGTTCATAGCTCCTAAAAAACAGTGCCAGAACATCCCTTGTGCCTTCCTGCATTACCTACATACAAGATTCAATATATGTCATTTGATCAGTGAGCTTTAACACTCTCAGTACCACAACAAATGCCGATCCACTCATATATCCCTAATAAGCTGTCCTTGTTTTTCTTTTCTATTGAAGGATCAATTCTCAACTCTTCTGCATCACTCTCTAAGTGATCATTGAGTGGACCAAAATAATCCACTAAAATTAGACAATTTCTTAAACGGAAAATTCAGAGATGACACCAGGAATGACATATCTTATGATTTTATGATTTCTCATGTGAGCAACAATGACCAAACTAAGAAATAATACTTAGTTGTCACTAACCAATGCCAGATAGTAGCCTTATTGATAGCCGCCTACGAGCAAACTCCCATTTCAGATATATAAAATTGCTCAACAGTCCAGATTTCTTAACTTCCCTCGCAAGGCAAAACCTGCACTTCTTTCCATTGCAAATGCACATGATTTCACAACCCAACTCAACCATGCAACTTTTTCTTCCAGAGAGCCACTGCATCTGACCATTAGGATCAAATATATCGCATGTTTTGTTTCCTTTCAATTGATTTAAAGGAGCGGCTTGTACCTCAGCAGAACTGTCTACCTTCTGATTCTGAAAAGAATGATATCTGGAACGAGTTAATCTAGTATTGTGCTCAGTTACAGAAGATTGCTCCTTTAGCAAACATTTTGTTGCCTTCTTAGTCTTTCTACACTTCGGACTTTCCATCTTCGATTTAGGCCCAACCTGACAAGTAGGGAAACAGACAGAAGCTCCCTCAATTTCTTGCATGTCTTCGGAATAGCTAACAGAGTTTTTCCATTCAGTATGACCTAATCTGTCTAGGGCTGATCTGTACAAACTTTCAGCAAGAGATAGTCTCTCTACACTCCTTGTTGTATTAAAGAGACTCCAGGATAAATCACCAAGTTGTTGATCAATTGTGGCTTTAAGCATCAATCCACACTTTAAACAAGAAAAGTCTGCACAGCTATGCTTCAAAACATGTTTGGCATTTTGAAGTTCCTTTTCTGACAGATCCCAAGACCCCTTGTTGCAGTATAGTTTACCTGATGTTTTAACAGATTTATTAAGAGGATAGACAAAACAATTTATTACATAACACAGAATAATACAAGGAAACAGGCAGTATGATCTTAATTAATTCATACCTAAAACAGAGGAAAAGGCAACTATAAATAGCGGCAAGGATTGGGAGCAGGAGATGTCTTTACCCCACCGTAAAAACATTTCAGCCTCAATTCCATTTCCAATTAATTCATGGATAGTTCCAACCTGCAAGGAAACAAAAGAAAATCAGTAAACTCTATGCAAGGAAGAGAATCGGCCTTAAATTTCCAGGTCAGCAAGGTGTTGGTCAAAGATGGGTTAACCTGGAGAGTGCTTTCAAGGTAACACTGTAGTATTTTCCATGGGCTAAGATAACAGGCATCCATGTCCTGTGAATGGGTATCAAATGACCAGACTTCACACGCAATTGATTTTTGCATTCTTACATCAGAAAGACCATATGTATGCTTTTGCATGTCACTGCCACCTCCAGTGCAGTTTTCTGATTGCTTTTCAACAGTATACATAAATTTCTCTTTAAAGAGTTTAGTACGCAACCGATGAGCTTCTTTAGCATATGAAAGTGCCTACAAACATGAGATAAAAAAGTCAAAATTAAAATCATATTAGCAGCAGGAGGCACTAAAACATCAAGATTAACTAATAACTGTATATGGAACCAATATAACGGTGCAGTGCACAGAATTAATAACTCAAAACAAGCAGAAAAAGAAGCAATGTCATATTTCCAAGTATATAAAAGTCGAACTAGTGAACTAGAGCATTAGTTGAAACAAAGTTATTTGCGAAACTTTGACAAAAAGAAACACAGGCTTGAAGATAGAGTATAAGGGTGGTTTTGTTCCGGTGGAGAGAGAAGATTGGAAATCATTTCTTACCAAAATAGAGATATCATTGAGAGAAAAATGTAATTTCTAAGCATCTTATAGGACTAAGCTAGTGAACTAGGTGGGAACAAAATATGATTCGTTCTTGAAATTATAGGATGGCTTTTCAGCTTTTAAGAGCCTCGTAGATAAACTTCTCCCAAACCATTCCCTTCCATTTTCTAGAGATGGAGGAAAAAAGTGGTGCTATCTAGAAAAACATATGTCCTCCTAAGGAAACTCTATAGCTTATTGATTTGTCCATATTAAAAAATTAAAATATAATCAAATATGGTCAATCTCTGTTGCTATGTACCATTTTTTTCTCTAATAATCCTTTTCAACATAAACAGTCAATTTTCATAGAATAGAAACAAAAGAAAAGAAATTTAACAAAGAAAAAAATCAGGCTAGAAATAACACAAGTGTACGTGGATAACCGTTAGCATGCCTTAGATTACCAAAACAAAATAGCCAAAGTGAGACAAACATGAGAAGCTACTTTTGAGTCATGTTATGTAAAAGCTGAATGTTGGTCATCATTCTTTTGTAACACCCACTCAAAGCACTTGCTGAATCACCTTTGCAATTGCAATAACATACTTTACTCATACCTCTGATGCCCTTCTTTGTCAATGTTGCTACTATTTGTCAAGAAATCATCTCACCTAAAAGCTTAAGTTATTATATATGGCCCCAAGATATGATTTATATTATTCTTTAAAAAATCAAGTGAAAGCCCTTTGGACTCGAAATTTACACAAGTTCACACTACCTTGTGCTTAATATTTATAAAATAGAATAGGGGTGGTGAGACTCAAACTACCGTTTGGTCAACAAAGCTCTGATATCATGTCAAGAAATTATCTCACCTAAAAACTTAAGTTATGAAGTAAGGCCCAAAGATATTATTTATATTATTCTCTAACAAGGTCCACAAAAAACCATGGTAATGGTATGGTCGCATATAAATTTTGCATACCGGGCATACTTCTTCCATACTTAATCCAGATATTGTCAAGGAACTATCTCACCTAAAAGCTTAAGCTGTCTGGTGAGGCCCCAAAATATGATTTATATTATTCTCTAACAGACATGACTTACTATTTTTCACCTTCAATGTTGACTAGTCTAAAACAAAAGATACATTCTTGTTTCATGAAGATATCATGAATTCCCACGATACAAATTAATTGAGATCCTATAATAGGACAAAGTGAAATCAGAAATAGGTCATTCTGGTATGAAGTTATTCAATACAAAGTTGTCCAAATTAGGGGTGCTGTTTTGCACAGAATAGGATCAAAAAACTGAAATCAAGGTCTCAGAAAATCAAGAAACGAAATTTCCAGAGATAGCACACTTACCTCAAACAAACACCCATTTGCAATAAGTCTTTCACACAAATCATAGTAAAGATGTCCAGCAATGAAAAAAGAATAGTTTGTGCCAGGAACCTATGAGAAGAATAATAGAAAACTATTAACAGTTTTGTGTCGCAACTGATTATGAAACTAATGAAACAGGCAACTTAGGTCCAGGGGGAAATCTTACATTCGAAATGAGTTTAAAGGCAGCTTCTTTAACATCATCAACAGTGATATCAGACATGTAAGGTTTGTGATTGTTATGGCTGCAGGGTAAGTTTGTAAATAGATATGAAAAGCTATGCTGAAACCCAACTAATAAAGGTGGGGACCCCCTTAGACAATGAATCCAGGAATCGATAGACCTGAATTGTTCTCCAGAAAAACCTGGTGAGGTCATTATCAAAGCATCATTTACAGGTGAAACACAAAGAGCATGGGTAAGCCTTCTACTCTCCCACAAAATGGATAGCCACATCTCCATTTGGACATTCTTCCATTCAAACAATCTAATCATCAACTTATATGCGTCATTGTGAAATTCCATAGAGCCCTGAATACAAAGAACAGATAAAGCATTGATGTTATAAGCTGAAAAGTAATGAATAATAAAAGAAAATGCTAAGATCATAAAATACCTTCATTGCTAACAAATCAACTATATTATATAGAAACAATAGTGCACTGTTAGGCGACATGATACCCTCATCGTATGCAATGCCATAATCTGGGATTGGAATGCTTAACCAAAGATCTAAGGCAGCTTTGATATCTTGAAAGACTTGCTGCTTGTAAGGAAAACCAAGCAAACATTCAGTAACAATAGAAAGCTCCATTAGCAATTGTGTATATACATACTAACACAGACAGTCCTTAAGGCATTAAGAAGTTAAATCAGGGAACTAGCCTTTTATGATTAACACCTTTGAGTTTGGTTCCACTTCCTGGGTACATAGCGCACGTAGGCAATATGTCACAGCTAAATGATGACAGGTGGGAGTTCCATGGCTATATGGTTCATCATTCTGTTCAAGCGAGCATGCAAGTATATTATTTTATAAAGAAAAGGCATCTACTGAACCTTTAATCATGAAGAAGAGGTAAGAAGTTGATTAAAAAAATGAAAACCAAATGAAAGGTAAGAGCAATAAACATGACTGAGGCCAAAAAACTCACAATTACAGAGATTGCTTTTGACAAGCATTGTATACAGTCCTCCAAACCTTCAGAACCACGGGACCTCAATGCCCGTCCTTTTCTGATCAAAACTCTTGATTTCTGCAAATGACTATCTGTGGCATACACGTCTTTCAAGAGGATATCTATAACTTCCATTTGCATTCTTTGACAAAATTCTGGATGCACAGCATGCATTTCTTCGTAGGCAAGAAGCTCCTGAAAATGTTAAAGACAGAAAAGGAAGAGAAAAGCCAGTAGTGAGAGGTTAAAAAGACTTAATCCACAATCAAAAAATGCAAAGGAATGGATTAATAGCATCTATCAAAAGGAAAACATGAAAAATGCTCAAACCTGCTGTAAGATTTTACCAATTGTCCTCTTTGACACTCTAGTAGATGATGATAGCAAACGGTACAAGGTTGGAGCATCATCATCAACGATCATGTTCTTATTATTCTCACATTGCATCTGGAAATTATATTAAATTTAGACAGCCCAAAATAAAATGAAAAAACATACAGAAGACAATTGGATTCTAGCAGATGCTACCTTCACCCATTGTTTCACCAAAGGCACAGGACCTGACAGCTTTCTGAACAAATCTTCAGCAGCAGACCAATTTTCAAGACTGTTTACAATTATCTTTTTCACTCTAAGACTGCCAGATTTATGGAGAACATCCAAAAGAAAAACTGTTTGGTTACATGCCTCGGTGATAAAATCCAGAATAGCATCTTCTGAAAGATCACCAACAATCCCATCAGACTTTTGCATATACATCTCAGATAGAAGTTTGACACATTTCCATGATGCTCTGCAACATAATTTCAATGGCTTCAAAGCCTGCAAAGATTAATGATCAATAAAAGAGGGCTTTAAAGAAAAGGTAATAAAACATGGATCTTGATGCAAAAGAATTAAGGGTACAAGAACACATTCTCCAGGTAATATCAGAGGAATAGCAATCAATATGCATGTCTATGCATATATGAAGTTAACTTTGTGATGTGCTTTCCATGTATCCAAGTGATCTATGTCTAAACTCAAAACACTCCTTTGATGACTTAATCCACCAGATAACAGTCCATATCTCTTCTCGTTATATCACTCCCACCATAATTGTTACCTTGGGTATATCACAATTGTCAGGAACATAGTATATTACAGTATGTAGTGGTTCATGGAACATGTAAGCCGCAAGGAATGCCATTTAGAATAGTTGTGGTATGTAAGGGGGCAATCTTATCAATTAGGGGTGTCCCTTAAAATTATTTTGGTCAAACAGTAGGAGGTAAATTACAAAAGAAGCACGGCATGTTTTTCCCATCAATTAAGAAAAGTGTTTCTAAGCCTTTTAACAAAAGCATGTTTCTTCCCCCTTTGTTTCTATATCCCAAACCTTTCACCACGCACAAAACCTAAATTATATATTATTATATATCAATTTTGGCAATCCAACCATGCATGGCTGTAATCTCAGAATGCAGAACATAACCAATTCAAGATGTCTGGTCCCATGTCAAGGTTCCTAGGAGGTCAAGTGACACCAGTAACTTCAACCACTTTCTTTACACCATAAATGTGTCAGCAAACACAGGGTGTACTTTCAAATAGCAGCATGTAGTCCTTTATAAGGTACATTGATGTATTACCTTCACAAATGCCTTTACACTAAAAAAGAACGCCATAAACAAGTGTGGTAGCACTGCATTAAGGAAAATATAATGAAATGATTGCATTCTCAATAGACTTCTTAGCCATTGGATTTTCAATGAAATTTAAATTTGGCACCATTACTTAAGCAAAATTCTTGCAATAAGACCAATAACATCATGCCAACAACAGGAAATGAAAGTGGAATTGGATTTTCATAATTTAATTTTTTTTTTGGTTATTAACCACATATGATATCAAGTTAATGGCCATATATTTTCCAAGATAGAAATCACATCCATAAGAAATTACCTCATTCACTTGTTTATTTCTATACAAAAGCAAGCCAACATTGTATAGGGAAGCAAATATATATTTCAACTCCTGAGGTTGGATCCATTCGCTAGCAATGATCTGCTTAATTAGATGCACACTCTTCTGTAAAAAGAAAGGGGAAAGCCATCAGCAAAATTGAACTTTGAAAAAACAAACAATTATCCTTCAATTATATAAGATCAATAGTGCATTATTAAGTGAATGACAATCACTTTAGATTTTTCAATTTTACAGGAAAGAGAGAACCTGGAACTTGTGTTTTGTTCTGCTGGATAGAATGAAAGTAGCAACAGATACACTAAGAATCATCTTGTTCTCATCAAAACCAGCAGCCTCCCTCTTAGATTTGTTTCTGCACCCATGTATTAGAATTATTCAGAGAATTCTAGATAATGATGGTAGCTAAAGATGTCAGTTAAAGTTCCATCCATGGATAGGTTTAAATAGTAAGGGAACCAAATGATATAGAGGAAAGGAGCACAAGAGGGGAAGGAGAAGAAAAGAAAAGGGGGGAAACAAAGAAATTTAGTACAAAGGGTCTAACTTTGATCTACCAATTATACTTTCTATCTAGCCTCAAATCTAAGATTTAGCTTCTAATTGAATCTAGCATATCCTTACCTTTTAACAGGATCTCAAATACAGTCTTTCTTTAACAAGCATGGGGAGAGCATATATTGTGCACTAGAAATGGTAAAATTTGAAAATGGGGAGCCATGTGTATGCTATGTGCTGGCTCTTCATCTATTAAGTTTAAAAGATATCACTAAAAGAAGATCCTGGTGCGCATTTTGTTATACATGATGGATACAATAAATGCAAATAGAAGTATAGGAACAGGTTGAAACTAGCAATAAGGACAGGTTGCTTGATAGTCCTCAATTCTAAAAAGTCTTTTTTTTTTTTCAATACACAAAATCACAGCTATCTCAAATAAATCAACACGCATGCAGCATGAAAACCTAAGAGGTATAAACTAAAAAGGAAATAGAATGAGAGAACATAATATCCCTTGGTAAAAATTAATCCTGAAATAAGTTTTAATTGGCTAGTTGTGCATCTTATAGATGTTAAAACAATCCTAGTACACCTCCATCTGTTTTTTCTACTTCACTAAAGATAGGGTCTTCCAACAAGGCACTATCTTCCTGGTTTCAGACCAGTTATCAACAAACACAAGCAACAGCTAATGTTACTCCATGAAAAAATACAAAAATTTAAATTTAATCAAACAGAATACTCTGAGATTCTAAATGAAATGGAAAGGAGGAACTCACTTGCTAGAAGATGCAATTATAACTTTGTTATTTATAGAAAAGAAGATGCAGAAAATTATACTTTATTACCTGTGAAAATATAAAACAATGTCACTGAACTGATGAAATGCTTCTTGGATACTACACAGCATCATAGAAAGAGAACCAGCATCACTTTCGAAAATTATCTGTTTGTTCTGAGAGATCACACATTCAGAAAGTGGCTTACAGAGGAACTTCAGTACATTTAAGTAAGCCAGTAGATAAACCTCTCTACTTTTTTGGGTGCAATTTAAAGAGGTTCCATGGTGAGAATCTAAATGTATATCAGAAGCAAGATCTTGGTAGTCAATCCCACTTGGCACACAGTTCTCTTCACAATTATCATAAAAGTAGCTTTGTAAGGAACCAAGTACAGGTTCTAAATTGCAAAGCGCAACTCCTCCATCAAGAATACCTACTGCATGCTCGTCTTTTGCACCTTTGGATGGCATACCATCACCAATCATGGACTTAGTGTTACAATCAATGAAGGACAATCCAATAGCATAAAGTTTGATAATCATTTCCAATGGTGTCATAACCTGCCAAGTATGTTAAATTTCAAACCATATATAAGTACATCCACATAATGATGTGACTACTGCAAAAGTACAATAGACAGAAGCTTATAACTAAATCAAATACCTGACAGAAAACACCAGCTAAGTCATTTAGGCATTCTGCAAAAGTGCTACGAGAAATTGAGGTTGCAGCATGACATTTACTGGCACAATAAGCAACAAGTTCAACTAATTCTGTTCCCCAAATTTCCACTTCAACCTGCAAAAACAAAGTTAAAAATAATATTATCACTCTAGACAGCTTAAATACAAAAATTAAGTAAAATCTAGGAGTGTAACTTGAACTGAGTAGTTTGAGTTGAACTCAAACTCAACTCTGTTGTGGCTTGGTCCTACTCCTACAGAGTAGGTTTCAAGCCAATCTTGAGCAACTTTTAAGCTTATTCAGAAAATGAGCCAATCACAAGCTATTTGTAGATCAACTCACTTTGTTCATTAGCTTAAAGGCAGTTGAATTTTTTGTCATATTCATCGTGGGATGTATATAGCTAAAAGCCAATCCCTCCCCTATCTTTAACCATTGATGAAGCATGTGTTTAGTGCAATGAAACCAAGTTTCCCTTAATCCTAATGTTTATCCAGCACTGACTTCATATTCTACAGCTGATAAACAAGGACATCCACACTACTATTAGATTTGTGGTTCACTGATTACTTGTGGTAGTCCAATACTTTTCCTTGATGCATTCAAACTACACTTTTGTGTTTTATTCTTCTTTAGCAGATCCAACACTTCCACTTCCTCCTCCCTGAGATTGTCGGTTAGCTTTTATCACTTGCCACTGCTTTCATGCGGTTAACAAAATGGTTTCTTATTTCTTAAAAGAATATATTTTTTAAAGAAAAAGAAAATGTTTTCTTTAAACAACATCCCTCCTCTCAGATTTATTGAGTATAGCTAACAAAATGAAGCAACAAATTCTTCCATGCAGATTGAACGGAAGGAGAGGGTGGAAGTTCTTAGTGAAATAAATACGTCTTTTTTAATACAATCTTGAAACATTGATAGATTTTGCATTTAATTTGGACTTGGCAGAATTTACTTGATTAATTAGATTTTAATGGATAAATGTTAATCTTGACTTTCTTTTCTCATTACTAATAATTCCTTCTTCTTTTTCTTATTGTTTTTTGTTCACAAACTCATTTTCTGGTAAAGGTCTTAGGAGTTCTTTTTAAAAGCAAGGTCACAAAATCATGAGTTAAGATACTTGATGGAAGATATTCACTTTTGCAAAAAGTACAAGTCTCCTTTTACGTTTGCAGACTTAAATATGCTATTCAATTCAAAGTTAGTAGGACTAATAATGAACAGGAATCCAATCTAAAGCTCGTGCCTGAATTAATTGAGCTTGAGCATTTAGCTAAAGGAATAGCTCAAGGCAAAACGATACATGTTCAGTGGTTAAATTTTCAATCTAAGGTTGATCAGCGTTGTATTAGCTCGGCAAATCTCCTTTTCACCCTTAGTACTATCCTAAAAATCCACTTGCAAACTAATTTCCAACTATCATAAAATGAAAAGGTATTGTTCATTATGATGTACATTTTAACTTCAAGAACTATCAAGATTCCAGATTTGGATAGTAACTTCAAATTTAATCAACGATACAAGGACAAGAAATCATGGAATTATTTTTAAGAAAAGTAATTAGATATACATAGCAAATCATACTCGTCACTCATAAAGGGGAAGAGCAAGTAAAGTCAAATAATAGCCTAGCTCAAAGTTCTTATTCCATATATTCAATGACTGCTACTATCGTGACTGTTAGTCCTTACCAAAAACAAATATTGAATTTATCTTGTAACCAAATTCTAAATAGATAACCTACAGAACAAGCTACCCAACATAACTTTCACATGAAATGAACTAAAGTTACAAGAGGGCATTTCTATCCTGACATAATCCGACTGAAAAGAGCAAAGGGAAGAAACAATAACTAGGACCGTATAATGAATCAATTTGCATCTCTAGTAAAATGCAACTCTCTAAGTAGAGTAAACCAAGACTTTTGCCAATTTCATGGACTTTCTGCTACAAAAATAATTACATAGTAAACACTTCTGTAAAAGTGTTGGAGTAGCATGTGCCTTGACAGTTAACAAACAAAATGCCAGTGATCAATTAGGTTACATAAATGATATATTTGTTCAAATTACCTTGCATTTTTGGGCAAGTGAGTCCAGAACACACATCAGTATGTCAATTTTGACTGAATATCTATCAGCTTGAAGGAAGAAAACAGAGCAGATATGACGAGCAAACTGCAATCCAGAAACCAATTAGAGAAATACACAAATCTCCCAGCAATCAGCATGGCCATAAATCAACCACAGATTACTAGATTACCTTGTAAATTTGATCCTTCATAGACGACTCTGCGTACTCATTTAAAGTTGCTGTGCAGAAAGCACACACAGTACCTCCATCAAAAATCATTAGTTCCCCAGCGAGAAACTGGGTGCACTTCCGTAGATAGGTCACGAGCATTCTATGTAACTTCTCACATGAATTGGCATCTAACACCCTAAAACATTCATTTAGAAACATACAAGTCAGCAATACGAATCCAATGAGCATCACCAACATTTTCCTTCAAGCAAAAGGTGAATTGCTCATCCACTAATTCATCCAGCATCTACAACTAGTTAAATTCAATAAATATTAATTAGGCTTTAAGAAAATTACAAACTCAAAAACACACCTGAACCAGGGTTTAACCTCATGTACCATCCCAATAACCCTTTTATAATCCTCTTCATTCTTACTCTGCCCTAACGCCACGCACTTCAAAATAGCCACCGCAACCTCCACAACCATCTTCGCGAAATCCAAATCCCCATCATCAAGCAAAACAGGCAAATATTCCCCTAATTTCTTCTTCCTATTATTTTTCGACTTCGGCGACGAATCCAAACCCCTAAGTCTCTCCAGAATTCGAAACCCTTCATTCTCACCTTCCCTGTACAATCCCCAAGCATCCAAGCAACATGCCAGCCTCAACCTCTGCCTATACACCGCGTAGGGCTTACCGGCCAACTGCGAAGCCACCGATTCCAAGCAATCCAAACAGAGCCTGTAAGCATCGAACAATTCGATGACGAATTCGGGGATGCTGCCGTCGTCTTGCTTAACGGAGGGTGAGTTGAGAAGATCGGAGAGGCGCTTGGGTAGAATGGAAAGGCAGCGGTTTACGAATGGAAGGAATTGCTTGGCGAGAGATCGGGTTAGGGTTAGGGTTCGGTTTTGATTTAAGGGCTTTTTGGAGAGATCGGTGAATGGAAGAAGGTATTTCGAGAACGCAGAATAGATTGGTGTGGAAATGGATGGAGACTCGAGTTTGGAGATTAGAGCAGAAGATTCCTCCACAGACGCCGCCATTGTTGTGAGCGAGAGAGAGGATGAGCGAGACTGTGTTTTGATGTGCTCGTTTTCCAGGGCGGGAGTTTAGCCTAAAATTTTTGAATACATGAAAGCGACTATTTAGAATATTTATTTTTGTGTATTTTAAAATAGTTTTTTAAAATGAATTTTTATTTACTAAAATTAAATATTTTTTGATATTTTTATGTCATTTTAATATATTAATATTAAAAATAAATTTATATATATATATATATATTAATGTATTTCAAAGTGAAAAATATTTTAAAAAATAATCACCACCACAATACCAAACAAGTTCTTAAAATTGAGGTTTAACATGTTTTTCATGGAAATTTGAAAACCAAAATTACTCGGAATTAATGTATTTAATATTTTTGAATTATTTTAATATGTTATAAAAAAAAATTAATATATATATATATATATATATTATTTTAAGATCATTTCAAATCAACATCTACTCCATTTAAAAACAAACCTAAGGAAAAAAAATGGACTAGAGTGAACTCCCTCCCCCTCCAAAATATAAAAGGTTAGATGTCAATTAATGAAACTATCATCGACATCACATCTAGTTTGTGGCTGAATCAGCTTAAAGTCTAAGTCGCTAGGTCGTTAAATTCAACTTCAATCAATTATAAAATCATATTATTTTAATTAAAAAAATAGAATTAACATGGATGAATCTCACCTAGAGTTGGTCGGATCAACCTATTGGATCGCCTAATTTAGTCAAACTATTATCCAAAATAATTTGAAATAAAACTCAATTCGAGTTGGAGTTGGAGTTGATTAATCTTTAAATCAATATGTTGGGCTAAAGCAAGTTAAATAATAATAGCAAATATAACTCAATTCAAGGATGAAAATTAAAAGAAATGACTTTGTTGAGAATTCAATAATATAGTGGGGACTTAATTGAGATAACAATAAATAACTAAAGGGATCATATTAAGATTACCTTATAAGTTTGCCTTTTATACTACTAATAAAAATGGATAAATTAAGTTTAAAGCTAAAACATGTGGACATAATATTGTTCAACAAGACTCGTGGGATTATGGAATATAATAGTTGCTTAATCTAGTAGTCCCTTAAATGTTATGTGTTTATGGCTTTGCAGGACAAGATCTCTCGAGTATGGCATAATTGAATTGGTCATTATAGCCTTAGTATTCATCATGGGATATTGGTTGGTTAGCTTCATTTAGGTTTTGGTTTGGTTTTTAATTATGGAGTGTTTCTTGGCTAGTTGCTTCTCCTAGGTCAGTGTGTAGAGGATTCCAGTATATCTGCTATTGATTTAGAGGATCCTCCTTAATCTTGTTCATTTAGAGATATTATAGGAGATAATTTCCTTTTGTATTTATCTTTCATTTTGAACTTATCTTTATGTTTTTATCTTTTTATATTCAAGTTTGTATACATCTATATATAATGGAATAACTTCATGATGCGAACCTTTTAAACACGCCGTCAAGCAACCCACATGTAACGACACCAATTCCTGAAAATCTAAGTAAATCAGGTTTGATATGAGTGTGATATAAAGATAACTTGTACCTACACACCCGTACTATTGGATTTGAACCCCTACCCAATAAATAACAATTCACGAATAAGAAGTATGGATTGACGCCACGAAGTCAGTTGAATCTCGATAAAATGTTTTTAGTCTTTTAAAGAACCAAGAAAGAGAGAATGTTTATCCTCACAAACACACAAAGATGAGACCGTAATTTGAATTTCATTAAGCAAAAAACATGATTTGAAACTTAGGTTATAATATGTGTGTATTTTTGTGGATTAAAGGAAACTCCATTCCCCTTTTAGGCACTATTTACGAGCAAAACTCTGGATGTTCCAGACTCTTATAAAGTGAACATGTCCTAACTCGAACCCAAGATCTACAAGGCAGATCTGAAGCCCTATGGCGCCATGCCCCTTGGGGACTTCTGTAAATCCTATAATACCTAAGCTACATGTGTTTTTAACCTAAGTTAAACCCTATAATACCCAAAGATGTGGTCTTGTATAAATCTCACTCACAATCAGACCTAAATCCCTAAGTATCTAAACCCAGTTGATGTTTATTAACCCTAAAACACAAAATATGAATTTAAAATAAAAAGGTTAAGTTGTAGCCACATAAATATAAGATAAAGAAGATTTGTTTGGTCTTGAATGTTGCTGACTTTTAGGTTTCCTTCCTAAACTAGAAGACTTCTTCTTTTGAATGCTAAAAATCCTCCCTTCTTTAGAAAATAATCTGGACTTGGATATCATGTCATATTAGGAAAAAACAAACCTAAATCAAGGTTGTCATAGGGCCTAGCACATCAACTCTTTTTCAGAACTTGAATGGATCCCTTCTTGGACTTGGATTAGATGAATTAGAGGTTGCCCTTTAAGCTCCATAGGTGTCATTTGTCCCTCTAGGTTTATCTTATTCTATTTTTTCTAAACTAGTTCATTCAATGTCAGTTTAAGTCATTTTATCCTGACTCTTGTAACAAGCCCACTTAACACCACAAATGGGTCATTTGCATGATTACTCTTGGCGTTGGGCTAATTCTCATCACTTCTCACCCCATTGCTAACTTTCAAAAACTTGGTTCTCAAAGCTGAGGCTTTAATATCAACAATCACTAGGGTCCTCCTTTATTTCTTACGCTACCTTTATTGCTATAAAAGTGCCTCAATCTCGGTGTGGTGATAACTCTATAGTTTGTCATCCTCGTGATAGTTAAAATGGAGGCTATGGACATGGAAAACAAGGTTTTTATATTCCTCGATATCAAATCTATAAGATTTAGGGACACACACCAAACCGTTATCAAAGTTGTTATGACCATGTTGAACCTATTGCTCAACCGATTGAAACTTTCACTGCATTTTGTTCTCTTTCCAATAGCTCAGTGTCTGGTTGGTACACTGATACAAGAGCTTTTGCACACATGACACCTGATCCCTTTTAATTGAAAAAGGTTGAGCCCTATAAAGGTAAAGACTGTGTAATAATAGGAAATTGTGTCTCTTCTTATTACTCATACTGGCACATTATCTCCCTATTTTAATCTTAAACTTCTAAATGTTGTTCATGTTGTCCCTCATCTTACCTAAAACTTGTTGTTTATTAGCAAGTTGACCTCTAATTTTCCTCTCCTTGTCACCCTTTCTTATAATAATTTTATTGTACAAAACCAAGTCACATGAATGGTGATGGAAACTGGTAAACGAGAAGGTGCTCTTTATTTGCTAGAATGTGACAACTCTGCATTTGTTTCTATCATTAGAAATATGAATTTACATGTTTCTTTTGAATTATAGCATGCTCATATTGTTTCTATAAATCATTATATTTTATCTTTTATTAATAAAAAGGACAATTATTTCTCTTTTCTTAGGTCTCAATCATTATTACATTTGCAGTCTTGCTCCAATCAAACGTAATTTGGAATTCACTTATTATGTATTCATGATTACTCAAGTTTTACATGGTTTTATCTTATGAAATTGAAATCATATTTATTTTCCTCTAATTTTGAAAATTGATAGAAAATGAACATTCCATAAAAATAAAAATTTTCAAAGTGATGGTGGTGTTGAATTTATTAGTAATTAGTTTCAATATCATCTTAGAGATTCTAGTATCCAACACCAAATGTCATGTCCATATACTCATTCCTAAAATGATAAAGTTGAGTGCAAACATCATCATGTGATGAAAACTAGCTTTACTCTTCTTTTTCACTCCCATATTCCTCCTCGACACTAGGTTGATGCTTTCAACACATCGACCTACATTATTTATCGGTTGCCTATGTTTGCTCTTGATGGTCTTTTAGCCTCTTAAGTTCTCTTTAGTAAGTCTCCTAATTATGAAAAAAATCATCATTTCAAGTGTCGAGTGTATCCCTGCTTACTTGATTATACTTCTTATACATATATTACTCGACATCTTAGGTTTGGTGAAAAACAACATCCCTTTTCAAATATTTCTCGCGCAAATCTTATTTCTAACATTGGTTTTTCCCATTTTTTGAACCCTTTCCAAGCACAATATTTCCAATTTCTATGCGGTTCCTCTCACTACTACTTGTCCTTTTTGTATATATAATCATTGTTGAGCCTTTGCAGGTTTCACCTTTGCCTACGGGATCCTCTCTTCAATTGTCCCTTTATTACTCAAATCTATCTACTGATTCCATACATTTGTGTAATTACAACACTTTAGTTGTATCATTTACCTCTCATCCTTTGATTTCTCGTATCAAAGTTAGCATTTTCAAGCCACAAACATCTTGCTCATCTAAGCATTGTATAATATTCACCCCTTACTGCATGCTCTTCTTGTCACATATGAGCCTAAGAGGTTTAAATCAATAACCAGAATTCCAGTTTGACTTGCTGCTATGGATGATGAGATGAAAGCTTCTCAAATATATCATGCTTGATATTTTGTTCTTAGATCCCGTAACACCAATATTATTAGTTACAAATGGGTTTTTAGAATTCAATTCCTTTCCAATGGATCAATTGATTGCCTCAAAATGCGTTTGATTGCAAAGGGCTACACTCAACTTCCAGTTCTTGATTACACAGACAACTCCAACTTTGTGGTAAAAGCCTCCACAATTCGTGTAGTTCTCTTTCTGGTCGTGTCCACAAGTGGCCCTTATGTCAACTTGATGTCAAAAAGGCCTTTCTCAATGGCATTCTTCATAAAATAGTTTACATGAAGCATCCCCCACTCTATGTTGATCCTTGTCATCCTCTTTATGTTTGCAAATTAAATAAGACATTGTACAACTTGAAACAAACACCTCATGCTTAGTTTCAAAGTTTTTAGTTATTTTTACTAAAGTTTGGTTTATTTCGTAGTCGTGCAAACCCTTTTTTATTTGTTTTTAAATGGTAGGATGATCTTTATTTTTATCTTATTCTTTATATTGATGACATCATCTTTATTAGAAACAATTTTACTCTCCTAAATCAATTTTTTACCCAACTCCACTCCGAGTTTGATGTCAAGGATTTAGGTCCACTTAGTTATTTATTTGGCCTTGAAGCTTCTTCTGATGCGAACCTGTAAACACCCGAGAGAAAACATTATATATATTTATAGATATATAAATAGGAAATGGAGACAAGTTGTTTAAAAAAAAAAAAAAAAGGGGAATAATAAGAGGAAGAAAACCAGTTTTAGATGGAGTGAAACAAGGACTAGAACATGTTTCACCCAAACCCCAAACAACCCCTCATCTCATGAATATAAATATTAGGAGGAGAGAGGGTGTGGGGATTTTATTTTACTCTCCTTTCCGTCAACCTTCACTTTCTTCTCTTCACAGCCCAAATCTTCTCATTGCAGCCAAACAAATCTCTTCTTTTCCACCTCATTTCTTTCTCTTCCTAGCCGAATCAACCTTCTCTTTCTCCACCTCATCCTTTGCATTCCAGCCGAACCAAACTTCCTTTTTCCACTCAATTTTACAGCCCAGCCGAAACCCCTAAATTCCCTCTTTTCCATTCAATTTTTCCACTCCAGCCGAATCCCAAACCTTTCTCTTTCCACCCCATTTTTCTTCTCTTCACAGCCGAGTACTAGGCAAATAGTAAGGGAGAAGACTTTGTGAATGTGTGTGGGAAGTGGAGACCTAGAAAGATAGTGAGGTACTATAAGTAAGTATCATATGTGTATTGTTGCTGAATTTTTATGTATATAGTGTGCTGGAAAATGTGGGTTATGATGGAAAAATTGATGTGTATTGTTGCTGAATTTTATGTATATAGTGTGCTGGAAAATGTGGGTTATGATGGAAAAATTGATGTGTATTGTTGCTGAATTTTATGTATATAGTGTGCTGGAAAATGTGGGTTATGATGGAAAAATTGATGTGTATTGTTGCTGAATTTTTATGTATATAGTGTGCTGGAAAATGTGGGTTATGATGGAAAAATTGATGTGTATTGTTGCTGAATTTTATGTATATATATTGTGCTGGAAAATGTGGGTTATGATGGAAGAATTGATGAGTATATTGCCGAAGTTTTCATGTATAAATGGTGCTGGAAAATTTGTAAAGTCATGATGAAAATTGTTGGAAAATTTTACTGAAAATTGTAAGCTTGATTGGATGAAATTTGTTGAAATAGATATATGGACGAATGTGAAATTGAAAATAGAAGTATACTGATTGTTAGACATTAATGTCGCAGGTGGAGCAGTTGGGATTGAACCACCAACCGGTCAGGAACAAACCCGAAGTAGAGCAAGTAAGTGATTTATATCTCTTCATTCTTATGTCATGTACGAAGTATTTTAAATTGAATATTATACAATTATGATGAGTTTTATACTAGATAAATGAATGCGTAAGGAAGAAAAATGATTGATTAGCTACGGCTAATGGCGTCCGAAAGGATGGCCGGGAATCACGATTGATTAGCTACGGCTAATGGCATCTGAAAGGATGGCCGGGATAAATGAATGATTAGCTCCGGCTAATGGCATCCGAAAGGATGGCCGGGATAATGATTGATTAGCTTCGGCTAATGGCGTCCGAAAGGATGGCCGGGATGAATGAATGATTAGCTGCGGCTAATGGCGTCCGAAAGGATGGCCGGGATAAATGAGAGATTAGCTACGGCTAATGACACCCGAAAGATGGCCGAAATGAAAGAATGGTTAATTTCGTCTAACGACGTCTATAAAGAAGGATCATAGGGATAAATGGTTGATCTCAGATATGTGGGTCTTAAAATAATATTCGTAGTAGGATAATGTTACTCGAAGAAGAGGAATAGAGTTCCTATAAATTTTACAATTAAATCGCTCTATGTATATACAGAAATTTCAACCTATTAGTGCTTTTTTTATAGATTGATCAATTGGTTAGAATTATTTAGTACAAATAGTAAGTAATTACATTTCATTATATATTTGTGTTAATGCAGGGACGTCACAGCCACGTGAGGTTTAGGGATCCTAATACAAAAGGGGACCTACTTTTGGCAAAGAATCACGTAGATTACATTCGAGATTAAGTTGTTTTAGGAGGAAACAATGTAAGGAATGCATGACCTTGTAAAACCCTTTTGGTGTAAATTAGAAAGCTCTATCAGTAGTTAAAAAAATGTAAACCATATCCATGTACGTGCATATCTAATCAAAAACTTCAGATATGAAAACTATGATGTGCACACATATGTGAATCTTATTTTCTTTAATGGAATGTATGTTATATGGATAAGGTTTATTGTTGAGAATGAATAGGGATTGTGATGTAGGGATAATATATTTATATATATATATATAAAAAAAAAAAACCCGGGTCGTTACAGTTGGTATCAGAGCCCCTGGTCTTGATCCAGAGGATTTATGATGATCACATTGCCCTGCTAAATTTCAGGATGGAACACGAACTGAGCCGCCCTCTTTTGAAGGGAGGGGCAGGAACCAAAGTGCTCAAGGCTGGCAAAACGAAGATCCTTTGGATGATACGGCATCTCATGCTCCAATGATGTTACCCGAAATTCTGCAAAGGGGAGCTGGGGTTACGGAGGAAGAAAGGAGACCAAATGAGACCAGGGAAGTACCTCCCGTTGAAACTGAATAGCAGGATAGATCAGAAACACAACCATCAGCCATTCCAACCGGAGTAAACCCACAATGTGTAGACCCTGGAATTCTTGCGCAAATAGTTAAGGCAGTGATGGAAGGCATGACAGGTGCAGCAACGCGAACGACTTCCACCACGCAGATTCCACCAGTAGCCCCTATACCTAGCACTACCATGGATAATGTGGTGCCATTGGTACGTCTAGTCAAAAGTATGAGGGAAATGGGTTGTGAACCGTTTTTGGGGGAACATGATGCAGAAATAGCCGGGAGATGGATTAGGAAGATAGAGAAGACCATGACTCAAATAAGCATACCTGAGGGTTTGAAGGTACACTGTGCAACTCAACTACTATCTGAAAGGGCCATGACATGGTGGGAAACGGTTCAGATGAGACGTGCGACCGAGACACTAGTATGGAGTGACTTCAAGACAGAGTTTGAAAATCAGTTTTATTCCAGGTATCATCGTAAGGTGAAAGAACAAGAGTTCTTGGCTTTAAAGCAGGGGGATATGTCGGTATTGGAGTATGAACGAAGGTTTCATGATCTGTCACTGTTTGCCCCACATTATGTGCCGACGGAGGAGCATATGATTGAAAAGTTGAGAGATGGGTTGTGACAGGATTTGAGACAGGGATTAATTGCATTACGATTTAAAACAATTAGAGATTTAATCGAAGCTGCTCAAGCTCTGGAGGCTTGCATTGAAGAGAGCCATGGGGGACATCAGAGTATAAGCAAAAAGAGAGATGGGGATTTTTACAGCAATATACCACCATTCCCGAAAAAAGGGAAGATGGGAGAGCAGGATCAGTACAGGAGAAAAGGAAGTCAAATGTTTCCGTCACACCAACAGTCAAGTGGGAGGGTGATGATTGGACAGTCGCATTCAAGGGGAAACATTTCAACAGGAACGGGAGACCGTAAAGGGGTGGATTACCCTTTTTGTATAAAATGTGGACAAAAACATCCTGGGGACTGCTCAGTTTCCCCCGGGCGATGCTTTGTATGCAAAGGAGAGGGGCATAGGTGGAGGAATTGCCAGTATTTGAGTCAAGGGTGTCATTACTGTGGAGAGAGAGGCCATTTCAAGAGGGATTGCCCAAAAAGAAACACCGAACAAGTACAAAGCTATAGACAGCCTGGACAGAGCTCCCAACAGTCAGTCACCGTGAACAGGCCAGTGAGATCTTCTCAATCAGGAGTAAACCCCAGTCGAGGAAGACTGAGAGTGCAGAATGATAGGATCACGGGAAGGGTCTTCCATCTGACACAGGAGGAGGCCAGGGCTGCAACGGATGTGGTGGCAGGTACTTTACGATTAAATGATTTTAATGTGCATGTGTTGTTTGATCCCGGTGCCACGCACTCTTTTATTGATACAAAGATTGTTACTAAATTGGGAAAGGGAGTAGAAAGGGTTGAGAGGGGATTTTTAATTGGAACTCCCATGGGAAACACGGTTGAAACTGATATTGTGTATTTAAATGTGAGGATTAGCTTGTGTGGGTGTGAAACGGAAGTAGACCTGATTCCCTTAGGGTTGTATGATTTTGACTTAATACTAGGCATGGATTGGTTGAATAAATACAGGGCTCTAATAGATTGTTATGCTAAAACTGTTACCTTCCAAACCCCAAAAGGAGAGGAAAAGACTTTTGAGGGAGAAAGAATGTTCAAACCTGCTGCCATAATATCGGTACTAACAGCCCAGAAATTATTGAGAAAAGGGTGTGTGGGATACCTCGCGTACATTTTAAACTCCAATGAGGAAGGGCCACAATTGAAAAATATTGCTGTGGTGAGAGAATTTCCGGATGTGTTTCCCGAGGAATTACCAGGATTACCCCCAGAGCGGGAGGTAGAGGTGTCCATAGACACTTCCCCTGGAGTCCCACCCATATCACAACAACCTTACCGGATGTCCCCAACAGAATTGAGTGAGCTAAAGACCCAACTACAAGAATTGTTAGACAAGGGGTTCATACGGCCCAGTAATTCTCCTTGGGGAGCGCCGATATTATTTGTGAGAAAGAAAGATGGAACCCATAGGCTCTGTATTGATTATCGACAGCTGAACAAAATAACAAAGAAGAACAAGTATCCGTTACCTCGGATAGATGATTTGTTTGATCAATTAAAAGGAGCAAGGGTATTTTCAAAAATAGATCTGAGATCAGGGTACTATCAGATGAAGATAAAAGGGACAGATGTAGCAAAGACTGCATTTAGAACTCGGTATGGACACTATGAGTTTTTGGTGTTACCGTTTGGATTGACGAATGCTCCGGCCTTCTTCATGGACTTAATGAATCGGATTTTCCAACCCTTTCTTGATAAGTTTGTAGTAGTATTCATTGATGATATACTGGTATACTCGAAGTCTTTCGAGGAGCACGAGAGACACCTGAGGCAAATCTTGCAAATCTTGAGAGGGCACCAGTTATATGCAAAATTGAATAAATGTGAGTTCTGGCTGAAGAGGGTGACCTTTTTAGGACATGTTATATCGGCAGAAGGTGTTTCTGTGGATCCCCAAAAAGTTGAAGCAATCTTGAAATGGGAAAGGCCGACTTCAGTTACCGAAATACGTAGCTTTTTGGGACTTGCAGGATACTACCGGAGGTTTATTGAAGGCTTTTCTTTGATTGCAACGCCTTTGACTCAGCTGACTCGGAAAGATAAGAAATGGGTGTGGTCGGAGGTGTGTGAAAGGAGCTTTCAGGAATTGAAAAGAAGGCTCACCACCGCCCCAGTGTTAACCCTTCCCTCAGGAACAGAAGGTTTTGTGGTTTATAGTGATGCTTCGGGAAAAGGTTTGGGGTGTGTTCTGATGCAACACGGGAAGGTGATCGCCTATGCATCAAGACAGTTAAAGACTCATGAGGTGAATTACCCGGTGCACGATCTGGAGTTGGCTGCTGTAGTGTTTGCATTAAAGATATGGAGACATTATTTGTATGGATCTCGAATCCAAATTTTTACCGATCATAAGAGTTTGAAGTACCTAATGTCACAAAAAGAATTAAATATGCGACAAAGAAGGTGGGTGGAGCTTATTAAGGATTATGATTGTACCATAGAATATCATCCGGGGAAGGCAAACGTAGTGGCAGATGCCCTCAGTCGGAAAAATAAAGCCCCCTTAGAAGGGTTAACGTTAAGGAAGGAGCGGCAATTGGCGGAATTGAAAAAGATGGGTGTAAATTTAGACAATAATGACAGAGGTGGGTTAGTAGCTCAATTTTTGGTACGACCAACGTATCGGGAACAAATACTACAATCTCAACTCCAGGATGAGGTTGGATCCAAGATTAGGAAGAATGTGGAGGCTGGTGTAGAAATGAAATTTAGGATAGCAAATGATGGGTCTGTGATGTTGGGAAAAAGATTGTATATACCTAATGATGAAACAATCAAACGGATGGTTCTACAAGAAGCACATGAGTCCAAGCTCTCCATACATCCTGGCAGCACTAAGATGTATCGAGACCTAAAACTTCTCTACTGGTGGCCGAACATGAAAAGGGAAATAGCTGAATATGTGTCAAAATGTGGGATTTGTCAACAAGTCAAGGTTGAACACCAAAGGCCTGCGGGACCACTACAACCATTACAAATTCCAGAGTGGAAATGGGAGATGATAACAATGGACTTTGTGTCGGGATTTCCTAAGGGAAAAAGAGGAAATGACGCAATATGGGTTGTCGTAGATCGATTGACAAAGTCCGCACTATTTCTACCTATAAAGATGACTGACCCGGTGGACAAACTTGCCAAGATCTACATAAATGAGGTGGTACGACTCCATGGGATTCCGGTGTCCATTGTATCTGATCGAGATCCTAGATTTACCTCTCGACTTTGGCCCAGTATACAGCAAGCTTTGGGGACCAGATTGGACATGAGTACTGCATTTCACCCCCAAACGGACGGACAATCAGAAAGGGTCATCCAAGTCTTGGAAGACCTACTTCGAGCTTGTGTACTAGAGTTTGGGGGTAACTGGGAGGAACACCTGGCGTTGATAGAATTCGCCTATAACAATAGTTATCAGGCCACAATAGGGATGGCCCCTTATGAAGCCTTGTATGGTAGGAGGTGCAGAACACCCTTGTGTTGGGAGGAAATGGGAGATAGAAGGTTATATGGTGCAGAGTTGGTCCAAGTGACCACGAACAAAGTGAGAATTATCCGGGATCGCATCAAAGCTGCACAAGATAGACAGAAGAAATATGCTGATGTGAGGAGGAGACCCCTTGAGTTCTGTACAGGAGATCAAGTGTACCTAAAAGTTGCCCCATGGAAAAACCTATTGCGGTTTGGTTTGAGAGGAAAATTAACCCCTCGGTTCATTGGACCCTTCAAAATCCTACAGCGAGTGGGACCAGTGGCGTACAAAGTAGACTTACCTCCACAGTTAGCAAAAGTCCATGATGTGTTTCATATTTCCTTATTAAGGAAGGCTGATGTAGATCCTGCCAGAATATTACCCCAGATTCCAGTTGAAGTCAATGAGAATTTAACGTTGGAAATGAGGCCCGCAAGGATTCTAGATAAGGGTGAAAAGGAGTTGCGGAACAAAAAGATCCCTATCATCAGAATCTTATGGCGAAATGCTCAAATAGAGGAGGAAACTTGGGAGAGGGAAGATGAAATGAGGAAGAAATACCCAGAATTATTCAAAATAACAGGTATGGAATATTAAACCCCTTAAATTTCGAGGACGAAATTCATATTTAGAGGGGAAGAATGTAAACACCCGAGAGAAAACATTATATATATTTATAGATATATAAATAGGAAATGGAGACAAGTTGTTTAAAAAAAAAAAAAGGGGAATAATAAGAGGAAGAAAACCAGTTTTAGATGGAGTGAAACAAGGACTAGAACATGTTTCACCCAAACCCCAAACAACCCCTCATCTCATGAATATAAATATTAGGAGGAGAGAGGGTGTGGGGATTTTATTTTACTCTCCTTTCCGTCAACCTTCACTTTCTTCTCTTCACAGCCCAAATCTTCTCATTGCAGCCAAACAAATCTCTTCTTTTCCACCTCATTTCTTTCTCTTCCTAGCCGAATCAACCTTCTCTTTCTCCACCTCATCCTTTGCATTCTAGCCGAACCAAACTTCCTTTTTCCACTCAATTTTACAGCCCAGCCGAAACCCCTAAATTCCCTCTTTTCCATTCAATTTTTCCACTCCAGCCGAATCCCAAACCTTTCTCTTTCCACCCCATTTTTCTTCTCTTCACAGCCGAGTACTAGGCAAATAGTAAAGGAGAAGACTTTGTGAATGTGTGTGGGAAGTGGAGACCTAGAAAGATAGTGAGGTACTATAAGTAAGTATCATATGTGTATTGTTGCTGAATTTTTATGTATATAGTGTGCTGGAAAATGTGGGTTATGATGGAAAAATTGATGTGTATTGTTGCTGAATTTTATGTATATAGTGTGCTGGAAAATGTGGGTTATGATGGAAAAATTGATGTGTATTGTTGCTGAATTTTATGTATATAGTGTGCTGGAAAATGTGGGTTATGATGGAAAAATTGATGTGTATTGTTGCTGAATTTTTATGTATATAGTGTGCTGGAAAATGTGGGTTATGATGGAAAAATTGATGTGTATTGTTGCTGAATTTTATGTATATATATTGTGCTGGAAAATGTGGGTTATGATGGAAGAATTGATGAGTATATTGCCGAAGTTTTCATGTATAAATGGTGCTGGAAAATTTGTAAAGTCATGATGAAAATTGTTGGAAAATTTTACTGAAAATTGTAAGCTTGATTGGATGAAATTTGTTGAAATAGATATATGGACGAATGTGAAATTGAAAATAGAAGTATACTGATTGTTAGACATTAATGTCGCAGGTGGAGCAGTTGGGATTGAACCACCAACCGGTCAGGAACAAACCCGAAGTAGAGCAAGTAAGTGATTTATATCTCTTCATTCTTATGTCATGTACGAAGTATTTTAAATTGAATATTATACAATTATGATGAGTTTTATACTAGATAAATGAATGCGTAAGGAAGAAAAATGATTGATTAGCTACGGCTAATGGCGTCCGAAAGGATGGCCGGGAATCACGATTGATTAGCTACGGCTAATGGCATCTGAAAGGATGGCCGGGATAAATGAATGATTAGCTCCGGCTAATGGCATCCGAAAGGATGGCCGGGATAATGATTGATTAGCTTCGGCTAATGGCGTCCGAAAGGATGGCCGGGATGAATGAATGATTAGCTGCGGCTAATGGCGTCCGAAAGGATGGCCGGGATAAATGAGAGATTAGCTACGGCTAATGACACCCGAAAGATGGCCGAAATGAAAGAATGGTTAATTTCGTCTAACGACGTCTATAAAGAAGGATCATAGGGATAAATGGTTGATCTCAGATATGTGGGTCTTAAAATAATATTCGTAGTAGGATAATGTTACTCGAAGAAGAGGAATAGAGTTCCTATAAATTTTACAATTAAATCGCTCTATGTATATACAGAAATTTCAACCTATTAGTGCTTTTTTTATAGATTGATCAATTGGTTAGAATTATTTAGTACAAATAGTAAGTAATTACATTTCATTATATATTTGTGTTAATGCAGGGACGTCACAGCCACGTGAGGTTTAGGGATCCTAATACAAAAGGGGACCTACTTTTGGCAAAGAATCACGTAGATTACATTCGAGATTAAGTTGTTTTAGGAGGAAACAATGTAAGGAATGCATGACCTTGTAAAACCCTTTTGGTGTAAATTAGAAAGCTCTATCAGTAGTTAAAAAAATGTAAACCATATCCATGTACGTGCATATCTAATCAAAAACTTCAGATATGAAAACTGTGATGTGCACACATATGTGAATCTTATTTTCTTTAATGGAATGTATGTTATATGGATAAGGTTTATTGTTGAGAATGAATAGGGATTGTGATGTAGGGATAATATATTTATATATATATATAAAAAAAAAAAAACCCGGGTCGTTACAGAACCAGCCCAGAAACACCAGAAAGGACTTATGAGCTACCTTTTCCTTTTGTTTCTAGGATTAAGAGGCTGGAAAAGCTATAAATAAGACTTATGGGTTTTATTTAATTTTGTTAGCTAGACCCAAGGCTTGTTTTGGGCTTAATTAATACTTTGTTTTCAACTACGATCCAAGACTTGTTTGGATTAAGTCATGGGCTTTCCAACTTAGGGTTTTGTTTCAGTTTTTGAGTGGACCTCATTTAAGTCCACATAAGGGATCCATTAGGGTTAGTTTTTAAAAGACGATTTAAACTCATGTTAGCTAAATTTCAGGAGCCATTGATGAAATTTAATTCTGAACTTTTCAGTTTATGTGTGAGAGTGATTATTGCATTCTTTAGTTCTTCAACGAACTGAATCTGACTTATTAAATATTAACTAGCTTCGTGGCGTCATTCTACTCATTCCAATAGTGTTGGTGTCTTGGGACAGATTTCCATTGTGTCACACTCCTATCAGACCTATTTCGATTTTCTAGGATCAGATCTCATTCTTGGTTGTGAGTTGCTTGACCATGTGATCACGAGGTTCACATCATCTTCCTTCCAAGATGGCCCTTTTCTTATCCAAGTCAGATATGTTATTGATGTCTTGGCTTGTGCTTAACTATTGGACAACAAACTCATCTCTGCACTTATGATTGTCTCTTAAAGACTCTCCTCTAATAGGGTCTCATTTGTAAATCCTGCTCATTATTGATCCTTCGTTAGTGCATTGCAGTAATTGACCATAACATGTCTTGATATTGCACATTCTATCAACTTTGTAAGTTAGGTTTTTTATACTCTTACTGAAGTTCATTTTCAGCCAGTCAAGTGACTTTTTCGCTATCTGAAAGGCACACTACACTTTAAGTCTCGAGTTCACTCATCCTCTTTTATGAGTTAAATCAACTATTGATTTATGGGATCCTCTTTAATTTTTTTTTTCTCTACTGTTTTTTTAAAAAGCTTGTTGCGCCATGAGAATGGTTGGTTGTTTTATGAACTTATATATAAAATATATTTTCGATATTAACAAAAAGATAGTTCTTTTTGTTTTTATGTTTTAGCATTAGAACAATTTGATTTTACTTTTTTTTTTCATAATTTTTCCCCTTAAATTTAGACAAATAGCAGTTAGAAAACATAATAAGACCGTGGTTTATTGCAGAAAATAACAATGCAATTTATTAATATCAATCTTTCACCAATCAATCATGGCCTACACATCTCTTGCAAGCCTTCTTCTGCTGAAACACAATCTTCTCATCGTTTCAGGCCAAGCAAGACAGGCGCTCCAGCATTTTTGATCCAAGCAGCGCCCTGAAGGAATTGGCCGGCGGTGAATTGAAGAGCCTCGTTCCTGTTAATGACACGGAAAGTTTTCCAGCTCACCCTCTTGTTGGTATTTGCTCCGGCGCCTCTGTTTGCGTACTCTGCGTAGTACAAAGTGTCAAGATATAAGCTTCCGGCCCATGGCATCCACCCCGCAGGTTGGATAAAATCTGCCAATTCCGATTCCATGATAACAGTCCTGGAGAATTGCTTCCATGGCCTGCCCAGGTATGTCGGGATCTTGAACCTGTCAGCAACTAGTTTCTGCTCAGGGACAATCCTGCAGTTGTGGATGACCAAACCGGTGGTGGCATGATTCTCTTTCCTGCCGTCTGCTGTCACCGTGTTCTGCTGGTTGGCATTAGGTCGCCGGACGACAATCAACGAGTTTTGGATCACGGCGGCGCCATAGCCGAAGATGAAATCAACCGTGCCGGAAATAACACAATTGCGGTAGAACTGACGCTTGGCTTGGTACAGCAATGTGTCCTGATACCCGTCCATCCTGCAGTTGAGGAACACTGACATATCAGAACTTACACGAAGCGCCACCGCCTGGTGCCCGTCAGGACCAGCGGTGTTTTGGAATCCGATCGACTTGGCAATGAACCCATCCGCTTCAGCCACTGCACAAGCAGAAATTAATCAAGGGTTAGGAAAAGCTTGTTCAAAACAAGTCTCGCGATTCATTTCTTCGAATTTCCGAATCTAATTATTAATTAATGGCAAAAAAAGGAGCTTGATTGTTACCAAAAGTAGCGGTCTTCCATGTTCCCAAACCATCCTTGGCAAAGCTCTTGCTTCCGGTGACGATCGTCTTCCTGGGTCCATCACCATAGATGAACACATTGGGCTTGTTCTTGTCAACAGTAACATACTCACGGTAAGTTCCGGCCTTGACATAGATAATATATCGTCCCTTGAGGTTACTGGGATATGCAGCAATGGCTGCGCTGATGGTCTTGAATTGTCCACTGCCATCCTGAGCCACGACCGCGTTTGGCTTGACGTTGCCATTGCCCTGTGCGGCCAAAAGCTTGCGATCAGCCCCAGAGAACCAGGTGGGAAATCCATCCTCGCCAAGAAGGCGACGAGAGTTGGAATTAGGAATGTTAAACTGGAGGCCCATGGATTTGAGGAAGTCCGACAAGCCAGAGATGATAGCCAGAACGTTGTCGGTGAGCTGGCTAGCATCAACGAAACCTTGCTGAACTATAGGCTTGATGGGGCTCTTATCATCGAACCCATCCACGCATGTTTCTTGATATGCAAGGACAGCGCTCAACCAGCTTTGTAGCTCTGCAACTCGGTTGTTTGTGGTGTGCAAATCACTGTCTCCCACCATTGACATCGATGCCTGGAGCTCTTGAACGGCGTAGTCCAGCAGCTCCTTGCAATCGTCCAGGGCCATTTTCTCGCGCTTATTTTGGCTGGCTTTGACGACCAGGTCGTCGGAGAAGTTGAAAGATTTCTTCACCGCATCCGAGGCAGCTAATATAGCATGCTTGACAAACTCTTTTGGATCCGTGCTGTTCACGGAGCTGAGGGTCTTGGTGCAAGCCTCCTTGTAATCCGACGGTTGACATAGCTGATTGGCAATCCTCATCGATGGAGAAATGTTTCCTGGTTCGTTTTCTCCACCGGATCCCTTTTGACTGGGTTGCACCAGAGCCACCACCCCAATGACAGCACCGACGACAAGAATGAGGGAAATAGCAGAAACAACCACCTTCCGAAACATTTTCTCTTCAATTTCCTGGCCCAATATCCTGGTTTCTACAGATGAAAAGAAAAGGAAGAAAATGGATGGAATAGAAGAGTAGGATTGCGATGAAGATGATGCAAACAGAGACTTTGCTCTGCTTGGATGGCCAGGATGAAGGTGAAGAAGGGGCAGTGCAGGGATTTTATAGTGCATGGCGTTTTCTAAAATTAAGCTGCTGTGCATGCATGGAGGGGAACGTCGGTAATTTGGCAATGGTGGAGCGCAGTTTCAGCTGGGTCGTGAGCTGGGTGAGCTTTTCTGATTGCCAAGTTCAAATATTTTTAGCAGATTCTGCTAATTATGGTATCATTTTCGCTAGCTCTCTCCAGAGATGAATCATAGAATGGAGGGAGGGATACTGTTCATGCCTGCTCCTTGCTTTTACCACTCCCCTCGCATTCATTCTTATATATAGCAAACACTCACAATAGTTAAAATAAAATATAGTTGTTGAGAAACTAGATAATTCTACTTGTTATAACTGTTAAAAATTTAAAAATAAAACAAGAGCTGCTAATTTCATGATTGTTAGATTTTAATTTTCAAGTTTTTAAAGTGTTATGAATTCCGTTTAAGGATCATCAAAAATAAATTAATGTTGGAGACAAAAAAATTAAAATGTATAGGCGTTTCCTAGCGCGCAAGGGAGACAATCAGAGGTTTTGCACTTGCTTGGCTCAACCTTATGTGCATGATCCCATTATCCTTTCTTTATTTGTTAGTATCTCATCTCAATGTTTATTATTATATAAACATTTTTTTTTAATGTGAGATAAAAAGCTTATATATATTTTATGTACACAAAAGGGAACTTATATTTTCCAATGTGGGATAAAACCTTTTTAAATAATTTTTACATTATTAATAACATAAAATACTGAGATATTATTTTGATATTTTTTAACATTCATAAAATATTTTTTAATAGAAACAATGATTTTAGTTCAAAATATGGTGTTGATTAATATAAACAAAGATTACATTAACAGAAAAACGTATCTTTATGTTTTTTTTTTTTTATAAAAAAAATAACAGCTTTATTTTCATATTTAATAATAATGTTAATTTTTTTACCAAGAACTATTTTTTTTTTCTATTTTCTTTTTAAGAAATTAGGTCTTCCTCGAAAAACTAATATTAAATTAAAAGATTCATAAGTGATGTTTGAGATAATGCTAATATTGATTTTTAAAGTGTTTTTTATAAATATATTAAAATAATATATATATATATATATATATATATATATTAATAATTGATTATTTTTTATACTAACATATCAAAATAATTTAAAATTATAAAAAATAATATAAAATAAAAAAAACTTCAAAAATTTATAAAATAAAAGGTTGCATCACTATTCTAAATATACACTCTAGCCTACAAGAGCTCTAATAAAAAAATGCTTTACCACACCTGCCCAATTCAACTCGTTTTACTATGTTCGATAATATTACCAAAAGCTAATAAAAATATGTTTGTTTTTATATTTTAAAAATATTTTTAAATATTTTTTTTGTTTTTATTTAATTTTTGTATTCTCATATCATTTAATTTTTTAAAATAAAAAATATTTTAAAAAGTAAACTACTAATATACTATTAAGCAACTCTAAAAGCTAGTTTATTTTTATATTTTAAAAGCATTTTTTAAAATTATTTTAATATATTTATATAAAAAAAACACTTGAAAAAATAATTACATACATCAACCATTGGGTACAAACATCAACCCTCAAAATCATCTAAGTTATCACGTGGTAAGAGTTTGAGAATAAAAAAATTATTTTTTCTATGATTCCAAGTTCAAGCTTCGTGATTGCTAATATATTAACTACTAAAATTTTACATGATCGTTAATTTCAGAGTTTGTAAGATTAGTCAAGATACACAGGCAACTGATTCGGGGTGTTTGGGAGTGCTTTTAGAAAACGCTTATGAAAAAAATTAAAAAAAAATTTAGTTTTATTTTTCACTTTAAATTAATTTTTTTTAATGTTTTTAGATTATTTTGATGTACTGAAGTCAAAAATAATTTTTTTAAAAAAATTCATTTTAATATAAATATAAACAAAAAATACTTAAAAAAACAACCACAACCACAACCACAACCACAACAACACTAACTGACATCGACATTAATAATAATAATAAAAAAGAAACATCAACCCTGAAGCCTCAACCTTAAACCTTGTCTGTCAAAACATAATACAAGCAAAATCAATCAATGGCAAGCAGTAACAATAACTGTAGTAGCAAGATAGGAGGAGGAGGAGGAGAAGAATCGAAAAGAATGGAAGACTTAAGCAAAACCCTAAAAGAAGGGGAGAAAATTGTGTCTCCCAGCCGACGACCTGACGGTACCCTTAGAAAACCCATTCGGATCCGGGCCGGTTATAACCCCCAAGACGAAGTCGCCGTCTACCAATCCAAAGGGGCCCTGGTATGCTCTTCTTTGATATGGAGAATCATGGGTTTGGTTCCATTCTCTTAAATTTTCTGCTATGTGTGTATGTGAATGAAGAAAGATTGATATGGGTTTGGTTTCTTTTATTATTATAATGTGTGATGCAGTGGAGAAAGGAAATGCAGACTCAGGAAGTGCCTCCGGGTTATGATCCTGTTGTTCCTACAAAGCCAAAAACTAAGTCTGTTGCAAGGAATGAAAGAAAGAAGGAAAAGCGGCTTCAGGTATGTTCCTTGCTGCCGTTTATTTTTGATTTACTAGTTAGGAATCTCTGTATCTGTGCATCGTTCAACTTCCCATGTGGCTTCCGTCGAAGAAATTCATAATCTGCTTCAAATTTTGACTACGGTTGTGAAACTAGCGAGTAAAGTAGAAGTACCCGTCTTTTCGTATGGAATTTTGGCTTTTGAATGATGATTGAAATTGCTGTTCCTTGAGATCAAGATGTTCTGATATATTGAGTACGCCCCTCTCATTCTACAGGACAAACTTGAATCCACACGGCTTCCAGCTGTCAACAGTAATTTTTGCTACTTACAACATTCAAAGCTATCATATTTAATCTAGTTATGTGGCACTAGATGCAACATGTATTTGATGGATTGGTATTTGGACTCTTAATTGTATTTTAATGTTTTAAATTCTTCGGCATTCTAATGTCTCTGTTAAATGTTGCAAAGCCTCCTCTCAACTCGAATTTTGCAGTGCAGGTTACTGATTAATGTTTATAACTTTAACCTGCAATTGAATTATGAACAAGTAGCAAAAACATCAATCAAAACCCTAGAAAAAAGGGTTTTAAGAGATTCTATTGTCATATGGTGTAAGGAAACAATGAAGAGAAGAAGAGAAATATCAAAGAAGGAAAGCAAATTTAAGAGTGAAAAAGGAAAAAAAACAGAAGGATAATGTTAGTATGCTAGAGAGTGTATTGCGTGTGTTTAAGGTACATGAAGTGATTGCAGTAGAGAATTATAAAGATTCCTACTTGAGGGAAGTAGGAAATCTCCTAATTCCTTGGAAGTAGGAAATTGTTGTCCCACCTGATAAGAAATTGCTGGATATCTGTTGTATTTTTGCTTAGAGGCCAATCTGGATTTTAATATTCAATTAAAGCTAGTTTTCTGTAACAAAACTATACAACTGTATTAATGCAGTTAGCGTCACTAAAATTCCTGCCTCATATATTAGTTTTAAAATCTTTGAAGATGGCAGACAACTTTGTTAGAGCTTGTGAGATAGTGTGCAGGTGTTTTTTTTGTTACTGTTTAGTAATTTTGTTTCTCTTTCTTTTATTTTGATGCAAGTATATCTTACACATGCTCCTTAGCAGGCTGCACTTGAAAAGGGAAAAAACCCTGAAGCCATGGAAGATGGGAACAATGAAAAGGGAGCGCAACCTGCTGAAGATTTAGGCCGTGCATCTGAATCTTTTGAATCATTGGCATGTCAGATGAATGAGCTAGCTGTTTCTTCAAATCCTGCTGTAGTTGCTCCTTCCTCAGACTTGGCAGATGCTTCAAATATGGAATCTCAACTTCAAGATATTGATAAGAGAATTCGGTCTCTTAAAAAGAAGGTATATTTTAATCCTGCCTTTTAGCCTTCCCTAGTGATAATAATGGCTACCATATTTTCCATTTATTATATACTCTGAGGAATTATGTAAGTTGTGCTACATTGGCGTGCCAAAAAATGATGCTAAAAATTGAACTGACTAATAATCTTCTGAAGAAACAGAAGATAACATGTGCATTCTTCATATTGAAAAGTCTCAGTAAGAAACTGAAGATTTTACTGGTTTGAAATTATTTGGGGGCATAATTAACAAAGAAAATGGGGATTTTCTGCATGTTAAATGATTCTTTCTTCAAATGTGCTTGTTATATTATCACAATTATTCCACTAAGTACCTTTTCCTTTTTGAGTTATATGGACTTTTTTTCTTACAAAGTAGTCCAGATAGATGAAAGAATGAGGAGAGTGGAGGAAAAGCTGTAGAAACTAATACAACTACTGATGATTGTGAACAAAAGAATTGTATGTCCTCTTAAATTGTCGGGGGAAGGTTAACAATTTTTAGACCAAAACAATTATTACTATTTCCTTGAGTGAGAAACAAGTATTCTTTTGACACACTGTAAACATCTTACTTCATCTCATTAAATTTCCAAGGTGCATAAGATGCATCAAGCTGTAAATTTCTCCAGTGTTATACTTACTGTCAATCTGTTTTTGCCATAATGAAGGATGAACCATGGTTTATGATTGCAAAAAGGGTTGGGTTACATATGTGCTCCAAATTTGTATTATGCTAGCATGATGCAAAACAAGCCTTGAAGTCAGTGCAAATTTGACTTACACGTGCTCCAAACTTGTAGCATGCTAGCAATATGATCACCATCAATTTCTTAGTCCCAAGTATAAATTTGACTTTGTACTGGCTTTCTATTCCCTTCTGTGTTAAGAACTACTTCAATTTCAAGTTTTGGAGACAGAGGGCATGATCCATATAGATATTTATAGCTTTATTTAATGTTGCACATATATTTCTCAAAAACAAATCCTGTTCATGTATTTCTTGAGGTCCTTCAAGAAATCACAAGTCTCCTCCTCAGGTTAGACAACAAGATTATAAACCCAATCACACATGAGTATTCATTTTCTGTACAGGTTTCTAGCATTTGATTTTCTGGAAGGATGTAAAATTTTGTTGCTTTAATCTTTCATACAAGAGATACAAGTTCATGGATTCAAGCTCATACACTCTTTATTAAGTTTTTGCCTTCAATTGAGCTGGTTTGTCCCATAATGTGTGAGAACTGATGTAGAGACTAATGGTCGGTATGCTTGATTGTTGTTTCCAAATCCAGATTCGACTAGCAGAAGCTCAGCAGCAGAAAACTACGTCGCAGGACATGAAGCCGGAGCAAATGGAGAAGTTGACAAAATTGGAAGGTTGGCGCCAAGAGCTGAAGATTTTGGAGGGTAAAAAGGCTGAAGAGGCATCGTCATGAACGCTGTTTTGTTTTAGAGAGAGAAAACCGTGTAGTTTTCCGTTTGCTTCTCTACTTGGAGTGAGGAACAAGATCAACCAAATCCAGAGTTTTTCTAACCATGGTTCTTCAATCTGCTAGAACCATTTTGGTTTAGAAATCATTATTTTTTTCTTAGTTGATGAGGGACCTTCATATATACACAAACTGCACCAGCCATGTATCTGTTGATTTCGGATTGATGTCTGTGGCCATGGTGCAGGTGTGCTACGTTCAAGGGAATCAAACTCTTTACTTGTCCCTAAATGAGATGCCACCTTGGAGCAAGATGTTGACCATCTAGGTGAATCCCTTGAGATTTTTTCAGGATCTTTAGCGGGATGTAAATGTTCTTACCATGCCTCCCTTTGCAGGCTGACATGGTTTTGGAACTCCATATTCTCACTTAACGTTTGGTCTCTACTTTATTTCTGTGAGAAGGATTTGGTTGTGCAAAATAAGTAAATAAATTTTGTATGGCTTGTTTGTTTGACACTGTGGTTTGTGATTGTGATTTTTAAAAAAAGTATTTTTAATTATGGTTTTTAAAAAATTGGTTTAATAAATATGCTTGGTTAATATTTTTTATGCAAAATAAATGAAAAACGAGTTTTTTGAGTTCATGCACTAATCTCTCTTGGATTAAAAGGAATTCGTTCTTGAGTTTTATTAGGATCATGCGCAAGATGCTCCCCCAAATGTGAAAATCTCTGTGATACCAAAGAAACAATCCAAGAACGTTTGTCTGAGTACATTAGCTTCATCACTAGTGAAGCCAATGAGCGTTGCCAGCGCAAGCAATGCAAGACTATAACAGCTGGGAATTGGGACGTGCTTTATGCAAATTTACATCGGATAGTTTCCGAAGCAAATCTGTTCGCGAGCAACGCAAGACTATAGCAGCCGGGACGTGCTTTGTGCAAATTTACATCGGATAGTTTCCGAAGCAAATTCCGTTCGCGAGCAACGCAAGACTATAGCCGCTGGGATTGCTTTGTGCAAATTTACATCGGATAGTTTTCGAAGCAAATTCCGTTACTTACGTTTTTTGGCAACAGATTCCCTTATTATCTGCAGCGGATTACATGGTTGCTTATAGTTTCACTCCTCACGAAAAAAACAGAAAGAACACATGCCATAATATAGATGTGCGTGAAAGATAGATCGGTAAGCAATGCAAGAGAGCTAAAGCTTTTGATCTACAATGACTGCTGGTGTGACCCGAAACTACTGCTGCCTGCACTCAGGAGGGAGCTCGATTTTCTGATCTCCATTTTTCTGCAATTAACAAAACCAGATCCAATTGAACTTCATACAAAGACCAAAAAGATAGCGCAAGAAGTTCCGAAATAGTGAAATATCAGCCGCAACTCGCCTTATCGGATGACTGCAAGAACATCGCAACGAAACAGCAAAAGAACATGTTAGCATCTTCAAAAACATGGATGGAAGCCTAGACAAACATGCATACAATAGGTATATATATACATAAATATATACATATATATGTATGTATGTATGTATATATATGTAGAAGAGATCAGAATCTATCATATGGATGTCCTGTCGACCTGTTTTTCTTCCTTTTTCTCTTCAACTTCCTTCTTCAGGGCCCCTTCTTTTTCCTCATCATGGACCTCATTGTGGTCCTTCTTCGCGCCTTCTTTTCTTTCCTCTTCCTTCTCAGCCTCATCGTCCTCGGTGGCCTCTCCAGTAAACCATGACACAGCATGAGGAATGGTTTTGTCACGAATAATTACACTACCGCCCCAAAAAACTTATCCAAATCAGAGAAAACAAAAAGGACAGAGATGCACAGATCAAACCAGAAGAAGTTCAACGTGGGACTTACCCTACATTGTAGTCCTGTTCCATCCGGTCCTGAAGTTCATCGTACTGTGACCACAAGTGACTGAGACATCAGTTAACAGACATATATATATCAGCAGTTACAATTGCTTTCCTTGCACATAACGAAGCAGAACTTACAGCATCATCATCTCGGCCATCCTCGTTCTCAGGGATCCGAGGAGGAGCAAAGAATGTGAAGAAACTTTCACACTTGTTAATTGTTGTGATGGTTTTGGCAATCCTTGACCCCATTCTTGGTTTCTTCTTCACAGTCACCTTCTTCGTCAAGCATTTCCCAGGATACCATTCAATTTCCGTCCTGCAAAACCGAACGAAACATTACAAAAGGAAAGAGATTAAAAATTCTCAGCACCACAGCTTTTGTATAGCTGACTACCCGATTGATTGACTCAAAATAGGATCAGATTCACCAATGACGTGATAAGTCTTTGTCAGGACAGAATTTTTGAAGTAAGGATTAGGATTGAAGTAAAACTCCAGCTTGAAACCCTCGGGATTCTGAAGTCTCGACCACTTGATATCGTTAATGAACTTCAGAGCTCCTTCATCTTGTTCCTCAATCTATTGCAAGAATCCATTAATGAATCAGATTACACCATGATCAGTCCAACAGGAACAGGTATACATGTTTGTGTACGGGCCTTGCATACCTCCGCTGCTAGTACTTCATGAGTTTTCATGGCAGCGAGCCAGAATCCAGGCACTCCCTTCTCTGCATTAAAGAAGTACTATACTCGTAAGTTCATGACAAATCATTGCTTTCAAATACTCCATGCATGTTTGCCAAGAACAACGTATACTACTAAAAATATTCACTAGTTAATACCTTTTGTAGCTTGATCCTCTTTTATTCCAGCTAATTCAGTAGACACATCCCCTCCAACTTCTTCTAGACCATTCACAATTTCAAATCTCTGCACCGAGTGCCCAACAAGAACTTAAATTAATTACAGAAATACAGCACAAACATAGTAATATTAAGAAAACATCACACCTAAAAGTTTAAGCTATTAGGTGAAGCCCAGAATATGATTTATATTATTTTCTAACACGCACTTTCAAGTGAAAGCTATTTGAGCTTGAAACTTGCATAGACTCGTACTACCATGTACTTGATTTTTATCAAATAAAATGAGGGTGGTGAGATTCGAACTCGTGACCGATGGGTTAACAAGACTCTAATATCATGTTAAGAAATCATCACACCTAAAAACTTACCTATTATATAAGGTCGCAGAATATAATTTATATTATTCTCGAAGAATAATGCAAGACAATATATACCTTAGTGTAGAGTGGTTGATAAAGCTTCTGGTACTTGGCTTCCAATGCCTTTTTCTCCTCGATAAACTGTGCCTCCAGCTCATCATGTTGGCTCTGCAGAAGCCATCGATGCATGTAATAAACATTAACAAAATTTCTGAAAACTGGGCTATAAAATAACACAAGCTAATGAATATTTTTTGATCAACCTGAAGATGTCTGAGACCCGCCACACGTATTCTGGCCTCGAAAGACAATGACACCATCATGATGTAGTTACTCACAAGGGAGTTTTTGGCAGATGGGAAATGGAGGGACAGTGACTCAGTGAGTTTATCTAGAGCTTAGGAGGGAAGAAGAGATATAGAGGTGAGCTTATAGGAAAGTGATGCGTTTCTTGTCGAGCTGATACTGGTATCTATCTGTTCCTGTGGTTAGAGCATACGTAAGGGCCATTGGAATCGATTCAAATTTAACAAGTAAAGGATCAGATCCAGGATGAAATCGAAACCATTTTTTCATCTCGGAAAAAGCAAAATTCCCTCCTCTGAAAGTTCATACGTGTGCGTGTATTGTATCAACTACGTACTATTTATGCTGTTCATCAGGTTCACAATATCAACCAGCACACCAGGAAATCCGAAACACAGTTGACAAAAGGCACTCATCCACTATATAATTTTGAGAGATGAAATTTGAGCATTTTGTAATCACTATACTGCCATACCTTCTTCTAGGCACAACCCTATTCTAGTAGTTCATAAGAGTTCATGCTAAGCCATTTTCATAGGATTTTATTTCGGTAATGTGATAGTTTTTGATTTTTTTTTTGTTTGCCCAACCACCACTTCAAAAAAACCATTTGGTTAGAGCTTTTTTACGAGGGTGGTAAATGTTTTTCAAAGTTTTTTTTTTTCATTTAAAATACAATAAAATAATATATATATATATATATATATATATTATTTTGACATGACACATTGAGTTGATCAAAAAAACATTAAGAAAATATTAATTTGAAGCTAAAAAAATTTAAAAGCTTTAAAAAACAAGGTTGAACTGCAATGTCTTTTACATTAGACCCACATATATTTGCATTTCAAACCATAAACTTTATTTTTAAGATGAGAACATTGATCTAAATAAATGGTGTCAACAATTTAGAATACCTATAATTAAACCTTATGTTGAGGCTTTTAAGGGAAAGGTATTTTTTTAAAACTGTAATAAATAGTGTCAACAGCTTACTAATGTATTTTTTATGGTTTATATCACTTTTAAAAACTGTAATCAGATTTTAAAATGAAAAATATATTTGAGGATGGTTTGCCTCCCTTACAGTTAGTAAGTTTTGGGCTGGTTTCTTCATGCTTTCTACTTGTTAAAAAAGAAAATGAAAAGATGAACAAATTGTTCAAGGGATCCTAGCTCTAACAAGACAATGAACATTGCTGCAGAAACATCAAGTAAATGAAATTGGTGTATGTAAGGTATATCGAAAGACAAGAATCTATCAATATAATAAGAAACGGTGAGCTGCGACATGTTAAGGAAAAGTTTATATTTCTCTAGAACCCTACCAACCAATCCACATAATAAATAGATATGCTCTTAGGCATTTATAGAGCTTGTGATCTGCACAGTAGTTCTCGAGTTTAAACCTGAAATAGTCAGGGTTTTAATTGCTCACCTGGACCTTCAAAGTGCGTTTTCCGAAGGACGAGATTTCCTCGCATAAAAAAAAATATATGCAGTGTTAGAGGTGATTTTAAACCGACGAGTTAGAAACTTTTTAATCAATGATGATTTAATTTCATCGGGAGTATTTTTAAAAAATATAAAGAAAATTACAAACAATCTATTTTGTTGGTAATATATCATATTCACTTAGAAAAAAAGAAGAAAAAAAGAAGAAGCATCTCACATAAAGATTATAGAAACTCCAAAGATAGCACAGAAAATTCTTGGTAATGGCTATTGGAGGTGGGATATAGAAGGGGGCTGGAAAACTAATCTTGATTAATTGGTCAAGTCAGACGACGCATACTAAAATGAGTAAGAGAAGCTGACCTGTTTATCTCAATGGCTTGCACTAGTTTGCCCTAAGTTTAGCATGCATGGTGCAATTAATACACAGCTTCTTCCTCTACTTTCGCTGATGTTTCCTTACCTTCCATGATCAAGCTAAGTGAAAAAATGGTCTACCACTCGATGATTATCTCATGTCCATTTCATGCAAAAAGCCCACAATTTAAGGAAAATCGTAGCTTACAGAAACCCCACCAGGATGATATTCATGACTGTATTTAAGCAGGACGAAGGGAGGATCTATCTTCCATTGTAGTAGTCTGTTCTTTTTGGATTTTGTGCTCCTCATCGTTGGCACAGAATCCTGGAGGAGGAATTAAAGGTTTGAGAACTAACCCTGCAAGAATTGATCACTAGCTAGATAATTAATCAGCAAAAAAATGCTTGGAAAAGTAATCGTTTCAGGGGTTTCCCTGATCCTCGTCGTGGGTGTGATCATCGGCGTGGTGGCTACTGTTAATCACAGCAATGGCGGATCCAATGGTACAGAGAGCTTGTCACCTCAAATGAAGGCTGTCAGCGCGCTGTGCCAGCCAACTTATTACAAGGACGCCTGCACGAACACCCTTAGCGCTCTGAACTCTACCGATCCGAAGGAACTAATCAAAGGAAGCATATTAGCCATCTCCGCTTCGTTGAAGAAATCTTTCAACCTCACCGATGATCTCTTGGTCAAGGCCGATAACGCAGGCGCCCGTGACAAAACGGCCCTGAATGACTGCAAAGAGCTGCTGCAAAATGCTTCTGAAAGCCTCCAGGACACACTGTCGAAGGTGGGTGAGATCGATTTACCTTCACTTTCAAGCCGCTCGGACGATTTTCGAACATGGCTGAGCTCGATTATTGCGTACCAAGAAATGTGCCTGGATGGTTTTGAGGATGGCAGCCATTTGAGGGATCAGGTGAGGAATAGCACGGACTACGGAAGCGAGCTTACAGACAACGTCCTGAATATCCTTGCCGGGCTCTCACAGGTTCTGAATTCCTTGGGGCTCAAGCTCAATTTTCCCAGCATCTCTCGTCAGCTTCTTCAAGCCGATCATGGGAAAACCGGTTTTCCCGCCTGGATGTCTGCTGCTGACCGGAAGCTTCTGGCCTCGGGCGGCAATGGCGGGGCTAGACCAAATGCAGTCGTGGCTCAGGACGGGAGCGGGCAGTTCAAGACCATCGGCGCAGCGCTTGCCGCATATCCTAAGAACCTCAGGGGCCGGTATGTTGTCTATGTCAAGGCAGGAACCTATCGTGAGTACGTGGCTGTAGCCAAGGACCAGCCCAACGTGTTCATCTATGGCGATGGATCCAGGAAGACAATTGTCACCGGAAACAGGAATTTTGCGAAAGATGGCCTCGGCACCTGGAAAACTGCTACATTCAGTGAGTGCAGCATCCACCTCATCATGTTTTTGTTATCTAAAAAAAAAAACAAAATTATGATTATATGTTTTCATTGCTGGTGCAGTTGTTGAAGCAGATGGATTCATCGCCAAGTCCATTGGATTTGCCAACACCGCCGGTCCCGATGGCCACCAGGCTGTGGCAATCCGAGCTAATTCTGATATGTCAGCATTCTACAACTGCAGGTTTGATGGTTACCAAGACACCGTGCTATACCAAACCGGCCGCCAGTTCTACCGCAACTGTGTCCTTTCAGGCACCGTAGATTTCCTATTTGGTTATGGATCGGCGGTGATCCAAAACTCCTTGATCATCGTCCGGAGGCCAAACCCAAACCAATTCAACACGGTGACCGCAGATGGCCGGAAAGAGAGGGGCCAGCCCGGAGGAGTTGTCATTCATAACTGCAGGATTGTCCCTGAGCAGAAGCTCGTCCCCGACAGGCTCAAGATCAGGACATACCTGGGTCGGCCATGGAAGCCATACTCGAGGACTGTTGTGATGGAGTCGCAGCTAGCAGACTTCATCCAGCCAGATGGATGGACACCATGGAGTGGAAACCAGTTTCTCGACACTCTCTACTACGCCGAGTATGCCAACGCTGGCCCTGGCGCAGCAACTAACGGGAGGGTCAAGTGGAAATCTCTTCATTTCCTGAAAAGGAGTGAAGCTCTTCAATTCACCGTCGGTACGTTCCTCCAGGGTGGCCGGTGGATTACAGACAATGGGATTCCGGTGTTGAGGGGCCTGAGAAAATGAGAGGGAGCATGTTTGCGAAGCAGCTCTAGAAAGTGAAAACACAATCTCGAAGCACAAATTAAGACCCCATACAAGGTGGAAACACCTAGTTTCTTGTTTTTTTTTTTTTCTTCCCCGTCTCTCGATGCCCTATGTGTTTAATGAATGGTGCATAATTTACTTCTAATGCATGGTGAAACACTTTTTTTTTTTTTTTTTTATATATATATATTTTTTATCCTATCCATACACCAACATTAACCCAAAACCATAGGTTAATAGAAAACAAATCAAATTTAATATTAATAAATAAATAAATTTCACGTGAAGCATCTTCTAAAAATAATTAATTATATGCATAATTGTAAAACTTTGACTAAGTGTCTGTTTAAAAGTGTTGTTGAGATTGCTTTTAAAAATATTTTTCATTTATAAATGCATTAAAATAATATATTTTTTTAAAAAATATTTTTGATATGAGCACATGAAAATGATCTAAAAACATATTTTTTTAATTTAAAATAAAAATAAAAATATATATATTTTTTAATCTTTATGCCAAACAATACCTAAACCTACATGAATCGACTAAACCTTAAACTAATTCAAATATCACAAAACTCAAAATCAACTTTATCTCTCTTCTCTCTCTTCCATCTAAAAAAGTTAAAAAAGAGGTAAACAATGTTTGATATCAAAATGTAGATTTTAAAAAACATTATAGGGATAAGTCACCAAATAGCTAAACAAAATAGATGATGAAAATGAATTTTAAAAACAATTTCAAAATCGTGTTTTTCATTTCAGTTCTCTATTATTAAATCCAACCTTTACCTCTACAAAAAAACTATACAATTAAAATTTATTTTGGGCTCAAAATGACTCAATTGTGTAAGAAAAAAATGTTTGACTATATTAATATCTTTTTCAAAATCTCACAACAAATGTTCATCTCATTGAGAGAGTGAACAATTTCTCATTGGTTAGCCACCATTGTTCGATAAAATCTCTTGCATGTCAATTTTTGATAGGGTCATTGAGTTTTCCTTTGGATTAACAAGTCTAAACCATGTTTGATAGCAATGCTTTAACCAATTATGTAGTGCAATGTCTTTAACGTGCACATTATTTATGATTTTATAAAACCAAACATTATACTATACCCTAAAGTTTTAATTTCATTTCTTTCACATCACAATTTCTGATTTTGAAAATCCCAGGCTTTCTTCCTATAATTCTGGTTTGATTTTTTAATATTCAAATTTGGTTTTTTTTTTTAAATAAATAATAATCCCACATGTGATTTTTCTGCACTCAATACATAAATCTTTTACATAAGATGGAACTGTTAATGAATTTTTATTACATAAAAATGATCTAAAAACACAATTTTTTTTTTAAATTTAAAGTAACAAATAATTATTTTTAAAAAAAAAAAAAACACTTTTGAAACATAGTGTAAAACAACTCCGAAGCTACGATGAAGCTACGATGAAACTGTACATATAGCAGAGTCTTGAACTAGTCAGGCACTGTGTATCTAACTCCACCAAACATCTACAGCAGAAACTCACGCAGTAACAGAGAGCAGAAGCTTTTGAGATTTTGGAGAACTCAATCTGAAAGCATTTAACATGAACAATTCATCTCTTGTTTAAGGATCTTTACGGCTTCCATGACTCCATCCTGCAAGTTGGTGGACAAGGCACTTCATTCAGAATAAGGACGTTACCATGTTAGAAGTTTTCATACTTGACACAGCATTCGCAATAGTTGAGAGAGGAAAAACACAAATTATAATGTGAGCATTTAGTTAGCTTTCTTGGTTCGGCGCACAAGATGCTAGGTTAGGTACGAGACAATGTGGATGTGTTTGGTTAGTCTCACACTGTCTCGTGTCTGCTGTCCCTGTCCCCAGCATCCAACGCTACCTGAAGGATCAGTGCATATCTGAATAAGTTAAATCCTTAATTATTACTATTTTACACGATGCTGCTTTCTCAATACTAAAACCCTACTATTTTTTTTATTCGAGAAAACCATACCCCCCGGAAAACGTACTTTATGGATCCAGGTGAGTGAATAAAACTCCGGTTGTCACAGGCTCTTACAAGAAGTGCACGCCCTGACTCGAACTCGAGATCTGCTGTGCAGATCTCAAGCCTTTTGCCACCACGCCATACCCTTGGGGACCTAAAACCCATCTATTGCCATTGAGAGTTCCACAGTTTCAAATGGTACTACTTTTTGAGCACTTCAATTATGTAGAGAAATGGTAAAACTATTTATCTTTCAGATTTAAATCAATTGGTATGTGGTTGATATGGTCCACATGGTCCTAGATTCCAACCTCAACAGAAAATATAGGGCTACATAATTAGTGTATCCTCTAGTGTCCACCAATATACCTACAATGAAATCTACTAAAAAGAATCTTCATATGAGCAAACCAGATTTTGGTATAAAACCCAGAATATATCCCTATCACTCGTAGATATATAGCTTTATAAATTTAAAATATATGCAATTTCTTTAAACACTTCACCAGCAATGTGATCAAATAACTGAAGAACATGCATTACCTCAAGAGAAATTCTCTCTGCAATTTCCAAAGCACGTGCTTTGATGTTTGGAGACAGGGCATCATGTATGGCCCTTGATAGAACTTTTGCAGCCATTCCGATGCTTTCATCGTCCAGAGTATCTGGAATCAAATGGCTTCTGTTTAATGGTTCTGGGGCAACCCCAATCCAATACATCTTCTCAGCCCAATAAAACTGATCCAGTATAAATGGACATAATACCTGCCATCTAACACTCAATCAGTTGGTCGAGAGAGACAAATGGTGAGAGATTAGTGAAGATAATCATTGATGAAGCACAAAAGAAAATTTGACCAGCCTTGTCATGCTTCTTTTCCCTTCATGGATTAAAGCCACATGCTCATTAATATTAGTGCAACAATGATTTCAAAATTATTGGATTTGTTTAAGAGAACTGACAGCATTGAAAAGCAGATACACCAATAGTACGGGCAATCATATATTAACATTGTCATGACAGCATATAAATTTCTAATGCATGTATGGTATCAAAATTGCAGTACCATATTAGAGCTTAGCATGTAATAACACCTTTTGGCAAACTAAGGAAATCTGACCAACAACATTACTCTGTATTATAAATGTGTAACCTAGCTGAGAGACATTTATACCGATTCGGCAAGATCAAGATGTAGTGTGAGCAGACAAGAAGGGAAGACTGCTAAGCAAAAAAATATTGAGTTGCAATCCATTTGCAGGGTTTTGTTTAACAGTTGATAGATAACTTCGCAAGAAAAGTAAATGATAAATAACATAAAGTCAGGAGAGCTGCTCAAGCACCAGGAACTGAATCTAGAATGAGGTTTCTGATCATGGGCTGGCTTTCTCTTACCAAAGGTTTAATCAAAGAGCTTTCTCCTTCATCCATAAATTTTTTTTATCACATGACTCTGCTAAAACAAACTTTTTAAACCTTATTTCTTCCAATAATGTACGCCTCCATCCTACTCCTCTCTGCGGACATGGCTGTCCTGTTCAAGTGGTATATGCTAGTCTTATCAGAATTTCATTCTGGACTTGTAAAGAATATCCTTTATTTTGGCATGCCTTGACCACAGCTGTTCAGCAAAAACTTTGAAAACTAAAACAACTCGCACATTATTTGAGTTCTACAACAATGAAATAAAGCAAGGGTTTGCAATGCGACAAACCTGTGGGATGCCTGCATGTAGTGCTGCAGCAGTGGATCCACTAATTTACAGAAAGAGAAGCAAGAACAAAAAAATAGTTCTTCATGTCATGTGCTGAAAATAATATTTCAATGCAATAAAATAACATGAGTCTCACCTGCCTCCGTGATGGATTGCAGCTGCACATCTTGGAAATAGCCAATTGTAAGGTATCATACTGTTTTGCATGATAAAACGGGGTCATTCATATAATCAAAACAATTACCTCACCAACTAATGCAGCCATGATAAGAGGGTTTTAAAGGCTATTTGCACCTAGTACTCAATTTGGGAAGAGAGGGTGTTTCTTCTGCATAGCCAATGAATAATCCTCCTTGAAGGTATCGTCCACATGGTTTTATCATCTTTTATAGTTAGTATTGTGCTAAATTAATCTTTAATAATTGGTAGTTAGTATTGTTCTGAATCAATCTCATATAATTTATTGCTATCACAAGTACTTCTATAAGCATCACAGAATTATAATTCAGCAATTCACCCTAGAAAACAAGGTCATATACTGCATGTTTTCATAAATGTTAAACCTCTGAATATTTCACTTACCCTAAGGGTTTCATTGCTTTGAAAAAATTGACAAATCTTGCCCTTCAATAATTTCTAAATTCTAGCAGAGCTCTCTGTTGGGATTAAATACTAGAATACTCTCAGCTTACATGATAGTGCTTGCCCACAAAGTTTCAAAAAGAATCTCTTCCTTCCCTTCAACTTATAGCAAAGCTCTCTTCCATCAAAATTAAAGTCTAGAAAAAACAAGAAGAGGCCTATTAAAGCTCAAAATTCTCAGTTTCAGATTCCCATCACTAAAGGGCTTTGCATTTATGTCAGGAAAGCTGCAGGCCTAAGAAACTTTCAGGTACAGGAAGCATGATCAAATGCCCAAACTAACGTAGTGACCAAATCAAGACAGTATATGCAGCAAAAACTATCATGAAAGTATCGTGGGGCAAAGTTCAGAATTGTAATCAAATTGTTACAGTTTAAAACTGTAAATTTTTAAAGGTCAAAAGTAACTTTTAATTATATAAGAAGGCTATATAAAAAAAATGAGATTTTGTCGCAATGTTCTATTAAGAAAATAAAAGCAGGAACACATTTGATTGATTTCCCTGTTTGACTGAACAATTAACAGATAATAGTTTTTTTTCTTTTGAGCTTGGATAATATGGGAAAAGAAAAAAAAAACACCATTATAGTGTATGTGATGCATAAAGGGTGTTTTTTAATTTACCTACAAAACTAAAGTTGTCATATTTCTATGATCTATATTTCAATTTTTACACATGATATAGTTAAAATAAATTTATTTCCAACGTTTTTTTTTGTATAGTAAAAACATTTTAGATGATAGAGTTAAATAAAATAATCGTTACCAGACAATGGATTTGGTGACTTAATACAGTTAGAAAAATCAATTTAAAATGACATGTACAATCTCGTTTTATATCAATTTAAAATGATATGTACCATTTTGTTTTTTTGATAATGGAAAATGGTTGCCAAATCTCAAATTTGTTTTTAACATTAATCTAATTTTATTAAATTTTAATTTTAACCATCTAATTCTTCATAGTTAAAAATTATAACAACCCATATTAGGAAGTGCAAATTCCAGAAGTTGTTAGTAGGGTCACACGTCTGAAAAACCTGTGTATCCTTACCTAAAAAGAATTTTAATCTCGCTGAAAAGACAGGGGTCTGACACAAATGTCATCATATTTGTCATGCTATAAACATAAGAACCACTTTGGCACATTAGATAACGCAAGAGAATGGTGGGTTGTGAAAAAAAATTTAATCCCAAATATTGAAATGATATTACTGCCAGATGACCATGCCATTACATCTTGATAACATTGCACAAAGAAGATATTGTCTTTTATTTAAATATGATGCTTCAAGGGATCAAGATATATACTCACTTAGGAAAGCAAAAGAGGCGGCTATCAAAGAGACAGATTCCCTCTTCAAGGTACTGTCTTTTATCTAAATGTGATGTTTCAGAGGCAATGACTTGGACAGCTTCATCCAAAGGTTCATAGCCAGCAGTAAAAAGGATGAATCTGTAATTTGTGATCTCCAGGACAGTTTGAATTACCTGAAGAAATGTTTGAGGGTTCCTCAAGAAGCCCATGCTGTAAGCAAAAGTTAAACACAGTTCAAGAAAAGATCACCATTGGCAATTTAAACAAGTGAATGAAACAAACTAAAAGAAGTCTATTCAAAAACAAATTTGGCATCCATGCTAGGCTGACAATGTTCACATGATGTTGATGTTATAGCCAATTAACCATTTTCTTTCAAACTAATATTGCAGTTGTTAAATTTAAAAAAAAAATCAAGAAAAAGAAGAACATACAAAAAACGTTGTAGCTTAAATAGTCCATAAACAAAAAAGTAAAGAACCTACCTTCCAATAGAACTTAGTCCTATGAAAATAGGAGGTGTTGACGCTGGATTTATCAAAAAACATTGTAACTTGACATGAGCTGAACACACTTCATCTTTTGTCCTCAAATCTCCAGGATATGAAAGTTCTGAAATTTCTTGGCATTTCTTACATGAAAATTGCCATTCAGTAGGAAGAAACCAAAACCCACAAACATGGACATTTGATGGCCAATAATCTGTTAACATGCTACAATTAGTGATAATGGAAATGGGGAAGCACAACATCAATCAAATGATCATCTCATTGACAGATGACAATACCCCTGTACAATTGTACAACTTTCTTCATCTATGAAATAGTTCAAATAAGCCCCTGAACTTTCAATTGTAGTAAACTTATTCCTCATAGTAACAATACCCAAGTGCTGTCAGCTTGGCTTGTTTTAACATAAAAACACTATCATTTTAAAAATTGGAAAGATATTATGAAGAGAAAAAAAAATGGATGGATAGAATTTGGTCGTAACACCAGCCGATATCACCATCAAAACAAAGCTCTTATGGAAATAAAACCATAAATACCAAAATTATATTATTTCATCACAGCATTTGAGAGAGAGATATAGATTGAACTTTTAGATACATAAGCTTTTACATTGCAATTTTGTGTTGATTTGTTGTTTAAAAATGTGTTTTAAGGTTAGATTTATGCTTACAAGGTTGAGGGTAGTAATTTCTTGTGTTTTAAAAGCAGAAAAATATGGTTTTCCGTGTGGCCTGCAAATGTGATTGAAATTTGGTGAGTTTCTCCAAAAAAAAAAGCGAGATTTGTCAAAGAAGATGATAGTGGATGATGCATCAGCCATGGTCCAAGCTTAGGCTAAATCTTAAACCTATTGGAATTGCTAGGAGAGTCTTCAAACATATAGTAGAAGCATTGAGATTCATATGATAGGATAAAGCCTTGATGTGCTTGAATGTTTCTCACAATTAACAAGGATAACAAAGACAATGAGTAATATACAATAACCTCCCTGTATAGAGAAACGAGAAGCAAAATATATGGATTATAAACTGTCGTGGCAATTCCACATGCATTATGGTAATGATGGTCATCAAAACACAAAGTCTACAGTCATTTGAATGAAAAAAATGAGAGCAAAGGAGAGGAGGGAACACTTAAAAGTAAAAATTTCATGTTAAAGGAGCAAAAGAATGAGATTACCTGGACATTCAACAATATCTTTGCTAAATCCATACCTATTGCAACCAAAAAAAAGTGAATTAGAATAATTTCCTTGAGGCATTGTGCAAATACAAGCAAAACCCAAAAGTTTGGTGATTATACTTTATACCCCATTTTAAGTAATACTATAGAAACACTTTATAACCAAAATACCCCCATTTATACACTAAACATCCTTACGAGTTTCAAGTTACCTTTTTGTTTCAACATAGGTATTTGAATTATTTTGATATTATGACTTCACAAATTAATAAGAATATCATTTAAAAAATCAAATGATTCATCAAGACAGCGGCTATTGATATTCATAAAATATGCATTCATATATTTATGAATTTTTGTTCGATTTATGAAAAACCTATTGGCTCCTAAACAAAAATAAGAATATATATGAAGAAAATACTTGATGATATTCAAATATATAGTACAATACAGTTTTTATTTTTAATTTAAAACCAATATCAAACAAATCAAAAGCATATTGACCAAATGGGTCATTTTTTTAGGAGAATTGTTTTTAATGATATGATTAGAATTATTATCCTAATGAATTTTTTATTCAATAAGTAATTTTCATTAACTAAAATTGAAATAATAGTATCAAAGTATTTAAAATAGCTAATGCATGAACAAACACTAAGTTTCAATTCAATGTAGGCATTTTAGTATAACTAGAGGCATTTGTGGCATACATGGTCTTTTGTAGTATTTTCTTAAACTTCGACAAGCTTTTTGGGAAATCATTAAAACTCTTCTGTGATGCCAGTAATTTCATGATGTTTCAAGACATTATTGTAATTTACTAAAAGAAAATCAAAGAGATAGAAATATAGGTTAATGTTCAACTTTTAATTAACCCATTCAATAAGAACAAGAAAAAAGAAGAAGACAGAATGCATATGAATCATGAGATTTCAGTGTCATTCTTAGTTAGATTTAAAGCATGAGAAAATGGTGTCAATTACAACTACATAATGGCAAATAATGTTTACTTTGTATTCTTTTCTTTTCTTTTCCTGTGGCTCAAATCACCTTTACTTTATTTGTTCTAGCCAGGCATGGGAATTGATTCATAAATCATCTAAAATCACCCATTTCTACTTTAACAGGGAGTTTTGAATGTCATGGAAATAAAACCTAGAACCATCTAAATTCTTTAGCTGTGCCACAATGGATCAATCATCCTTTTGTTTTGCTTGTAATCATAATAAAGAATTACATTGCGGTTGTTTTTGGTAGAAAAAGAAAATGCAACTTACAGCAGTAGGGGAGATGGTGGTCGATCATGCCAGGTGGGAAGGCCTGTTACTGGATCCTGGATTCAGTATGAGAAATTTAATGAGTTTAAATATACCCTAACAACAAAATAACAATGCATTATGAAATCAATGTACATGCAGGAGGTGACAATCATAAATTTCATTCCATGAAAAAAGGGAAATCTTATATCCAAAATCACCAACAGTGAAAGGGAAAGGACTCAGATACAAAACATCACTTCTCCATAATCCCCAGTTTTCGGTATAAAGTGGCCACATCCAATGAGCCACATCTTTCCAGGAAACCTATGTTCATCAAAAGGTTAGAAAGTTTGTATACAAGCCGCACATAATAAACCTATTTAAACATACCACGAGAAAGCAAGAGACAAAGAACTACAGCATGCTGTTGCTGTACAAGTAAGAAAATGGTTCTACATGAGGAGTTTGAAGCACCTGATTGCTGTCAGCTTCTTGGAGATATTTATATAAAAGAGGATGCTCTCTTCTAAATTGACTCTCAAATGAGGAAGGTGCACTGAAAAGTACACAAAGATGATGCAAATTCTCACAATATAAACTATCTAGATATGCACATCTTACAGCAAAACCTACTAAACAAGATATTGTGAGAATTTGCATTAGAAAGTGGGAAGATGTGGAAAAAGACAGGAAACTAAAGGTTTCCATGAACTTTCAAGGTTGACAAAGAAGCAACTGTGCCTGGTGCTAGACATCAAATTCAAGTTACATAGTAGATATACATGTATATTCTCTTCTCTTTTCTCTATATGGAAAAATAACATTGAGGAACAATTCGTTCAAATGTCATTTAATGAAAAGAAATTCTACATTTACATAATCCACTGCCCTATACATTTTTATAACTGTATCTGTGTTACTTAATTTATTATACATGCCTATACATAATAATAGCACATTGGAGAAAAACCAAACACAAAATGTCCTTCAATATTATGATTGGCAAGTCATTAAGAAATAGAGAATTCAGAAAAAAATATCACCACCTGTATGGAACAACATATGGAGCAGCTACCACACAACGGACATGAAAAAGTTCTGCAAGGCTCCACCCTTCCTGTAACAGAATGCAAAGCAAATATTTCCTTTATTAGGGTGATATTTTCATCAAGAAAGCCATATAAATGCAGGCTATATTTTCTGTATCAGAAGAGCTTCTATGGACTAGAATTTTCAAGAAATACCAATGCAAAAAAATTTATCAAGATAAAATCACCCTCCATTGTTGAATCATGTCCAAAAATCCCTTCAACTGCTGAATAACATTCTTGTCTGTGGTCTCTTGTGGCTATCATTTTTTGTTGTGAAAAAGCTAACTCCTGTGATCCTATTATAGAAGTGGTCCATTACAGCAAAGTGGTTAGTTAATTCAATGTAAAAATAAAACTAATCCCATTCCCACAAGATTTGCCTTCTTATATACTGCAAAGATAGCATAACCATTGAGATTAGAACCTGAACCATAATTCTCGCAAACAGAAAGAACAGGTGGTGAATTGATTCCTAAAAACATAACATGTCTTTCTTCCAAGTGAGAGCTTAAGTTCTGCAAGAAGCCCAACATTTTATAACATCAGCAGGTCTTGCACAAACAAAAATTATCAATAAAAAAAAGGGTATATTCACACGAACCCAAAATTCCTAGGGACGAAAGAAAATGAAACTAAAGTACAGCATAGTTCTATATTGAGTTAAATCAGAATAACACCTTGCAATTTATAGGGCTGATTTCTTCCTAAGGGCATAGCTCAAAAACGACTTTTCATTCTAGCCAATCCTCATACAAGTTAGGGCTACCCTCGAAAAAGGTCTTTGGACTTGCAAACTAGATGGCCTAAGGCTCACACTATAAAAAGTATTGTTTCTAGAATGCATGGTTGATTTTGATTGCTGGCAGGGTATTTAGTCAATAAACCAGAAAGGATGAGGACGATTTCAATGCAAACCTGATGTGCTGAATGTGTTACTAGAACCACGCGGTATTGTTTCTGATCGCTAGCAAAAGCAGCGGCAATGGCCTGAAACAAGAACAAGAAAACACAACAAATTCTTAGATTTTTCAACTCAACTGAAAAGAAAAGGATATTTTAGCAATCCCATTAGAAGAAGAAACACTTACAGAGATAGGGTAAATATCGCCCTTCGTACCAAAAGCCATGAACAGAGCCACTGGCTTCCTGTTCTTTGTCTCAGGTCCCATTATTTACTCAGTCACAGACTCACAGCAGTGTGTCATAAGCTCGGGCCATTTCGTTTATATATTTTAGTTTTCATTTCAGCTTCTTCTTTGAAATTTTATTTGGTAACGATTATATTTATTTTTATCTGAATGTATTTATGTATCTATATTTTTAATTTTTATTGTTTTATTTTTTGTTGAAATTTTATTTTTATTCATTTCAGTTCTGAAATTTTAATTTATATTGATCATTATTTTAAAATTAATATTTTTTTATTTTTATGTTTTCTATTATTTTATATATTCTTCGATCCGATGATTTTATAATTTTATTATTTATATAATAATAATAATAATAATAATAATAATAATAATAATAATAATTTTAGTGATTTTTTTTATTGTTTTTTTAATAACGTTTTGATTTTTATTCAATATAAAAACTCACTTTTGAAAGATAATACGACGAAAGGTCAAGAGTCGTCATCTAAAATTACAAGAGCAAATATAATAATGGTAAAATACAATTAGCGGATAACAGGTTTTATGCCATGTGTTACATATAAATTCCCAATTTCACACTGTAAAGATTATATATTGAGCATAAATAATAACTACATAATTAATTATTAACAATACACTAAACCGTGTGGTGTGGTGTTTCCACCGTAGCAATACTCATAATTTATTGTGGATTGAAACGGTGAAATTACTATTTTACCCCTCGGTGTGCCTTCATTTAAGCCCTGAAGTCAGTGGTAATTTGTTTTTTACCATTAGTATGTACAGTGTAATAACTGAAATACCCCGTAATAAGACAAACAATGTTTTGCCTGCAGGGGTTAAATGGTATTTACACAATTTTCATGACAGTAATTGAAAGGGTTAACTACCGATCTGCCCCTATTAAAGACAAAAACGTTTAAATGGCAGAAGGGGTAACTACGTAATTGACACTTTCTTTAATTATATTTTATTCGGGTGTGAACAGTAGTTAGGGTGTGCTAATACTGATTTGTCCTTATAAAAGACAAATTTAAAGAATTAGGGTTAGGGGTTATTCGGTAATTAACCAGGATTAAAAAAGTATTTCCTATCGACAGTAGTAGGCGCGTCTGTTGGACGCAGTTTTGAATTTCGGTCTCACACGCCTTTCGGGTGGCGCGTGCCGTCTACTTTGGCGATTAAAAATTTGCATTCGGTATGTCACCGGGTTTGCCTCCATAACCTCCAACTGATGGTTGCGCGTGTTGCCACCAATGGTGGCTTGAAATGTTCCCCTTGACGATCAAATGTTTGTTCAACCGTTTCTCTCTCCTTTCCGACAAAAGTTAACGAGAGTCATCGGTGTTGTTGATAGTTTCATTTCAGTCTCTTATTGTTTGATTGTGTTTTGTGGTCCAGATTTATGTAATAGAAGTTTTAATTCGTTTCAATTAGGTCCTTCCGAGGCAATTAATTAGATATTGTAGTTTCATTTCGGTCCCAGGTCTTTTAATTTCCGGATTTGTGTTAAATGCTTAATATATTCAGTATCAAAGTTTTGATTTCTTTCAATTGTATCCTTGAACGGAAATTCATTATACATTTGAGTTTCATTTCGGTCCCCAGACTTTTAATTTCCACTTTGAATTGAAATTCTTTATTTTTTTCAGTATCAAAGTTTTGATTTGATTTAATTTTGTCCTTTACATTAAATTAAATATACATTTGTTTTTCATTTCGGCCCTTATACTTTTAATCTTCGATTTTATTTTAATTCCTTGATATATATTTAATTTCCTCTGTTATTAAGGTTGTTCTTTTGAATTTTAATTTACAATTTTAATTTTTGAAATGATCATTTGAAAATTGATATTTATTATTTTTTCCCTTTTAAAAAATTTATGTTTATTCTTCAAGTCAAATAATATTTTTAAATGTAATAATATTTTTGTCATTTTTTTTGGGTCATTGCTTTTTTATTAATATTTTTAGGTGTTAAAATTTCTAATTATTATAGGTAATGCATTCAAACAAATGAAAATGATTATTTTTCTTATAAATATATGAGATTAATTATATATTTCGATATTTGTTTGATATTATCACCTTATATATATATTCCTATGAATAGGACATTTAGAATAATTATAATAATTGTTTTTAGGATTGTTTTTCCCTAATTTTGTTTCTTGCAAATGCTATACATCTAAGGTAAATAATCAACTTAAAAATTTGATGATTATGTTGTTTTTATATGTATTAATTTTACTATATATATGATATTTAGAATAATGATAATAATTATTTTTAGGATTTTTTTTCTTTAAAAATAGGTGAGGCTAATTATATATTTGTGATGTAAACGTTTTAATATATATATATAAACCAAAATACAAATTAAAAAATTATATATGCTCAAACGAATCAAAATTTTATTTTATTCCAGCAGCGAAGCGCGGTTAATGACTCGTTACATCAATTTGTTAGCGCTCAATAGTATCACCGACCAATTTTATAAGCAAATTGAGGGGGGGAAGCCTCATCGCTTAACAACGCCATGCGAGCGAACGAGGTGCGCGAGAGGCAATACGAGCGTAGCTCGCGACTCCTTCCGTCTTTGCATAAACGAAGTCTTAACCTCGCGACTCTCTTATTCTATCTACATATAATCCATCGAAGATTTAAATAATAAACGCCATGCGAAATCGATCGAATGAACAAGATTTTCGAAATCGCTCGCTCGATGTCGATGTCGATGTCGATGTCTGTCTTTCTACTGTGGGCGTTTCTCTTGTTCTATCTACAAATAATCCATCGAAGATTTAAATAATAAACGCCATGCGAAGTCGATCGAATTTCGAAATCGCTCGCTCGCTCGCTAGCTATTATAAATCAACAAAGCTCGCTGCAAGAAACACAACCATTTCTCCTCGAAGAAAAAAAATGGAGATCTTCAGCAAAGAGTTGACAGATACCGATGTTCGTGTCCGGTTCTCTTTCCCCACTCATTGCTTAGAGCATTTAGATTTCGCCGGAAATAATTCTGTTGATTTGCGCGTTAAGGATAGCTGTGGCGAGCTTCGAGTTATTCGTTGCCTGAAGAGGAAGAATGGAGATTATGAGAAGCCTGTGCTTTCCAAGGGCTGGCTCAAATTTGTTGCTGATTATGGACTGGGAGTTGGTGACAAGGCTGTTCTTCTCCGCGAGGATGACCACAGCCTGGGGTCGCAGTTCAGGATCGAAGCTCGGAGGAAAATCGTGCTGCTTGGTCGGGAGACTTGGGGTGAAGTGACAAGAGCTACTAGCTCTTATTCGCATGGAGCGTGATCCAGATATATAAGAGAGAGAGAGCTTCCTAAGTTTGGTGTTTTCGTTTTGTACTTTAGATTTATGTATGTGCTAATGTCTGTAGTGATGATAACCAGTGTTATCGAATGAATATGGTGTTGCTCTTAGCTTCTTGGATATGTATTAGATGCATGTAATTCTCAGCAATAATGGATTGAAATATATATGATTAGATTATATGATGTACTTTCATGATCATGTCTGTCATCGTCATTACCCGATTCCAGGATCCATGCGGCGTGACCTCCCTTTAAGATTCCATACCCATGCGGATCCAAACGTACACGCAAACTTATTCTTTAAATAAGTTAATCAGAGTTCAACGCAAAATTAATACCAAAATTTACTTCATAATGCGATTTGATTGTCTTAATACAAGAGTTAGTTATAAAATTCTATGATTGTGAAGCACTAACTAGACATAAGAAAAAATATTGATTGCAGCCAAAATAGCAGGTTCTGAGAGTACAACAAAAATGACTTGCTAACAAGTTAAAAACCTGAAATTGATAAATAATAAGAGGGCGAGTTGAACAACTCAGTGAGTAAGTAGCATTCAATATACATATACAAGGGAATATATCAATGAGAATATATTTACGAATATAACTTTAAGTTCTTGGAAGAATGTTTCTCAAATTGATCATAATAAGAATATTATAAGGTAAACCTCGTCAGAAAAAGAAAGTAAAATCTAATCAATAGACGAGTTTAACTCATAATTCTATGTGTTTTTGAATCAAACCATCCATTTTCTCAAAACCTAAAAATTAATGGTTTCTCTCGAAGTTTAATTCAAAATAAGAAATTTGTAAAATTGATAATAGTTCACCAATAATCCTCAATTATTTACCAAACCAATATGAAAAACAACTAGTTCATCTTGGAATCACCTTGTAATTTTCTCGGATTTATAGAGGTTAAATTGTGATTTTATCAAATTAAATGACTAAATTGAAAACATCATAAATTAATAATTAAATTGAAAATTTTCCCACAGTTCATCCTCAATTATGTCCAGAATCTCGAATTTCACTCTAGGGACTAAATTGTAATTTTCTAAAGTTCAGGGACTAAACCATAAAGCTCATAAACTGAGGGGCCAAACTTAAACATTATCATCTTCAACCTCAAGACTGCTGTTGTGATTTCCAGAAAATGTTTCTTATAATTTCCTAATATTGTTTTACACCTAACACACCAATTAACTTCAAAATCATTTACAGTTCAATCAATTAAACCATTACCCGACACATTTAATCTTTAACATCTCAATCGATTCATCAATCAAACCCAAAACAAGATCTTCAAACCTTAATCTTTAGTAAATTCCAAATCTTAACTAATAAAAATATCTATACATATCAAAACATATACATGATTAGACAGTTCATAATAACCACAACAAAACAATCCCACCAGCATTTAAATTCATTATTTTCCCTTTTTTATTTTTAAACAACATCTTCCAATCAAAATGTCATCATAAATGTCATAATAATCTATTTTGTTAAAAAAATAAAAAGAATAAGGATTGAAATGAAAAGTAGCATACATGACCAATTTCAATTGGAGGACACAATCAAAAGAAATTAAAACAAACTATATAATTAATTGTAATCGAAGGACAAAATTGAAATAAATAAAACCTTAGGACCAGAATAAATAAAGTCATTTAAAAAAATTAATGTGTAATTTTATTACAAAATTAAAAGAATAAGGTCCGAAATGAAATATAGAATATATGACAAATTTCAATTGGAGGACTCAATCAGAAGCAATTACAACTTGCATACCAAAATAACTAAAATAACTAAAAGCAAACCAAAAATCAAAAGAATAAGGACTAAATTGAAACCCCACATATATAATCAGTTTCCATTGAAGGGCACAGTTGCAACAAATCAAAAACTATATTGAAAAAAACAGTAATAAAAGAGAAATCCAAAGTCCAGGGACCAAACTAAAACCTTCACAAACCTTAGGGACTGAAGCGTAGTTCTGGGCAGCAAGAGAGAGAAAAGGGAGAAAAAACTTAAAACCATCCAACAGAGCTTCACTGGTCACCGTAAGCAAACACGCACTGCACCGTGAGGAAGAGGACATATCAACGCGCCATGTGACACAGTGAAAGGTGTTTTTTCACCACCATAAAGAGGCTCACGTGTGAAACCCGAGAATAAAGTATACAAAGAGGTAGGAGATTTAAAAAAATTAAAATGTTGTTATTATACAAAATTTAGGAAAAGAAAAAGCAAAAAAAAAAAAAAAAAAAAACGGGAATTAAGAAGAGATGGGACTATAAATACCCATCTCTTCTCAGCCATGTCCAGGAGAGCACAAAAGAAAGAGGGGAGAAGAATTTCGAAATTCATCCAAAGAAAAACAAGAGTAAACACCCAAACAATTGTAAACCCATACAAGCCTAGGATTTCTAAAGTAGAAGAGCAAAATTGGGTGGAGAAGTAACAAGAAGAAAGTGAAGAAATTGGGGAAGAAAGGAAGAAGAGTGGCTGGGTATTTTCAAGGAGAAGAAGGCTAGGATTCTTCCAAAATTGTTAGATTTCATCCAAGTAAGGAGTTCTAATTCCAATTTCTATGAAATTAACTTCAATTTGAGTAGAAGTTGAGATTGTTCTTGAATTGGGAATTAGGGTTTTTAACACAAAATGTTAAGAAAATGCATAAATGAGTAGGATTTCATGAATAAATGGAAGACATGGCTGTTATTGATGAGAAATCAAGGATTGAAGATGAATTGGAGACACTTTCTTCTTATTTCAAAACTGGACAGTTTCGTTGCCCTTTTTGTGAGGGACTTTTGGACCTGAAAAATACATAATTAATGGAGGGTCCCTTCATAGAAGTTGTAGCTGGGAGTGTTAGCTTTCCAACGAGTCCAACCTCGTCTAATTTGGAGTTCTGGAACTCCAGATATGGGTAAAACACTGAGGAGAGGTCAAGCTGTCTTGACAGTTTCGGACAAGTTGAAAAAAATAGCAAAATTTAACCATGTTAAGGGTATAAATTGTCCATTTCCCTTCATAAAATGTGTCTTGATCTTCATAAAATAAAAGAAGAGAATAAATGGTGATAAGAAATTGAATTCATGATGTCCATTTGGACTATAGATGAGCTGAAAAAATTAAAGGGTGATAATAAGGAATATAAGTAAGAAAGAAAAGAATTGGTAAAAGGGAAATGAATATTATTACCATTTTTATTGTTGTTGTGTGGGATATGTGGATTAATATAAAAAAAATGGTGGGTATTTGTGGTTTCAGGAAGAACCGCGGGTGAAGGGCAACAACAACAACAACAGGGTAATGCAAGTCGAACCTTCACAGCAGGTAGGTACTTGGTACCTATATTTGCTTTATCTAATAATTATTTTCTTTACTAGTTATTGAACTATAAGTTATATCTTGGTGCTTATTGATGAGGAAAAGAAAACGGGTAAAGGAAAGGTTAGGAGATGGAAAAATAGGTATATATGTATGTGTAGAAAGAAACAAGCTGGTCGATATCGGCGGGTGACGTCGATATCGGCATAATGTATAAACCTGATTAACTATTCAATTTTGGAATAGTTAATGATATCGGCGGGTGACGTCGATATCGGCATGATTTATAAACTTGATTAGCTATTCGGTTTCAGAATAGTTAATGATATCGGCGGGTGACGTCGATATCGGCATGATTTATAAACTTGATTAGCTATTCGGTTTCAGAATAGTTAATGATATCGGCGGGTGACGTCGATATCGGCATGATTTATAAACTTGATTAGCTATTCGGTTTCAGAATAGTTAATGATATCGGCGGGTGACGTCGATATCGGCATGATTTATAAACTTGATTAGCTATTCGGTTTCAGAATAGTTAATGATATCGGCGGGTGAAGTCGATATCGGCAAAATTAATAGACTTGATAAGCTATTCGGTTTCAGAATAGTTAATGATATCGGCGGGTGAAGTCGATATCGGCAAAATTAATAGACTTGATAAGCTTTCTGAGATGAAAGCGAAGCAGTTAAAAGAAATAAATTTTCTTGTATATAATCAAAAAAAAAAATGGTGTATATGGTTGTATATGGTGTATATGGTGTAGATTGATGGATATGTTGTATAATTTCTCTGTAAATTGCTAGTATTTACTAAATTGTTTTACTTATGTGGAAAATCTATATTTTGCAGGTTCTTCCCATTCTCGTCAGGAATAGAATTTTAAACCTTAATTCCTTTTTGTATAAGTTAGGAACTTAGGGAGTTATGGTGAAATTTTGATATGTAGAAGAACATGTAAATTGTATAGAATAGTATTTTTGTAAATTTTGTTTATGGAATATTAAATGTATCCATCTATGCTCCGGATATTAGAAAGTACTTGTTTATCTTAGAATATTATACTATGTTATGTTTTATGTATATGTGTATATGTGAAATCTTCATGTACGAACTGGCTTTTTAATTTTTATCTTATTCGTGAGATGTAAGATGAAGTTTGAGAAGGAATATGGTCCTGAGCATATTCTGAAATGAATTATGCAATTAATTGTATACATGAATGTGATTATGGGTGAGCTGTGATCCAAATTGTGTGCAGGTTGTGTTATTGATAACTTGGGATCTCCCGATATAGGGGAGAAAAAAAAATTTCATGCTTCATCTACCCTTTTATAGGGGTAAAGATTAACAAATAAACAAATAGGAGAAAAAAAAATTTGGGGTTGTTACATCACGCGCCTCCTGAAAGGCGCGTGCGGAGGAGACACTGCATACGCTTCCGTACGACGCGTCTGCAGTGTCAACGAGAAATAATATTAAAATAATACACAATTACCTATACACCCCTGGACCCATCGATAACTACAGAAAAACCAACTTGGAAAATTCATAAATACCCCTGGATCCGACGCCTATTTTTGTCGTTTCGAGGGTTAATTTCGTAGTATTACTTTGTCTTATTTTGTCGTTTAGGAGGGATATTTTTGTAATTTTACTGTGCAACAAATCCATAAATACCATTCATATCTCCTTGAAAATTCAAATATACCCCCGGTCCTGAGGGTTAAAAAATTTCAGCCCTAGGGTAAAATGAATAGTAATCTGAGTGTGTGAACAGTAACAAAGTGCATAATAAAAGTGGGATGACTTTATTTTTTAGTTAATTAATATGGAAATAATGGCACAAGCCCATAAAACAAACATGTTGCAGCGGCTGTCAGATCCGCACCCGATTAAGGTTGTCGGGTCAATCCTAAAATAATGACGCCTTCGATAAAAATAAATTCAAAAAAAAAATCATTGGCTTGGTTTTATCAAATATTATTTGAGCTTGTTTTTTAATGTACTTGCTAAGTTAACATAGATCTCGAGTTAACAAGTTATTATTCAAATCATGAGTGAACATGTATGGTAATCCAAAGTTAATCGAGACATTATCCAAAATGATTTGAAGAGAAATTTAGGCTAAATTTTGGATTAATAGGTTACGAGATTCTATTATTTTAGTGGTTCGGGTCAATATCTAATATTATTTGAAAAGAATTTTAGGCTAAACTTTGGATTAATAGGCTATAAAATTCAACTATTTTTGTGGGAGTTTAGCTCCTTTGAATTTGCAGGTCAGAAGTTAGTGATGATTTGAGTTTATTTGTAATTTTTTTTAAATGCGAAGAAATTTCATATCTCGAAAGTGTATTATGTAAGGTTTAGATGAACGAGTAAAATTTATATTATCTCAAGCTCTTATAAGAGTGCATGTCTCTAACTCGAACTCGAAACCGGCTGTGCAGATCACAAGCACTTTGTCATTATAGCACACTCTTTAAGGATATTATTTGTAATTATTATTATGAGGTGTTTGAGATTTTAAAAAGCAACTATCTTTATAATGGTTTAACTATGTTTATTATTATTAGGGTGTTTAGGAATGCGGTGGTTATTATTTTCAAAATACTTTTTTTATTTAACAATAAATTAATTTTTTTTTTTTAAAATAACATAAAGACACCAAAACAAATAAAAGAAAATGTTACATTTCCTCTAAAAGTCAATTTTGGCCTTGTAATTTAAATGGCAATTCATGGAATTATTTGAGTCTAGTTTGTACTAATTAACTCCTGTACCTTTTATCACATTTTGAATTTCACCTTGAGTTCATTTTAGTCCACAGACTAATGGAATCGATGGCATTGCATACTTCATGGGGTCCATCGAGACATAAAATATGCCACGTCATCAATACATCATCAAGTGAAAAATTGAGAATATTAAAAAAATCAAAAGAATACTGGAAAGCCTCAATTAAAGGACTCTTGCATGGACATCACAGTTGATTCCAAAACAACCTCTTTATGTCAATCACAGACTGCAGTTTGCAATGGTAAAAGCTCAATTAATCCGCACCTCCACATCGATCATGAAACTCTGGCTGCTGTAAAACAGAACTGGAAGGGAATGCTGGTGGGGTGCTTTTACATTTCCATCAAGCAAGTTCTGCAAAAATGGTGACAGGATGAATGTCTTTCTTGTTTCTTCGTATGTATCCCATGTGTAAGATTGTTTTTTCGCCGCTATATTCTTGACTGTCTCTCGTCAGCTCAAAAATTTGAAGCCTATTTCTTGGTTTCTACATCAGGGGTGATTTCTGGTTTGGGGTGTATACTTGTCGATGAGCAGAGTTAGTTCATTCTCAAATTCCTTTTCCAGCCCGAGGAGGTCCTCCCAATATATCTTCATAAGTGCAGCCTTCTCGTCTTCATGCCTTCTTATCAGCTTCTTTCTCTCTGCTTTGAATTCTTCCATCTCTTTATCCTGTATTTTTATGAACCTGCTGATGTCCTTCACCCTATTTCCACAGAATTTTCAAATACATTATAACCTGAACATATTCTGCATTCAGTATTTTTCTAACTACTGCCATTAAAATGAGCAGCCCTTAATTTCTGAAACCACCAAAGGTTGATTTGACTCTTTAAGTCATTGCTTTCCACTAAGCGTGCACAAGTATTTTTGTTTTGGTCTACAATGGGGGGGAGGGGATGAAGATTGACTAGGTTGACCCCTGACCTACTAGATAAACCAGCAGCAAGCCTGGGAGCATACAGTTTGCTACTCTATAAGATGACACATTCTTTTTTACTTAATTACTGTCTGTTATTGAATTTGATAATTTTCTCAAAAAAAAAAAAAAAGGAGTGAAAATGCCTCAGATAGAGAGCTCTAGCTTGTCTGGCCTGGCTAAGGCACAATTACAGTGTTACCTGTCCACATTCTCTTCAGTAGATGGATCTGCATTTAACTCTTTAGCTTTCTCTAGCTTTGCCTGCTGTAACTTCTCGAAGTTATCTTCTTTTGCATCTATAGCCTGATGGATAGCTTTGATTTGATCCTTGAAAAATTTCTCTTGGTAATCCATCTGGAAAAAATGCGTCAGAACAGAGAAAGCAGATGTAAAGAATGCAATATGAACACGGTATTATAAAGTAGCTTGGAGTGCAGAAAGTGCCGTGTGCCTCCAGCCAATTATAGTCATATTATGATTAGGATTTTCTTAACATGCATGAATTACACCATCCAAGAGCTATGCTTAATGTGTCCTTCAATTTACCAAGGAGCACAGTGTAGATGACCCCATTTGTTCATCATGGTTGAGATGGCCAAATTGCGATCAGGCAGCAGAATAACAACTGTATCATAAGAGTTTCCTGGTTTGATGTTGAAAGTTGACAAAGATCTTGTACATCAGGAGATGAAACTTCTGATAGATACAAGACAAAAGGAGAAGAGGGGCAAAGTAGTGAACCATATAATGCAGAATAAGGTTTTTATTTTATTTTGAATTAAGATCTTTCAATAATTAGAGGAGAGAGAGACACCAGAAGAAGTTAAAATGTTTTATTGGAAGAAAATCGAAGCAACGATGTGAGCACATACGTGACAATGGAAGATGTACTAAGAGAAACAGAATCAATAAAGCAATTTGGAATTTAAAGATGTTACCTCTTCCTTGGTCTGCTCATGCAGCAATTTAGTTTGCTCTCTCACAATACGATTTTCTTGCACAGTCTTCTTCAGTTTCTCACTCAATCTGCACAAGGACTCTGCGAGAGATTGTGACTGCATACGTTCTGCAGCAAACCTGTTCTTGTAAGTGACAAGCGCCTGGCTATCCTCATTTATCTGCTTTATGCGGCTTCCAACCATCTCTTGATACGACACCATCTCAAACTTGAGCTTATTCTTACCTAATCAATTTCATAAGACATTAAATGTGGCTGCAGATGTTATTACCAGCATTCCAAGAATCAGAGAGTAGTGGGATCTTGCTCCAGCAGTTTACAGTAACAGGCCCAATGACAAGACTATTGAGGAAATATGCCATTTATAAATGTCATCATTCAGGAACCAGAAATTAAGGAATCCACATTTACTACTCACACTTTCTAAATCAGCACTGAGTTCAGTTCTGAGACTTGTTAACATGGTTTTTAGATCCCATTTTTATCAAACTGCATGACAACAGACATAAATATCCTGAAAAAGACAGAGAGCGAGAGAGAGAGAGAGGGGACCTTGGCAATGCTGGTTGAAGATATCCAGATCTTCCTTCAAAGCCATATAACCATAGAGCTGGCGCTTACCACCTGTACAAAATGAAACCCGATTACAATCCCACGTATCTCTGCCTCTTCCTTGATCTATAAAATGCCTATGAAGGCGAGACGCTTCTAAATAACCCGCTGCAGAGCTCTCAAAAATCAGTACACTCATTCCTCGATGCCCTTGTGGACCATATGAGTGGCGAGCCTTCAGTGCAGCATATGAGTTGAAGTGGTCCAGAAGTTCTTGATTTCCCATGCCAGTCCACTGCTAGAATCCATTTCAGAGGAAAAAATTATCAATATAAAAAGTTCAATAATTCATTTCATAGTGAAAATGAGAAATTATATTTACCTTGCCATTTTCCTCCTGCTCGTATCTCGTGTTCATTATCAAAACCATTGGAGGCCAGGTTATTTCATAGTCTTTAACTCTCGCATCAAGTCCTTTCCATCCGCCAAAGGCTTCACCAACTGGAGTTACTAAACCTCCCTTCTTATGCATCTCCTCATCCAAGATTTCAGAAAACATGCGATGAAGCTTAACCCTTCTTGTCTTTTTTGTCTTTGCGTGATATGCTAGGGGATCGATGCCTCGATACCAATCAATAGCACCAGGGCCCCCTTTGCAAGCAGGGCAGTGCCACTTCCTTGCTCGTGAATTTATCTCCTCAACAGTAAGTTTATCGAAATCATCAAAGAATGCGTTGAACCACTTGCTCTTCTTCAACTCATCATAGCTATTTTCACTTGCATCTAAATCAGAATCAGAACCAAAGAGAAAATCATCGTCATCACTGCTAAACACCATATAACCATCAACATCATCATTGTCATTGCCAGAAACTTGATGGTTCGAGACAGATTCATCCTTGGCCCGACTTTCTTCCCGTCCACTGGAACAAGCAGAACCAACTTGAGACAAATTCTGTCTGTGTTTCGGATGATTGTTCTGCTGCAAAGGCAATCCATTTCCACTGCCAAGAGACTTCTTAAAAGTAGTATTTTGGGTTGTCAAAGCATTGCTTTTCACCCCCAGTTTCTGTACCAATTTAGAACATCCCCATGCACCAGATGCAGAGTTCTCAGCAGGCCAAGCTTTTGCAGCAACCTTTCCATCTTGTGCAGAATTTGGATTCATACTTGCCACATTTTTACACAACTGATTAACATTGAAACCAGAACCTTTCTTGTACACACTCCCTAACTGAGGAAACGGATCACCTTCATCATCCATGACTGGATCTAGCTTTTCAATAAATCCTGCTTGCATACAATCCTAGATCTCCTCCTAACATTTTTTTCTTACAAAAGAAATATCACTTTGATAATGTTAATTAATGGGCCTCAGACAAAACAATGGAATCAATAAAAGATTGTGCTTTGAAAAAAAAAAAACATTTTGGGGAACTGGGGTTTATTCAAACAGGCATTGAATCATGTAATTGACGAACAAGAAGAAAAGGAGTAAAACAAATCCCAAGAAAGTTACATATATCATATTCCCCTTGTCTTTCCTTTAAAGGGGTTGTATGCAATAAGAAAAAAACGTAAGAATGGAGTTACATATACCACATTACCATTGTCTTTCCTTTAAAGGGTTCGCATACAAGAACGTAGGAATGTAGTTTTTGGACAAATAAAGCAGGGCCATCAATACCTACCAACCCTAATCCATCACAGCATTAGCACCAAGACAAAAAGGTAAACACTGTTGCATTGACAAAGAAAAGGTGAGAGATCGGGTGTACTGTATACGTACGTACGTACCTTGAGTTGATTTTGATAGACGATTGCTGAGAAGCAATTGAGGGTATACGAGCTCATGAGGATGAGGTTCGTGGTGGTCTTGGTCACAAAAGCTGCAGCGCAGGACGTGTGGGCTTTCGAAGGTTGCCGTATTATGCCGGGATTGCGTTTTTTCTTGTTACGTAAATTATCATATTTTGTCAGTATTATTATTATTATTATTATTATTATTATTATTATTATTATTATTTGTTAAAATAAACAGCAAATAATAAAATAGATATTAGAATAAAACTTAAAAGATAAATTCATCCTTTCTTATTAAGAATTTTTCCAATCATCATAATACAAGAGAAATAGTCTAATTTATAGGAGAAAAAAATAAAAAATTACAAAAATTAAGTGTCATGAAAATTAAAAGACTAACTTATGAGTAATTAAAATCCAAGAAATCGAATTGGTATTCAATATATATAATTGTAGATTTTATATTATTATTATTATTATTATTATTATTATTATTATTATTATTATTATTATTATTATTACACCAAATAAAAACCAACATTCTCAGACATCTAATAAACATCTAATAAGTAGTCCAGTTATAAGAGTTTGAAATTAAGATATTTGCTCTACTGTGGTTTCAGGTTTTAGCTCTGTGCTTGCTAATATAATGACCACTAAAAACGTAATTGATCATTAATTTTAGAGCCAGTGAAATTAATCTAGGTAAATTCAAATTGACCTGAACATCTATATTAATAAAAATAATCAACGTTACCCGAAACATTGAATATTTTATTTAAAAAAAACTCTTGAGCCATTTTTTGGCATTTTGTCTCCTCCATGATTTGTACAAGTTATTGAATGGTTGCACTCTAATTCAACAATTAAAAAATCAGTGTTATGTGAACAATAACCCTATTTTTTTTTATTTGGATATATTTTTATATAAGTGCAAATTATAGCTTTTTCAGTATCAAATAATGTGTTCAAAAGCATGAGAATTATTGATTACATTAAAAAAAATCAAGTGAATCTATATTTTTTAGGGTATGGTACATTCAGAATACCCATTTTCAGTTTTTAACCAATGATAATGTTATGTTAAATAAAGGAAAAAAACATATTTCTGATGATTTAAGAAAATAAATTTGTCTTTAAAGATTGTAATAACCTGGCTAAAAATATTCAAGCAGAGATTAAATTATCATGCAAACCGGAAATAAATATGAGTTGGAAAAAAGAAGAAATAAATGAGAGGGATGAAAATGAACAAAGGAAACCCTAAGAAATATAGGTCAATGTGTAAATTTAAAATTTGGGATTTCAAAATTTCAAAATTCCTGTGGGATCCACTCAAAACTAAAAGGTTGTTTCATATTGTGTTTCAAAAATGTTTTTGAAAAATTTGAATTTTTTATTTTTTGATATTTTTATATTATTAGAAGAAATCTGCAATGGCCTCACAAAGAAATCTATTTTGTTTATTGTCTCATTAGAATGACTTATTTCCATACTCTTGCCTTGTGCTCACAACCCAATTGCAGGGGAATTTCATATCACTTAAGGTAATTTCCACATATCTTGTTTGTCAAGTTAAGTTTGTCTTGCTTATTTTTTAGGTAAAAAATCATTCATTTTATATATATATATCCAAGAAAACCTCATCTACTTTAGATACTCTTTACAGATTTGAGTTAAGCGAATGAAACCTCGACTATCTCGGACTTTTACAAATTGAACACATCTTAACTTGATTTCTTTATATTGAATTCCCATCTGAGTTTCTTGAATTTTCATTGAATCTATAAGAACATGGGATTATGGAGACAAGAAGTTGGTCAGGGTTGGAATAAATTGTTGATTTAATTACAGATTGTGAATAGTGAGAAGCATGTAACAGCAAACAGAACTAGAGAATATGGCTGATAAATTCCATTAAACTATTTTGAATAATAGTCAGATGGTTTGATCTGGTTGATGCTGATATAACCTCACAATCCTTTACCTTTAATCATCTTTGCTTTTAGTCATTTTCAGTTGAGTTTTGGAAATTAATCTTCAATGTCCATTAAAATAGAATTCCTTGAGCAAATCAAATGCCACCCCTCTTATTTATTTATTTATTTTCCAAATTGAATTCCACTTAGAATTTAAACCAAAACCCTTGAAAGGGTTTCAAACATATAAATTGATGAACTGAATTGAATTCTAAAGATCTCAAACAGCCTAAAAAGTAATGGTTTTCAACATGTTGGAACTCTCTAAATTGAATTCAATTGAAAATTTATCAGGTCGACTTGCTGGACCAAAAAAGGTTTAATATCTCTATACAACAACTGTTGCATCTCTACTTCCTGTTCTATACAACTGGTAGTGACAAGAAGATCCTGAACAAACTGGTATGGCAACGAAGATCCTGAGTTGGATACTTCCAGGGGAAAATAAACAGAAAACAAAATTTCTGACTTTTGCTTTTCTTCTGTTGCTATTTTCCTTCCCATATACCCTGCAATTGTTCAACAATTTTACTATACAACAGAGTTCAAGAAGAGCATTTTCTGTTCCCTACATCGAGCATTGTTGATGTATAGGAAAATGAGCACCGGCATGACCGACCAGCCATCGGAAAAATGTCATAAGCGAAATAAACACGGTCACCAGTGCATCCTTGACATCCAAACTGGGTGATGCATCTTATTGTGAGCTACTAGATTCATTTTCAACCTAGGGACTGCCATCTTGAACTACATTCTGAACCGGGTTCTCCTCAGCCCACACAGCAGCATCTAAATATCCGAGCTCAAAAAGCCGGTCAAGAATATGATCTTCTGCTGGCTCTAATGCCCAGTTGAAAAGCTGGAGTAGTTGACAACAAAAGATGTTCATTGGCTTATCAAAAAATGAAAGAGACATGAATCCTAGTGCTGCACTTACCTCTCTCGGGGTAGCTCTATTTTCAGGATTGCAATCTGGACTAATCCCGATCCCTTTCAGTCCCAAACCGCTGGCAGGGAAAGCACAAACACGAACCTGCATGGTAGCATGTGAACAATCATACCATCCAGAAAGATAACTCATTCACATAGCAATTGGTCACAATTTTTACAAAATGAAACAAGGTACTTGTACAAACTACCCTTGTGTGCTGAAAGAACCATTGACGAGGTTATCATTGTTTTAAACAATGGCTATTACATAACTGTTTTAAGTTGTTAACAACCATTGTAGGGAGCCATAGGCAGTCATCTGCTATTATTTTTCACATCACTGAACACTTTTAATATTATAATTTTGTTAAGAGTTGCCAATAATTCAAGACGATCATGGCTGTGACAGTTATTTTATGCATGGACAGGCTGTAATCTGAAATCACGACCAGGGCCAGGATGCAATTTAAAACAATAGAGGTTGTGCGGAGTTTCAGTTCCTAAAATATATCAGGCAGCAGGATATACAGAACCATCAACCCCAATAAGGACCCATGCAAGATGCCATGATGTAGAGACACAACCATAGAGTATTTCATAAATTGTTGAGTAGATCTGACTTCAATAACCAAATTCATCAATATCTGAAGGAACAATGAGTCCTGGAACCCTAAAATGCTTTGCACAGCCTAAATTCATTGATGGCAATTCAAAGCTACATTCCATCAGGATGACAAAATAAGCAGAATTATATGAGGTGAAAAGCATACTTAAGGTAGGATGGAGCGATCTCTTACAAAACATATACGCATGAACAATAGCTGCACCATCACTTACAAAACATTGTGAGCTGACAAAGGGATCATCATCTAAACTAGACTCAATTATGACACATGAAAAGTAAGTGAGGACTATGTGCAACCAAGCAACAACTGATAAGGTTTCAACAGATTTTTCCACATACCGTCTGAGCAGCAGATGTTGGTGGCATAAACAATGTCAAACCACCATCAATACAAAGTCGATTCCGGAAAATTGTGGCAGGCCTTGGTGCAAGATATCTGCACTGAATTTCACTTTAGTTCAATGCCATTAAATGAACCCACATGACAAATATTGTCGTCAAATAGCATATTAATTATTCACCCTGGAATGAAGGAAGACGTAACAACTGCATTTATGAGATCTTCCTTGGAGTCAAACTGATCCACTAGCAAACCCCTAGGCCTCCACAGAATCTGAGTAACAGCGACTGTAGTAGAAGAGCACAAATGATGGAGTGCATGTCAATATTAGAGCAATAACAAAACTCAAGACACAAAAGAAAGAATAAAAGTGCATATGATAATTTATGACCAAGTATAACTGGCATATAACAAGTATGAAAAAGTAAAATAAGACAGTAGACATCCACTTGGAGGTTCCTTGAATCCAATCCACATAGAAAATGAGGAATCCACCTCAAACAAGATCAAATTCACCTTTAATCAAAACTCAATATAATATGTGCGCGCTTACGCAGATAAAACTGCAATTAAATTTAAACCATAGCAATGACAAAATCATACTTCAAACATATTAAAATAGAAAAAACCTAAATAATAACTCATTACAAAATCAACAAAATGTCTTGACAAGGAAATACCAATTCCCTTATCTACACAAGGAGAAGGCTAACATTGTCCCAAATGAAAAATAGTTACTAAAAGCACAATTATTACCTGTCCTAAAACTAATCAGCAAGTTTTCTTGGATGCAAATTGAAGCATGGCTCAGCCAAAATCAAATCTTAAATCGAGTGGAGCACCATAAAGACTCCCAAAAGCCTGAGAAATAACACTGACCTATCTGCATATTTCTTTATTTTTTTATGTCTGGTAAGAATCAAACATCCAAGGCAATGCGACCGACCTTTTACCAGTTAAGCTAAAGCCAACAGCTAAACCAAATTTAGCTATGCATGTATATGAATATTTTTTTTATGTGCTGTCAGATACATAGTCCTGTTATTTGTTATTTCTGTTCCAGGTGGCCGAAAGGATTCTTTAGAGGATTTGTGACAGTTTGCTAAAGTTGGCCAGAGATCAGTGGGGAATCTTTGGCAGAATTGGCTTGGTTCAATACGATTAGGATTCAGGAAGAAGGTTTACACGTTCAGATCCTACTAAAAAACAGCTCCAATCTCAACCGTGTCATCCATGCTACATGTCACATTCTAATATTTGATTAAATCAAGATCACTTGTCATCATACTATGGGTCTAAATCCAGATCATTCTTCACCACATTACTGGAAAATCTCAATTTTTCCTTATTGAAGCTACCACTCATTCCCTGTAAATTCCCTCTTATTTCCCTGCCTCCCTTACTATGAGCACAAGCTTACACAAAGATCCAATCGTTAGATTCCCTCACTGCACCTACAAACCCATCGCGCCATCACCAAATCTTCCATCAATGCACCACACATCCAAACCAAGTACCACTTTACTATCACTCCTGCTCAGTTCTCCCCATGTACGTCTTGGCATATTCACCTGCCTCAAAGTTTGAGCTCTGTTAGTATTTCCTGATCCTTCTTCCTCTGTTCTTTTAATCCCTATCCCATTGTGTGCAACACTAGCTCCCATATAACAATTCAGAAAAATAACACCCACATTTACAATCTGTAAATCTTGGGTTTGACTTTTTGGGTAATTCAATCTCACAATGGTTATGTAATACACCTACATTATAAGAGAAGTGTACAAACAAATTAAAGAAAAACAAGTGCCTTAGGCTATGTAATTTCTCCCCATGTCATATTTTAAAAAACAAATCTCCAAAACTTAAACTCATAGTAGTCTCGGTTTCATCTTCAGTATATTGTACCTGTCACGACCCAAAAAAGGCACGTGAACAATGTGAGGATTGAGGTGAACATCATCAACCCAGGCAAGCCTTGAAATGGACACAACTTAGAACTTACAACGTCTATAGCAACATAGATTTATCGTTATTCATAAGCCAAGGTCATAGTCCTAGAAACAAGATAATCCAAAGCACAGCAGAGAATGGTGTCCTAAAGCATTAAATTATCAGCACACAACCTCTTTGGTATACCCAGCACATAAAAAATAAAAATAAAAAAATCTCTGCACAATTTGATTCATGGTGTCTTTTATCCTGAGGAATTGCACCGGTCCTTTATACCATTCTAAAGCAACTACACATATACTTGCATGAAATGAAATATTTTCTATGAGAAAGCATCTTCTAACTCAAAGCACAACTAAAAATCAGAAGGGTGGAGGAAAGACATTTGTTCTCACCTCGAACCCTCCCATTGCACCTAACATGAATATCATCTGGCAGAAACTTTTCAAGAACATCCCGCAGAACAGCCTACGGAAAAGAAAGTACAATCAATGGCTGTTACACATTGCAAGACAAAATTGTAGCAGAAACATAGGAAATCCTAGCTTGTTTATTAATTTGCACAAGGTTTACTGTTCACATAGATAACATAAAGTTGCATAATGGCTATAATCTTACACTAAACCCAATATCATGTTTATTCTTTCTACATTATAAACATTCCCTTAAAGCTACTTGCTTAAGAAACTTGGCCTTGAGGTATTTTACATTGAATGAAAAATTGTTTCAAAGTTTGCAAGTTTAGAATCAGCATTTGCAAAAGCATCCTGCTTAGTCAAAGCTATGCAAATGATCACTACTTTGAGCAAATGATATTGAACTAATGACCAATGATCATATGAGACAGCACAGCGCACAGCAAGCAAAGCAGCAAAAGAACATAACTTTAATAGCAAGCATGATATTTCATAGTCCGCAGAGATCCTTCAGACATTGTTAGCTAGTTGCTTGAGTTAATATCTCTTATTCATTTGCCTTCCATTTTCTGGACATTCCTTCCCATTTGTTTCATCTCATAAGAACAATTACTCCCAGCTGAAAAGTCAACTTTATAGTGTACATTGCATTGTTACACTGCCCTCAAATTGGCATGTAATGAAGTCAAAACACTAGAAGGATTGACTCAGGTATTGATACATGGACTCATTGCCGAATAGCATTAAAAGCATAAGTCACTGACAGTGAACATTCTTTAGAACGAAAGGCAGACACAACAAATCTTAAAGATTAAATGCTACAATTCAATTCAATTCAATTCAGAAATTAACTGTTGGCAAGTTAAGAAAAAATGCATGCAAGCTCTGAGAACACTACTAAAGTATTGGAGTAGAAACATACCCCAAGCCGAAATGCAGTCCCTCTTAGCCGACAATCTTCAGCCAACACTTTGGTAGCTGTTAGAGCCTCCTGCATGCTAGCTCCAGAGGCAATCACAGCACATACTATAGCACCAGCGGAGGAACCAGCCAGTGGTGTGTTTTCCTGTTTAGAGCATGAGAAAAGATTCATTTTTTGCTTTCCACTTTTTGTTTATTTCTTGCATGATGCACAAATTTCACATACGAGAACATCTTGGACGACAGTGTACTCTAATTTAAAATTTTAATGGTGTCGATACAATACATGTATTGATCAAATTAGCAGTTTCTAAACAATATCCATGACAAGAACCAAGACCCGGTCTAGGTCACAGACGCTTCCAATTCCAATGAAAAAAAGAAGTACAAAACCAAACCAACATGAACAATTATGAAAACCAAGTAAGAAAATCCAAAACATGATGAAGTAACACCACACAGACGATAAACAAATTCCAACTCAAAATTCCAACAAAAAGAGAACGAACGCACACAGTACTCTATCAGACCCACAGAGAATTCGAAAAACAAAGAAGAAAAAGGACCTTGATATAACCCTTTTCAATAAGCAAGTGAGCAACTCCAAGATGATAAGGAAACAACAAACCAGCAGCAGAGAAACAAAAACCAGGACTCGTAACAGCAGGCCGTTCTTTCTCCGCTTCAATATCCTTAACTCTTTGTTCCCATATAACCACAGGCTCAACCTCATCCTCCATCACAGCCCCAATCCTCTCCTCATAATCAACATTCCCGTCATCAGATTTCTCAAGCAAAGACAACCCAGAAACCTTATCGTTATGGTAACTATTCTTATTCCTGCTCCTCAAAAACCTTGACGCAAATCCCAAGAAAAGTTCACCGGTGGCAACACCAAACGATGTCTTCTCCTGCGGCGGTGGAGGCGGAGGCGGGTAGGTGATCTTGTTGTCGTTTTGCTTGTTGTCGGGAGAATATCTTGTCGTGAAAGATAAAGAATGAGAGGGGCGAGGAGAGAGCATGTAACGGTGGGTGAGATAAGGGTTTATGGGAGGAAGGACAGAAAGGTGCGAGGGAGGGAGAATAGAAGAGAGGGAGGGAGGAGGTGGAGCCATTGAAGAAAACTTTAGGTTTCTTGGTTTTGAAGAGAAAACCCATCCCATCTCTCACATCATTGTCTTCTTAAATCTTGACGTCGTCGGCCGTGCTGCTCAGATTTTGTGTTTGGTTTTTCGTGAAGAGGTTGTTTTCGATGAGGAGGGAGGGGGCCATGAAGCATACGTTTTTACTATGTTTGATATTTTGTTTTTATTTATTAATATAATAAAATAATATATACCTTTTATCTTTTAAAACTTGATTTGATTTTATATATATTTTTTATTTTTTTAAAATTATTTCTAACATCATCTCATTAAAATAATTAAAAATATTAAAAAAATAATTTTAATTAAAAAAATAAAATTTTTATTTTTTTTTAAATATTTTTAAAATACAATAAGGGTTAAATTTTGGATTATTGTGTTTTTTTATTTTTATTTTTTAAAGTAAACTCAGATTTGACAGGCATGATGTAGCTCACGTGGGACACTCAAATCTCCGAACTCTCTTCTCATACCTTAATCAAGTGAAAAGGGTAAGGGTGTCTTCTTCTCATCTGCAGTGAAATTTGTACGAAAAGTGGTTGGATCCATTACCAGGCCCTTCAAGCATGTTTAGATGGGGTTATTTTTGAAATTATTTTTTATTTTATAAAATTATTTTTAATATTAATATATTAAAATGATTTAAAAATATAAAAAAATAATTTAATTTAAACTTAAAAATAAAAAATTTATTTATTTCAAAGATACTTTTTAAAAAAACACTATATAAAGCTAATGACAGACTGAAATTACATTTTGGATCGAGCCGTGTAACAAGACAATTTGGAAACAGAGCATCACGATTTGATCCAGGGAAAGCTTAGCAGATCTGGCTAAGTTCAATCTGAAAATTTAATGGACCTGTAAGGATCACAGCTGGTGATGTCCTCGGATAGAGAATCACAACCTATGAGCTTGGAATGTTTAATCGTTTCGAGGCGTGTGTGTATATATATTAATTAACAAAAATAATTCAAATGCAAAAATCAAATTATTTAGAATTATGTAATTTAATATAAAAAAGACACTATAAAATGATTTTTCTAAACAAAATTATGAACATGTATAATATTATGAGAATATCATTGCAAATCTCGCAAGGTCATTATATTATTTGATTGCTCTGAAATTTTTAACATAATATATATATATATATATATATATATATATATATATGTCAAGAGACTCCTCATAAAATTTCATCTTAATCTAACGGTCAAATTAAAAGATATGATTGATATTATAAATTTATTCATTATTTAAAAAAAACACTATTTGGCCGAAACGGAACGGGCAGAATGAAACCAGTATGTTTCGACTATGAAATTTTACAACTTTGCTTTAAGAATCAATTTCACTAGAGTGACATTATTATAGAGGGACTCTATAAGATGGATCCACCATTTTCAGAACGAACAAATTTCCTCTATCACCCCTTGATATTCTGCAGACAAAGGGACCACAGTCTACAGCTCAAAATGAAGCACAACGTTGTTGAAAAGATTTGCATGAAGCTAATGTTAAAATAGCCAAGAAAAACAGAACACTGTTCCAGAAAATGATACCGAGAGAGTTCCTAGAAAAACTTGTCTAAGTATCAGAGTTTTAACAGTTCTAAATCTCTGTACCCTTATTCAATATATACTTTGTATAAGAAAAAGAAAAGGGTATTGAAAAACAAATTCTCGAGGATTGTAATGCACAGAACAGATTCCAGTAATGCTTGATAAGTTCAAGGATGATCAGAAATCTTATTACTGTATATGATCATGCCCTTACATCACTCACCTCAACTCCTCATCCAGGTAGGTGATTTCCAACTGACCGCGGCCACTTCCAGGTGATTGAATAGGAATCTAAGGAGTCTTTACATTGTTAGTCTAGATCATGGAAAACATTCATAGAGATTGATAAATTTGAACTATACTAAATACATGACAAATGATAAGCCTTGTCAAAATCAAAAAAGAAATGTGGAGAGAACATTCATACTCATTGCAAGAGAATGCCAGGAGCCAAAATACATACCAGACCAGCAATGCGGAAGAAATCAAATTTAACAGCTACCCTTCTTGTATTTAGAGGCACTAAATTAGCAGTGGCCTGCAGATATGTTGATAAATTTACTTTTATGGCCTAAGAAAAAAACTCGCAAAATAATCAATTCAGAAGTTTACTGGATCAACAACCCCAAACATGTTATAAATTGAAATGTTAGAGAGTAGTATAAAATCATTCCTGAAACCTTACCTAACAGTTTAATCTTATAAATTGAAATGAATTTTTTACATAGTACCAGAGCTTTAATGATTAAATAGCCACGTGTCTGAGTCTCACCTCACAAGCTTAGAAAACTTTCACTCGAGGAAAGTATTGGAGAGTAATATGATATCATTTTTAAAGTCTCATCTAACAGCTTAAACTTTTGAGCTGACAAATAGAAACAGAAAAAACTGAAAAGGCTAATTCATTTACAAAAATAGTATATGTCGAAACAGAATGAGGAATACCTGATTAAAGAAGGGCCAAGTTTCCATATTTTGAGCCCTTAAAGTATCCACATTAATTGCCTGGTAGATTTTTCCATTTGGTCTCAAGAACTTTGGTCTCTGCTATGCAAACATCATACACAAAAAATTACAACTTGTGCAAAACAAAAGAGCAAAATGAAGGAAAAGATTACAGGATTAAATAGCCAGATCTGCAGATAAGATAGAATGACTCCATGCACCAAAAAGAGATTAGCATTATAGTTATGCTAATAAAGAAAAGAAAGAAAGAAGAGCAGTGATATACCCGCGAGACAAATATGGAAAAGAAATCTAATGGAAGCTCAATCCTTAATAAAAGATAATCCAGCCATGTTAAATCAGACAGGAGAGAGCTTTTCCAACGCTCATCGCTACCTGTATCCCAGCTATGGGTAGATATAATAATGCAGCTTCATAACTGAAGAGAAGGTTTGGTTACAAGCAAAAACCTGCTCAATGAGTTGAAACTTGTTGGGTGCAGTGTGAAACGAGAAGTAACTTCCATGGGCAGAGTAATATTCAAACTCCAACCTCTACAAGAAATCTGAAAGAATTTTTTAGCTTGCAATAATTCCACCAGGCCAGGAGTTTGCATCTCACAAAAAGTTGCCGTGCAGAAAGAGTTCAAGTCCTGACATTGCTGTGAAGTTTTTACAGGCGTTTTTCTCTATCATGGCAATCAACAAGGGGAATTTACAAACCTTGTTATGGGTTTCTGCTGCAGATTATTTTCTCCTATGCCGTTTGAAAAGTCCATGAAGGTAAATGGGGCCTTTTTGCTTCTAAATTTTGTCTGGAGAATAAATACATCAAAAATGCTTCTCAATTTCAGCTCTCCCATGATCAGATTGTATATAATTTCTGTAATCATATGAACTGATATTTTTTACACTGAAATCAGGAACAATCAACAAAGTTCCAGTCCATTTTTTTGTGTTCTTGGCCTTTCCAAAGCTAACCACTGGCAACAGACAAACTAGCCATTGACTATAAGATACGAGACTCTTCAACACAGTCAGCTTGCCTCATTTCAATATGCACTTCAGTGGATGGCATTTTCTAGTTTATCTTGAATCTCCAGTCACAAATAACAATAACGGCAGTTTTCAGGATTTGGAAATAGAGGACAGCAGCTTTTTATTCTGCTGTTTTATGTATCTAACGGAGCACCATCCTTTTGCCATCTGCAAATCACATCTCTTCTATGCTGAATAAACTGCCTGATACTGCTTCTTATACTAGAAAATCTCTCCACGCCATCACCATGCATGCTGATCTCCAGGATTAGCCAAAAAGAGAGAACCAAACCTCAATCCATTTGATGTTATTTTCTAAGCTAAAGTTAATTGCATGTAGTACTGGAAAATATGCGATATAGTACCAAGTTAGAAAAACTAGGTGCTAAACCTGACAACTATCTATACTCCAAGAGATCCCATGAAATTAATCTTATAAACTTAGCATTTGATTAACAACGTTTCCGCTAACAAGGAAACAACAGAAGATTGGCACAGAGATGTATTTATCATGTAAAGATACAGGGCTTAGGAGCACCTGTGACCTGAGTAGCAGGGAATTACATTAGATTGCAGAGCAAGAAATGATATGAACTTGCACAAACCGTGTTGTCAAACAACTTGGAGAATAAATTGACAAAACACAGATCAAACCTTTGTCTTAAGAATTGATTGTGATGTTGTATATAAAAGTTCCCATTTCCCATTCATAAGATTTGACTTGAATGGCTCCTTTATATCATTCATCGCCTCAAGTTCCTGAGCAATCTGATCTAAGAGAGACAAAATATTACTACAGATACACATATTAATACAGAACTACTATTTCGTACACATGATCCAGCAAACTGACGGCAATCTTAAACCTAAAATCAAATGTTGGGCTAAACCAAGCAAACCCCACCTGAATTATAGAGGCTTTCCTGGGATCATCATCATCAACATCTAAACCCGTAATCTATAGGTGTTATGATTACATCTACTTTAGCTAAAATATATCCTATGCAATTCATGTAATTTTCTAGAAAATATCATTGGAGACACCAAAGAGTTCATTTCTTGATTTTTTTTTTAGATTACTTCACGTGTTTATTTATGTTTAATTCGTCATTGATTGTTACTCCATGTTTAACACAAGAACTATTCCAGTATTAGCAGTCATGGAAGTGGAAGTAGCAGCTTAGATTACCTCATCAACACGCTGTTGTTCCTGAAGGGTAGCCACAACACCCCGATCAAGAGGCGCTATTGCCTCAAGAAGTTGCTGTTTAAGGCTGTTTACATCGTTACCTTTGGCTGAAAAACTTTGAAAGAAGGAAACGGCGGTCCTCCAATATCCCCAAGAATCATCGGGCTTGCTGTTGGAGCTTGATAATAAGTCTATTCCCACGCGAGAATTACTGCTTTTGGGTTTTGAAGATGAGGGAAATGTGAGCATTATAGAATGATGAGAAGTGCCATGTTTGGTTGGGGGAAGAGGAAGAGCAGCATTTAGCTTACTAGGCCTAGCTGAAGAAGAAAACATGGCCATTAGCGTTGGAGCGAGGAGGAGATGAACGCTACTATGCAGTACCGAAGGCTGTCTCTCTTGTCAGTTTCCAAGGTAGCTCGTTCGGGTTGTTGACGAAGAAGAAGATAAACAGCTTGGATGAAACGTGTCATTTGAAAATCATTAGAGCCATTCATTTTAATATATATCTTTTGGTCGGTTAACATTAATTATTATTAACAACAATTAAACACAAAAAAAAAAAAAAAAAAAACACGAGGGAATTTTTTTTAATTTATGCTTTCTTAATTTTGGTATAAAATATATTAACATCATAATTTTTTAAATTTATTTCTAATAGATTATTCTGATTTATAGGTTGGACTATAAGTTTAATAGGTTAGCTTAAATTTTTTTACTATTTTTTTAATTTTATTTTTTAATATTAGATTGATTGTAAATTAAGTTTCATTATATGATTTGAATTCTCTTTTATGAAATTATCCTCATCTTGTGATTTAGATCATGAGTTTAATAGATTAACATAGGTTGACTTGAGTTTTTTTAATTTTTTTAATTTTAATTACTTCCTTCAACTTTGAGTTTATTATGATTAATGTTCGTAAGATTTTTTTCATTTTTTATTTTATGAAGTTATATTATTTTCATAATTTGAACTGCAAGTTTGACAGGTTATCTTGGTTGATATGAGTTTTCTTCATTTATTCTATTTGACTTGTATTTCTCAATTGCATTATCTTGGTTGACATGAGTTAACTCGATTTTTTTTTATGTTTTTTTAATTGATTTTTTTTCAATTTTATATTTCATATTTAACATCAATTTTATGTTTTTTTTACTTAGATCACAAGTTTTTTTTCTCATCTGATTAGGATCGATAGCCATTTACTTTGATTGAGAACTGAACTTTATAATTTATTTTAATATATTTTATATTGGGTTATCTTGGTCTAATAATATGAGTCGCAGATTTAGCAGGACTCACGTTATTTTTTATCCTTTTTTTAGTATGACCTTTTTAAAATTTTATTATTCTACATTAGGTTTATTAGAAAATAAATTTCATATTATATTTTAATTTGTTTTATATGAGATTATCATGGTCTTATGACCTGTCATGTGGATTGATAGGTTAACTTAGGTTGAATTGAAAGAATTCAATATGTTATCATCACAATATTTATATAAAAATATCATGTTGAATATTTATTTTGAATTAAGTTCATATTAAAAGCACACATCATATATCGATTTAGTGTATTTAGAGGAATTGATGTTGGTCTCAAAGTTTAAAGCTAGCAGGTTAAGAAATAGAGTATCTCTGTATAACCACCAAGTTAGAAAGAATCAATGAATATCAGATTCTTATATTATTTCATTTATTGTTTGAAAAAACCTTTCTGTGCACATTTGTATACCAAGAACTTCTCATCCTTGGAAAAATTGTAGTAAGCTAGAAGTGGTAGTAGATTGGGATGCTTCTGATGAGCAATTATATGCAATTGCCTTGTGAATTCTTCACTACTTAATGGCTTCAAATCCCTTATTTGTTTTACAACAACATCTTCATTGCCATCCATTATAGCTTTATAACAATTTCCAAAGCTCTCCTCGCCTATGTTAAGGAATCATCTTATCTAAAAACTTAAACTGTTAAGTGAAATCCCGGAATATGATTTATATTATTCTCTAACACACACTCAAGTAAAAACCTTTTGGACTTTAAACTTGCACAGACTCACACCATCTTGTGCTTGATTTTTATCAAATAAAATGGGGATGATGAGATTCGAACTCGTGACCGCTGGGTCAACATGATTCTGGTACCATGTTAAGGAACCATCTCACCTAAAAGCTTAAACTGTTAGGTGAGACCCTAGAATATAATTTATATTATTATCTAATAACCTAAACCCTTAGCAAAAGCTTTTAAAAGATCATTCAGTGTGAAGCTTTCTGCTTCTTCGTCTATGAAAATAAGCTTCTTTTTTTTCTTCTTCGATATCGACACCCTTTCCCTTTTTCTCCTCTATACTCTTTACAGGCTTTTCCTCGTCTTCCAAACCATCAAAAAACCAAGTACCATGTTGTTGTTCTCCTCCTCTTCTTTCCTCAACTTTCCTGCTGCCCTTTTTCTGAAGCTTCCTAGCCTTCTTGAAGTAAATAAAGAAGAGCAAAATCGCTACAACGAAACCAACAGCGATGAGACCTACAAATATCTTTGCAGAATTAGGAACAGATGACTGTCCAGGGGGTTCAGCAGGAGAGTTTTCTCTGTTCTGATCATCTGCTACATCTACAGTTGCAAAAATATTTTTGCAGGTGTTAAGCGTAGGAGGACCATACAGCTGAGGGTCACTAGAATATGAATCAGGGCCAAAAGATTGCAGAGAGTGAGTTGTTGGGATTCAGCCATTGAGATCATTGTTAGAGACATTAAAGACTCTCAAGCTGGATTGATAGAATTCTGGGATCGGCCCTTTCGAATAGTTATACTGAAGAAGAGCAGACTCCAACAATTTAAGACCTAGTAGTGACCTTGGGTTGAGCCATACAACTTGTTTCCTGACAGATCAAGCAGCTTCATCTTGTTGTCGGAAGAGAAATTCACCATGTTCCCTGATATTGAATTGTTCTTCAAGCTCAGGACCATCAGCTCAGAGAGGAGGACGAATGCATCAATATCCATTAATATGACTTTCAACCTCATACTTTCCAGAGAAATCTCAGTAACACGACCATTGAAGCATATGTTTCAGAATTTTCATGCAAAGGAAACGGAATCCATGAGTTCAACTCCAACTAAATCTATACCCTTTCAGTTAAATGAAGCTGATGAAATCAAGGGTTCAATTGCTTGCTTATCTTATTAGGAACTCTCTCTTCCACAATTTAAAGCTATCAACACACACACCCAAAAAAAAAAAGAGTTGGATTGCTACTTCTGGTGAACTGGATCACAAACCATCTCTTTCAAAATGAGAGACTAAAAGCAGGTATTATGATGCATTACTAAAACCAATGATCTAAACTTGGAATTTTACCTGCCACGCAAATCACATCCAAAGCAGACCAGTTTCACTTTGAGACCAAGAGAATTTCATGCTTCTTAGCTTTGGCGGGAGTGTTAGCATTTGAGGAAGTATTAGCAGCAGCTGCCCTTGCAGCTTCGCGAGTTCTCTTATCAAGATGAATCAGACTCCTTGTAGCTAATATCGCCCGAGGAACCAAATCATGAGACGCTCTAGCATACAACCTCCTAACAGCAGCAGAAGCAGCATCCTTGGCATCTTGCGTGTTAAATGGCCCCAACAAACAATGCCCTATAATCCTCAACAATGGCTGCAAAATCTCCCAAGGCAGCGGAATCCTCACTCCCTTAGACTCGGTAATCCCCAAGTTTTCTTCACTTTCACTACTGCTCATCATCATATTCCTTTCCTCCAAGAAATAATCAGCATCGTCGTATTCATTAAATTTATCCTGACAGGCACAATCCTGTCCAGCCCACGCACCAGCAAACCTGCACAGTTCGACTTTAGACCAAGCGGGCATCTGCGAGATGTGCTTAAAGTAACAGTCCAAAGCGACTCCAACAATGACAGGTCTCTTAGTAGACTTAACAGCGATCTGAGCCTCGAGAGGCCCTGATAAAACCCCAACAGAAGGCGCCTGAGGCTGTGACTTGTGGAGTTTGTTTCGAGGGGTATGATAAAGAGAAGGGTGCGAAAGATGAGGAATCTGAACAGTAACAGGCTTTCCTGCACGAGATTTTACTTCAGAGGAATATATGGCAAGAAGAACAGCTTCGAACCCAGAGAGCGAAGGAGCTGAGGAGGACTCGGAAGAGTGAATCCGAGAAAGATAAGTCCCAGAGAGAAGAGGGAGGAAAGAGAGGACAACGAGACGGAGGTTGGGATCAGAAGAAAGATACGTTTCATAGAGCCACTGGCAAAGGGGATCGGAGCCGGAGCCAGAAGAAGGGGAGGAAAGGGAGGAGGAGAGGAGGGAGTAAGCGTCGGGGGAAGAGAGGAAAGAGAGGGCAGGGCGGTCGGAGTCAGCAAGAGAGGAGAGGGAGAAGGAAGAAGAAGAAGAAGAAGAAGACGGGAGTGAAGGGAGGATTGAGGACAAGGAAAGGATGCGTGAACGGGCTTTTGAGACTGATTCCCACCAGGATTGAACTGGCTCGGCGGCGGTTGAGGTGGTGGTGGTGGTGGTGGTGGGGTGGGGAATGGAGGAGGTGGAGGAGTTGTTGCAGTCCATGAGGAGGTGGACTTAGTGTTTGTCTGTGTGTGTGAACTTTTGAGACAAGAAATGCAAAATCGGGAGAAAATTGTGGATTTTGAGGCGATGAGGTAGTTTATTTAAAAAACAAATATTGAAAAATAATATTTATTTTTTAAAATTTACTTTTAATATTAACATATTTTAATATCTTAAAACGCTAAAAATATAAATTTAAAACAAAAAATTATATATTTATAAAAATAAAAATAAATCAAATTCTATTACTTCTAATTTTTTTTAACATAAATCTCAAATAGAATTTTACTTAATACGCATTTTGATGCTTCAATATTAACAAAATATATAAATTTATATTTTTTTGGACTCGGACTAGCAACTTGGTTATGTGTTAAATGTTTGTGTGGGAGTATAATTGAAGTTATATTTGAAAGTGTTTTTATTCACAAATATATCAAAATAATATTATTTTTATTTTTAAAAATTTATTTTTGACATCAACACATGAAAATGATCAAAAAAAATTACTTAGAAAATAAAATAAAATAAAATTCAATTCATTTTTTTTTTCAAAAACACTCTTGAAACACAGTGACAAACAAATAGATATTCGCAAACAATGACTTTAGGCTTTAGTAGTTGGAGGATACATACAACTAAGATATTGTTTGATATTATAACAATGTTATTTTTTTAAAATGTTTTTTATATAAAAAAACATATTAAATGGAAAAGAAGATAATGTTGATTCATTTAAACTAAAAAAAAAAAAAAGTGTCTTAAGTTAAGAATAAACGGATTATTCTGTTTTTAAAAGTATTTTTTTTGTTTAAAAATATATTTAAAATGATATTTTTTATATTTTAACATCAGCATATAAAATAATTTTAAAACACCTAAATATATTACAAATAAAATATAAGAGAATATTTGAAAATCACTATATTATTAGCTCATGAGGATAAATTGTTCCCTCCTAATAAGCTAGTGGTTAGATCACGGGTTAGGAATGTCAATTTGATTTAATTCAAACAATTTTTTTTATATAAAAAATAAAAACAATGTTGTCTCGATAAAAAAAAAAGATTAAAAAAAATCTTCGGGTTGATAACAAGAATTTGCAAGTGAAATAGGCCGCCGAGTCAACTCAGGTTTTTAACTAAAATTACCTATTTTTTCTTCGGTCCAAACCAATTCAGGTAGTCGGTTGGACGGGTTTTTGGGTGAACCAGCAACCGGCCGTTATGGGTAAGACAATGGTTTTCCAAATACCGAAAATGCCCCCCCCCCCGGTCCATAAAATATAAAGAAGCAAATAAACATTGAAATATCCGTCCAAACACACCTCGTTTCCGTCGCCCCCGCCCCCAAACACTTTCAGCTTATATTACAACTACTCTTCTAACTAAACTCTCCATCCCTCAGCCATGGCTGCCTCGTCGCTCGCCAGCTCACTTCTTTCTTCTTCGACATCTCTCTCTAATGGAGTTCTACCCTCTACTAATAACAATGCCTTGCTTCCATCCCGGGTTTCAGTCTCTAACCCCAGATCTCAGAATCCGCTGCTCTCTGCCCATTTCAAGCTGAAGAACGAAACCAATTCTAGCTCTGCCATCACCTTTTGCTCCCTTGGTGGTGATACTGGTGCTGCTTCCAATGATCCAAAAGAAGAGCAGATTCCCATTGAACTCAGTATGCAGTTTTCCCTTCTCAATTACACGCCCTCGCCCTCTCTCTATGTCTGACTCTACTGATTGCTGTATCTTTGAAACATGGTTTTGCAGAATATCCTGCCTATCCCACTGTGATGGACATCAACCAGATTCGTGAGATTTTACCTCACAGGTTGGTCTTTTTTACCTGGAACAAACAAGTTCTTATGTGTTTTGCCGCTTCCAATTTTGGGCTCTTTTTCTTTGCCTGGCTGAGTTGTGTTGAATGGGATGGCTTTTTAGGTTCCCATTTCTGTTGGTGGATAGAGTGATTGAGTACAATCCAGGTGTTTCAGCTGTTGCCATCAAGAATGTGACAATAAATGACAATTTCTTCCCCGGTCATTTTCCAGAGAGGCCCATCATGCCTGGTGTTCTTATGGTTGAGGTAATGATGTTTTGTCTGTGCATGCGCTCGTAAGTGAGGTTTTCTTGTGATTATTTGCATGCGAAATCTTGGTAATGATCATGCAAACTGCTATATGCAATAGTGATGCAAATTCTCATTGTGTCCACATGGCCCTGATGTGTGTGAATTATCAGGGGACAGTTAGGCATAGATTGCATTTCCATTTACACAAATTGGCTCTCTCAGTGCCTGGAAATTAATTAAATGTATTTGAAGGATACGCACATGTGAATCAGGCCTTCTTAAATATCGAGATGCCCAAACAGAAAGTAGATATAAATGTGGAAGAAGTTAGAGATTTACCTGACTTACTAGAGAATAATTTAACATGTAGGATCACTTTTGGTCTTCAGTGTTTGCTGAGATCAGTGCACATTAAGTATCCCCCCTGTAGTTTAGTTACTTTTAAGTTCTACGTCTATAATTGAAGCCGGTAATTTCTATCTACCATGGATGCTGAGCGACGCACCTGGATCAACAAGAACGATTCTTAATTTGATTTTCCTTCATAAAGTTCTGGAGTACCTTCTACTCTAGCTGTTTGAGTTCGTTGTTTTGGATCATCTTTCTTTACTAGATGAGCTTAACAGTTCATGTCTATAATGCATTTATAATGCCTTCTTTGATGAAAATGCATGAAATGATCTCTTGCTCAGCATTTTGTTTGCCCTCACATGTTGAGGTTTCCTTTTTTAAAACCAAAGCTGCATGGGTTAGCAAAATATCTTAATCATATTTGAAGGAATCCCCTAAATCTTTGCAGAATAAGACAACAAACAAAAGCAGTGCACGTGCTGTGCTTTCTCCCTTTATTAGAATAGCATATAGTTTAAGATGTTTTTGTTATGTTCATAGGTTACCAGGTCTAGAAAATGAACTCAAAAGTGTCAGAGCATGATGATCTTATATGATCACCATCACCATTATCATCTTATGGCAGGATAAATTAAAGGATTTATCAGCATAGCAATTGGTGGTGGTAGAACAAAAGTTGAGTTTGGTTGTCTTACCCACATGAGAGGAAGAGAGGGAAGGAGCCTGTTTTGCATTCCTCGTCAGTTATTACTTTGAGGAGCAACTTAAAAGAGTGTTAAACATCAAATGATAATTATGAAAATGTTATAGTCACCTCTCATAAGATATAGTTTGTTTATACATCAGAGAATATTAAAGATATAAAAATAATTAGGGCCCAAACCTGTACTGACTTGGACTGATACCCCCAACCAAACCTGATCCATTCAATGAGTGACATAAGTTGGGAGGCAAAACTCTGACTTGACCTGTTTTCATCATCATTTCGCTCTTTTATTGGATTTTTTCAGAAAGGCTGACAAAATTTTATGGGTTTGGCAAGGGGTGGTTTGACCCCTTTTTTTTGGGCCCCGTGTTTGTTTAAGTGTCAATCGTTGGGTGTACCCTACCTGGTACATATCTTGACCATCCATCCTGTTGATACTAACTGGTTATATTTCATGGATTGCTATTCTCCACCCAAGGGGATTATGACCTCGCCATCAATTAGAATAAACACTGGCCTTTTTTACGTTTCTTATTTTGTTTTTGTTTATTTCCCTGAATCCATTTACCTCAAGAACTTGCTGTTATGGTTTTGGACTTCATTCATGCTTTCTCAACCTTCTCTCAACGAATCGTATTCTACAATGGAGGTGTCATCGACTCAAACATCATCAACAGTATTACTCCTATAAAATAAAATGGTTGGAAGTGAGAAGGCATTCCATTCTGTCCATTGCGAAACCATATATAACAGCCTGTAATTTCTGATTCTGATGATAGTGTTCATGCATATTGATGCTATCCCCCCCCCCCCCCCCCCCCCCCCCCCCCCTGCATGACTGGCCTTCTGCAATGTGTTTTCTGTAAGGAGTAAAGTTTGAGGAAGTTAAATGTTGTAACTAGAGCATCATCAGAAGGTTAAGGATGCTAAATTGTAATAACTGAAGCATCATCTTCAACTTATAGCAAATGGTCGTATTTCTTTGCCATAGGTGTCATTTTACGATTCAGTGATGAACTTTCTGATATCTTCGCCACTGGACATGGTACCCATACATCATCATGTAGTGGCCTCACATCTGAAAATGATTTTCCTGACACTTTCAATTCCATGGTGTACTTTGTTGCCTTTGGTTGGAAATTGTGTTTATATATCCTGTTGCATTCATTGAAGTCCAATCTTATTTCCCTAATGGCCATACTGGTCTACTTCAGAGTTCACACCGGCAAAAAGTCACAGAATTAATGATTTGTGTTGATGGTTGTTTGTCCAGGCAATGGCACAAGTTGGTGGTTTAGTCATGCTACAACCAGAAGTTGGAGGTTCTCGCCAGAATTTCTTCTTTGCTGGAATTGACAAAGTGAGATTCAGGAAACCAGTGATTGCAGGTGACACCCTGGTTATGAGAATGACACTAACCAAGCTGCAGAAACGCTTTGGAATAGCAAAGATGGAGGGGAAAGCTTATGTTGGAGGTGAGGTAGTTTGCGAGGGCGAGTTTTTGATGGCTATTGGCAGTGAATAATTTGTGCCTACTATTTTCTACCATTCATTCAGTAGATTCTTCATGGTTTCTTATTTCCCCTGATAAACTCAACAACCCTCTCATTGATTTCAATTCATAGTTGCTTTTTTTGGTGCTAAGAGTACGGTTTTTCCTCTCAGTTTATCCATGCCAATCACATGCATGTGATCTCTTTGCTTTCTTTGCTGGTTTGAGCACTTGAAAAGCACACTTTGTGTGCCCAAGTAAGCTAATATAACCCTGGTTGTTACAAGAGATGAACGCCCTGACTCGAACTCGGGACTTGCTGTGCAGATCCCATGTCATTTTCTATCACGCCCCACCCCGGGACCTGTGAGTTGTGTATGGCAGGAAAATCATTCATTAACCCTATATTCTAAAATCGCAAATACCAAATCCAATCCAAGCTTAGGGACAGATTAAAACTCAACGCTATCATATAGCTCAATAACAGACTGTTGGAGTTGGCGAATGTTTTTATCCATTAAAAATTAGATTTTATATCTACATTTGATGACAGAAATGGTCGTTACAATCCAAGAGTATTACAATCCAAGAGCACCAAGAGGAGTCTTGCCTTGACCAGCCTCGAAGTAAAAGATCAGCATGGCAAGCATGGCAAGCCTAGCATGCTTGATCTCAGCAAGTTTAAGTCTCTCGAGCTTCTCCTCGTCAGGAATGTACGCTCCATTCTTGAGAGTCCCTGCAAATCCCAGGGGGTCAAAGAACTTGCCGCCAGGGTAACCCTGGTCACCGGTGGCGTTGACGAAGTTCTCCGCAGTTTTCGACCATGGCGTTGCCCATTCCACGGACTGGGACTCGGGGTTGAAGAAATCCACCCACCGCTTGCTCTCCACCCAGCCCATGAGAATGAGCTGCGTGCCGAGGAGCGAGCCGAAGGAGAAGGGCGCAATGGCACCGGGGTCGGCACCGGCCTCGAACCAGGGGATGCCGCTCCATGCCTGGCCAACGAAGATTCCCACCACCGCAGCCATAGCCCACCGGCCGTGAATGAGCTCAGCTTCCCTGTACCATTTGAGGAATGCCGGGTCCTTGCCGAGGCCTAGAGGATCGAAACCGTAGTCACCGGGGAGCCTGCATATTTAAGCCCTAGCTACTGCCATTATAAATTCCAGAAGTACACGTTCAATGGAGAAAAACAGTTGCAAAAATACTTTCATCTACATTTAGCAGAGATCGGACTTACGAGCCATCGAGCCACTCGGGGTCAACGAAGCTGCCGCCACCTTTAACGGCGGGGATCCAGGACTTCTTTGGTTGAGCAGCAGCCACAACCATCAACTTCCTTGCACCGACTGAACCACTCCCAACCCTACCTGCTCCGATTCCCAACAAGGCTCGGCTCCTCTTCCCTCCACACACGAACGAAGACCCCAGTCCATTTAGGACAGCACCGGAGGTAGCAGCCATCTCTCCCTCTCTCTCTGTTGTTTCTCTGGTCCAAGAAGATGGTTTCTGTACAAGAACTTGTTGGCGGGTTTAATGCTCTCTTGAACGATGAATGGGAGAGGGAAGGAGGATCTGAAGAGGAGATTTGTATGGAGGTATGTAGGATAATGAAATCCGAGGAGGTTTCTTGGATAGATTTCGGACCAATGGGAAGACGAGCTCCATCAGCATCACCATGATGGATTCTATCCACGCTGGAGCTTTTGTTTCTATTCTAAAGTGCACTTCATAGTTCATAGACCACACTGCGCGCAATAATTCATGGTAAAGGATCCTGAAACATATCGAAAAAAACAAAGATGCATGCTTCCTAATGATCTAAGCGTGTAAAGATAAAATAAATAAATAAATAAACTTCAAAAAATAAAATATTAGCAAACCCGGGTAAGATATAGTCAAACTTTATAAGGGAGATAATTTAATAGAAAATAAAACAACAAAATTTGATAATTTAATAAAAAAAACATATAGTCTCAAAAACATAACCTAGACAAAAGATAAATTGAGCGACTACGCCAAGTGCCTAGGTAATGAGGCCGAACAATCTCATAAAAACAAAAACAAAAAATAATCATAATAAAGCTCAATCTTTGGAAATTCAAATATAGAGATTGGGGTAAATAGAAAAGGTAACTTAAAAAATCCGAGAGAGAGGGAGAAATATTCTATTTCATTTGATTTAAAAAAAAAAATCTAATTTGGTCCTTATTTTCTTCATTCAATTTTAGTGCTCAATGTAGATCTTTATATCTTACCTAATAGCATAATTTAAAACGAACGCATACATTTCACCTTGCATGAATTTCAACATGATTGATTGATAAAACGATTCTAGAAATTCAACTACGGATAAATTCGAATTCTGCATGAAATGACCATTTGCTTGTTTGAGTGTGCTAAACACCCGAGAATTTTGCAGGAACGAGTCAATTGATTAACTTGACCAATCTAGTCTAGTTGGTTGTTTTAGCCATCACTGGTATCCCGACAATTAGAAATGACTAATTTCTTTTAAAAACTCATAGATAGCTCTCATTCTTGAAAAAACCCATAGAAAATCCCAAACATACATATTATAAAAACCGTCAATTTCAACTCAAGGTTTTTTTTGGAGGTTCTTGTTAGTCAAGTTAATCTAGGCAGATGGAATTTTCTTAATTGATTTAAATTCAATCCTATATATATATATCTCATTTCTCATGTAATGGATTTATCAACTTAACTATATTTGGTGTTTTTTTCTTAAAAAATAAAAAAATACATATTATAAAAGCCGAACATACATAGTAGTGATGGTGGTGTTGACAAGATGGTCATTTATCTTAAAACGCGGCACTTTTGATCCTCGGAATGATTTTCGGTTCCACGTATAATTAGGAATACCACGTGAATTCCTTTTAAAGCAGAACATCAATCATAGGCTCTACCTTGCTAAAAACAATTACAACGAAGTAAAAATGTGCTTCTACATTCTTTCTCTTTTATTTATTTATTTTTTATTATACATAAACTTATATGATTTTACAGGCCAATCTATATCAATAAAACTATACTAATGTCCCTTTTACTAGTGTTTATGATTTGTACAACAAGTCTCAAGTTATCTCAAATTCTAGATGTCAGAACGTGTATTTTGTATAAAAATCTGGGATAGCCTGAATCTTACTTGCACACCTGGATCCACAAAATATATTTTTTAAGAGAAGAAGTCTCCTCACATCCAAACAAACAAAACTAAAAACTTGAAAACTGATAAAATTAAATATGACTCGTGTAAAATCGCTCTAGTTTTCTTGTAAAAATCGAGGACAGTCGAGGTCTTATTCACTCATCTAAATCCGTAAAGTATGCTTTCCAGAATATGAAATTTTCTCACATTCAAAAAACTCGACTAAAAACTTGAAAACTGATAAAATTAAATATGACTTGTGTGAAACCAGTACACTTGAAATACACAACAATTAAACATATACTATAATACAAGTAAATATCATTAATTATTTAGTCAAAAATTAGGGTTTTGATCCTGACAGTAGTTTTTCTTTGAGGAAAAAAACAAAAGGAAACTATCTATGTCTTTTCATTTATTAAAAAGAAAATAGAAAACCGACACATGGGATGGGATGGGCGGGATGTGTGACACGTATGCCACTTGAGCTCATCATGCACCGACTTATGCGCCCACATGGCATCGCCGAAAAAAGTGAGAAAAAAAAAAGGCCGTTGCCTTTCTTTTCTATTATTTTATTCGTTCATAATAATTGCCACCACCCCTCCCTTTTCTTTTTTTTTAAATGTTTTTTTTCTATTTATATTCCTTAAATTAGGAAATATTATTACATAATTTAAAAAATTTGAATGTATTTAATTTGAAATATCAACAGCTCACGTAGTTTTGTATTTACTGAATTTAAATAAATTTGATTTGACTTAAATATGATAAAATAGCAACAACTTGCATCTCTATATTTTTTTTGTATTCTAAGTAAATTCCATCTTTATTTTAGGAGTTCAGGTGATTGTATAAAATTCTGGCTGTCCTAGACTCTTATAAGTAATGCATGCTCGGACTCAAACTCGAGACATGCTGTGCATATCAAAAGCTCTTTTATATCACGCCACATTTTTTAGAAACTTTATTTTGTATTACTAGCATTAAATATTAAGAAAGTATGAATAGTTTCATCGTTGGTTTACCGGTCAACTTGCATGCCAACTCAATAATATTTCAAAATAAAATTATCTAGAGTAAAAAAATAACATCATTATATATAAAAATTCAAAAATATTAATTCAATGGTAAGAACTTGAGATTAAAGAGTTTTGCTCCCACTATGCTCTCAAATTTAAGTCTGAGGTTGCTAATATGATGGTCATCGAAGATTTATATGATCGTTAATTTTAGGGTCCGTAACGCACGACCGAACAACCATAATAATAAAAAAACAGTTCAAAAATATTTTTTTATTATTATCTTAAATGAAACCATATATATATTTTTTTAATTTTATCGGATAAAAAAAATGATTGAATTCAAAAATTTGAAATATGAAGTCAATATTTGCTCAGAAACCAACAAACCCCACACTCCACTTCTTGAAACTCCCACTGCCCTTTCCGCTATTTATAACTCTCTTCACCAACCCTATTTTCACAACTCCCTATCTCTCCTCCCTTCCGCCATCTCTCGTTCTCTGCAATTCAGCAACATATTTTTTCTCAAGAAATAAACAAAATGGCATCAACAAATGTGTTGTCTTTGATCCTTGTATGCACAATCTCTGTCTCTTGCTGTACCTGGGCAGAGGGCGCCTCCCACCGCCACGCCTCAGCCCCAGCACCCTCAGTGGACTGCACCAATCTGGTGCTGAACATGGCTGATTGCTTGTCGTTTGTGTCAAACGACAGCACTTCAACAAAGCCGGAAGGGACTTGCTGTTCTGGTTTGAAAACGGTGTTGAGCACTGACGCCGAGTGCCTCTGTGAGGCCTTCAAGAGCAGTGCTCAATTTGGTATCGTCCTGAATGTAACTAAGGCTCTATCTCTCCCTTCTGCTTGCAAAATCCACGCCCCTCCTGCTTCTAACTGCGGATGTTAGTACTTAGCTCTCTCTCTTACATATTTTTACATATTTCTTGCGGGGTTTCAAGAATTTACTGTTTTTCTTCATGATTTCGCTAAATATGTCGTTTTCCCCCCCGCAGTGACCACCACAGCTAGCCCTACTGGTGCCCCTGGTATGTTCAAGTCCTGATCTTTACTGATAAATTTACTTTTTGAAAAAAAAAACATTATGTTGATTTTCCTTAAAATTATTATTGATATCTTTTATGTATTTGCATGTGACGTTTGAAACTGTGGCTGATTTTTTTCCTTTTGACCCCACCCATGTCTGGATTATTTTAAAAAAGAAAGAAATTAAGTGCTTTGATGCTGCATTCTTGCCATTCTTTTCCTGATTTTGGTATAATTTATTGCATGTCCTGTTATTGAGGTCCCAATGTTTCTGTTGAGTGATGAGTATCTAAAGGAGTGAGCATTCTTGTGCTGTCTTTATTTGATGATGTTAATTTTGCAATCCAATCTCAAGTCAAAATCAATCCCACTTTTTTTTTATATATATTTAACAATGTGGAATGCGACAACTCGACAACTATCAATCGTGGTTGCTTGGTCATGAGATTGAATGTTTATCTGATTTTGCCTTTGCTTCTTGAAAGATGAAACAAGAGATTTGCCCTCCCACATTGTGAATTTGATGCTTAAAACAACAATGTGTTGATTGTTATAAATGTGGCAAGTAGTTTCCCTTGCTTACATTTAGGTGCTTCATAACGAGTTATTCAGCTGTATGATTCTGCATTTTTATCTATAACTGTTTGATCTCCATTCTATTTGGTTTCACAATCAAATATACGCTGCTCATTTTTTCTTGCGAAATTTGTGTGACGCAGTATCAGCAGCTGGGCCGTTGGTGAATGGTGTATCCAATGACCAAGCACCAGCTCCATCTCCAGGTTCTTCCGGTTCTAATGGATTATTTGTCTCCGCCGGATCTTTGATCACCGGACTTGTAGTTGCATCTTTATCTAGTTTCTGAAAAATCGAGGCGCTGTTTTGTGACGAGAAGAGAGGATGGCTTATGAGGGAGCTAATTTGATGATTAGTATGATCTTGGAACTAGGGTGTTGCCTTTCTTTAGCTGTTGACATGATACACATTTGTTTTGAGGGTTTACTGAAACTCGTTTGTGATGTGGATATCATCCTTTTGAGATATGAGTCTTGCTTATCTCTATATCTTTCGTGTTTTAAAATTATTTGTGCTTTTGAATCTAGTGTTTCTGTTATTCTTTCGAGAAATTATGAAGTGAATCAAGCTAGCGAAATTTCTATATATCAATCAATTTGAGTAACAGAGAATAATCTCCATCTGCATGATTGATCATTTCAAGTATTCATTATATAAAGAAAAAAGGAGAAATCAAGAGAAATGTTTTGGTCTATCATGAATCTGGAAGGGAGGAGTTTAGGAGAGTGAACTGATTTGGTCTACTAGCTGATGCGTTTTTGGATAATTTTGACAAAACTAAACAAACACAGGCTCGAATTTGGCCGAGAAAACATCAAACGACAATCTCGAACATTTACTAGAGTTGCTCACTGTCAAACAATGGCCGAGAAAATGGTTGTGATGGGAAGATGCTTGACTTTGAAACAGCAGTACTGGATCATATATTGTCATGTTGGATTAAATGATGATATAGAACATAATAGTTGATTTGACCAAATCAAACAACGACAAACATAATTCAAGTGTCAGAAGTAGATCGAAGCATTAAAAAGCTTTAAAAAAAGTTGGTTTAACGGTTCAACTGGCACCGAACACGATCCCACTGTCATAATTCCATGAAAAAAGTAGAGAAATTGCAGTCATGAGATGGAAAACAAATTAAAGGTAATCTGGGCCATTATATATCATTTGCCCTGCTTTTTTGCCTCTTTAGAAGCATGTGTGGCACCGAGGCTGCTTTTCTTTTCATCGAGGTGTGCTATCCATGTGATGATTCCATTCCAACCTCGAGTCTCTAATGGATGTGTTATGATGATAAAGAATTTGAGATATTAACAGAAGGTCTCGAGTTCGAGTTAGGACGTGTATCTCTGGTAAAAACCGAAATTTTAATTAATCACCTGGATCCACAAAGTGAACTTTCCGGAAAATAAAGTTTCCTTAAATAAAAAAAAATAAAAATCCATGCCAACCACTAAGTAGATTGTGGGGTGGGATGAACAATCTTTGCAATCACACGATGAGCTTGCTCTTCTTTCTACCTGTAATTGTGCTGGTCGACTTGGTATGTTCTTCCCGTTATCTGCAGAGTGGAAGGCGGGGGACATCTTTATCTCATCCTCCTCTCTTGGAATGATAATCTCACTTGACCAACGAATTCAGTATCTTTCGATCTAATCGGATTAGATTTTTATTTAATTGGAGAAGTCAAATTGATGGTAGTTAAAATCTGATCCAGTTTAATTAGAGTTAGAAGCAGATGAGGCAGATTGTTTGTTTTTACTTTTTTTACTTGAAAATAATTTTATTTTAGGTGTTATTAAATTGTTTTGATGTCCGATATTAAAAATAATTTTTTAAAAATAAAAAAATATATTATTTTACAAAGTCGTAATATATATATATATATATATATATATATATATATATATATATATATATATATATATATATATATATATATATATAATTTTTGTCTTGTAATTCATGGATATTTTTTATGGATTTATATATTGAGTTGAAATATTCTTAGATAGAAATTGCATGGATCTAAATCCAATTTCCCATCCAATCCATTGTCAACTCTCTACTTCCTTGCACCAAAATAAACCAAGAATGCTTTCCTCTGAGTCATCAAGTCAATCCACATATCACAGAGTTAACTCGGAACTATCATCATTTTTTTTTTCTTACAAAGAAAATTTGCTGATGTTAACTGGATTATGTGCCTGTTTGGCTTTAAGGTTTCGAGTCAATTTGAAGGAGACAAATGGAAGCTCAATGGCATTGATCCAAGTGAGCAACAGCTGGTAGTGGCTAGTAGGATTCACCAAGTGTTACAGAGATTTATTGGCACAATTATAGAGATTGTTTCCTATAATTGGTGACAGGAAATGATGACAGATTGTTTCCTAGTCTACACAATTATTTCCTTTCCTGTATAAATTTATTTAGGGTGTAATAAGAGATGATGAATAACAGCAAATCTCAAAGCTTTTTGTTCATATTCACTGCTTGTTCATATTCTAATTCCAAGTTTACATATATGTATGGTCCTCAAAAGGTGTGGCGTGATGACAAAGGATTTGAGATCTGCACAAAGATTGAGTTTAAGTCAGGACATGCAATTCCTGTGAGATCCAGGGATAGTCAGCGTTTTACTCGCTCATCTAAGCCCACAAAGTATGTTTTCTAGGGGTGGAGTTTACTCGAATCCAAAACAAAGATTTCCTGACAAGTCCACAACTTGAGGAAATATTTATGGAAGAACAAACCATTCATAGCAGCACCAGAGATGGAATCATATCTCTCCCAGCTACTGTATCTATGGAGCAATTTAGCGGGTAACACCAAGAACATATTGTTTCTGCTATTAGCATGGAGAATTCACTCCAACCCTGAAAATCTATACTCGGGGTATTGAGAATCTGTTACCTTCAATCTTCTTTTTGTATGATAAGGGCTCATGATTTGACTACTGGAAAATGATTCTGAAAATAATCCCAATAAAACATATAAATTTAATTTAATTTAGAGAGTTTCAAACTGATATGTGTTAAACCATAAGTCAGTAGATGGAGTCAATGCATTAGGAGTGCACGTGAGGAGTGGGGACACTACACTTGCACGATTTAGCTGTGCACGTTTCAATTAAGTTTGCATGTCCAGTTGTATGTCCGATCGTGGGTAGTAGTTTATCAATTAAGGATAATCTGCACTGCATGATCAATAATGGTTCTTTTATTTCGGGTTCAGTTATTTAGAGCACGTTTCATTATTGTAATCTATAAAAAGAGCTACTGAAGAAGAATGAATTATCTTTTTAAGCAGCAAATCAATCTCTTGTCTTATTCTTCCTCTTCTTTTACCATCCCCCAAATTTATACTTATCAGTGGTATCAGAGCACGGTCTATGGACACACGTGGCAAAACCAACACTGAATTTCGCAATGAAGTCAGCGAAATATTGGCCCGCCATGAGTCTAGTTTTGACCAAGTACATGCCACCCTCCAAAGTGTTCTTACCGAGCTTCAAGCTCTAAGAACAACCACTCACAATCAAAATCACGTTCATGATATGAGCAACGTGAACCCCTTTGCCACTGGAGAATCCTCACAGTCAGCCACCCACAAATCACCCACAGACCCCAGAACTACCTCCATTCCTTCACAACAAACCATTACCCAAAATTCCAACCTTAAGCTCAACTTTCCGAAGTTCAATGGCGAAGATCCCACTGGGTGGGTATATCGGGCTGAACAATACTTTGAATTTCAGAATGTGGCAGCTCATCAACGGGTCCAAATTGCATCCTTCCATCTTGAAGGAATTGCCTTACAGTGGCACCGGTGGCTATCCAAATTCAAAGGACCAATGTCGTGGGAAGACCTCACCCAGGCGTTGCTACACCGGTTCGGCCCCACTGATTTCGACGACCCGTCGGAAGCCCTCACCCGCCTCAAGCAAACATCTTCAGTGGAAATCTACCAGGATCAATTTGAACGCCTGTCACAATTAATTGATAATCTACCAGGTACATACTTGATTGGGTGTTTCATCGCAGGGCTGAAGGATGAAATTCGCTTGGATGTCAAAATTAAGAAACCCCGTACCTTGCCCGAAGCCATGGGAGTCGCTCGACTGGTGGAGGAGCGAAATGCAATCCTCAAGAAATCAAATCCTTCCCCTCGGTTTCCCATCGCAGCTGCACCCAAGGGAATGAGAATTCTTGGTTCACCTCCCACTGCTTCCTTCCCAAGACCCAACAATTCTCCCATTCCATTCAAAAAATTGACCAGTCAGGAGGCACGAGAGCGTAGAGAGAAGGGGCTCTGTTTCTATTGTGATGAGAAATTCATCCCCGGCCACCGTTGTCAAAAACCTCAATTATATATGATTGAGGACATGCCAATCGACAATGAAGAGCCACAAGACCAATTCAATCCCCCACTCGACTTTTGCCCCGAAATTTCTCTCCATGCTATCACTGGCTCAGCCCACCCGCAAACAATTAGAGTCCTGGGAAAAATACAACACAACAACATCACCATCCTTATTGATGGGGGCAGCACGCACAATTTTATTGACCAAAGTTTTGTGTCCAAACACAATTTACCTGTTGTGCATGATCAATCATTTCAGGTGATGGTAGCAAACCGGGAGCGCATCGAATGTGCTGGGCGTTGTCTCGCTCTGACAATGATGGTGCAAGGTCATGTTCTCACGACAGATTTTTATGTGCTACCAGTTGTGGCATGTCAAGCAGTGCTGGGTGTGCATTGGTTGGAGACGTTGGGAACAATCGAGACCAACTACAAGGAGCTGACTATGCGCTTCACCAAAGATGGACAGAAATACAAGTTTCAAGGACTACAAAGATCTGAATTGGAAGCCTTGAACGACAAGCACATCCATAACTTGGAAGGGGTGGGGTATTTTTTGCAGATCATGCTGTGTGCTGAGATTAAATCCAACGCTGCGCAAGGAGCTATCACGCCCCATTCTAAACAGGCAGCCGACATTGAGGTCTTATTACGGCAATACAAGGGTGTCTTCGATGAACCCTCTAGTCTACCTCCTTACCGCAGCCATGACCATGCCATTCCTCTACAAGATCAGTCGGGTCCAGTGAGTGTTCGGCCTTATCGCTACCCGTATTATCAAAAAACCGAGATAGAGAAGATGGTGCGGGAGTTGCTTACCTCGGGGTTGATCAGGCCGAGTACCAGCCCCTTCTCTTCACCGGTACTACTGGTCAGGAAATCAGATGGGGGATGGCGATTTTGTGTGGATTACCGGGCTCTAAACAACATCACGGTGAAGGATAAGTACCCAATTCCTGTTATTGATGAATTGCTTGATGAATTGTATGGTGCTAAATTCTTCTCGAAGTTGGATCTACGCTCAGGTTATCATCAAATTCGAGTTAAAGATGATGACATTCACAAGACAGCCTTTCGTACTCACGAAGGCCATTACGAATTTGTTGTTATGCCATTCGGCCTAACGAATGCGCCGTCCACTTTTCAAAGTCTCATGAACGACTTATTTCGTCCATACCTTCGGAAGTTCATCCTCGTCTTCTTCGACGACATCTTAATTTATAGTCGCAATTGGGAGGAGCACCTTTGTCATTTACAAATTGTTTTGGAGATTTTACTGGCTAACCAACTCTTTGCTAAGATGTCAAAATGTCGATTCGGAGTATTGCAGGTTGATTATCTTGGCCATATGATTTCGCAAGAGGGAGTTGCTGTTGATCCCTCCAAAATACAATGCATAATGGAATGGCCACAACCCACAACTCTCAAATCCTTGCGGGGATTCCTTGGATTGGCTGGATATTATCGCAAGTTCATTCGTGGATTTGGAACCTTGGCGGCCCCTCTAACCCGCCTCCTCACCAAAGATGGATTTCATTGGACCAAGGATGTTGACGTGGCCTTCCAAAATCTCAAATCAGCTCTAACCTCACCACCAGTATTGCGGTTGCCAGACTTCTCCCAGCCCTTCGTGATCGAGTGTGATGCATGTGGGGTTGGAATTGGCGCAATTTTGATGCAAGAGCAGCGACCAGTGGCTTATTTCAGTGAAGCTTTGAAGAACTCAGCTTTGTCTCTGTCCACTTACGAAAAAGAGATGCTAGCGATAGTGAAGGCAATCCGCAAATGGCGTCCTTATTTATTGGGTAAGCCCTTCATTGTCAAGACTGACCAAAAAAGCTTGAAATATTTATTGGAGCAAAGGATTACAACTCCTGTGCAGTCCCGGTGGTTACCCAAGATTATGGGATATGATTATATTATTCAATATAAAAAAAGGGCTGATAATATAGGTGCAGATGCTCTTTCAAGAATTGCAGAATGTGAGTTGGCAGCTATATCTATTCCCATTGCCAATTGGTGGGAACTCCTGCAGCAAGAAGTGACACAAGACCCTTTTTATTCCAACCTAGCTGCTCGGTCACCAAGGGGGCATTCACAGACTTATTTCCAGCGTGATGGGGTTTGGTTTTTCAAAGGCAAGATTTTTTTGAGCCCAGCTTCGTCCCTCCTTACTACTATTGTTTCGGAGCACCATTCCACCCCCACCGGTGGGCATTTTGGGTATCACAAAACTCTTGCTCGTATCAAGTCCTGCTTCTCTTGGCCAAACATGCAGCAAATGGTGAAGGAATTTGTGCGTAATTGTGATGTGTGCCAACGCTGCAAAACCGAGTGTTTGTTACCAGCAGGGCTCCTCCAGCCACTCCCCATTCCCAACAAGGTGTGGTCTGATATCTCCATGGATTTCATCGAGGGACTCCCAAATTCCAGAGGTAAAACAGTTATCATGGTAGTGGTTGATCGGTTGTCCAAATATGCTCATTTCATCCCCTTAAGCCATCCATTCACTGCTGTGTTAGTAGCTCAAGTTTTTATTAACCATGTGGTTCGCCACCATGGAATTCCCTCCTCCATTGTCAGTGACCGTGACAAGGTCTTTGTGAGCTCCTTCTGGAGAACATTATTCAAGCTGCAAGGGACAGAGTTGTGCATGAGCTCCAGCTATCACCCCCAAACGGACGGGCAAACGGAAGTCGTCAACCGAACACTAGAGCAATATCTTTGCTGTTTCACAGGAACACAACCTAAACGTTGGGTAGATTGGCTGGCCTGGGCCGAATATAGCTACAACACAGCCGTCCATTCCTCTTCAAAAATTTCTCCCTTCGAAGTTGTATATGGGGTACCACCACCAACTATGTTATCTTATGTTCCAGGAACAACTAAAGTTCAGGCTGTCGATGACCACCTGAAGACTCGTGAAGCTATCTTGCGAGATTTGCGCCACAATTTGCTGCTAACTCAAAATCGGATGAAATGTAAGGCAGATCAGAGTAGGCGTGAAGTTGTATTTGAGGTTGGGGACATGGTGTTCCTCAAACTTCAGCCGTATCGCCAATCGACAGTGGCATTTCGCAGCTCACTCAAATTGGCTCCTCGATTTTTTGGGCCCTATAAAGTGCTGGAACATGTTGGCCCAGTTGCTTACAAACTCAAGCTTCCTGAAGGTTCTCAAATCCATGATGTATTTCATGTAAGCCTCCTCAAAAAGAAGCTTGGTCCAATTTCTCCACTGTCTCCCGATCTTCCACCAGTTTCGGACAACTCAACAATTCTACCCCAACCCGAAGAAGTTTTGCAGAGCCGCGTTATCACCAAGGGCAAATATCGACCACGAACAGAGGTCTTAGTTAAATGGAAAGGGGCACCGGCAGAGGATGTCACGTGGGAGAACAAGTGGCGCTTCTCCAAGACTTATCCTGATTTCATCCTTGCGGACAAGGATAATTCTAGTGGGGGGGAATGATATGTGTTAAACCATAAGTTAGTAGATGGAGTCAATGCATTAGGAGTGCACGTGAGGAGTGGGGACACTACACTTGCACGATTTAGCTGTGCACGTTTCAATTAAGTTTGCATGTCCAGTTGTATGTCCGATCGTGGGTAGTAGTTTATCAATTAAGGATAATCTGCACTGCATGATCAATAGTGGTTCTTTTATTTCGGGTTCAGTTATTTAGAGCACGTTTCATTATTGTAATCTATAAAAAGAGCTACTGAAGAAGAATGAATTATCTTTTTAAGCAGCAAATCAATCTCTTGTCTTATTCTTCCTCTTCTTTTACCATCCCCCAAATTTATACTTATCACAAACATATGGCTGCCAACTTCGGAAAAACTCAAAAAAAACTGCATGTTGAGATACAATTCATTCATTTACGATGAACAAACGATTTGGCTGCATATATACAAAAACAGCTAGAGTTTCATCTTCAAAATACAGGTCAAAGGCAGTGCCAGCACCAGAATCCATCAACCTTTTTGATGTATTGCAGAGAAGCTTGTGATCATGACTGGAGCACACCTTTCGATTCCTGGACTCACAAACAGGTAAATTAGTTGCTCAGAATATTATTCATATTGCTCTACAAGGAGAAATTCCATGGGAAAAAGGCATCAAAACAGGATTCGTCGGCATTGAAAACATCACATGCGCTCCGGCAAGCAATGACCTTCCCGTCGGGCGTCCCGACAGCCAGTCCAGGTGAGCAATTTTGTCGCGGGTCTCCATCCCTACCAGCAACGCTGTAATTTTGTGGGGCCTCACTTACAAGCTTAAACTTTTAGGTGAGATGGTTCCTTAACATGATATCAGAGCCTTGTTGACTTAGCGGTTACGAGTTCGAATCTCACCAACCTCATTCTATTTGATAAAAACCAAGCATAAAGTGATACGGGTTTGTGCAAGTTTCAAGCCCAGAGGGCTTTTACTTGAGGGGATGTGTTAGAGAATAATATAAATCATGTTATGGATCCTCACTTACAAACTTAAAATTTTAGGTGAGACGATTCCTTAATAAATTTCCCTTGCCGTCAATAGGAGAGATTACTACAGGCAGATTAGATCCATAGACATGGCTGACATCATAGAAATCAACATCACCAAGAGTGAACTCGGGAATGGTGCTGGGCGGGTTACTTCGGACTGTGAAATTTCAAGAGATGCCACAGTTACATGTTTGACATTTTCCAGTGCCGTTTTTATCAAAACTCCAACCGGCCGGTTCGTGCCCACTTCCGGCCTGCCGTGGCAAGCAAGAGCATGAGTTCATTGTAAGACTTAGTCCCTGTAGTTTAGTGAAACTAATAAACTAGTCCTTGTACTATCAATAAATAACTAACGAGCCCCTTCCAAGACCAATCCTCTCTGTGGCATCATCAGACACCTTAAAGTGGGGGTTTCACTACCAGCAAACCAAGGATTCGAAGTGTTGGTCTCACCGGAAGAACCAACCCCTTGTTGCTAGACCTAACCCTCGCTGGTCGTTGTTCTTAAGTGCTTATTTCATGATAAAAACATGCACCTCTCCCCTACTTCTTTCTTCTTCTGTATACATGTATTTATATTAACTAAAATATAATTGCCGTGACTGTTTTACTGTGCGTTTTTCACTATGTATATGGACACAGGTTACTGTGGATTGCTACAATAAAATTACTATTTTCCCCTCAAGGCCGAAATATTTAACCCTCGGAACTAGGGTCATTTCTGACATTTCCAGGGGATATGTATGGTATTTCTGATTTCTTTGCATAGTAAAACTATCAATCTATCACTGGGAGCTGACAAAAGGACGAGGAAAGTTGGGGGTGTTTTTGTTTTTTTTACAAATTCATGCACAATTAAATTACAAAAATAAACTCCAAAAAGTCAAAAACGAAGGCGTGCAGCTGGGGCATTATGGTACTTCTAAACCTGTTTTATCCGTGGTTATCTTTTGGTCCAAGGATGTATAGGTAATTTGACATTTTTTATTAATTCTTTTTGAGAACACTGTAGGCGCGTTGTACGGACGCATGAGTTTGTGTTTCGCTCTCATGCGTCTTTCAGGCGGTGCGTGCGGCGTCGTTGGGCTGTTACAACTGTCCGGTCACCGTGTCACCTGGTGTGCCACCATGTCCTCTGCCTCCCGGTGCAGCGCGTGTCGCGTTACAGTGGTCGGTGAATCGCCGATGGACAGTTTTAGTTTTCTCTCCCTTTTCTCTCTCCTACCGTCGGAAGATACATATAAGTCCTTAATATTTGTGATTGTTTTATTTTAGTCTCTGCTCTTTTATTTAGCTTTTATTATTGATTTTTTCAATGAAAATTTTGATTTTTTTCTCCCTTTGTGCCCTTTGATTGAAACTGATTATATATGCTGGTTTTCATTTCAATTCTTATTTTTTTGATTTTTAATTTGTTTTTGTTTCCTCTAGATTTTTCAGTATGCAGGTTTTAATTTTTCTCTCCAATTGAAATTGGTCATACATGTTATTTTTCATTTCGGTCCTTATTCTTTGAATTGTTTATTTGATATTAATTCCTTTGGTTTTTTGTCCTTCTTGGATTGTGTTTATTTTTTATTTGTATTTATGAATCTATGCTTTTAGTTTTTTATTTTTATTTTTGTCGGTTTATTTTTTACTGGGGTTTATTTTTATTCGGTTCAGTCCTGAAATTTTAATTAATATTGGTGATTATTTTAAAATTAATATTTATCTCTTTTTCCTTTTATACCTTTTTTCTCCGTGTTTTTTGTTATTTTTGTTGTTCAGATAAGTTGATTTTACGAGTTCATTGTTTGCACAATAATAATAATAATTTTAGTGATTATTTTTTTATTGTTTTTTTTGTAAAAAAAAATTGTGTTTTTTTTTTCTTTGGGAAATATAATGATTTGAATTGTTTGGACAATAATATTAATAATAATTTTAACTGTTATAGTCATGATAATGACAGTAATATATCGATGGATTTTCATTACCAAATATATATATAAGCTGGAAAGAAAAAAAAAACATGTCGAGGGGAGGGACGAAGGGCCAAGGAGTGATCACATGCAATTAACTAAAAAAAAATAAAAAATGAATACCTGCTGCCATGCATGGTGATCTTGAGAATGAGCACCGACAAGGGCATGGATAGAAGAAGATGTCGACTTGGAATTTGAGCCATCTCAAAACACTATCTCCTTGGAAGGAAAAGATGAAAGAGACAATGGAGTTCATGATACCCACAAACATTTTCTTTTTTTGTTAGTGATTGATTTTTTTTTTGTCGTTGATGTTTATTGAATTCATGACCCCCACATGATTTTCTTGCTTAATTATTTAAAGATGCAATATTCTTTATAGTTTTTTTTTTTAGAAATCCACAAGGACATTAGAAAGTTTCCTATTTTATTTTTGAAACTTAAATATTTAATTTACCAAAAAATATATATTTTTATTTCAACATCAACACATATACTATCTGGATTTTGATGTCAATGTTAGATTGATCATAATTCTTATATTAGTAAAATAGTTATGGGGAGGAGGGTATTTTAGTACCAATATCAAAAATCAAGGGGTTGATTATTTGGCAAACCATAAGAACTAACCCAATTTGTGGGGAGCATGGCTAAGGTTACAACTAAATAAATTAAGTTCTGAGATCCATGCACCCTCTCCAATTTATCAAAGAAAAAGAAATTAGCTAATGGCGATGCACCACAACAATGCCTAACATTATTATTATTTTTTTTTTTTTGGGCTCGAGGAAACTCATCTATTTTAGGTATTTTTTGCTGATTTGGGTTAAATGAGTAAAACCCTGATTGTCTCAGATTTTTACAAAGTGAGTACGTCTTGACTCGAACATGAGACCTTCAAGTCAGATTTCAAACCATTTACAATTACACTATGCCACGTATTTTGGGAACGAACAATGCCGAACAAGCTAACACAATTGTCACCTTAATTTAGGTATTTTTTGCGGATCTGAGTTAAACGAGTAAAACGCTGATTGTTTCAGAGTCTTACAATGTGAGCACGTCCTGACTCGAACACAAGATTTTCAAGTCAGATCTCAAACTATTTACCATCACGTCACGCTAAGTTTTTTGGGGACGAACAAGCTAACACAATTGTCACCTTATTCCTCGAAAGCGTGTTTTTCATCTCAAGGTTGTATTCTTTTCTAATTCGATCTCGAACAACACATTTTAAGGGGGTTAATGCTATTTAAATTGGGTTAATAAGAGAGTTTTGCACTTGACAATAACTGGAAATAGTATATACGTGGTGTTCATTGTTTTAATAATTCATTAAAATAAAATAAAATTCAAATAAATATTGTTCAATGTATTGGACAAGTAGCATAAACTTGACTTTTGGACTGCTCTCTGTGTATAGGACATGCCCATTCCCATTTCCAAAACAAAGTCCGAATGTGGATTCAAGGTCAATTTGAACATTTGCTAATTACCCTCTCTAAGTCTTTTATGATTCAATTCAATTTTGTGACTCCACCTATGCTTATGTGGTTTCTGCACAATTACAATTATTATTAATAATAATTTAGTTTTTATTACTTTTTATAGTATGTCAATAAATTTTACAATGGTGACGCTATAATTAAAATATTTTCAGCACTAAAAGAATGAAGATAAATATGAGGAAGTTAAATTTTAAGAAATTATTATTTCTATGTCAATTATGAAGACGATGTTTGGTTTATGTTTTTCATTTGTAATAAGACACTTTAATTTCCTAATATTTTGATATTTGTTTGTGTTGAGTTAATTCAAGTTAAAGCTATCTTTAATCTTGACCTTGACTATTTATAAATAGTTAATATTTAAAATTATATTTAGGTACTTGATGTTGTATTTGTATTGTATAATTTAAAGTTAATTTAATTTTAGACTTGAAATGATTTTTTTCTCTTTAAATAAAATATTCTTAATATTTTAAGATTATTTTCATGTAAAAATATTATTTTTTTAAAAAAATTAATAGATTTTTAAATAAAAAAATATTTTTTTAATAAAACTACAATCATAATTCCAAATACAAGTAGTGATAAAAAATATTTAATACCGCGTTTCAAAAAATATTTTTTATAAAAAATATTTTTTTAAATTTATTTTTTTAATATTTTTAAATTATTTTCATGTATTAATATAATAAAATAAAATAAAATAAATATAATTTTAATATTAATTAATTTAAAAAAACACAATATTCCCAAACAGTCCCATGTACTTACAAATTGTGGCAGAGAAATAATTAAGGCAGTTAGGTCGTCGAAACTTGAAAGGGTCCCAGAGGCTGCCAGCTGTATTGTCATTCATAAACTTTTTTTTTTGATAACCGGGATGTCTGGACCAGCTTACGCGCACCACAACTAATCCCTGGATTCACTGAACATCCTGCAAACCCAGTGAGGATGTAAGGCACCGCGGGGGTGATAGGCGTGCATGGTGGGACTTGAACCCTGGTGCAGAGGAAGGAAACAAGTCCCTGTAAACTTTTTTTTTATTGTGATGGGTGGTGAGCTAGGTAGGATTACCACATAATAGCACAAAATGACATTAAATTAAATTAAATAATAATGCAAACCACATAAAATTTGTTTTTAATTAATTTTATAAATTTACATAAAAATAAATTTTTTTTTGTTTCAAGGTTTTGATTTGTTGCAGTTTTGTTCTCAAATTGAAACTAATTATATATTTTATTTTTCATTTCGGCTCTCATTTTTTAGTTTTTTATTTGGTTTTAATTGTTGTGATTTTCTTGGTTCTTCTTTGACAACTTTATTTTTTATTCATATTTATGTGTCTATATTTTTAGTTTTTGGTTTTGGGTGTTTTTCATATTTTTTTTTTGGGTTTTATTTTTATTAAGTGTAGTGCTGAAATTTTAATTTATATTGGTGATCATTTTGAAATTGATATTTCTTCTTTTCTCCCTTTGCTATCTTTTTTAGTATTTTCTGTTATTTTTATTTTTTCTTTAGATCAATTTTTTTGTTATGCTCGTAATATTTATTTTGGTTGTCTTTTTTTTTTTTGCTCTGTTGTTAAAGTTTTTGGTTATTTTTTCCTTCGAGATAATTTTATAGTAATAATGATAATTTTCGTGATTTTTTAATAGTTTTCTTGCTTGCTCTTTTGTTAAAGTATTTGTTTTTAATTCTTTGGGGGCAATTTAATTATTTTCATTATTTAGGCAATAATAGTAATGATAATTTTAACTGTTATAGTCATGATGATAACAATGAATTTTCAATGATGTTTTCTTCTTTTTATAGGTATTAAATCAACGACTTTTTTTTTTCTTTTGATTATTGTAGGTGTTTACATAATTTATATTTTATTATTATGTTTAATTTATATTATTCTTCAACACACTCCCTCAAGTGAAAACCCTTTGAACTTAAAACTTGCACAGACCCATATTATCTTGTACTTGTTTTTTTTTTTATCAAATAAAATGATGGTGGTGAGATTCGAACTCATGACTGCTGGGTCAACAAGGCTCTGATACTATGTTAAGTAGTCATCTCACCTAAAAACTTAAGCTGTTAGATGATACCTCAGAATATGATTTATATTATTCTCTAACAAATATTATTTATAGTTTTTTTTTTTAGAAATCCACAAGGACATTAGAAAGTTTCCTATTTTACTTTTGAAAATTATATATTTAATTTGACAAAAGATATATATTTTTATTTGAACATCAACACATATATTATTTGGATTTCGATGCCAATGTTAGATCGATCATAATTCTTAATTATATTAGTAAAATAGTTATGGGGAGGAGGGTATTTTAGCCCCCCATAATGCTGAATTGATTGGGATCTTGTGTTTTAATTATCTATTTATAGGGTTCCTATAGTCTTGAAAAGCTATTTTTAATGCTCAATTTGGCATAATAACTAGTTAATTAGTAGGCATAAATATTCGGAGGTCCAGGGGGTATAAATAGACTGTTTGGGGCCATGTTCCAGGAGGTATAATTATAGTGAAAAGTGTATTTGCTACAATAACTATGAAAAATAAATAAATATATTATTTATTGCAGATACCCTTCAAGTAATTCAATGAAATATATATATATATATATAGGGTTTATCATAGCAAAAGCTAGAAAAAAACTGTTTCAGAAATGTCAAGTGCAGATTGTCGGTGTGGAGCTCTGGTTTTTCATGGCGTTGAGACGAATCGGCACCTATCAACAGAATTCATAGGCGAAAAATACTTTAAAAAAAAACACAATTACACTTTTAAAAAGACACCAAGACTAATTATTATGGTGATAAACTCTCTAATCATGCATTTTATTTGGCCTTTGTATGTTACTATATGAATCTTTGATGTCCAAGTTGATCATGCTAAAGCAAAATTATTTTTGTTCGGAACACTTCTGGTGTATCACAATGTTTGATTCAATAGATTTTATGATCGTATAATAAATTCCAGAAGAGAAAACAGGAGTACTCAAGTACAAGCTTCTGTCCTAAAATACGTAAAGTAATATAAATATATATTTTTTCTATCTTCATCCGTTGTTTCAATATGATAAATATTAGCACGTATATCCTTAAAACTAAATAAACTTTTTATGGAATCAGGTGAATATAATGCATCTTTGATGCTCAGTCTTGTGTTATTTGGTAACACAAAATTTGCTTTTCCAGAGCCTTTAATCACGTCTGCTGGCCCTGGTATTATAGTGACATTAACTTTGGTTAATGTCAAATATTCAAAGTATTTATTTTCTTTAAGAATTGTATGCGTTGTTGCATTGTTTGTCGGACATAAATCTCTATCATGAAAAACCATGTCACTATTCAAAATATGATCAAGTTTATTATTTAACATGAGCAAATTGATAATGTTTATTGTAAACATAATAACATAAATATTTTAAAACAAGTAAAAACTATTAATTATCTCTAATGATTTTGTCACTAAGCATGTTTTCTATCTTATCCTAGTTTTCAAAAAAAATCAGAAGCATTAAGATAAGTATTAATATCAATATAAGTATTGTGATTACAAAATCATCTTTCTGAATGAAATTAGTCTCAACTGTGTTTTGTTTTAGAGAGGCTTGATATAAATTTGTAAGATGTTTTGGTGTATGATAGGTACGTGAACAATGACCATGGATACCACACCTATGATACTTATCTTCCAATTTATGCAAATTCTTGCATTTTTTGTTTAAGTTTATTGCGTCTCCACTACTAATGATATATGGTGGGTTGCTTTTTAGAAGGATTGTCTTCTAGACAAAAGTTCAATTCACTTTATAAAATAGTTTAGAATCTTTTGAAATTATGCACTTAATATTGTTGCTGCAGGTAGAGGTGAGCACAAAAATTTGGTCAACTGATTAAACCGAGAAAACCGGAAAAAAAATAAAAGAGAAAACCAAACCAATAAAAAAACCCGATTAAACCGTTTATAAAACTCTAACAAATGTTCAGTTTGGTTCGGTATCAGTTTAGTAAAGTAAAAATTGAATAAACTGAATTGAACCGAACCATTTCAATGATTAAAAAAAAAATGCTTTTTAAATAGAAAAAACAACTTTTTCATTCTTTCCTAAATGCCTAACCCTAACTGCCGCCCCAAGTAAAAAAAATTATCATTTAAACCATGAAATACAATCTCTATCAGTCATCCCCTCCCTCCCTCTAGGATTCTCCAACCTTATCTCTTTCTTAATTTCCCATGCTTCCAATGATGCGTGAAGTCTTGCTGGCCTACATTCAAGTATGAATGCATTGATGCTTGGAATGTACGAATGAGGAAAAGCTATCACTGTAAAAAGCTTGCAAGGAGCTATTTGTTGCTGTTCGTAGGGAGATGAGGATCTCTCTTTTCTTCCCTCGCTCTCTGTGGCGGGGAAGGGTAGAATCCGATGAAGTTGATAATGAATGTGGTGTGGGGTCTCATGTTTTTGGCCTCTCCGGCTGATCTTTGTGTGGCGCTGCCTCCCAATCCAATGTGATTCACGTTCGTAGTACGAGTTTAAAAAGAAGCATCTCATCGGAGTCATTTTCATTGAAAGAGAGACAAAAAATAATTTTGGTTTTTTCCATTTTTTTAATATAAAAACCAAGCCGAGCCAAAAATGGTCGGTTTTCGCTAGTTTCGGTTTGGTTTATTGTCTTACAAAAATTATAATTTTCGGTTGGTTGTTTTTTTGATAAAAACCGAAGCGAACCGAAAAATGCTCACCTCTAGCTGCAGGATAACATTTGAGGCATGAAAAGTAGAACTCTATAACATTTGGTCTTCTTTGATATCCTTACCACACAATTTCACTTGTGATGTAATTTTAAAAGGAGCAGAATTATATTCACTGACCGATTTAAAATCTTACAACCTTAGGTCCAACCAATCATAATGAGCTTAAGGAAGTATGATAATTGTTTTTGTTATCATATCTTTTATTTAGATTTTGCCACATATTATGTCATTTTTAATGGTCTCTGAAAGATTTATAGCTTTCAGATCAATCTCGGCGTCAATATTTTATGATAAATAATTACTATCAAGAACAATATATTCAAGTTTTGCTACATTGTTTTTACATTATATTTATCTATAAAAACAAGAAATAACTTATTACATAAAATCATGAAAATAAAAAAAAAAGAAGAAAAAAAAATCATCCCTTTAAGACTACAATTTATTTAGCTTAAGAAATATTAATTCGTCAGAAACTATATTTAATTTATTTTATTCTTCAGTAACTTGTGATGCTAATTCGTCAGGAACTGTTTTTAATTTATTAATTCTTTTGGAACTTGTGATATTAGTTTTTCAAGAACTGTTTTTAATTTATATAATTCTTCAAGAACTTGTAATACTAGTTTTTCAGAAATTATTTTTAATTTATTTAATTTTTCAGGAACTTGCAATACTCGTTTATTACAAACTATATATCTCATTCTATGAATAAAAATGAAAGAAAATTTGTCAGAAATAAATTACAACAATGAAAAAAGAAAAATATTAATAACTGTTCTCTTTCTATGAATTAAAATTTAGGAAGAGAAATTGTCATTCGTTACTGTTTTTTTTTTTTTTTTTTTTTTTAATGCAGTGGATCATGGACTAGGTAGGATAACGACATAATAGCACATGCTAATGTTTTTTTTTTTTAACTATAATAAATATTTTAAAATATGAACTCAAAAATTGAACGTGTTATGGATTAAACTAGGATTATAATTTTTTTTACAAATATTTTGTATTTAAGTATATGATAATTAAAATAAATGATCACAAATCTTAATTAAATTATTTAAACTACTGCAACCCCACTCCCAAACAGGATCGAAATGAATGTTGTCGCACCCCAATAATAAATTTCAAGCACTAGGCTTGCGTGAGAATTTGGGCTTCCAGCTAGCTCCACTGCCTCCTCGCCACTCCACTTTCGCCGCAAATTCTGATATTCCGAGGTATAACGTATAAGTGTGGATTACGTTGATAATTTTATTTAAAGATATATTAAAATAATATATTTTATTTTTTAAAAATTATTTTGATATCAATATATATATATATACAATGATAGAAAAATATTAACTTTTTTTAATTTAAAATAAAAAATATTCAAATATTTTCAAAAATATTTTTAAAATAAAACCCTTAATACCTAATGTATTCTAAAAGTGTTTTTTTTTTTTTTTTTTGTAAAGGAATTGATTTGTTTTTACTTTAAATGAAAATATTTTTAATTTTTTAAAATTATTTTGATATGATGATGTTAAAAAATAATTTTAAAAAATTAAAATAAAATTATTTTATTGTTTTTTTGTAAAAAAAAAAGGTTTTAAAAAATCAAATTGGGAGAAGACAAATAATCGGGACCAGTTTGGTCATTGAAAAGGTCCCGGAGGCTGCCTGTTGTATTGTCTATTGTTACTTTTTTTTTTCTTTTTTTTGTGGTGGTGGGTGTTGTACGAGGTAGTAGGATTACAACATAATAGCACATGCAAAACGTTTTTTTTTTAATAATAATAAATATTTTAAAATAACAACTTAAAAATTGAGTTACGACACGTGTTATGGATTGCAACTTATTTTTCTAGAAATAATCTTATAGAAAGTAAAACAGTACTAATTACAAAATTAACTAATCTTATTTTAAGTTCCGTGAAATTAGTCGAGATGCATACAAGCTGACTGGACATCCACGACATATATATATATATATATATATATATATATATATATATATATATATATATATATATATATATATATATATACTAGCCAATGCCCCGCGCCTCATCGCGGGTGGTAACATATTTTTTTAATGCAAAAAATATTAATTGTGTATTTTTTTTTTGTTTTAATAAAAATTTAGTCAAAATAATAAATATGTGCAGAAATACTATGAAGTACAACTTTTCTATAAAATATATGAATTTTAAATTAATATAAATTTATATATTTAGTAGGTTTTAATAAAATAAACAACATAAAATTATCATCATCAATAAAAAAGCAAGATTTGGTATTTGAATTATTAAATTCATTGTATTAAGATTAGTTCATTTAATAATTCAATTTAAATCACTTTTAGAAATAAAATATAAATTATGAGAAAACCTGATATAATCAAATAAAAAATAAGTAGTTAACTTTCTATCCATAAAAAGATGAAAACATCAATTGAAAATCCATCCCTACGTTATCGTCATTTTCATTATTATAGTAGTTAAAATTTTTATCAACTTTACTGCTCAAATAATTAAAATCATTAAATTACCTTAAATCAAAACATTTTAACAAAAAAACAATAAAAAATAATCACTAAAATTATTATTATTATTGCGCAAACAATAAAATCATAAAATTATCTGATCCAAAAAACAGATAAATTAACAGAAAACACACACAAAAAAAAAGAACAAAGGAAAAAAAAAAGAGTAATATTAATTTTAATATTATCACTAATATAAATTCAAATTTCAGAACGAAACCTGATAAAAATAAAATCCTGACAAAAAATGAATCAAAAAATAATAATCTAAAAGCATAAATGTATAAATACGGGCAGAAAACAAACATTGTCCACCCATTGTATTTTTTAATATTTTTAAATTATTTTCATGCGTTGATGAAAGAAAAAAAATGAAAGATTTAAAAAATCCTTAAAATTTTAACAAAACATCAAACAAAAAAATAAAATAGAAATAGAAATTATCATTATTATTACTGTTAGAACAATAAAATTTATCAAATTATTCCGAGGTGAAAAAAGCCTAAAAAATAGTAACAAAAGAGTAAGCAAGAAAAATAATTAAATTATTATTCTTATTATTGTTATTATTATTATTATGTTAATAATGAAAAAATAAAATAAATGACAGACTAAAAAAATCTTAAAAACTTTAACAAAAGATCAAACAAAAAAATAAAATAAAAATTATTTTGTAAAAAAAAGTCATTTGACTTGAAAATAGAAATAAAAAAACAAATAAAAAAACTAAAAGAAAGAACAAAGGGAGAGAAAAATAGAAATATTATTTTTCAAATAATAAAAAATAAACATTGTCAAAGAATTAAAGAAAACAAAGGAATTAATATAAAATTAAAAATTCAAAGTATAATGACAAAAATGAATAATAAAATATATAATTAATTCAAATTGATGGATAAAATTGAAATAAATAAAAACATTGGCACCAAAATAAATAATGACATTTCTAAAGGTAATTGTTTTGGAATCTTATTAAACAATTAAAAGATGGAGGACTGAAATGAAAAGTAGCATATATGACCAATTTCAATTAGAGGACCAACTTAAAACAAATCGAAACTGACGCACCTGAAATATTAACAGAACAACAAAGAAATAAATAATCAAAAGAATAAGGACTGAAATAAATACTTCCATATAAAATCAGTTTTAATTGAGGGGCACAATTGAAAATAATCAAATTTTAAATTACCAAAAATAGGAATAAATTCAAAATCAAAACCTAAGGGACCAAACTAAACATTTCGCATACACCGGGGACCTGGACATAATTGCGCGCGCCAGGAGAGAGAAAAAAGGTAACCGGCACAAAACTGCTCGTCGGCGTTTAACCGAGCACCCATCAACAACACGCGTCGATCATCCGGACAGAGGATACGGAGGCGCACCGTAATACACGAAGGAAGTAAATTTTTTACCACCGCACAGAGCCGCACGCGCCTCCCCAAGGGTGCGGCCGCGTGAAACACTGCGGGCGCGTCGTAACGACGCGCCGTCAGTGTCTCAGGGGAAAATAATTAAATAATAGTTAATGACGTACATGCGCCCGCACCCAGTTGTATTTACGGAAAAACCTGTTGTGAAAATACGGCGTTACCCCTGTTACTGTGCTCTATTTTGTCTTTATCGGGGGTTAGTTCAGTCGCAACACTGTGTAAAGTTGTTGTGAAAAGCCGAAAGCACCCCTGGTCCCTGTGCTTTAATTTGTCGTATTAGGGGGCTATTTGCGTCGTTATACTGTGTAACAAATCATGAAATACCGCCTGTGTCCCGTGGAAAAGCCGAAAATGACCCTGGTTCACGTTGATAATTTTATTTAAAGATATATTAAAATAATATATTTTATTTTTTAAAAATTATTTTGATATCAATACATACAAAGATAGAAAAATATTAACTTTTTTTAATTTAAAATAAAAAATATTCAAATATTTTCAAAAACATTTTTAAAATAAAATCCTTAATACCTAATGTATTCTAAAAGTGTTTTTTTTTTTTTTGTGTAAAGGAATTGATTTGTTTTTACTTTAAATGAAAATATTTTTATTTTTTAAAAATTATTTTGAAATGATGATGTTGAAAAAGAATTTTAAAAAATTAAAATAAAATTAATTTATTGTTTTTTTAGTAAAAAAAGAAACGTTTTAAAAAATCAAATTGGGAGAAGACAAATAATCGGGACCAGTTTGGTCATTGAAAAGGTCCCGGAGGCTGCCTGTTGTATTGTCTATTGTTACTTTTTTTTTTTTTTTTTTGTGGTGGTGGGTGCTGTACGAGGTAGTAGGATTACAACATAATAGCACATGCAAAACGTTTTTTTTAATAATAATAAATATTTTAAAATAACAACTTAAAAATTGAGTTACACACGTGTTATGGATTGCAACTTATTTTTCTAGAAATAATTTTATAGAAAGTAAAACAGTACTAATTACAAAATTAAAACTGGATTCCCAGGAGCACATAAATTAACATGTACTGCCAACAAGAATGTTATATTTCCAGTCATGTATTTACCTATATGATCACCACTTGAAATTTATATAATCGTTAGCTTTAAGTTTCGTGAAATTAGTCGAGATACATACAATCTGACTGGACATCCACGACATATATATATATATATATATATATATATATATATATATATATATATATATATATATATATATATATCCTTGTAGAATGTCCAAGGCCAAGCATAAGTTATAATATCATGGCATCATCATCGTCCTCGCCACTAAAAGGGAATTTGACACTGTATTTTAAAATAAAAAATAAAAAATTGAACGTGTCATGGAAGAAACTAGGATTATAATTTGTTTTTTTACAAATATTTTTTATTTAGCTATATGATAATTGAAATAAATGATGACAAATCTTATAGAAAATAAAACAAATCTAATTATGAAATTGAATTTCTAATTAACCCAGTATTCATAATAATAATACTAATATCTGCAAAAAAATCATGTCAACCAACCAATTTTTTCCATCAAAATGCACAATTCAAGTGATTTTCATCTTCATAATAACTAAGTATATTTATTTGTGAATGCAGTGACTTTTGTTTTTAATTGCTTTTTAAAAGTATTTTTGTCTTAAAAAAATATTTGTTTAAAATATAAAAATATTTAAATATATTCCCAAATAAAAAAATATTTTTATAAAATATCATCCAAGGCAATACTATACATAAACTCAATGCAACAAGGTTTTATTTGAAAAGTTTAATAGTGAAACTTCAAAACAAGTAAAATACATCAGACCATACAAAACAATAAAAAATACTAATACTATATATATATATTAACATCAGCACATAAAAATGATCTAAAAAAATATTATTAACTGATGCACATAAAAATGATCTAAAAACACTCAATTTTTTTAATTTAAAATAAAAAATTCAAATTTTTTAAAAAGTAATTTTAAGACGCACTACCAAACACTACCTAGACAATTGTAGTTTCGTGACATGTTGTGTCTTTGTTTTCTATAATTAAAATATTTTTTTGTATTTTTAAAAATATATTTAATTTAATGCTAAAAAAACATTTAACTCTTATTTTTTTAAAAAAATATAGGCAAATCACAGCACCAAACAACAATTCCTACTTAAAAAATACTTTTTTTTAAATTGAAATATTTTAAAATATTTTATTTTGATGTATAGTTGATAAAAAAATAAAAATAAAAATTATTATTTTAATATATTTTTTAATAAAAAAAACACAGGACCACCGGTAATTTAGGACATTGAAAGGGTCCCAGAGGCTGCCTGCTGTTGGATTGAAAAAGCTGGTGGGTATTGGACCAGTTAGGATTACGACATACCAGCACATGTTGTGTTAAAATAAGACCTCAAAAAATTGAGTTAGGACACGTGTTGTGTTATGGACTAAACTAGAATTATAACCTGTTTTTCTACGAGTATTTTTTATTTAGCTATAAAATAATTAAAAGAGATGATCACAAATCTAATAGAAAATAAAACAAAACTAATTTTAAAATTGAATTTTTAATTAACCAATATCCATAATAATAATAATAATAATAATAATAATAATTGCAAAAAAAATCATGTCAATCAAGGCTTGTTTGATAGTGTGATTGAGATTGTTTACAAAAATATTTTTTATTTAAAAATATAATAAAATATTTTTTTAAAATTAATTTTGATATTAGTACATCTAAAACACCAAGAATATTTAATTTAAAATATAAAAAATTCAATATTTTCTTAAAACATTTTTAGAACTTACTGACAAACATGGCTAAATAGAATCTATAAAACACTGGATTCCTTAGGAGCACAAAAAATTAACACCTCATAAATGCCCAAGGCAAGGCAAGGCATGAGTTATACTAATATCATGGCATCGTCGTCCTCTTCCTCGCCACTAAAACTTACAGTCAAACGCTGTGAGCCACAGCTGATTCCGCCGTCAGAACCAACACCTCATGAATTGAAACCGCTCTCAGATATCGATGACCAACGAGGTACTCGTTCCCATTTCCCTTTTATAATGTTCTACCATGGCCATCCTTCCATGAAAGGAAAAGACCCTGCGGTGGCTATCAAAGAAGCACTGGGCAAAGCCCTTGTGTTCTACTACCCTCTCGCCGGTAGGGTTATAGAGGGGCCTCGCGGAAAACTTCTGGTTGACTGCACCGGCGAAGGGATCTTGTTCGTCGCAGCTGATGCAGATGTAACAGTTGACCAGCTGGGTGACTCCATACAACCTCCTTGTTCTCATATTGAAGAGTTCCTCCATGATGTCCCTGGATCTTCTGGTGTTCTTGGATGCCCTTTGCTGTTGATTCAGGTATCTGTAAATTCATTAATTACATGGGTTTTTTCTCTCTTTTTTTCTCTTTTTAATTCTTAGTTTTTAGAGTTGATTATAATATATACAGTCATCTTAATTTGCAGGTGACTCGTCTGGTTTGTGGGGGATTCATCTTAGCAATACGCCTGAACCACACCGTGAGTGATACACTAGGGATGACAAAATTCCTGAACACAGTCGGAGAGATGGCACTCGGAGCAAGCACACCATCGCTGCTGCCGGTGTGGGAAAGAGAGATCTTGAACGCAAGAAACCCACCTCGAGTGACTTGTGTGCACCACGAGTACGACCAGCTAACACACACAGAAACCTCCATAACCATGCTGGACCGTGATCAGAAAAATATGATCCATCGTTCTTTCTTTTTTGGCCCTGGTGAATTGAAATCAATAAGAAAGCAAATCCCCCCCCACCTTCAAAAATGCTCAAACTTGGAGGTGCTGACATCGTTTTTGTGGAGATGCCGGACAATCGCGCTTCATCTTGACCCCGACGAGGTTGTTCGTCTGTCATGCAGTGTTAACCTGCGTGGAAAGCAAACCCTAAACCTTCCTGTCGGATACTATGGCAATGCTTTTGCTTTCCCAACTGCCATCTCAGAGGCTGGAATCTTGTGCCAGAGCCCATTGGGATACGCACTTGAGCTAGTGAGGAGACTGAAGACTCAGATGAATGAAGAATACTTAAAATCAGTAGCAGACCTCATGGTGTTGAACGGGAGACCACATTATACAACAGTTTGGAACTTTCTTATTGCTGATGCAACTCGTGTTGGACTCGGAGATATTGATTTTGGATGGGGGAAGCCTGTTTATGGGGGTCCGGTTGGAGCTCTACCCTGTACCAGCTACTTTATCGGTGGATTCAAAAATAGCTCCGGGGAGGAGGGTGTTTTAGTACCCGTATTGCTGCCATTGCCGATCATGAACAGGTTTCAGCTAGAGCTCTTCAGCAATGGCATTGACTACCCAGTAAAAATCACACCTAAGCTTTAAGATTCAGAATAGGTTTGAAGAAGAAAAGCAAATGCCTTCCTTCTAGCTTTCTAATCAAGATCTTAGTTCTTTTTCTTTCTCTCATGATGTACTACTGTATTTGCCCGTTGTTTTTATCATTTTCCCTATGATCAATAAGATATTGATATATAATCATGTGGTTAATTGGTAAAGAAATAGGATAATAAGGGCTTGTTGATTCAATAGAGTCGCCACCTAATATTATGGTCACTTGGAACCTCTTGGTCTGTGAGAGTCTGGATAAGGAGACTTGTTGTGCAAGGGGAAGACGCATCACCCCCAGTGCACCCTACCTAATGTAAACTGCATTGTTGTTTGATTATTTTTTCTAAGTTAATAAAAATATTTTTACACTGCATTTTCAAAAACCATTTTTTTGTCTGCGGGTGTACTTTACAATGTAATTTTGCACCGCAGTTAAAAACTTTTTTCTTATCTACGGATGTACTTTATAATGTAATTTTACACCGTAGTTAAAACCCTTTTTTATATCTATGGATGTATTATACAACTTTTAATTTTACACCGTAGTAAAAATCTTTTTTATTTGCGCTTGTACTTTACAATGTAATTTCACACCCCGATACTTAAAACAAAACAATCATTAATTTTTTTTGATATTTTGGCCAAATTCCAACGGATAATCATAAACTGGTTACGATATCCAAATTTTCATTTTAAAATATGAGAAAGATGCAACATATTTTTTTTCAAAATAAAAATAAAAATTAAAAAATATTTCGGGTCGGGCCTGACCCAGCTAAATGGGTCGGCCAAGCCAAGTTGGCCCAAATGCCCAACTCTAATGGGTAAGGCTGGACCCGGGCCATCCAATTGGGCTGGGTCGCGAGCAGCCCAACCCAACAACCAATTCACGTGAAGTGAATTCATTCACGTGGACAATAACAAGTGGTCGGCCGACCACGATGAGAGGCTCACCTGACACTATCTCCGGGTAGAGGAGGCCGAGGTGGTTGTCCCTGTGGTGGCCGGACCGGGCGTTGGAAGTTGTTGGGTTCACGTCGTTGGTGCTGCTGCTTCGTTGTTGTGGCGTTGCCGGAGCTGCAGAAGAAGGTTGAGCTTGCTGTTAGGGAGCTGTTGGCGTGGTGTTCACGACGAGCTTGCTGGAGGAGAGAGAGAGAGACGATGCTGATCGAATGGCTACTGTTTGAGGAGAGAGAGGATCGTCATTGCAAGGAGGGAAAGAGAGAGCTTCCTGCTGCGTTTGCAATGGAGGGATGGTCAGCCGGGGACTGAGCTTCTATTGTGTTGCGAGGGAGAAATGGAGGAGAAAGAGCTGGTTGTTGGCTGTGGTTGATGGGAGAGAGAAGGAGCTGCAAACGGCGATGGAGAGGGCTGAGGTAAGAGGACGAGGGGTTGTTACGAGTCTATTTTCAGTGTTTATGCATGCCCCGTCTGTGTATTTTTATGTTCCTCATGCTCTCTTTTTTCACAGTTTTTCTCCTCTATTTTACATGAAAATTTTCCCTCCCCTGTTACGTAAATATTCCCCGTTGCCTCCTCTATTTTTCCCTTTTTTTTTCTCTGGTTCAGTCCCCTCTACGTGCATGATATTTCAGTTTTTTTCCTCTGTGTTCTCTTTGTCCCCCGTGCTCTTGTGCATGTTGCTGCTATTTATACACGATGGGTTGGGTTGCTTTCGGCGGTGGCATGCCTGCAGTGTGGCAGTCCGCGGTTGTGCAGGTGGGCTGTCAGCAATGGCGTGGTGGCTGGTCGGTGGGCAGTGCAAGTAAAGTATGCGGCGGGACTGCAGGAGGTGGATTTGCAATTTGGTCATTGGCTTCTGATTTATGCTATTTAACCCTTAATTGACCATTAAATTCTCGATATCTTCAATTTGGCCCCTGACTTCGCATAATTGGTTTGAAAAAATTCAATTCAATCTCCGAAAATTTTAATATTCTCAATTGAACCCGAATTAAGCTCAAGAATTTGATTTTTCATCGATTAAGCCTTTAATAAAATTAATTGACCAATTTAAAGTATAATTAAGTCCTTGCACTTAATTAAAATCCTTCAGTTGGACCCTAAATAAATTTTCAACATAATTACACTTGAAATTGGTTGATGATTAAACCAAATCGACCTATAAAAATATAATTATGCTGCACGACTTAATTTCTACATATATTTATCCAATGATAAATTATTTTTGCCTTAAATCTGTACTTTCGTCTATGTTTGGGGACGAGATACGATCATACCCTTTTTATTTTAGTTTTGTTATTTTTGGGTAGATTTTGAGGAGTAGCCCAGAAATTGGGTTACGACAAACAACATGACCAGTTTTTCAATAAGAATCACTCTCTACTCTCCATGAGATGAGTTGATAGGATCATGTTTGTAAATACTTCTAATGTCACATGTAGATTTTCAAGGGACTAACATGTCAAGGAACCATCTCATCTGAAAGTTTAAGTTATTAGGTGAGATTCTAGAATATGATTTATATTATTTTCCAACACACTCCCTCAAGTGAAAGCTCTTTGGGCTTGAAACTTGCACATGCCCATACCATGTGCTTGTTTTTTTTATCAAATAGAATGGGGGTGAGATTCAAACTCGTGACCGTTGGGTCAACAAGGCTCTGATACCAAGTTTAATTCACATATCAAGAAGAGTTTGTATGTAATTGTGCTGAATGAAGATTACAGGTAAATATATATAATATAGGATTAACAACTCTGATCCTATAATCACATTATTCTGCCTATCATTTGCCTCTAATACTGCTGCTATAATTACTACATAACGATAACATATGATTTGTTCCTATAATTGGTCTTTCCTACTATATATAGATATTAAGGAAGGCAAGTCAAAGAGCACCAATTGAGGAAAGAATCACGCAGAAAAGGAAAGAGCAGTATTTCAACATTCCCCCTCAAGTTGGTGGATGGATATCACTGATGCCCAACTTGTCCAAGAACTTCGAGAATACTTGCTTTGAAATTGTTTTGGTTAGGATATCAGCCAATTGATCATCGGTATGAATTTTTGGTAACTCCACGATTTCCCATCCAACTTTTCTTTGATGAAAAATTTGTCTACCTCCACATGCTTGGTACGATCATGTTGAACTATTTTATGAGCAATATCACATGCTGCTTTGTTGTCGCAATATACTCGAATTGGTTGGTCAAGAGGATAACCTCTAAATTCAGCTTTTGCACTAGAGCATGCGACTACATTTTATTTTTTGCTTCTCCATATAACAAGATAGCCACCTACAAAGGTAAAATACCCTGAAGTAGACCTCCTGATGCGAACCTTGTGATCATGTTGTCAAGCGACCCACAACCAAGAATGAGTTTTGATCCTGAAAAGCCGAAATAGGTCTGGTAGGAATATGACAAATTGGAAACCTGCCCCAAGGCACCAACACTATTGAAATGAGTAGAATGACGCCATGAAGCCAGCTAATCTTCGATAAGTCAGATTCAGTTCATTCAAGAACTAAAGAATGCAAGAATCACTCTCACATATAAAACTAAAAAAAATCCAAAAGTAATATTCATCAATGACTGCCGAAATTTAGCTTACATGAGTTTAAATAGCTCTTTAAAAATTAACCCTAATGGATCCTTTATGTGGACTTAAATGAGGTTCACTCAAAACTGACCCAAAACCCTAAGTTAGAATCCAAACAAGCCTTGGATCCTAGCTGAAAATAAAGTATTAATTAAACCTAAACAAGCCTTGATCTATAGCTAACAAAATTAAATAAAGCCCATAATATGACAGAGCTGATATAAGGTTTATTTATAGCCTTCCATCCAGCCCCTTAATCCTAAAAACAAAAGGAAAAAGTAGTCACCAATGTTATTTCCAAGTTTTAGTAGGATTCTTTTGTTTCCTTTGATGTTCTCGCTTCATGGCCCAAATAGGGTTGTATTAGACCCATCTTATACATGGATAAGATGTACTAGGGTGTCCTCTTGATACTCCAATAGACCTTGCAATTCTTCCTTGGTTGAATCCTTCAAAACCAATGCATTCAATGCCTCTTTCAATGTCTTTGTCTTTCAATTAATAAAACAATTACCATCCATTTCGCAAGTGAAATGAATGACATTGAGCTGCCGGTGTGGGTGGTAACGAAACCTAAAGAACACCGGCTCAAGTTCTGTGAACTGGGATATGAGCATCGTGTGTAATACTTTAAATTAATTTTTTTTGGTGTTTTTAGATCATTGTCATGTGCTGATATTAAAAATAATTTTTTAAAAGTAAAAAAAACATTGTTTTAATGTATTTTTTAATAACAAATATTTTAAAAAACAACCACAATCACATTTCCATACAGCACAATTCAAAAATTTAGGCCGAGAAATAGTCGGGACAATTAGAACATTGAAAGGGTCGGCTGCCTGTTGTATTGGCATTCATTACATGTTTTTTATTGTGGTGGGTGTTGCACTAGGTAGGATTACGACATAATAGCACATGCTAATTTTTTATATTTTTTAATAATAATAAGTATTTTAAAATATGAACTCAAAAATTTAACGTGTTATGGATTAAACTAGGATTATAATTTGTTTTTCTACAAATATTTTTTATTATAATTAAAATAAATGATCACAAATCTTAATTAAAATAATTTTTATGTATTTTTTAGAATATATTTAATTTAAAGCTAAAAAAACATTTAATTCTTTTTTTTTAAAAAAAAAAAGCATAGGCAAATCACAATACCACACAACAAGTCCTTTTTGAAAAACATTTAATTAAAAATAAAATGATAAAAACCAGAAGAAAAATGCTCTTATGTGTTCCACAGTCATAAAAAGTTACGAAAGGTGGAGATAACTGCGATGAGAGATCAATCTCCCTCATCGCCACACAAATTTTGTCACAAACTCTGATAACTCGGAGTTCCCGGGGTCTAGAGGGTGTTTGGTCAAAAAAAATGTTTTTAAGTAAAAATATTTTTAAATTATTTTATTTTAATGTAAGGTTGTTAAAAATAATAATAAAAATATTTTTTTAATAAAATATTATTTAAAAAACACACAACCACCGGTACAATTAGGTCATTGAAAGGATCCCAGAGGCTGCCCGTTGTATTGTCATTCGTTACTTTTTCTGATTGTGGTGGGTATTGGCCCAGGTAGGATTACGATATAAAAGCACATGTTTTGTTAAAATAAGACCTCAAAAATTGAGTTAGTACACGTGTTGTGTTATGGACTAAACTAGAATTATAATATGTTTTTATATATATATTTTTTATTTAATTATATGATAATTTAAATAGATGATCACAAATCTTATAGAAAATAACATAGAACTAATTATAAAATTGAATTTGTAATTAACCAATATCCATTATAATAATAATACTTGCAAAAAAAAATCATGTCAACCAAGGCTTGTTTGGTAGTGTAGTTAAGGTTGTTTTTTAAAGTGTTTTTCGTTCAAAAATACATCAAAATAATTTTTTTTTAAAAATCATTTTTAATATCATGAAAATGATCTAAAAACACTAAAAACATTTAATTTAAAATAAAAAAATCAATTATTTTTTAAACATTTTTAGAACGTGCTGACAAACATGGCTAAATAGAATCTACAAGTAATTATGATTAGATTTTAAAAATTATATGACTTGAAGAATAAATAAATAAATAAAACAAAGAGAAAAAAGCAATAAATAGCAATTTTTAAATGATCACCAACACAAATTAAAATTTAAACATCACATAAAAAAACCTTAATAATAGTGGAAATAATAAAAATTAGAAACAAAAACTAAGAGCATGTACATATAAATATAGACAAAAATAGGAATTATTTAAGATATATATATATATATATATAATGAAGGAATTAAAATAAAATACAAGATTAAAATTATAAGGGCCGAAATGGATAATAGATATATAATAAATTTCATTTAAAGGACAAAATTGAAACAAATCAAAACTTTGATACCGAAAAAAATAAAGAATTTAACACAAAACCAGAAATTCAAAGACCAGGGACCGGAATGAAACTAAAATATATAATCAATTTGAATTGAGGGATACAATTGAAACAAATCAAAACTCTGATATCGAAAATATTAAGGATTTCAAACCAATAGAGAAATTAAAAGACCGAGGACCGAAATGAAACTACAATATATAATCAATTTCAATTGAAGGAAAAAATTGAAAATAATCAAAAATTATATAACAGAAATAAGGACCATACAAAACAATCACAAGATCAGGGACTACAATGAAAATCCAGTAAACAACGGGGGTTGATAGGTACTTTCTCACGCAGGAGAGAGAAAGGGGGGGAATTTTAACCGACCACCGATACGTCTCCGACCACCTTGGAACCCCACGCGCTGCTCCATGAGGAAGATAACATGGAGGAGAATAATTCTAGATGTCGGTTGGATATTTTTTCATGCCGTAAACTGCCGCACGTGTCGTCCGAAATCCACATGAGTGCAGAAATAGACCGCGCATCCAGCGACGTACCAACAACACCGTGTCAGAATATATAATAAAAAATGGCAAATTACTGGAACACCTTCGCAGTCAACGCTTGGATTTTGTCTTATATGGGGGTATATATGCATTTGGCCATTTTAAAAAAAAAAAGTGCAATTACCTTACTGACCCCGGAGTTTACTGTTCAGTTTTGTCTTATTAGGGGGTATTTTTGTATATAGCCGTTTAAAAAAATGTGCAATAACCTTAATGCCCCCGGCGATTCTTGTGTTGTTTTGTCTTATTCATGAGTATTATGGTTATTTCACTGTGGATAGAGAGGCAAAAAATCAAAAATATCCCCGAACTCAAGGCTAAAAATACAGTAAATAGAGAGGCAAAATAGTAATTTCACTATTCTAATCCACAGTATCTCTAAATCTAGATGAACAATGCAAAACAATGTTCATTACTGTTGAAAATCACGTTCTCTTTTAGCTTATAAGATAATACTAATAGTAAATTAATAGTTAATAGCTAATGGTTTGTTTCCTTTCAAACCGTGAGGAGTGCATGGCTTGTGAAAGTCAAAGGTTTGATTTAGTAGCAAGGAAATATATTTTGGTTTCTGATTCGGTGGCTAGGCAACCTCCTCTGTTAGGTGGTTGCTTTAAGAATACTTTTGTTTATGGGTTAAATCCAATCCAATATATATATATATATACACACACACATATAACACATTCTTATAAAACTTATTATACAAAAACCAGTCAACATCAAAAGCAAAACATAAATTCCAAGAAAACTCACTGATTAATAGGTGAAAGGCAAAGATGACTCTGAGGGGAACGATTTATCACTGTTCATGCTAATTAATTATAATAAAATAAGTGTGGCCAAACAGTGAAATCACATTCTCTTTTAGTTTAGGTATAAAATAATAATGTATAATAAAAACACTAGATTCCTAGGTGAAGGGCAAAATACTCTGCATTGAGGAATATCACTATTCATGCTAATTAATTAGCCAATGTGGCTAAACAGTGGAATCACGATCTCTTAGTGTAATAAAACACTGGATTCCTAGGAACATATAAAATTAACATGTATTGTCAACAAGAATATTATATAAAATGAGCGCTCCCCCCTGTATAATGCCCAAGGCAAGGCAAGGTATGAGTTATACTAATATCATGGCATCGTCGTCCTCTTCCTCGCCACTAAAACTTACAGTCAAACGCTGTGAGCCACAGCTGATTCCGCCGTCAAAACCAACACCTCATGAATTGAAACCGCTCTCAGATATCGATGACCAACGAGGCATTCGTTCCCACTTCCCTTTTATAATGTTCTACCATGGCCATCCTTCCATGAAAGGAAAAGACCCTGCGGTGGCTATCAAAGAAGCACTGAGGAAAGCCCTTGTGTTCTACTACCCTCTCGCCGGTAGGGTTATAGAGGGGCCTCGCGGAAAACTTCTGGTTGACTGCACCGGCGAAGGGATCTTGTTCGTCGCAGCTGATGCAGATGTAACAGTTGACCAGCTGGGTGACTCCATACAACCTCCTTGTTCTCATATTGAAGAGTTCCTCCATGATGTCCCTGGATCTTCTGGTGTTCTTGGATGCCCTTTGCTGTTCATTCAGGTATCTGTAAATTCATTAATTACATGGGTTTTTTCTCTCTTTTTTTCTCTTTTTAATTCTTAGGCTTTAGAGTTGATTATAATATATACAGTCATCTTAATTTGCAGGTGACTCGTCTGGTTTGTGGGGGATTCATCTTTGCAATACGCCTGAACCACACCATGAGTGATACACTAGGGATGACAAAATTCCTGAACACAGTCGGAGAGATGGCAATCGGAGCAAGCACACCATCGCTGCTGCCCGTGTGGGAAAGAGAGATCTTGAACGCAAGAAACCCACCTCGAGTGACTTGTGTGCACCACGAGTACGACCAGCTAACACACACAGAAACCTCCATAACCATGCTGGACCGTGATCAGAAAAATATGATCCATCGTTCTTTCTTTTTTGGCCCTGGTGAATTGAAATCAATAAGAAAGCAAATCCCCCCCCACCTTCAAAAATGCTCAAACTTGGAGGTGCTGACATCGTTTTTGTGGAGATGCCGGACAATCGCGCTTCATCTTGACCCCGACGAGGTTGTTCGTCTGTCATGCAGTGTTAACCTGCGTGGAAAGCAAACCCTAAACCTTCCTGTCGGATACTATGGCAATGCTTTTGCTTTCCCAACTGCCATCTCAGAGGCTGGAATCTTGTGCCAGAGCCCATTGGGATACGCACTTGAGCTAGTGAGGAGACTGAAGACTCAGATGAATGAAGAATACTTAAAATCAGTAGCAGACCTCATGGTGTTGAACGGGAGACCACATTACACTACAGTTTGGAACTTTCTTATCGGTGATGTAACTCGTGTTGGACTCGGAGATATTGATTTTGGATGGGGGAAGCCTGTTTATGGAGGTCCGGTTGGAGCTCTACCCTGTTCAAGCTACTTTATCGGTGGATTCAAAAATAGCTCCGGGGAGGAGGGTGTTTTAGTACCCGTATTGCTGCCATTGCCGATCATGAACAGGTTTCAGCAAGAGCTCTTCAGCAATGGCATTGACTACCCAGTAAAAATCACACCTAAGCTTTAAGATTCAGAATAGGTGTGAAGAAGGAAAGCAAATACCTTCCTTCTAGCTTTCTAATCAAGATCTTAGTTCTTTTTCTTTCTCTCATGATGTAATACTTTATTTCCCCGTTGTTTTTATTATTTTCCCTAAGATCAATAAAATATTGATATATAATCATGTTTTTATCATGGGGTTAAATGGTAAAGAAATAGGATAATAAGTGCTTTTTGATTCAATAGCATGGCTTATAATTCACTAAGAATCATTCTCTACTCTCCATGAGATAAGTTGATAGGATCATGTTTGTAAATACCTCTAATGTCACATGTAGATTTTCAAGGGACTAACATGTCAATGAACCATCTTACTTAAAAAGTTGAAGTTGTTAGGTGATGTTCTAGAATATGATTTATATTATTTTCTAATACACTCCCTCAAGTGAAAGCCCTTTAGTCTTGAAACTTTTACAGATCCACACTACCTTGTGCTTGATTTTTATCAAATAGAATGAGGATGGTGAGATTTGAACTCATGACCGTTGGGTCAATAAGGCTCTGATACCAAGTTTAATTCACATATTAAGAAGAGTTTGTATTTCACTATGTTGAATGAAGCTTACAGGTAAATATATATAGTACATGAGCAACAACTCTAATCCTATAATCACGTTATTCTGCCTATCATTTGCCTATAATATTGCTGCTATAATTACTACATAATGGTAACATATGATTTGTTCCTATAATTTATCTTTCCTATTATATATATAAATATTAAGGAAGGCAAGTCAAAGAGAATAATTTGAGGAAAGAATCACACAAAAAAGGAAAGAGCAGTATATCAACATTCCCCCTCAAGTTGGTGCATGGATATCACACATGCCCAACTTGTCCAAGAACTTCGAGAATACTTGCTTTGAAACTGCTTTGGTTAGGATGTCGACCAATTGATCATCAATACGAATTCTTAGTAACTCCATGATTTTCCCATCCAACTTTTTTTTGATGAAAAAAAATCATCTACCTCCACATGCTCGGAACGATCATGTTGAACTGGATAATGAGCAATATCACATGCTGCTTTGTTCTTGCAGTATACTCGAATCAGTTGCTCAATAGGATAACCTAAATCATTTAAGAGTAGTCTTAGCCATAATGCTTAACAAATTCCAAGAGACATATCTCTGAGCTTCTGCACTAGAGCGTGCGACTATATTTTGTTTTTTTTGTTTCTCCATGTAACAAGATTTCCATCTACAAAGGTAAAATATCATGAAGTAGATCGTCTGTCATCTATTGATCAAGCTCAGTCAACATCCTTATATGTATCTATATTTCGACAATCTATATTTTTTGTAAATAATATTCCTTTTCTAGGAGCAGCCTTCAAATACCTCAAATTCGTATAACTGCATTCATATGTTTCTCTCCAGGATTACGCCTAAATTGACTAATAATACTTAGTGCAGATGCAAGATTTGGCCTCGTGTGTTTTAAGTACATCAATTTTCCTACAAGTCTTTGGTACCTGTTATTGTCAAGGTATATGATTAGGCTCAAGGTATAATTTCAACCCTTCTTTTACTAGCGTATTAGCTGGTTGACATGTTGACATATCAACTCGCCATGTAGAAAGTCATTCTTCACATCAAACTATTGTAGTGGACAATCCATTAGCTCCCATCTTTTATTTTTTGACAATGATTCTATTTCTTCATTCATGATTGCTTTCCATCTTGGATCGGTTAAGCCTTCCTACATATTGTTAGGAATAGATATAGTAGATAATTGATTCACAAATGACATATTTGATTCAGTCAAACAATGGTTAGACACATAATGACTCATGGGGTATTTGATTTTACTTGAAAGGTCAAGTTCATATGTAGGTTTAAGAATACCTCTGGTTTGGTGTTTTGGTAGTGTTTTAACTAGCTCGGTCACAAGAGCAACCTCAAAAGATGATTGGTATGGTATATTGCTTTCATCCTCTTTTTAGTGGATCACCTCAGGTTGGAAGTCATCATCTCTAGTCTCCATGACACCTATATCTTGATTACCACTTTGTGAGCCATTATCACCATTAGTTTCTTTATATAGATCCACATTTATATCCACCGTGCTTGTTTCTTGAGTATTAAGCAGAACATTTGTATACATAAGGACTTCGTAGTCTAGAGTCTTAAGTTCATCCTCATGCTCTTCCCGAAGTTCAGATTTAGAAAAATAATTGAGCCTTCATGAAAAAACACATCTAGTGTAACAAACATTTTTTTAAGTTGGAGAATGATAACAATGACACCCCTTCTGATGAGTAGCATATCCCATAAAAACACACCTCAATGCTCGAGGTTTTAACTTGTTGTGTTGATGTTTATGTAAATGGACAAACGTCACACATCCAAATTCATGAGGGAGTAAATTTGGGGTTGTTAGGGACATAACACTTTCTGCAAGTACTTCAAATAGTTTCTTGAAAGCTATAGTGCTAGAAGGAACCTAATTGATCAAATAGGCTGCTGATGTGAGGGTGTCTCCCCAATAAGACTATGGCATATGGGATTACATTAATAAAGCACGAACCACCTTTAATAAGTGACAATTTTTTTCTTTCAGCTACCTTATTATATTGGGGTGTGTCAGGCCACGTGGTTTGGTGGATGATTATATGGGTTTTCAAGTACTGTTGCATTTCACAACCCATTTATTCTCCCTCATTGTCACTTCGAAGAACATGAATTTTTGCATTTTACTGAGTACTCATCATTTTATGAAATTGTTAAAATAACATATTTACATCAGCTTTGCATTTCATCAAGCACACCCATGATGCAAACCAAGGAGCTGGACATGTTGATCATACACTCGAGAATGCATATGAATTTGCACAAGACCCTTTGTCACTTTCAAGTGGCCCAATTACAAGACTTAGAGCCAAACGTTTCAAGGAAACATTAAATGGGCTAATCCAAGAGATTTGGGCTAAAAGACCAAGATGGTATTAAATAATAATCAAGGCTTAGTCCACATCATCAAAGCAATTGAAGAGGGTAATAATTATGCAAAAACATTTCAGCATGGTCTGACCATCAAAGGGCATGAATTTGATGAGTTCCAAGGGTATTAAATAGAGGAATGAATTTGGTCTTGAATAATTATGTTAAATACATTGAATTTAGTCATTTAGCTATTTATTGTTGCTTCTAAAAGTCCAAGAGACCTAAAAACGTGGGGACTTGTTTATGTTACTGTTTGAGCTCTTTTAAAGCTTTAGTTATGACTTTTCCTATTCTTGGAGGGTTGTTTTAAGTGTATAAATGGGTATTTTGAAATGAATAAACAGATTATGTTTTTAGAAAATTATTATATTTGGAGGTCTTGTGTTCCTCTTTGTTCTTAAAAGAACTCCTAGAACTTATCAAGTTAATCTTGTGGCGTTCAAATAACCAAACTTATCACCTTGATTGTTGAGAGATTCTCAGGTTTTCTAGGTGTGGCATTTCAATCTTTCGTAGTCTTGGTTTTCATCTTGTTAGGTGACGGGTCAAGGTTCAACCAATCTTGTCTACACGATCTTGGGGTTCTAAACCATCATTCTTATTGGGTTTCATCATAATTGTTGATAAAGTTCATATCACAAGTCATCCTTGTAAAATCATCAATAAAGGTAATAAACCACCGAGATCCATTTAATGTAGGTACTTTGGGTGGACCCCGAACATCAAAATGAATTACTATAAAGGGAATTGAGCTTTTATTCGAGCTTAATGGAAATGAAGCACAATGGCTTTTGCAAATTCACAAATATTACACTTAAAACTTGAAATATCATATTTAGCAAATGAGTCAGGAAACAATTTTTTTAAGTAACCAAACAAGATGTGCCTTAATGTTCGATGCCATAATCAAATGTATGATGTCATCTTCTCTCCCTTTGAACCATCAATTGCCAAGGCTTGACGCGGCTTATTCAAACTATAAGAAGTCAAGTCGAGATAATATAACATCCTTCATTTAATAACATAACCAATCATATGCCTTGTTTGGATGTCCTTAAACACATAAGAGTTAGGCCAAAAAATGACAATACAAAATAAGTCAATGGTTATTTGAGAGAGCGATAATAAATTATAATTTAAAGATGGAACAATTAACACAGAATCTATGATCAAATTATTTGTGAGAGACACTTCCTTCCCCCCCTTACCGAGTTTGAAGTGCCATTGGCAGTGGAAATAAATTATTTTGAGGATGGTTTGACTAATGATACTTAACTAGAATCAAATTTCATATGGTCAGATGCATCAGAATCAATTATCCATGCACTATTAGAAACAGGTGCAAAAGTATTGAAACACTTACCATTGTCATACAAAGTCCCCTGTTGTTCATGTGAAGTATTACTTTCTCCATGTGTTTCAATGACTGTGGCAGTAGAGGCTAATATCTTAGGGTTCTTTTTTTCGTGGATCATGGTTATGATCCCACTATTCTGGATATCCCACTAGTTCAAAGCATTTGTTTTTTGTGTGACCATTTTGATCATAGTGACTGCATTTGTATCCAATCTTGTCAACATCATTCTTCGAAATATTAACCTCTGATGGTGTTTGCCAGATTGGTAGTGAGCCACCATTATTGCAGTTTCAAAGTGTTCTATTTCTCCATTCATCATTGTACATCGAATGGATTCCTAACGGATTAATGAATACCTCTCTTCTAAGTTAGGAACCGGTTCTTTTCTCAGGATTTCACCATGGATTTGTTTGAAGTCATCATCCAATCCAGCAAGAAAGATATGCACCTTTTGTCACTGGACAAGCTTTCTATAAGATTCAACATCTTTCTCATCTCTATAATAACTTTATCATGATGATCTAATTCACCAAAGATTTTAGTTAATTCTCTGTAATACACTAACAATGTCCTACCCTTTTGTTTGGCAGAAAATGCCTTTTTGTTTAAAGCAAAGACTTGTAGCTCATCTGTTTTATCATAGAAAGCTTTAGAGAGAGCTTTCCAAATATCACAGGCAGTAGATAAGCACAAATATCTCTTCATTATTTTTGGGGACATAGACATCAAGAGCCATCTCTTGACTTTTTGATTGTTTGCGTATGATTTTTATATCCTTTTTCTTCCTCTGCAGGTGTTTGTGTACCATGGATGAAGGATAGTTTTTCCTTCTTAGCACTATGCATTTAAATGATTTGAGACCACATGTCGAAGTTTGTCTCATTGAGAAGAATTCCTGCATTAAACAATGGTCCTTCAGATTAAATGATAATTGGACAGTGTTTGTTACCAGAGGTTTCAAGGTCTGGTATGTTCATGGTTGTGTTTGAAAGGAAAAAAAAGAGAAGAAAAACTTTTTGGGCAAACTTTGATACCATGTTAATGAATCTTCTCATCTAAAAGCTTAAGTTGTTAGGTGAGACTCTATAATATAATTCATATTATTTTCTAACATAACATTTGTCCAAGAACAAGCTAAAATAGTCAAACACAAGATTACATTTACACATTCTTTTCATATAAACTTTCAACTCATACATCTACTACCTTAAATAATAATGGAGGGTTTTGTATTAAAATCACAAGGAACTTATCTTTCAAAATAGGGGGTTTTCATGATTTCAACAGGAAAAAGCATTTACAATTCATTTAATTTGTATTATTTATTTATTATTATTTTAGAATTGATTGACTTGTCTGAAAAATATGTCACTATTGGAGAATAAAAGTGTTTTAGTTTTTGACTTCTGATCAACTTGTGTTTGTTTATTAAATGGATCATTAAAGCTAATTTTTATATTTAGTTTTATAATAAATAAAATAGTTTTTGAAAGTGATTTCTAATTTATTTAAATTTGGTTCATTTCTAACATTAATTCTTGAATATTGGTTTTATTTGAAAAACATTTATCGATAAAATCATGAACAATAATTGGCTGTCAAAGAACTTATCATCAATGATTTTTATTTTGTTGGTCAATTCATCAATAATATAATCACCAATGGATTTATAGATGGAAAAAACATTACAAATAAAAAAAAAACCATTATTATTTTGTCGGTAATCTCATTTGTGAGTATGACATATCACTAACAAAAAAAGACTGTTTGTAATTTCATCGATATTTGAATTCAAATTACTGACATAATTAATTGTTCGGTGTTACACATAATGTTAATGGGTTCTTATGACTTTTTTAGAACTCTCTAGAACTTTGCGAAAGAATTAGTCTGTCGATAATCTTATTTGTGATTATTAGTAATGAAATCTTAATGATTTCTTACAACTTTCTGAAACTTTTCAGGAGATTTATTCAGTAGGTAATTTTGTTAGTATTATATTTAATATGTTTAAAAAAAAACTAAAAAAACTAAAGTTGAAGGAGGAGGCAAAGGTTGATCTTCGAGGTAGACAATATGTACCATAGAGGTTTAACAACATCTCCTTGTACAATCATCAAATTTTAGTCATCTCGAACCTTGGTTGGGTTGTCTCAGCACTACTCGGACCATCATATCTTTAACTTGTTCTCATTTAATCACTTGGATGACCATAGATTGGGAGCTCGAAACTGATTATGAGGAACCAATGGTTGAGACGCTAAGGATCGTCTTCATATCCTTTATCATAGTGTTTAAGATAGCATAAACTTAATTTCTATGAGAACCAATAGAAAATCCAAGCTTCAACTATAAAGCCAAATTGAGTTTTAGATGGGTCAAAAAATTACTCCCATATCTCTCCTGCAATTGGGTGCTATATTTTTCCAAGGACAAAATCAATCGAAAGTTTTTTAAAAATAATATCTTAAAGAAAATAAAAATTCAGCTTACCACAAACTTCTAAGCTCGGTTATGCATGAGTTGTTCTACCCCTTTCTATCAGTCCTTATTTTACATGTGAATTTCTACAAAAAAAACTTTATCAATCCTTGTTTGCATCTAAGAACCGTAGCCTACAAAAAGAAACTATCATTAGTTAAACATTTGCATAGGGAAACATTTTCCTACAAAAGAAAACATCGCACTCGATGAGCCTATATTGAGAGAGGGAGTCTAGGTCTCAAGTGTTTGTTCATGGTCGACACCTAGTGACTCATGGTAATTAGAAGTGCAACTAAAATAACTAAGAGTGCTCTTGTTTGTATAACTAACTAATGACTTTATTTTCATCATCTAAACAAATTAAATAATAAAAAAATAATAACATTCGCAATATATCATATTTAGAGAAAAATTGACATCACCTTCCCTATACAAGATATTACCTAAACTCTTATTACTTTCAAATACACATTAACAAATAAAGCCACAAACCAATTCATTTTACTTATGACTGATATTAAAAAAATCATTTTTTTATCACTTATAATTTTCTCATTCTATGCTCTATATGCATCCCAACAAACTAAGTGACCCACACTTTGAGGCTAACTACATTTAAAAAAAATGTCTAATGATAAATAAGAATTACTCTTATTATTGCTTTTGTTATCCATTTTAAGACAAATTCCATGCTTTTTAAAAGTTACCAAGAAAATGAAGACAAACATACTCGTATACATAAGGAAACATATAAAAAAAACTAAAAGAAAACAAATTCCTAGAAAATGAAAATCAAAATTTTTTATCATGTTCTTTATACATGGAGAATATGCTAGAAATGAAAAACATTAAATATACTGTAAAAAGAAATTACAAAATACAACCTTTAATGCAAATAACCATTTCCAGAAATAATTGTTTTAACGATAGAAATCTCTGTAGATATTGAAATTTAATTTTCATCAGTAATCAGTTGAAAATAACCAATACACGGACGACAAGCATTTGTCGATAAAATATCGTCGATAATTTAGTTTCCATAGGTGACTTCACTAGCGATCCACTCACCAACGGAAACATTGAATGTAATTTCATCGATATATTCGATTGGTGTTGCCGTTAGAATAAACCATCGGTGATTCCATCAATATACTCTATTGGTATAGTCATCTATAATAGTGTTATTTTGAGTAATTTCTATCAAACTCTCTAAAAACTATCGATGGCTATTTTGTTAGTAAACATTCGGTAAAAATGACATTTTGAATAAATTCTATCTAACTCTCTAGAAAGTACCGACAGGCCATTCCACTGGTAAAGCCATCAAAGATAGTAGTATTTTGAGTAATTTATGTCCAACTCTCTTGAGAATACCGATGGAATGCTGTGTTTGTAATTCTTTCATTACTATTTTAATTTGTTTTTATAAAAATAGAAAAATAATTTCAATAATATAAAAAATAACTTAAAAACCAAAATATATTTCAAATTAGATTAAATTAATTTAAAATCCAAATATTACAAATTATAAATTTTGTAATTTTCAAAATTCAAAAACAATAAATCTAAAAAAGAGGTGGCGTTGAAGGAGAAGGTGGTAGAGAAGGATGATGGTTGAGATCGCGAGATGTAAAAAAAGTACATGGACCACCCTAATGTGATTGCATTTGCATATCCATTCGACGTAATGAGACTATCTCAGAATGAAGTTTTGTCGTCTCATCATGGACTTTCTCAACTAAAGTTATCTGGAATACTAGAGTTTACATGAATGGAACCAATTTGAGGGATGTTTGAATGGGCCAATGACAATTTCTCAATTATAGTGTTAGAGGGTCTGTATACCCAATTTCTATCGGGTCCACTAGACGTTCATGCCTCCAACCACACATCTAGATCAAAATCTAGATGGGTCAAAGGATTGTCTCTACATTTCTCCTTTAACCACCTATTATATTTTTCATAGAAAGAAAAAAATGTAAAAAAAAAATCAATGAAAAATAAATTAATGAGTGCAACTATCCATAAATTCTAGTTGCACTCTTTGTTTGCAGTCTGTACTCGACAGATGCGACTAAACAAAAAGCTCCATCGCTAATGGATCGCGTCCAAAACTTGTAGCTTCCAAGAAAAAAAACATTGTTAGTTGCAAATTAAAAATATTAAGAAAAACAATTATAAACAAAAAAATTATCATCTATTTCACATGTGAATTGGTTCTGGTTCTGGTTCTGTGAATTGGAATGTGAGCATCGCATGAAGTACTTGGACATCACATCCTCAATGTAATCTTCCATATTGCCTTTTAGATGTATGGCGGTCTGAATTCCTTCCAAACTACCATGTTTTTCCAGTCTAGAAGCTTTCTTACTCGCACATACTTTTATGTGTCTTGTACTAGAAATCACACAACTTATACAGTACAAATAAATTATTATGTAGTAAACAAAACATAAAATTGTGGTATTTGTAAAAAAAAAAGAAAATTATCAACATCACCACATTTACCTAGTTGCAACATGATTCTCCCACACCCTTCTCGCAATATCATCATTAACATCCTCTTAATCAAATTTTCCTTTAGGGTAAAAATTTTAAAAATATAAATTTCATTAATTTGATAAAGTAAACATATTAAAATAATTAAAAAAATTAACTTCATTCTAACCTTGAACCATGTGAACCATGCATCGCCCCCATGGTCTCCATTCATGATTTTTAGAGATTTGGCTCCATTAAAATAATAAAATCTCCATCGATAATTTGAAAATTGTTGTTATTGTTTTCACAACCTCAATATTTATAAACCTGAGGTTTTATTCTCTAAATAAAATTATCTTTTAAAATATTATAAACAAATTTAATTATGAAAACAAAAACAAAATAAAACATACATTGAAAGGTCAACCTTTCATTGGTCCCATTACTTGTGGGTAATTGGACCCCTTTGTGATGGTACAACCCTTGACTTTGTGACATCACACTCGATAACCCTGCATAGTGAGTCGATGCATGTGCCACAAGTGTGTTTCATCACGAGCACCTAAAGTTTTATCCTCAAAATCATTGCCAGGAGAACTCGGACCAATCTTGTCCTGACATCGTGCAATGGATTTTTTTCTTAATGACGCATAAAAATTAATGGACATTGAAAATGACATGGTTCCTCACTTTAAAAACAATTCGGAGCACCTCCCATATATATCCCATTAACCAATTGATTTTATTCATTTTCTTCAAACAATTTTGTATAATTTAAATTTGTTGAATATTTTTATTTATTGCTATAATATTTTTTAAAATTAATCCTAAACTTGGAAAAATGAATTCTAAAATTACAAAAACTAAAAACAATAGTTAAAAAATAATAGCAATAATAATTTAACTAGAAACCTTACTTTCTCTATTTAATAATTCATTGAACAAAACATTAACGATTAATAATATTAGCAAAACAAATTCAAATAATACCACAACAAAAAATAATAGAAAATTAAATTATAAAATAATGCAAAAAAATTATAATGCACTAATAACATAAAGATCATTACTTAATATAAATTAACACAAGAAAAACACCTTAATTTCTCTATCTAATCTTTCATTGAAAAACTAATTAGGAATTAATAATATTAGCAAAATAAATGTATATACTACAACAACATGAAATAACATAAAATAAAATTAAAAAATAATGCGCTAATAACATAAAAATTGTCGTGATAACTATTTTTCGCGAGCCTATCCCCGGAGATAGGGAGCATGGAAAAAGATTTTTTTTAATCATAAATTATGATTATATTTTTTAGGAGTCGCCACCTAGTATTCACAAGAAATCTAATGGTCTGCAAGAGTCTGGGTAAGGGACTTGTTATACAAGGGAAAAACGCATCACCTCTACTACACCCCAACTAAGGTAAGCAAAATTATTATTTGATTGTTTTTCTAGGTCAGATTTTTATTTAATAATATTTTCTAAGCTTTGAGGTTGATCTCTTTTCATGAGAGAGTCTTTTCCTCATATTAAATTCTATAGATAAATAAAAGAAACAAAATAGTTGTTGAAAGATTTTTAATATTTTAGCTAAACGCTAACGGATAATCATAACCTGGTTACGATAAGAAAATATGCATGTTTTTTGCTTTTTACAAAAATATATTAAAAAAACCTTTTAGGATTAGGCTGCATGCATGAAAAGAAAATGCATTTTTTATTTATATATTTTTCAAATAAGATTTGAAATTTTGGAGAAAAATCAGATTTTTTATACCAAGTTCGTATACTGAATAGATCTACGAACCAATATTGAACAAAAATATATGGAAAAAAATACAATGAAATAATCAAATTCTAAAATTTAAATTTTGGATTTTCTTAAAAAAAAATTGTTATTTTTTCAGGTTGAGTCGTGGTCAGCATAAATGCTCAGTTTGGGCAGGCTTAATGGTTTTGCCAGGTTCAACCTAAGAAAAAATGTCAATCGAGCAGTGCAGTGCATAATGAATTAATTCACTATGCATTGTGCAATATTACATGAATAGTGGGTGGTGGGCTTACTGAGTTAGTGATTTTGAGTGAAAAATAAAAGGTTTACCTTGACTTCACAAAGGTGAGAGGTGGACAAAAATTTTGTTGTTTTTTAGGGAAGAATTTGGATGATTGACGGAGTTAACATTAATGGATGTGGAGTAGATAAGTAACTGATCTGGCTGAAAAAATTGGAGGAAAAATCTTGGTGTGTGAATGGTTTCTTTCCAAATTTAGCTTATGATTTCTCCCCTATCATGCCATAGATTTCATATCTATATATAGCTGGTGAAAACAAATGATATTTTTTTTACTGAGATAAGATGTAAGCTATTTGTTCAATGCAGAAGCATATCAACCATTGGCTCAAAGTAGGTATCCTGAGTTGGTAAATTTAACAGCTATAATAGGTTGTGAGTTGTGAACTTTGAGGCTGAGCCACTGCTTGTGTGTTGTCAATCAACAAGAACTAACCATACCATGATATAGTCAAGAATCACTGGATCATTTTCATCCATGTTTTGTGAGATTTGTTGAAGGATAAAGACATTAGATGTAGTTGTAAAGTTGGAACCAAATCTTCATTTCGATGCAATTTGGGGGGGAGTGAATAGTGACCATACGACGCGTCGTCTAGTCCTTTTTTTCTCTCTAAAGTTCAATTTGGTCCTTTATATTATGATTGCTCAAATATTATTCCTAATTGGCTCAAAACTATCAGTTTTGTGCAATTGAACCCACGTCAAAATTCAATTAAACCCCTAAATCTACATGCTTTTTCACTTTGTTCTTGATTTCTCCTCATTAATCCAAAAAATTTGATGTTCTTTCAATCTTACCCCAAATTTACAACAATAGTTTGGGTAAAAAATAAATTTAATCTCCAAAAATTGCAATTTTCTCAATTAAGCCCTAATTAGATTCTGAAACTTATTTTTTCACCAATTAAGTTCCAAATGATATTAATTTGATGCAATTAAAGTATAATTAAATCCATGCACTTAATTAAATCCATCAATTGTACCTTAAAGTAATTCGAAACATAATTAAACTTTAATTTGGCCTATGATTAAATCATATTGGCGTATTAACATATATAACAATGCCTTTGGACATCATTTTATGCAATTTTGAAAGATAATCATTTATTTCAGCCTTGAATTTATATTTTCCTCTATTTTTTGGCACAGCTATGATCGGGCTCTCAAATGCTTCCAAAACTTCCACCTTGATTTTTCCACAACATCAACCCTTTTTATTTTTTATTTTAGTTTTTATTTTTTGCTTTATGTAAATTTTAGGAATAACCCAGAAATGAGTAATGATAAAAATAATTACGTAATAATGAATTAACACAAGCCAAATTAATCAACTTAAAAATATAAATTAATAATTCATTAACATAGAAAAATTTAAGAGAAAGTAATGCAATAATCAGACATCATAACCATTAATAAAAAAAACAAATTATGTCAAAATAATGCAATAAAAGAAAAGAAGAAGAGAAATCTAGACATACCTTTTAGAAATGAAGGAGAAAGCAAAATTACACAAGATGAATGCTAAAAGATCTGAAAAGGGGTATGTGAGTTAGAAGAGAAGGGGAAAGATGAAGAGGAAGATCTGAAATCCCTGTGTGTTTTGGTTGGTTTTTTATAGTGTGTTTACCGATGGAATCTTCGACGGATAATATAATATTATTATTTTTTAATTATTTTGTCGATGATTTTGTATGTGCTTTAAATTAAAAATTCTCACTTTCAATAAAAAAAAATCAAAAACTTTCCATATATTACCAATGATATTTCATTATGTCAGTAATAATGTTTGTAAAAATAAAAGCATACTGATAGAAAAATCCCATCAATAATATCGTGTGTGATGTGTGAAATGAATAGTTGCAATGGTGAAAGGGAGTTTGTTGATTTATGCTTAATATACATCTATTTATCTAAACTTTCTAACCATATTACTTGAACCCATATAAACACATATTAACAACTACATAGAAGTGTAATATCTTCCTTCTAATTACTCTCCTCAATAGCCAACCATGGCCTTCCCTAGAGGACTCACCTTTTCATTTTAGTTTATCTTATCATTTATATCTCATTTATGAAGCCACATTCATCAATTCAACACAAATTCATAATTCCCCCCAAAATATCCAAGAACCCTAACCCTAATCTCATAAGAAAAATCATGCAATTTAACAATAAAGTTAAAATTTTCTATATGAATATAAGAAGCACCATACTAAGGAAGATTTAAATCCTAATTGCTTGTGAAATCAAAATCTCCCCTGTCCTTCTCTTCTTGCTGCTACTAGTCACTCTCTCCTTTTTTTCTTCAAATTTATTCTTCAAATCACACTCTTAATCCTTTTTTTTTATGGATGGATATTTTGGTAACATTTACTCTCCTTTTCCTTTAGAATTCTTCTACATTAAGCAAGAACACTTTCAAAATGTCCCTCCTTTTTTTCTCCATTTTTGTCAAATGGTGGAGTGAAAGAGTGGGTCATCTAAAAAGAATGAGGATATCAAAATGAATCAAATGATAAAGAGAAAGCAAGGCTCGAAAGCACTGAAATGGCTAACATGACTAAGGCATTGTTTATCACTGCGTTTCAAAAATGCTTTTGAAAAAAATTGAATTTTTTTTTTTATGTTTTACTTTAAATTAAATTTTTTTGGTGTTTTTAGATTATTTTTAGAGTGGCCTACTGAACAGGCTGGTATAGCAATTAGCTAGCTATTTAAATTGATGTGCCACCATCTAATATCCGTCGGTCGAGTGTATAAAATTTGGGGATGTCCCTAAGTGGATCACTCTTTTTTTAATTATTAACATGGTTGTCTGTACTTGTTGCTTACACTCACTTCGACTAATCTTACAAGTCCTAAGGTTAACTGAAATTAACGACCATATAAATTTTCAATGATTATCATATTAACAACTACGAGATTCGAACCTAAAATCATAAAAAGAACAAATTCATTAGTCTCAAGCGTGTACTATTGAATCACTTACTATATGGTGAGGTGAGGTGAGGTGGATGAATCTTAAAATCAGCCGCTTCAGGGACGACGGGTAGGTCATCGGCATTTAAGGAGAATCATTCTATATACCATTTGCATGGTATTTGATGAGTGGCAGTTTCTGGATTGATAAAGACATTGCATTCTATCTCTCTTAAAATTTGCTATCCCAAGCAGATATGGATAGCAAGGGATTAGAACAGATCGTGTGGTCCAACAATCAAAAATTATTTCACAATATTATTTTTATATTTAATGTATAGTTTTTTAAAAAGAATATAGGGCTTTTTATTCAAAAATTAATGATGTAGAGAAAAAAACCACTAAAGATTATTTTCAAGTTTGCAACGCTTGAATGACTATTTGGAATTGTTATTAAGGTTGTTTTTCAAAATGATTTTTGTTCAGAAATATATCAGAATGATGTTTTTTTTTTGTTTTTTTTAAATTATTTTTAATATCAGAACATCAAAATAATCTAAAAATATCAATTTAAATATAAAAATAAAAATATTTTTATAAAATGATTTTGAAATATAATGACAAACAATAATTAAAAAAATTAAAATAAAAAACACGCACGGCGCACACAAGAGAGACACATAGCAAAACATGCTGTCCTAGCTAGCTAGCTGGTTGCTGTAGAATTTATTTTTCTTCAACTACGAAAAGGTCGGTAAGATTTCAATGCTCACCTGCCTTGTAAGCTGGTCATTGATATCTGCGCAATTCAAAATAAATTAATTGTTTAATATTTATTTGAAAATATATTAAAATTCTTTTTTTAATATCAACTTACGAAAATTATTAAAAAAAAACACTAATATATATATATCTAAAAACATTATTAAGCAACCTTTTAAGAGGGAAGGAATATCCCATTTCATACATGCACTCACGGGTAGTAATTTCAAAGCACCTCCGAGTAGAGCTTAAGGTTTGCTTACTAATGTTTTCACTCTAAAAAGGTTGTTGGAGGTACTGACTATTAACAAAAGTCACTTATCCAACACTAAAAATGTTAAGAGCATCATCTACCGGACCAGCGGGTGTTGTGGATCAGTGGTTGTTGGAGGTACCCTCTTTCATTCGAACATGGTTCGAGTCCCAGTGGGAGTGGGGCTGGAGGGTTCCTCCCTTCATGTCTCTCCTGGGTCTATCTTTGCGCGGTATGTCTGTCACCTCCGCGGTGCCTTATATGCTCACTAAGCTTGCAGGGTGTTTAGTGGGCCAGGAGAATAGTCGAGGTGCGCATAAGCTAGCCCGGACATCCCGGTCATCAAAAAAAAAAGAACATCATCTATAGGGGTTCGAGGTGACCTTTCCCATCATTGAGAAACCTTTGAAGCACTAGGTGAAAAAAATGAATGAATGCAAGATCAAAAGGAAGAAATAAATAAGCTTACTCAGATAAAATCTTCAAAGATAGAATTGAAAAAAACAATGAAAAGGTAAAGGAAAGAAAGAAATGTGTGGTTAGGGTTATAAAAGAGATGATTTATTACCCCCACCATTGGATAAATAGCCCATCATGCCACCATGAATCCTTATAAGTCTACTCAATTGTTGCATTAAAGATGAGTAATCATTTTGATATTCAAGAAAGATCCCCTCCAATAAGAGTATATGAACATTTAAATCTTCTATAATTTTTTTTTATATAAAAAATAAAACAGTCTATAAAGATTATCATTAAAAAAGATGTTTGTGATGCAATGAAATTTAGCATTAAAAAAAGAATTATACACTACCAAAACCTGTTAATTATGCCTAGATGTGTGTGTGATGTAATAAAATCAAACTAATGCGTTGAGCACTAAGTAATTAACACCTTTTTCTTATTGAATTATGAATTACATTAACAATAAAATAATAAATCCAACATGTAGAATGGTGTACTACAAAGCTTCTGTGCCACCCCACATCGATCTCACACACTTGAATCACTAGATGAACACAAATTAATCAACATGAACTGACAAATTAGGGAAATAAAAAGGCCCTGCTGGTCAATCAAACCAAGCCATGCATGAGCATTAATCTATATATTCTTCTCTGCCTCGTTTTTTTTGGAGTAAGTCTTTGAATGGAAGTCAAGGAACAGAACCAGAAGAGAGGTGATGAACACCGCATCGAAGCACCATCCCCAGATGCCGGAGCAGCCCGGACCTGTGAAATGGTGGTAGGAAATCCAGGCCATGACCCCGAAGCTCGAGAAGAACTGCACAATCTGGCAATCTGTGACAATTTTTTTCCACCTGGGACGCTTCCCTACCGCGCACAGGAAGTAGTAGAAATACATTATAACATGCACCGACGAGTTTATGACAAGAACCCCGGGAAAAAAAGACTGCGAAGTGTGGAGAGATATGTAGCACATGACCACAACGGTTGCATGGTGATACACGTGGAGAAAAGTCAGCCTTCTGATGGAGTTGCTCAAGATGATCAGGAGAGTGTCCATGAACTCGAAAATCTTCGAGAGATAGAAAACATGCGACCAGAAGAAGAGAGGCCCTTCCGGCGGGGTGTTCACGGGGTAGCAAACGATGTGGTCCACATTGGGTGCGTGGTAAACGACGGAGAGGGCGCAGCCGGTGGCCATGGTGAAGGAGAGAGCGAGGAGGAGGATGTTATGCATGGCTGTGAGAAACCTGAGGGTGCGAGGCCCGACTGAGGGGAGGGTGGCATGTGAGAGGATGAGAGTGAGGGAGAGATAGGAGAGGACAGTGACGGCGAGGAAGAGCGGAGATGCTCCTAGGGTCTGGCCCTGGTTCCATGAAAAGTTGAGGATGGTAGGGTTGTTCACGAGCCAGTATTGTAGGGTTGAGAAAACTGATGAGTTCTTGGCTAAATGGTTCACAACGCAGCGTTTAACTGTTCGGAAAAGGAATTCCATGGCAGCATGCAGTGGGGCTCGGTAGAGCTGGCTAGGTGGAGGGGGCGGCGGCGGGAAGAGAGGAGGGGCCGGGGCTAAGTATGGAGGGCTGCAGCTAGCTAGTACTTCTCTGCAAGTGCAAGAACGAAGAGTTAAAATGAAAATTTAAAGGTGGGCTACACGATAGCTGGCTCATCTTAGCAGCCGCCACTGTTTATATGTCCTTTTTAACTATCCTAACCAAGGTTGTTAATTCCGTTCCGTTCCAGTCGTTGTTCCGGTTTTTCTATTGGAATTGAACGTTTCGGTTTTGGAACGTTTCGGCGTGCCGTTTCGGTATTGTACTGTTCATATATAATTAATTATATATATATATATATATATATGAAAAAAAATAAAAATATTAATTTAACAAGTATAATATAAATTCAAGATAAATTAATTTTAAATTATACAATACAAACACAAAGTCAAATAAACATAATTTTAAAATTAGAAACATCTCTAAAATTCTAAAATATTATGATAGTAAAATGTTCTAAAATAAAATAAAAATTATGATTTTGAGCCGGAACGGTACCGAGACGATCCGGACGGAATTTAGCCGGAATTTCCAGAACGGACCGGAATTAAAACCGAGATAAAAACGACGCTGTTTTGTCTCGGTTTTTTTATGACATGGAACGTTCCGGTCATTCCGGTCGAAACGGAAAGGAATTAACAAGCTTGATCCTAACCAGTAGTCAAAAGTATATTTACATTAAAATTATTAAATTAATTTTTAAAAATATAATTATCTATAAATTTAATAAGTTCTTAAATGACAAGCACACAGCATAATTTTTAGTTGGGTTATTAGATTTTAAATGGACTATTATTCAAGTTTAATAACAATATCAAATATTTTTTTATGATTTAAAATATGTTTTTTATATATTTAATTATATAGTTAATATAGTTAATATATTTTTTTACTTGATTGTTTACAGGTCTAAAACTATAATCTCCTGTATTAATTATATTTTAGCCCTTAATTTCTAAAATTTATTGACAGTTAAGTCATATTTGATTAACCGTTCCATTTGAATTGTCGACAAATAGTTTTTATTTGTGTGTAACATTCGTTTTCCTAGTAATATAAATCATAATCCTACATAAAATACGATCAAGTAAGTTAAATAAATAAATTATATTTTAAAAAACATAATCATTAATAGATATTACAGAGCCCAAAAAAACCCTAGAAAACTAGATGGATCATAGTTTGAACATGAGTGAAAAGCTGCCGTTGGTCAAAAAGAGAGAGAGAGAGAGAGAGAGAGAGAGTCAAGACTGGGAAGCAGAGCCCCGTAAATTCAAACAAAAAGTCAGACTAATTCTCTTACAGTGCAACAAGTGGCGCACCGGAATAAAAATTTGACCACCTTTCGGGAGGTACGGTGGTGCAGTGCATCCATGTCAGGGGTGACTCGGGATGAGTGTAAATCAATTCTGATCCTTTTTTAAAACAGTTTCTTTTTTATTTTAAATTAAAAAAACATAGTAAATTTAACTTATTTTTATCAAAAATTAAAAAATATATATTATTTTAATATACTTTTAAATAAAAATACTATATGATGGCCACACTCACTCACCTCATCGAAGGGCTGGTTGAGAGAAATTGGCAGCTTATTCTGAGCATTTAATGTATATTTATCAGTCATTTTAGTTGTTTTTTTAATTAATAACATTTTAAATAAATATAAATAAAATAATGATGTTTTAGAAAAATAAAAAAAAATCAATCAGATTATATCTCGCGTTGATATAGGGCTGTTTAGGAGAGCGGTTGCTTTTGAAAGTGCTTTTTATTTAGAAATACATCAAAATAATATTTTTTATTTTTTAAAATTATTTTTGACATCAGCACATCAAAATGATTTAAAAACACCAAAAAAATTCATTTAAAATAAAAAAAGAATTTTTTTGAGAAAATACAGTACAACCATCGTACCAAACAGAGTCCTAATTAGATAGAGTTGACTCATCAAAATCAATCAAGCTTTTCAATTCATAACATCGACTCGTTGGATCGAACTGAGTTTAATGAATGTACATTAATTCCCCCATCGAATTGTCTAAAACTTGAAAAAAAAATTACCATGTAGTTTATTAGAAACAATTAATTATGTGCACTGTATTTTTTTTTCTTAAAAAAAAACTCCTAATTCTCAGTTGAATCGATAAAGTGCCCGTTTGGGACAGCGTTTCAACCACCGTTTCCAAAAAAAAATCATTTTAAATTACATGGTAATTTTGGTGTTTTTAAATCATTTTGATGTTCTATTGTCAAAAATAATTTAAAAAAAAAAAATTCATTTTAATATATTTTTAAATGAAAAGCACTTTCAAAAGCAACCAACCACAACCGCCCTCCCAAACAGCCCCAAAAAATGACAAGAACATCTCTTTCTTTCTCATTTTTTCAATCCCCTCAATCGTTTCTCTCCTATAATGCAACTCCTGTCAGTGGTTTTTGTTATCAAAAATGATAATCAATGTATGAAGCTTCATCAGCTGCATTTAGACATCAATTCAGGGACACAACTGCACAGCTATTTACCAGAAACATTGCAAGAGAATCTTGCTAGCATTTGAGCTCTACTCTACTCTATTGGCCAATCTATGAGCATGAACAATACTGAAGTCTGAAGCCCTGCAAAACATAGAGCGACAATCTTGTAGAACTACCCCAGATTCCAAATCATCATGTGCTGTAGATAGGATGCCATCAGACACAATCTTAGCATCCATCTTTATTATCACTTGTTGTAGGTTGAGTGAAGAGGTTTTGTGTAGAACCCCTTTACAGGCCGAAGGCTTCCTCCATTAGAGCACTGTAAATCCCTCAATTCTGCCAGCACCCACACCGCAAGAAGGCTGAGCCAACACCCACCCGATGGTCCCTAATATTAAATCCCGCACCCATTGCGAGGGTCTGACTGAAGAATGAAAATTCATAGATTGTCCCGAAGCCTCTTCGAATTGCTTTAGCAGGAACTTCACCGTGTTACACTCCTGAGCATTAGCCCCGGAAAATAAGAAGCTGTCATCTGCAACAGAAAAAAGGTGAGACAATGGGGAGCAAGCCTGCTAATTTTCATCCATGAATAGCCCCTCTCTGCTCAGCCTTCTTTAAAAAAAGTTGACACCCCTTCACTACACAGAATAAATAGGCATGGAGAAAAAGGATCTCGTTGCCTTAAGCCCTAGAAGGAGTCACAGGACCAACTTCCTTGCTATTCAAGGTAATGGAGTCAAGCCAATCCTACGCAAACCCTTGTCAACTAATACGATCACAGGCCTTACTAGTATCAATCTTGAGAGCCACTGCTCCCTTCCTGCCTTTAGCAAGCCTCTTCCGGTAACGAGTCGATCTAAATGCCACTATGACATCGTCCGTGATTGCCTTTCCTGGCACAAAGGTTGCCAGATTAGCGGAGACGATATCCGACATCATCACCATTGGCTAAGACCTTCGCTGTGATTTTATAGAGAACATTACAGAGTACGATCAGTCTATGATCCTTCATCATCTGAGTGTTGCCATAGACTTGCGATCTTGTTCCGCTGAGTGTTGCCATAGACTTGCGATCTTGTTCCGCATAGCATTAAAATTTATCCCTCTATCCATAAGGAATCGTCCAAACACATAGCATAGCATAAGGAGTTCTCAGTTGCACCACTACTGTCGAGGACTAGCTCTTCCTCTTCCTCTTGCATAAGGGTTATGTTTGCAGGATCTGCTTCCATTGTCTCTCTATCACGCCACTAGCTCAATACTAAACCTTGATATAAAAGCAAGACTTCTACCCTCTCAATGATGGAGAGACATCAAAAAATAATAGAATTTCTCACATTCCTACTCATTCTTAACTTGGTAATCATAAAAGTATTGGGAGTAGAACTAGTAGTGGAAAATTCACAGCTAAAGTGGTGTTTGGGTTAGTGACAGAGGTTGTTTGAATTTCCAAGTACTTTTTCACTTAAAAATACATAAAAATAATATACATTTTTATTTTTTTAAAAATTTATTCTTGCCATCAGCACATAAAAAACTATCTAAAAAATAGTTTGAAGCAATAATAATTCAAAATTAGCAAAATGATCGTGCGAAAGTTGCACCAAACAGGACATAAGTGTTCTTTATCTAAGCAGTAATGCAGCGTTTTAAACTAGTTTGTCTCATAGCAATTGCAATGTGAAAAGGAACAAAAATCAACATTATCCTCGTACAAACCAAAAACATTAACAAGAAGGAAGCTAACAACGTGATGTAATGGGAAAAAATTAAAATTAAAAGCAATTGATCAGGTAAATCATAGCCCCTTATCTTTATTAGCAGCTGCCTTTTTGTTGGCATAGCTCTTGCCATGAAAATCAAGAAAAAGAGCCAAAAGTGAAGCATTGAAAACAGCATTGAAGCACCAACCCCAGATTCCTGAGCAACCAGATCCTGTGAAATGGTAGTACAGCATCAAGACCGATATGGCAAAGCTAAAAACAAACTGCACGATCTGGCAATCAGTGACCAGTCTTTTCCACTTTGGCCTCACGCCCATTGCACTCCAAAGGTAATAGTAGTACATTACCACATGCACCAACGCATTAGTGATTAAGGCCACTGGAAACAACGACTGCGAAGTCATTAGCCACAAGTAGCACATGACCACCACCGATGCGTGGTGGTAGACGTGGAGGAATGTGAGGCGTTGAATTGAATTGCTCAAGATGATCAAAAGGGTGTCGACAAATTCAAGAATTTTGGAGAGGTAGAATATGTAGGCCCAGAAAAAGAGAGGCCCGGATGGAGGGGTGTGGGGAGGGAAGCAAATGATGTGGCGGAAGTTAGGGCTTGCGGTGGGGGAGATGATGGAGAGGGTGCAGCCAAGGGCCATGATGAAGGAGATAAGGAAGAGGGTGAAGCTGTGGAGGGCTGTGACGGGTTTGAGGATGTGGGGTCTTCGGAGGGAAGAAGGGAGAGGGATTCGGGAGAGAAGGAATGTGAGGAAGAGGTAGGCGGCAACTGTGAGGGTGAGGAATTGGTGGGTGGAGCCGAAGGTCTGGCCTGGGGTCCAGGAAAAGTGCACGATCTTTGGGTGGTTCACTAGCCAGTACTGAAGGGTAGAGAGTATCGGGTTCATCTTGAACAGGCTCACGCGCCGCCTGCAGTGGTGTGGGTGGGCGACGGGGATGGGGATGGGGATGGGGATGGGAAGAGTATAGGTTTGTGGACGCGGAAAGTGTGTGGTGGTGGTTTCGGAAAAGGTCTTATCTTTCAGGTGTTGACAGGCAGGCTAGTCTCTTGTTTTGATGGAGAGGAGATATAATTATTAATATTAATAAATTTCATATTTTTATTCAATCCATCAAACGATTTTACGTATAAGTTAATTAAAATCTTGATTAGATCAAGTGTTTGCTTTTCAATTTTAAGAAAAATACTTTTCGTCATCACAATCTTAAATGAAATCAATTCCTATCTAATTTACCAACAGGGATCTGGCCTAGTGGTCCAGCGTTCGAGTTTAGTAGGAGTTGAAGAGTGTCCCCTTCATGTTATCCTAGTTCGATCCTTGTCTGGTATGCTTGTCACCCCGCGGTATCTTATATATTTACTAGAATTGCAGGATATTCAGTAAATTCGAAGATTAGTTGTGATGCACGTAAACTGGCCCGGACACCCCTGTTATAAAAAAAAAAATCCTATCTAATTTAACTCGAAATCAAGCGATGGATCCTCCATTTCTCATAATAACCCGAAAGTTAAGCCTGAGTTTCACGATTCCAATCCAAACTACGCAAAATTTCCGTAGCTTTTTGAGTTTTGAGCCTCGATCATGGTGGTTCTTATTAGATGCCACAACTATTTTGACATGCCTATGAGTTTTCCACAAAACCATTTAGTAAATACGATCAAGAACAGCAATGATATTATGACTGATGAAAGAAAAGGATCGAAATCAAAATATTCCAATTCATTGAAATTTCCGGTGCAGACCTACAACTTGGAATGCTGTTATTACAGCAGTGTGAGCTGTTGCCATCAGAAACAAAACAATGAACACAGCAAGAATCTGTAACGCATCCTTTCCCCCTACAGATTAATCTTCGCAAAGGTTCTCATGTTGGTGGTCATCAGGAGACCCCTCTCCGTCTTCTCTCCGGTAGCATTTTAGGAATCCCGGTGAAACTTCTATTGGCTTATTTTTTACGGCCAAAACCATGCCCGAGTTTCTACTGCCTGAAGGGAGCAAAATTGGAAGGCAGAAATAATTCAGTCAAACTACATTAGGCTTAACTTGGAGACGCCTTCTTCCGAACAACCCTCTTTCTGCGGACCTTCGGTGCTGGTGATTCCCCGTTAATGGAATCAGCATTGCCTTGTTTTATGCCGAGGAGCCCGAGCCCGGAAACTAGAGCTTTCTTAGAAATAAACCACTTGGAAGATGACGCGGTAGCATCCCCTGAAGACCTGTTGTAAGCCTTCAAAAGGTCATCTGACTGGACCAAAGGATCTGGCTCTAACCCTAGCCAAGCTAGCCTTGATGTCTCTCCTACTTGGGCATTTATAATCCTGCGGCGGATGCAAAACAAAAGAAAATATCAGCAACAGAATGGTTTCATTGAAGGCTGGTAGATTGAAACCAAGTGAGTTAACGTTGTGTAGTCAGATCAAATCACAGTACATCTCTGATTGACAGAAAAGACATGATGCAATATAGTTGGAGATCAAGATATATGCTGTATTTAAAACTCCGTTCCAAACAAAAAGAAGCACGCAGCAAAGGGAATCCTGATCATTGTGAAAATGATCTTAACAAAAGATAAGAGAAACATCAATAATTAGAGCCTAAGGGTCAACACTTCAATTCTTTTCTCATTCCACAAATTCTATCCTTTTGTTTCCTTCTTTATTTCCCCATTAAGTAGGCACAAGAGGTTTCTACACAACATTGATTCCTTTATGTTAGCATTAAGATACCACGAGACCTGGGACAAATGTGGACATTACTTCGCCAATATTTCAACCCTAAATTAAGAAATGAGTTGAAGATCATCCGAAATCAAAGCATATGTGCTATCAATAATATTTCAAAAGCATAGAAAATATATAATAAAAAATCTCAAGAACCATGTATAAAGATAATGAAATATTCATGTCTTTTTTAAGCAGGAAGAAGCAAACCTCAAAGCTGTGCTGAAAACCAATGCCACTCCAATGACATCAAAATGATTGACCACTGCTCTATCAATTCCACATAAAAGCTGGTACCTCAGGTTTGCATAAAGTCCAAGGAAAGCACCATAACCAAGAGCATAGGTACTCATGGGTGGGATTGTCACAGATAACCTTCCAAACAAGCAAAAAGAAATGCCAGAGTCATTGTAATTAAACTGATTTACAGATAAGAGTCAGTTTAGCCACTAAGAGTTAAAAAAAAAAAAAAAATCGTTATATTAAAAAGGAAAGGATAAAGTTTTGAGGCATTGTTTACCTATCCTTTTTACTGGCCAACAGATTTGTCAAGGAACCTTGCATTGCCCCAGCGGTTAATCCAACCATGCATAACTCAGCAGCCTTATAGAAGAATGAGTGGATTCTCTTTTGCAAGTCAAATTCTCTAAGAGGGTAACTCTTTTCAAAGATATTGTTTGGAAGCTTCTGCAATGTATTTTGCAAATCAAACTGGAATGTGCTTCCATAAGAACGACAAGGAGCAAGCGACCAAACAACAAGGGCATTGCATGCTGTTACTGTTAGCACATTTATAAGAGCCAGATCCCATTCTTGTTTTATCCTATAATCAGAATAAAGAACTTGTTTATCAATTGACAAAAATAGTTGATCTTTGAATTCCAATATTAGAGTAAGTAACAAATACCTATTCTTGCGGTTCTTCAACTCCCACCAAACAGAGCAGCCAATTGTAGCAGCCTGCTCCAAAAGAAGCCTATATAAAAAGGCAGGGTCTGCAATCATCCTGTAAACAGAGCATCAAATCTTAAGAAATCAGAAAACATGACAGCTATCTTCCCATTCACATGTTCAGAGGGTAATCTGATATACATATTGAAGGTTATTTATTGAGAGAGTTGTGCTATATTCACACACAAAGTATCACATGTTTCAACAAATAAAAAAATCAGAAAAAAGATTGATGCAAAATTTCTTTGCATCAACAGTTGAGGTAGACTGTTTATCCACCCATGTTTGAAACTCCTATTATACTATGGCAAGACTGGGCCAGCTTTGCAGAGCTTTAAGTTTTCAAGAAATGTTTTCTATACAATAAAATACAAAGTTGCAGCCTCATGAAGGATGTATAGTATGACATCATTTACAAGAAAAAGTCTAAGTTTCGCAGCAAATCAACGCTTGGCTCTGTACCAAACTTCTAATATATTGAGTAAGGGAATATCTTAAGATGGAACAAAAATGAGTGCCTAGCAAATTTAACAGCAGAATCTGCAAACTTAGATTATGAAACAAACTATCAACAATATAAAGCGGTACTTAGGTGAAATAGAGGAACGCAAAATATTATTGTTTAAACTAAATTTTTAAGATCAGTTGTCCAGAATTTGCAGCACAGCCCAGCGACTGAAAAGTGTAGCCTACTGCCCCTATCTCCCCATTGATCAAATGAAAAGGAAGAACTTGAAGCACCAAAAAGATTGATAAACTATGTTGTACTGTTAACAATGGTGAGAACAAGGTAAGGTGAGCACCATATCCAAGTTACCTGCCAATAAATGCCCTAGAAATTGCTTGAGGAAGTGCTCTGGATATAAACCTAGTAGTTGTTGGTCTGGCATTTATTGCTAGGAATTTTACCATTTGAGCTGAGCTGACCAAACCCTGGAAGCAATACTACAGTAAGTAAATAGCCTCGGAGCAACCAGTCAAAAGAAAATAATAAGACAAGCACTAAACCATTTCATAAGCTTGTCGGAACCCAGCAGGCAAATCCATGATTGTTTTATGCCACTCATTCAACACTGCATCAACAAATTTTCGATCGAAAAGCTGCTAATAGAAAATAAATGGAAGTTAAGGTCACGTAAAAGCATCTGCACAGAAAATATTTGCATCATCATAAAAAAAATGTGTTGATAAGTAGTATTTTGACAGCATTTCAACCTCTTCAAGAAATATCCTTCTCCTAAATAATCCTCCCTCATCACCCTCATCACCCTCATCGAAGTCATCAAAGTAATCATCATCATCACCATCATCATCACCTCCATCACCACCACCATGATTGATATGCTTTCCAATGTCTCCACCGCCACCACCAAGAGCAACCTGAAATTTTCAAAAAATTTAAGGACATTGTCATAGACCCTTCAGACCTTGGCTTCTGAATATTCTTAGAAGGCATATCCAAAACCAATTTGACAAACACATGGATAATTACTGAGGTGAGTGAGGCAATTCAGAGAAGAAAAAAAGCTCTTTTTTTTCTACAAATTGCAGGACAAAGATTGCAAATCCAAAATGATAAGTTATTAAATAAAAAGCATGTGCAAGTACAATTTTTGCCATTGTGCTCTTGGCATGATTAATAAAATATATGCTCAATCTGAATTTCTCAACATGTGCTATAGTTTAAAAAGAAAATCAACAAAATTTCTTATAAATGTAGAAATCATTAAAGGCAGTTCACTGATAAAAGAAAAGGCAAAACACTCATGCAGGTAGGGAACCCAAGTGGAAATAAATTTTGCTGAGGGCCGTATGACGGTCCTGTTGTACTAAGGTCTGTCAAGATCATCAAGTGATTAGAATTATGCATGAGTGTGCCATGGACCATATTAACAGTACATGTTCTAACGTTAACTTTATAAAATAAGGATCTAATGCTGTTCTTAAGCTGATCATGCATCATCCCAGTAATTGAGAATAACATGTCTTTTAGTCATTAAATCTTTTAAATTTCATAATTTCAGCAATCAGAGATTCAAGGTAACAATTGAAATTAGCATTACCAGAAACTCAAACATGTCTCTTAATTGGTTGATCTAGTTTCGTATTTCTAAAACAACAGTCAGACAACCTTTGAACCTTGTTACCTCATAAGAAATACACTGAATACCAGGCCCATCCCTTTGTTCATTGGTAACTCAAGTAATCTTGAAACCACAAAATACAGCCCAAACAACAGCTAGAGGCACTACTAGCAGGCCAGTTTTTTATTTTTATTTTCCATTTTATTTTACCTTCATACATTGTCTGAAATCCAAAGAACTCTCGCTTACTATACCACTGCAAATGTACCATCTGTATGGTAAATTGCAGTGCTATACAGAATCACGTCCATTGAACTTCAGAGGAAGAAGCATAGAGGATCTTAAGGATCCATCACATTTCTGAAGATTCAAAACAGTCCTCTGTATTTTAGAAAAATAAACAATCAAGGCATGCAATTAAATAAATACACAAAAATAACAACACTTTGAGATGTTTTTGAACCCATCTAATACTCCTAGAATATTTTCTTTAATGTACTGCCATTCACTAAAACTTCCTCTCTACAGAACAATAGTCTTAGCCTTTGAATATAGCTATAACTTCCAACAAGATTTCAAATTTCTGGTATAAGATTTCTCCCCTCATTTCCCCCTACTCTCCCATCCTACCTCGTTCGAGTTACATCATATATAGCACTAAATCAATAATCTATGGCATCCTTTCTAAAAGCTATTCTTTACCCTGAAGTTCAAAAGGTTCAGAGGGCTTGAGAAGTTCTAGTTTCGGCCAGGAAAAGAACAATATACCTCAGGAGTAGACTGGGATTGCTTCTGGGACATATCAAGTTTGCCTTTCTCCAAAGTAACAGCACCTAAGGAGCCGAATTTTCCTTTCATAACCGGACCAAAGTCTGCCACGACGGGGGCAGGCGGGGCTGAAAAGCAGCGCTCCAACGCAGCCACGGAATCTCCGCCATCATCAATCATCGGACAAGAAGAAGAAGAAGAACACTTTAAGTCAAGATTACGATTACTACGAACCCTCCTCCGCAGGTGACATAGTTGAGGAATCGGAAAGGTGGGTTTTAACGACAAGATTGCTCTGCTGGTGGGGGTAGGGACTTGTTCTGTTTGTAACACAAAGTGAGGCATTGTTCTTCTTGCTTTTTTTTATTCCTTGTTTGGATGATAGGCAGTTCTTGTTTCTTTAGCGTTCGGTTAGTTTAGAAGGAGGAGGTGGCGGTGGTGATGGCGGTGTTTCATTTCTTGGCGGAGACGAGGGAAAGAAAGAGAGGACGGGGGATGGGTGGGATTTTGATGGGGGGTGGATGGATTGGATTGGCCACCCACCAGACTATCAGAGCACGTCAGAAAGATTTAGGGACCCAAATGAGAAGAATGATAGTTTGAAGACTCAGTCGAGAGAAGGTTCGTAGTTGAAGGACTTCTTTTGAGAGTTGATCTTTTATTTTTATCACTGTAAGGCCGTCTCCTTGATTTAAAAAGTTTTTTCAACTTTAAATTAATTATATACTTAATTTTTTTTAGACGTGTGATGTTAAAAACATATTATTTTAAATAAAATATATTTAAAAAAAATAATATTTATTTACCAATATTTCAAGCAAACTCATCTGGGATCTAACTTCAAAATAGATTGTTCGGGTAATCTTGTGAGTTATTAAATTAACTCTAAACATTATTATTTTATCTATTTTAAAAAAATTATAATATAGACCTAATGCGACTCAAATCAAAAAATAAAATATTTTGAAAAAATAATAATGTTTAGAGTTAATTTAATAACTCAAGTTTAACCAACTAAATTAAGGTAGTGTTTTTTTTAAAAAAATAAAATATTTATTTATTTATTATTTTAAATTAAATATTTGTTATATTTTTATATCATTTTTATGTATTAATATCAAAATAATTTTTAAAAAATAAAATAATATTATTTAATATATTTTTAAACAAAAAATATTTTAAAAAACAATTTGTGTCAAACTACAAGTCAACTTGCTAGTCATCACGAAGGAGAGAGGTTCTACGAGGTTTATTGTTCTAGATGATAATATTTCATTTTTGATGAATAAAAAAAATAGATTATAGAAAATTATATTTTTATTAAACTTATTTTTGATATAGTATAAAATAATAAATTAAATTAAAAAAAAATTAATTTTAAATAAAAATATATATAATCGTTTTTGAAACGTGCTGTTAATCATATGAACTAAGTGACTGATTTGGAGTATGGTTGTGGCTGTTTTTTAAATTATTTATTGTTTAAAAATGTGTTAAAATAATATTTTTTTATTTTAAAAAAATTATTTTTGACATCAACACAACAAAATTATTTAAACATCAAAAATAATTAATTAAAAATAAAAAATAAAAAGTTTTCAAAAAAAAATCTCCTAAACACCGCCTAACTAACATGATCCGGTAGGATCAACCCCTGATTAGTCCACTGTCCAGGGAGCAGAACATGTGGTTCTCTCGAAGTATATAGCAAGAGCAAGAAGCAACGAAGGAGGGAATCGGGAAAGAGATAGGGAATGATGGGGTCATCTCTTTCAGCTCCTCCGCAGCCGTTGTGGTGGGTCCCGATACAACCCTTGAATCTCATTACAACCGCCGCTTCTCTCCGCCTTGGCTTCCTTGTGCACTCCTCCTTCAAGGTACCCCCACCACGACCCCTTCCTTCTCTCTCTTTTGTTCATTCTGCACTTGTTATTTGTGGTTTAGACTTTGATGGGTGTCCGGTGAAATGTTATTCTTCTTGGCAAATCCTTGTACTTGGTGGATTTGGGGTTTACGTGTAGAAGCACTTCTTGCTCTGTGAATGATTGGAGAAGTGTTTTATGTTGATATAGACAGGTTGTTCTTGGTAGAAAAAGATATAATCCATGCTCGTTCTACACTACTACACATATAACATTTATCACCAGGCCTTCCTGGGTGATTGTTGCCTCGCCTGAGAGATTGTAACATCCGCTTTTGATTTTGGTCAATTGCACATGGTTCAAGACCATGTCTTCCCTTTTGTTTTTTCGTTTTCTTGGTTGAAGCTGTACAAGTGCTGTGAAATCACAGGTTTCCTAAGCCGCAACAAAAATATTGCTGTTGAACATTTTTGGGTATTCGCTGGTTTGTGAACTGGTATGAAAAATATAGTGATCTTGTCGTTTCCAAAAATTATTAATGCCATTTGGTTTCTCATTTTGCACAGAATATCTCCCATCTCTATCATGTTCCTAGATTGAAGGATGTGTGGCATGAAAAAGCCTCCCGGGTGCAGGGAATTGACTTTCTTCAATTTTCAAATGATGTCGTTGCATCCACATGTTCATCTTGCATGTGTTTCTTCCATGGAGGAGGAACTAGACAGGGCTCTGGAAATGAGGGATCGCCAAACATGGAGACATCCGGGAGAAGTTCAGTTAATGGAAGACAATGGACTAATATTCTTCTCGCTATTAATATCTTGCAAGTATTGTAACAATATGGACAAATAACATATTTAATTTTCTGTATTGATCAAGCAACAGCTATTCAGCATTTATTTTTGTGCTCCTTTTCTTCTAATTTTATCAGTTATGTCGTGTGCAGAGTTTTTTTTGGGCAAATTGCTACCCGAGGAAAGCTGTTGTTCTGGGGTGCCAAGGTTAGAGAATTAAGAGTGCTAATTTGGCATTGAAACTTCTTCTGTGTGGGCTCTTTATCCGTGAATTAATTTATAATTCACACAGGTTAACAGTCTTATTGACAAGGGGCAATTTTGGAGGCTGGCCACTTCTTCCGTTCTGCATGCAAATATTGGGCACCTCATGGTCAATTCTACATCTTACGCCTTTGCATTTCATGTGCTATTACTGATTTTACTTTATCAATCTGAAAAGAAATCTGTCCTTTCCAGGTTAATTGCTATTCTTTGAATTCTATTGGTCCTACCATTGAGAATCTTAGTGGTCCAAGGAGGTTTATTGCAGTTTACCTCACCTCTGCAATTGCAAGTAACGGCTCATAAACTCACTGCAATATAAATGAAAATGCTTCCTCCCTAGTTTCCATGTTCAATTCTTTCATGAAAACCAGGTTCAGCAATGAGTTACTGGTTCTGCAGAGCACCTGCAGTCGGTGCCTCAGGAGCCATCTTTGGATTAGTAAGTCATCCGGAACTCTGTCCTATAAAAAACTACTGAGTTTTTGACATCATATACTTGAAGGAGAGGAAAATATGATTTGCCATGTGATCTTCATTTCTTTTTCTTGGTGCCTGCATTTCTATCTTGAAAATCTATGCCTGCAATATGATATTATATTTCTCACTGTTAAGACTGATCTTTACTCTGAAATGAGAACATTAACTGATGGTTCTAGGCTTCTAGAATATCATGGAAGTTTGCAACTAGAGAGAATTTCAAATCGAATCCAAAACCATCTTCATATCAAGTTTGACCTGTTTTATCCACCCTTCCTCCCAATGAAGAAAGAAAGGGGAAAGGCATATTAAAAAGAAAAGAAACAGGAAAAAAACAAGCCCTGGCAGACCTTGCCTTCTTAAATAAAAGAAATTACTGCTCTGTAGCTCTCAAATCTTTAGATCCTTAAATCTATCATGTTGCCATTTACAGCCCCTTCAAGCTATATATGTCGCTCCCAACTTGTTAATCTGTATCCGTATGTTCGATTTAGGTTGGATCTCTTGCAGTGTTTGTCATAAGACACAGAAGAATGATTGGAGGTGGCAAAGAAGATCTACAGAACATAGCTAAAGTGATATTCCTCAATATGGTATGTGATCCAGGGTTTCTGAGAAACCAGAGGAATTGCTTAGCAATATAGTATACATCTCAACATACCTAGTAAAGTTCTCTGGTTTTATAGAAACTTGCAAGTTTTAAGTGAGTTCAGATGTAAGACCTTTTCCTGGTCCATCTATCATTTCATCGTTGAGTCATTATGATTCCAAACTGTGTTAACTATTATCTTTTATGCAGATGATTGGTTTGTTAACAAAAGGCATCGATAACTGGGGACATGTGAGTATAGCATTATTTCTGATGTTTTATTTTTTAATATTTTCCCACCAACTATTTTCCATTTGATGTCAAAATCTTCAGCTGGGAGGGTTGCTTGGTGGAGTTGCCACATCTTGGTTTGTTGGACCTGCATGGCAGTACGGCCCCAAGTTACATGATGGTCGAAGAGTTTTCACAGACAAGGCTCCAATCAGGTATCTGACCATCAGAAAGACAGAACCGAAGAACATTAGTTAAACTGTTGATTTTTCTGTGGAGCTCCGGTGGCCTTTAACTAAGAAAGGCCTTGTTCAATTGAGTTGAATGCAAACTGGCTATGCTTTGCATTATGCTTTTTGTGCAATGGCTTAAATTTTCTCTGGCGATAGAACTAATAGATGAAAAAACAAATATGAAGCTGAAAGGGAAACTGGTTTCTAATTTTATTCAGAATATATATGTTCTTGCTTAGCGAAATTGCCAGGGTCTCGTGATTAACAGTGCCTTTTTTTGAATTTACAATCCTTCCAACATTATAATTAGTAATGTTGCAATTGCCATGAGCATGTTTACCATCTTGATGAATAGTCTACGAGAAGAAAAAAAGGTTTTGAAGAACAGAATCTATCCGCGAAACTAAACATTCAAACCAGGCACAACTAGAAATTCTAACGGGTTATTGAACTTAGCTAAACCCATCCAATTTCTTCCTGACATTAGAGCTTGACATTTTAGAATCTTAGCTCCTAAAATTTCTAACATTACACCTCATTCTAATATCCTAGATCGGTTACTCATTTAACCATTCTAAGTTTACAACAAATTCCAAATTATAGTTGATAAAAAAAAAATCTAGAAAATAGATTTCACAAATAGTCATGATTCTTGAAACCTGACACAACTCGTATATTTCATTCTTTTTTTTTTATCATTGTATTTGATAGTTTATGGATTTATTATTTATTATTTATTTTTGTTTTATCTAGAAATGTTCCGGCTTCAAAGTTTTTTTATTAGCTTTCTTCAACGTAACAAAGAAATACATGTCTCTTTGCTGAAACTGACAGAAAATATAACTAAGATTTAATGGTGCAGCAAGATATAAAAATATAACTCTTGGTTACACCGAAAATCCTTGATAGTTTACTGCAAATCACATCTGAATTTGTAAAAGCTTATGAATTGTTTATAATTTTGTCGTGAGTCAACTTAAAATTTAGAGATGTTCTTGAATTAGTTTGCTTGTACATTGAAATTAATTGCTTTTTCTAAATGATTTTTGGAGCACAACCAACGAATTGATCTTGTGCATATTGGAGAATTTATTCAAAATGTTTGATAGCCAACAGACAATTATATTTGGAACATATTAAACATAATGTTGGTTTAATTTGTAACTTCAAGAGTTACTACAAACCAAAAACACTTATCAAATGCCTGTTTGGGAGTGCGGTTAAGGTTGTTTTTGCTCAAAAATCTATCAAATGATTTTTTTTTTTACAAATAATTTTTGACATCAGCACATGAAAATGATCTAAAAACGCAATTTTTTTTTAATATATCAAATAGTTTTTTCTTAAATTATTTTCCAGCGTTTATTGTTACCAAAAATAACATTGAAAAATACTCTAACATGATGTATTGTTTGTCTTGGATATGCATTGATAATTATGGATAAAAAAATAGACATATCATAGATATTCTTTTGATGGTATAGAAAAATAAATTATTATTTTACTTTTAAAATTTGCAGTGCCTAATTAACAATATATTTGTCTTTTTTAAAAGAATATATATATAAATTACATAAGATGCAAATTAAATTAATTATTTTTATAACAGAGTAAAGTCCACAAATCATATATTAACTGTTCATATTTATATTCTACCACGTCCACACAATAGGATGAAAGGCTTGGATTAAAGACAAAGAACGACAATGTCAAAGCCCTTAACATATCAATTCTTCTCAATTTCCAATAAAGTTAATTCTTAAATCTGCAATAAATCCATTATAAAGTGTTGTTTACAAGTGTAGTTCATGTTATTTTTGAAGTGTTTTTTGTTCAGAAATACATCAAAATAACATCAATATATTAAAATGATTTAAAAATATTAATTTTTTTTATTTAAAATAAAAAAATCAATTTTTTTCAAAAATATTTTTGAAATACAGTGCTAAAAACTAGTAATTGGCAACGGGGAAATCTACAATTTAAGCTCTGTCATTTAGCATTTTTATATTTACATGGATTTTAAAATCAGTGGCATGGATCTATGGATACCACACAGAAAGAAACAGAATGGAGTGTAGCTATAACGGTCAAAAAATTCAAAAATTTGAAAGCAAGAACAAGGGTCAAAACTATTTTTGCATACACAACTAATTCCCTAAATGACAGTTTAAAAATGTTTTTGAAAAAAAATATTTTTTTATTTTAAATTAAAAAAATAGTTTTTTTTATCATTTTTGTATGCTTGAAAAATATTTTCAAAAGTAATCTCAATCAAATTCTCAATCGGTCACTAACTGGTAAGCTTTTTTGCTTGTCAAAATTAATAAACCTGGTTTTTCCTATCCAATCCAAAATATGAGATTTAGAGATTTCTTAACATTTTATTTCATAATATAATCTGACCTGAGATCTTGATTTTAGTAAATTAAAATAGAAATCCCATTAACCTTCCTAGTTTCTTTCAAAATAATAACTAGTGTTAGTAGCATAGTTGTTAAGCCATTCTGCCCCATCAAATAAACTAAAAGCTTAACTCGGATTAAGATTCTAGTAGAACTATACAGTTTATTGAATTGATAAAGTATCTGTTTTTTAAAGTGTTTTTTATTCAGACATGTATTGATATATTTTTTTTTATTTTTTAAAATTATTTTTGATATCAGCGCATCAAAATCATCTATATAAACCAAAAAATTTAATTTAAAATAAGAAAAATAAAAAAAAAATCAATTTTTAAAAACGTTTTTGAAATGCAGTGAAACACCTCTAAAATTCAAATGTTTCAATAAAAACTATAGTTACTCGATTGATCTGATTAAACTTGAAATTTCAAAACCAAGTGAGACAAAAAATTGAAACATTAATTCAATAATAACAAATAATCTGATGATTTATAGATTAATTCAAGCATTTTTTTTTTCAGTCTAAATAATAACGAAAAAAAAAAAAAAAAAGAGGAAGGAGGGAGCAGCACCCCACCCACTACAGGTTTTCAAAATTTGAAAAACCCTCGAATGCCAAAAAGTTTTCGTGTACAAGCGCCCTCCTCTCTCCCCCCCACCCTGTATTATTAAAGTAGAGAGCTGCGCTCTCTCTCCCAGTCAGTCTCTCCCTGCTCACATAGATCTCTCTCTGTATCTACCTCTTTCAAATTCCCTCACTCAAAGTAAGCAAGCTCCTCAATCTTTTTTTTCTTTCTTTTTATAATAATTATTTGAAATCTTTAATGAATGTTCAAAGTTTCATCTGGGTTCATCTTGAAATCTTAATTCCTATCTGGGTTTTGAAATACTCGTGCTCCCTTTTGTGTATTTTCATTTTTTTTTTAAGTTAAATTCTTTTGATTCGAGCATATGCAAATATGGGTAAATGAGATTTTATTTTATGTTTAATCTGTGTTGAATTCTAGTGTTTTTCTTTTCTGAAACAGGCGGCTTTGAATGGATTAGCCAAGAATTCAAGTGAAATGAAACGGAGATGCTCTTTATTTATTTAAATATCAAGCAATGTCTTTGTCTGCTCTAAATTTTAGAATAATGGAAACAGTAAACAATAATATTCTAATTAATAAATTTAACAGCGAGTGCCAAATGGGCGCATGCATCAATGGATATTGTTTCTTTCTGAAATCTCAATGGCTCTGTGTTGGTTTTGAGTAATATCATCGGTTGCCTAACACATGTTTGATTGAAGTCCTCACAGAATGGAATCTCTCCCCGATGCTGTTGTTCAATACATCTTCTCATTCATGAACAATGCAAGGGATGTTGCCGTATGTAATTGTGTATCGAAGCGATGGAAGGACTCTTTGCCTTACATCAAAAGCCTCTACTTCCCCAGGAACTCTTTCGACAGCCACACTGGCATTGACCATCCTGATACCATTGTGTGGAAGATGATATCGTCAGTATTTAAATTAGAAGAGCTTGTTGTATACAGCCCCTTTTCGAGCATAGGCCTTGCCTCATGGATGCTGCTTGTGGGGTCATCGCTCAAACATCTTGAGCTTAGAATGGACAATCTTGCTGAATACCAGAACTGTATTGATAGCCCGTCGAAACTGGAATGCATTAGCACCGCAAAGAATTTAGAGTCTTTGAAGCTTTGGGGTGTCCTAATGATGAACTCTCCCAAGTGGGATGCCTTTCCAAAACTTCAAAGCCTTGAAATTGTCGGTGCTAAATTGGAAGATCCCGCCTTAACCGCTGCCCTTCAGGCATGTCCGAATTTGAAAAATTTGTTGCTGCTTGGGTGTGAAGGGGTCAGGTCAGTTTTGATCGAGTTGCCTAGCTTGGAGCAATGCAAGCTGGACTTTTATGGTCTGGGTAATTATTCACTAACATTGACCTCACCTAAAATTGAATTCCTCGAGGTTCAAGGCTGTAGTTGGATCAGTGTTTGCGAGACAGCTTGCCTGAGGAATCTTTCAATTTCGAATAATGCCGGTAATGTTATGATTTTCAATTCAGTTGCTTGTTTAAGAAGTTTGAAGATGCAATCACTCTCTAATCTTACATTGCAATTTCCAAACCTTCTGCTTGTAATTCGTTTCAGGGAGAGTATACATGGTAGATTTTGGAAAACTAGCGGCTCTGGAGTTCCTGTCCATTAGGGGAGTCCAATGGTGCTGGGATGCAATAAGTAAAATGCTTCAGTTGGCAAGTGAGGTGAAGCATCTATACATGAAGGTTGAATTTACCGGGGACTTCGATAACCTCCAACCCTTTCCAGAGATTGACCTCGTTGATTTTTTTAATAGCCACCCCAAGCTTCAAAAATTCGATATCCATGGAGCAATGTTTGCTGCTCTCTGTCAAAAGAACAGCTTGAAAAATGTGAGTTAGAAAATCCACGACGGATGAACAACTCTATGCTTTTGATGGAGCTTTAAGATTGCGTGTATTAACATGGACCTGCAATTTTTGGCCTTGCAGGTGCAGTCCGGGTTTGTGATTCCTTGCCTGGAGGAGGTGGTGGTGACGGTCAGATCACCGTTGAATGCTGAGCAGAAGATAAGCACCCTCGAGTCGCTCTTGAAGTATGGGAAGGTTATGAAGTCAATGGCAATAAGGATTCTTCAGATGAGGAGCAGCCATAGCAGTGCAGATGATTTCTTCGATGAAATTTGCAGGTTCCAACGCATGAATCACAAAACTGTTTGCATAGAATAGATACCACTCGTCGAGTCACTCCCCCCTTTGTTTACGCTGATTAGGTTCACATTGATCCTTCGGTTCACTAGTCAACAGCTTTAACTGCTGACATGTTTGAAACTCTAATAATCATTCTTCAACTGTTAGTTTCACACACTCCAATTTTTAACTTGAATATTGACAAATTGCTGTAGTCAATGATCTTCTTGAAGTAATCACTTATTGATTTTGCATTTCATGGTTAAATTAGAGCTCTGTTGGATGTGTCCCAGCTAGAAAACCAGGCAGTAGGCATGGCCGCATTGAAAAGCTGAGTTGTTGGGAGCTACTACTCAAGATAGGATACAGATTTAGGCCTGTTTGGGAGGGTGGTTGCGATAGTTTTTCAAAGTGTTTTTCGTGTTGAAATACATCAAAATGATATTTTTTTTAAATAAATTATTTTTGATATTAGCACATCAAAATAATCTAAGAACACCAAAACATATTTATTTAAAAAAAATTGAATTTTTGCTGCACGACGATTGAAACGCCATGCCAAACAGGCTCCTAAGGGTTCTAAATGGCTTCTATGACGAGGTTCACCCCACACACATCATTAAACCATGCACGACATGTTTCATTGAATGGCGTCTTGTTTGTCCATGACATTTTTACTTGTTCCAGCGCCATATTTGCTCGGAACACTCTGCCCTATTTTGCTTCTCGTAATGGTAAATAGAAACGATTGTTTTCCAGCAACTAGTTTTCTGGAAGCTCTCCTCTAAAAACTCAAAACCATAGCAATGTCATTATTGGAAACGCCACTCCTTGTGGCGCACCACTTGGAGCTCCCCCTCTTCTTCCTCTTGCCATGGAAGAAACAGGTATACGAAGAAGAAGATAATAAAAATAATATGGAAAACAAAATGAATTGGGTTATACAAACATGTGAATTCAATTTATTTGTAATTGAACACAGACTAAACACTGAAAATAATTCATTTCAAATTGACAGTCAAAGATGGATTGAATAATATTTATGATAATTTATTTTTCAGTATTTGTTTCATACTGAAAAATGATTTTTTTATAAAAAGAAGAAGCATATCTTTAATCGTCAAGAGTTTTAACCTAGTACTTGTTTGGAGTGTGATTGAGATTGTTTTCAAAAGTATTTTTCATTTAAAAATATATTATTTTTTTAAATTATTTTTGACATCAATACATGAAAATAATCTAAAAACACCAAAAATATTTAATTTAAAATAAAAATAAAAATAAAATATTCATTTTTTTTCAAAAACATTTATTTGAAAAATGGGTCTCTTCCATAATACTAGCTGTCCGGCCAGTAAAATGGGAGTCTCTTCCTCCTCATCACAGGACCCGGCCATATATCAATTGAAACCAAGATTAAAACAAACATTCAACTTAAATGTTCAAAAAAAAGAAAAAGAAAATCAAGGGTGAGACAGTAAACATTGCTATATTCATGTATTAAAATACAATTCTACAACATGCAAGGAAAAGAAAGAGAAGCAAAATTTCCTCCGCCAAGAAACATAAACTTGATTACCAGTATCTAAATGAGCTTCTTCTTTTGGAAGTAGTGTTTCAAGTGCCACATTTGCAGTGCCGAAACAGCAATGCAGACGCCAAGAGACAGCATGCTATATAATGCTACTCTGCTATTTGTTGTTTCGCTCACAGACCTCATCTCCTCTTCCCTGTCAGTATTATAATCCAATAATAATCATAAATAAATAAAAACTGTTTAGTTGAATAAAAGGGAAATGGCCAGATAGAAAGAAAAGAGCAGATTGCACGGTAGAGGAGAATATACCTCGTTTTGAAATAGAGTAGATTCTCATGGATGGACTCCACCACTCCTTCAAGTTTCCTCAGCTCAAGTTCAACACCCTGTGGGTGGACAAATTAAAATATATTCATGCATAATGAGAATAAGAAAATGAGAAACAAAACTACAATAACACGGATGAATTCGCGGGGAACTTTTTAATTGCCTACTTGAAAGCACTATAAGCCTATTCCATAATCAATATCATGAAACAACAATCTAACATCAGAAGCACTTCCAAGATTATATATAAAGTAAGAGCTCGTCCTAGGGTCTGCAACTATGAACTTCACCAATGTCCTGTTTTCCAGCTAGTTAAAGGAAAGGCAGAGAATCATAAAAAATAATAATTATGTTCTCTCTTATCAATACCATGCGCATGATGATCTAAGTTAGGAGAACTCTAGCACATATCAAACCCAGCACCTGATCTCCCCTTTGTCAACACTACAAAACCTCTGACATACAGTATCGAAAGAAGTGTGATCCAATTCACAGGTAAATAAAAGCTGTGGAAGCTTTTGACTTTTCAGAGAAATTCATCACTAGACTACCAGCGGTATTATCTTTAACATGCTTACCTCTATCTTCTCTTTTCTAGCAACTGAATCCCAATCCTTTGCATCAATTCCAGTTTTCCAATCAATGTTAACACTCACATCTCCTTGAACGTGACCATCCACCCAAAAACATGCCAGGTAATTGCCACCCTCCTGAGTTGTGAAAGCAAATTGACCATGGGTCACATTCTCGTTTTGGTGAAGGGTGTTCCCATATGGCGATGTCACCTAAAGAAGAGAGAAACAATCGAGAACGATGCTTAAGCAAACTTAACAATGGAACAATGAATATTTAGCCATACAATTTCGAACAATTAAGACCTCCTCCAAAGAGAAATTATTAGATACACCTAGAGTTAATTACTACTCTCATACATCACATAAATGCAGCACCTACTGTTAAATTATTCATGGACCCAATTTTTTTTTAGAAAAAAAGTTATTAAATACTACCTCCTCAGTAATGCTAAATGTTAAGAAAAAACACACATAGTCCCAATAACACAAAATTCCTAAAAGTGAATCTTACTTTACAATCATTATCCAACAACTCAATTGTGTTGTTAGGTTTTTTTTTTTTATCATACTTTCTTAATTTCTAACATCACTCCTCTCCCCCTCGAGTAAAAAGCACAATCCATAACCAGTCAAACCTCTATGGACTAATACCATTGGGATCATGAAAATTTATTAATTGATCGATTTATCATTTAAACTTTAAATTTAATCCGGGCCGGAAAAATTTAATTAAATTCATTGACTTAAAGAGGTTATGCTGTGTGATTACTATCAAACTCATAGAGACTAATAATTGTTTATTACAATGGGCGAGCGAGGGAGTGTGCCATCGTGATGCTTAGCACTTTAAATGAGCGAGGAAGTTCTACTCCTCCATTAATTCCTAAAAATTTCCAAGTATAACACCAGGAACAAAAATAAGGAACAAAAATTGATTCTCATAAAATAATTAATTTAAGACTAATCGTAAGAGATTCATATCAAAGTGTACAAGTTAAAATGAAAAAAAAATGGGTTACCTTAACAGCGATGGTGGGGATTTGGGAATGGTCATCGGAAACGACAACGTAATCACACAAAACGACGACGTTATTGTGGATTTCTTCGGACACGCACTTGGTACCGGATGGAGGCAGATTCAACCACACCCCTTGGCTAACCGTGAAGAGATTGCTGCTACAAATCAACACTCCTAGAATGCAACCCAGTAACATTTCCCGACGCGCCGCCATCTCTCTCTCTCCCCGCCTATCTCAGATTTTACGTTACAGTCTGTCCAGGGAAGGGGAGGGGGCCTCTCTCTTTTTCTCCGGTACGGTAAACGCTGCACAGTTTCGGTTCTCTTTGACTCTTGAGTTTATAAATAAAATGATTAATTTAGACTTGATAAATAAAAATCAAAGCCATCTTATTATTTGTTGATCATATCAAACTTGGTCCTTTAATTTATTTTTTTATTGCCATATAATCTACTTTGGAGAGATGAAGTTGGAGAGATACAGAGGCGACTTGTTGATGAAGTTGCCGGTCAGCTTGAGAGGGTAGGCAGGTAATTGTACTGCTCACTCCATTGCCATCACTGTCAATTCTCCCATGATTTGTCCAGAGTATCTGCGATGAAAATCCTTCTGGACGTATCATTTACCTGTTGCCGTTGCTTGCTGTCAGTTGCTTACAGCCCCCCATCCATGGAGTTTAAGGGAGTGTTTGGGTGATGCTCTTTATATCACCATGGCTCTTGTTTTCGAATCCTTTCAAGCAGGGCTCGTCTTGATCTCTGGTTTATGAGCGTAGTTTTTGCTATTCCCAGTCAGTCAAGGATCGTTATCAATTTGTGTTCATGCACAGGAACAGGCTCGATCGGAAAGAGAAAGAAAAGCTGGGAAAGGATGCTCGGAGAGAATCGGAGAAGGATTGAAGAAGCTCAAAGAAAAGAACGGAGAGAGGAGGAACGGTATCGAGAACTAGTAGGGCTCCAATGACAAATCAGCCCAGGGCCCTCAGCAAAATATTTGTTCTCTTTTATAGAGCACGAGTTTACTTTTTTCTTTTTCTTTTTTCTATAAAGGAAACTAATTGATTTTATATGTGGTATAACTAGTTATCTTAGTATTTAATTAGAAAAATTATAACTGATAAAATCTGTTAGAAATGAGTTTTTTTTTCCCGTCTAAAAGCGATTGAATGTTGTTATTATTAAAATTATTTTGATAATTATTTAATCGGTAGATTGTATAATTGGAATTGATAAAATTCATTGAAAATGAGTCATGTGCTTCTTGTAATACACTAAAAGTATTTAAATACATAGATATCAATTACAAGTATGATATTTTTTATTTTTTATTTAATGTTTAAATGCGGTCAGCGACGCGCAAACAATACCAAAGCAAAAAATATAATAAAAAATGATAAATTACCACCACACCCCTACTACCATCTTGGATTTTGTCTTATATGAGAGTATTTATGTATTGAGGGTATATTTATATTTAGTCGTTTAAAAAAATATGTGCAATAACCTTAATGTCTTTGACGGTTCCTATGTTGTTGTCTTATATATGGTTATTTTACTGTGCATAGAAATATAAAAAATCAAAATTACCCTCAGATCCAAGGCTAAAAACCACAGTAAATTGAGGGGAAAAATAGTATTTTTATTATTCCAATCCATAATGCCTCTGAATTTAGATGAACAATGATTTTCACTACTCATTACTGTTGAAAACCCCAATCGGTTTTAGCTTTTAGTATGATACGAGTGATATGCCCGCGCGATGCGCCGAGTCTTTTTTATCAATGCAAAAAATTGATTGCTTTTATATGTATTGTATTTTATTATTATAATATTTAATTAGTAAAATTATAATTGATAAAATCTGTATAATCGAAATGAAAAATGATTCGTATATTTTGTGATTGCAGATAACGCAGGTAATTTTTTTTATGAGTTGTATTTTTTCTTCAGTAATATTAGATCTGACACATTATAAATAAAAATATTGTAATTATTTTTTCCAGAAATAAACTTATATTTTTTTCGTCCTATAATTAGTTATTTTAATGTTTAATAACTGAAATTGTAATAGATAAAATATGTTAGAAATGAGTTTTTTTGCTTTGTACAATTAGTATGCTTGTTGGCGCATTGCGTTAGGTTTTTTTTATGTAGAAAACTAATTGATTTTTAAAATACTGTAATTAGTTGTTTAAATATTTAATCAGTAACACTATAATAGATAAAATATGTAACATATAAAATTTTCCCCCGCCTAAAATGAATAGTTTAATCGAAATGGAAAGTGGTTTGTATATTTTTTAATTGTAATATGTTTTTAGGAAATTTTTTTTTAAGATATGAAATATTAAAAACCAAAATATTGTGATTTTTTTTAAGAAATAAATTTAAAGAAAAGAAGACAAAATTAAAATTCGAAGACAATTTTTTTTTTGTTATCCGATTTATTAATTATATCATTATATTAAATTTATTTAAGAATACTGATATTAATTTTTTTTATTGAAAAAATTCTAGGTCATGTTTTCTTCTCCCTATATGTATTCCTAGGTGATAACATTCAATAAATATTAGAGCATATAATTAATGAAAGACTAAAAATATTCCAGAAACTTTAAAAAAAGATAAAACAAAAAAATAAATAAAATTTAAAATTATTTTTGCTATCACTATCAAAACAATTAAAATTATTAAATTATCTAGAGAAAAAAAAAACATTAACAAAAGAGTAAGCAAGAAAAATATTATTATTATTATTATTATTATTATTATTATTATTATTATTATTATTATTATTATTATTATTATTATTATTATTATTGTGTTAAATACACTTATATATACATGGACAAAAGTAGGGATTATTCTTGAAATATAAAAAAATAAAAGTATAAGGGCTGAAATGAAAATCAAATATAAAGGGATTAAATTGAAAAATTAAAAGTCCAAGGGCTGAAATGAAAACCATATTTATTATCAATTTAAATCAAAGGAAAAAGTTGAAAAAATCAAAACTTGTGTACCAAATTTATTGAGCTATTTACAGCCAATTCAGAAATTAAAAGTAGGAGGATCGAACTGAAACTATATATTATAATGATTTTGAATTGAAGGACGCAATTGAAACAAATCAAAACTTATATAATTGCAATAAGGGCCAAAACAACAAATTCGGGCGTGCAGGGACTGAAATGAACTTTGCCAAAAACACTGCTTCGCTGACATCAGCTTGCGCAGGAGGAGAGAAATGAGGGGGGAAATTCAAACGACCTTTGACACGCACCTGGGAACCACATGTATAAACGCGCCGCCTCATGTAGAAGAGAGCATGGCGAAACATCGTTCTAGACGCCGGTTGTATATTTTTGGACGCCGTAAGACGTAGCACGCGCCGCCCGAAAAACGCGTGAGCGCGGAAATGGACGGCGCGAACAGTAATTCGGAGCGAAAAGGAATAAAAAATTGGCTAATTATCATTTCGCCCCTACCACCCTGTGCGTTATTTTGTCCTTTTCGAGGGCTAAAACGGTGACTACACTGTTTGTAGAAATATTAAAAAAAAAAAAACCGCACGGCCGAACCGGACTGAAAATGGCCAATTACCTCGTAGCCCCTGAAACCGGCGGTGTTTTTTGTCTTTTTCAGGGGCTTTTTTTGCCAATACACTGTGGAAAAAATGAAAAAAAAAAAAAAGGCAAAGATGCACCCTCGAAGCACCGAGTGAAATTGCACATCCACGGTGCACATGAGTCTTGAGCAACAATAATGAACAGTGAATCACCGATGCATTTTAGTGTTTTTGTTAATATATATTATCTACTAAATTTCTCTTTCCATATTCTCTTTTTTTCAATAGTAAATAATATTTTTAACAAGTTTAAAGATTAATTTCTCTCTTCAAATGATCTTCTAGCGCAATTAGCAGAATAAATTCTTCTAAATAATTTAAAATTCTTAGGATTTATAACCATGGAGGCCATCCGTGATCTTGGAAAGAAGAGATATATCAATGTCAGTCGGTTTAACTACACACCTCATTGCCTGCTCTCCTCATGCTTTGACTGCAACACGTAAGAACAAAAGAGGAGATTCTAGCTTAATTCTGCGCGTGCGTGAGCGCGAGTTGATGGCTACCTACAACTTCACAAATGATATGATTTCTGCAATGAAGCAAGCAAGCATGCACCAAAATATGTGCATAAATAGAATAGGAAGGGGAAACCTTTCCCAGAAGATCTGTGGTCATTAATAAACAGGAGTAATGCAAGACCAGGCTCTTGGCATTTTCATGGTGGCTGAGGGAAAACTTTGTGCATGAAATTGACAAAACGTTTTGCGTACAATTTGGGCTCAACAATAGAAATCGACAGAGGGTCAAATTTTAATGATTTGCATGCATGCTCAACCTTCTTTTTCACTTTGTATTCCTGTAATATATCAATTATGCCCATGTAGAGAACAACATCGTAAACCTCGAAAAGTTCAATCTCTGCGGAATCAACCTCGTCCTGCGTAAGCTTGTGGCTAGCCTGCGCTGGCATGTTCACTCCGAGCTGCACCCGCAACCTAATCATATGGCAGTTGATCAACAGTTACCTTAAGTGCTGTTGGGTATGCAAGTGAGTGAATGTAGCAACTGACAGCATCTGGAAATGTCATGAACTAAGCACAGCTGAAAACTTCATGTTGAGATAAATTTACGGGAGTTTAAATCAATCTATGAGGGCTTCCCTGGATTCATTCCTAGGCGGGTGGGGACAATATCAAAGAAAGTCGATGCTGGTGATTTGAAAGACAGGCCAAACTGGTTCAAGTTCAACAAAAAAAAAGAAAAGAGTCAAAGAGGAAGGGTGTGGGTTGAGAGAGGGACCAAGGAGGAACCATATGCAGAGTTGAATGGTGTAATCAAATATCAGCAGTCTGACTTCAGAATCAGAGTAGTTCAAATACTGTTTGGCATGAACTGATGGAAACAAAAAGGGGGAATGCAATTTGGGTTCAACAAATATGTTTTATGAGCATAAATCAGCAGTCCAACCTCGCTCTTTTGCCGAGAACAACTTCAAATTTCAGCTTAATTTTACAGCCAATTATTTATATACGGTGTCAAAATATCTAACACTAAGATTACTCAGCCAAATATGCTTGGTAAATTCTCAGAAGATTTTGCTTATCGTTACCATAAATATAAAGATCTTCGCGTCATTGTATTGAAAAGACTTAAAAGATCTTCACTTGATAATATGCTGTTGGTGCTGGTTATGTTAGATTCTATATGGATATTGACTTATAGGATCCCCTTCATAATACCAGGCAAGTTCAGCCAGGTGTTATTAGCAATTGTCACCCTTAGCATCAGAAAATCTCATTCTAGTGGCATTAAAAAGTTGTGATAAGAAAAGGTACCTTCCAGTGCCTGGCAGAAAGAGATCCGCCTCCTCACCAAGAGAATCAGCTTTTAATGTATCTCCTCTGATGTGAGGTCCTGGTGTATTGCTCACAGAGCTAGGTTCATGGGTTACTAGGAGAAGGCCTTTTGGAGGAATCAAGAGCTTCCCTTGTGAGTTTATACCTGGTGGATGCAAAAATGAGGTTTCATATTACTGAATAAACATAACCACATGCGCAGACACTGTAAGAAAGAAAATAGGTGACATTCCTCCTAACTATAGAATATGCATAGTTTGTGGCCACAGCGATGTTGGTATGAAATTGTTGTTAATCGATTTCAAATCTTGAAACTGCCAGATAGCCATAATCTAATTTAAAATGTTATAAAAAAATCACACCAAGACTATATGAATTGTTTAACTGGAACCAATATATTTATCTGATTGAGCATTTTTGAAAGGCATGCCCAAATTCACCATCCCTAAAGACGCCACTAAAATTTCACTTTCCAATCCATGTAGAGGAGTCAACAAGAGGATGAAGGCCTGGCTAACCAGAGTATCCAGCCACAACATTCGGTAACCCTTGTGAAATTTCTCGCTGACGGACCTATTATCCCAGTCTGGACACTCATGCTTGCTTTTCCACACTAACTGCCATCAGCTTCATTTACTGGAACCATTTTTGCTACCGCCAGTCAAAGCAGCTTAACTGCAAAATATAACTCAGCATGTTTTGCCAACCATGTCACCTCTCAAAAAGTATTACCTTCAAAACTTTAGCAACATCTACTCCCTCTCTGACCAAGTTTCGGTGTAAGACCCAAGCAAAAACTTAAGAGTTCATGTCAAGAACATTTTCCCATCCTCGCTTTCTAGACATTGCCGATCCCTAAACCACCTTGCATAAACTTTTTCAGAGTCTCCCAATACTTTCCACAACATATGCTGCAGATGGATCTGTTTTAATTTATATGGTGAAACAGTACAGTTAAAGCTATGGTAAATTCAGAACATCTAGCAAAGGAGATCTGATACTGCACAATTTAACTCTTAAATGAAACCATTGGAAACTACTGAAAAAAATCAAGAGGTGATTAGAGCTTAAAATTCAGTTAGGAACCTAACTAAAAAAAGATGTTTATGTTGGGAGGGTACCTACCGTCAGAAGTAGCCAAAGTAGCATGATTCAGCATTGTAGCAGGAGGTTCTAAGATGGCTCTCAGCTGTTCAGGTGCTCTAAAATGTATTCCCAATAGAAGACTATAATCAATTATCTGTTGGGATTCTAAAAAACTGCAGTCCAAAGACAGTTGCCTGCACAAGAGGAAAATATTTCTACGAACAATTAGAAGGTAGGAGACTTGATCAGACAATCAATTACTACTAAAGAATGATATTCTTATGGATTCTTTCTGCAGGAGATACAACCTGTAGTATAAACAAACATCTTCTGAAGAGAACTAATACTCACACAAAAATTACTGAACTTCATGTTGAGAATGCCACAAAAAATGAGTACATAAAGTGTCAAAATTGTGTTGAATAGAAACTGAATGATCACCCATTGTTGAGTGTCTTGTCCATTAAATAGAAAATAAACTGATTTACATGCCCTAGCTACAAATTCAGGCTAAGCATGGAAGTGTAAGTGTTCTACTAAAACACTACTATTTACAGCTCTAATAAATTTCCTAATTAATATATAATCACATCTCATGACATAAAGAAGCATACTTGTTCCATTTTTATCTCAATCTAAATATAGCGATTGACTCGGTGAAAAGGAAAGATTGTGTTGAGGAATATCCTTCCACTCATGTTGCAGTTAGGATCATATTGTTCCCTGTATTTGATACTTTGTCCGGGTACACTACAAAATCCTACATTAAGCAAATCAACGTGGAGAAAGACAAGAACAGAAAGCAGTGTTATGGATGCTTGACTCTGGACATCTATCTTTGAAGGTAAGAAAATGCTTTTCAATGACTTCCAGTGATATTTGTAACAATTGTGTCATTAACTGGGAGACACAAGAACATCTTTGTGTCTGATTTTAAGAAGTGTGCCATAATGTAATGGAGTTTAATGTCCAAATAGTGTAGACTCAACAACACTTTCTGACCATGACTTATGCAGCTCAAATTTTTCAAAATCTACATATGGAAGATGAGGAAATAATGAAGATTTCGAGTTTTTTCCCCGCAAACATTCTTTACATTACCCAATCTTATTTTCCAGAAACTTGGTTTTGTCATTTTTGTGAAAATATTTTGCAGAAAAAATTAGTTCTGCAGGTGAAAGGACAAAAAAAACAGGGAAAAAAAAAAGAAGCAAAGGCAAATGATTGCAGTGTGTTGAACAATCACTGGAAAAAGAAAGCAAATTTAACAACAAAGAGTTCACACTAGTGCAACATCTTAACTCAAAGGTAGAGATAAGAATAGAAATGATGTCATGGACAGTTAAGTTAGTAAACAAAATGTCACTGATTAATTAATAAAACAACCTCATCAAGTGAGTAATTACTGAACCTCGGCCACTACAGGATATTGTAATCTGAATCAACAAATAAACTAGATCCTTTGATATCTCCCATCTGGGTGTGATACCATTAGACTGCTATTGGTTGCATATGGATAATAGAAAGCCAAAAGAACTTACTTGAAAAGAGTTTCGCGCAACATCATATCCATATGAAACTCGTATGCTAGATCAAGATCTTTTAACGTGGTATTTTCTCCAACCTTATCTTTATCTGTGTATCTCCCTTGAGTTGACCCCTTCAAATCATAGCGACCATGAATTCTTAATTCTGTGCAAAACATATTTCCCATGACTACAAAGCGTACCTATAAAGAATACAAAACCCAAAATCCTCACTAAACATGACTGACAATGGACGAGAGTATATATGGGTGTACGTAAGTTGAGATACCTTTTTCCCACCTCTCAATGTTAATCGGTGGACCCCAAAAAATTTTGTGATGAGAGTATTTGCACAGTTCCCTACATGACTGTAATATTCTGGAAGCATCTTAAGAAGAGTCTGCACAGATGAAGAAGATTCCGTTCCCTTTTACAATGCTATGTTGATTAAGAGAAAATTACACAATTTGCCATTTCAGAAAAACTCCTAGAGAGTACATTCGGTTAGGACCTCTATTTTGATAACCGCCAGTGTAGTCTAGGATTCTGAGATTCTTTAGAACCAAACCTGACTTTGTAAGTAAAACTTTCAACATGATAAAATTATCCTAGTGAAGTACTTTGGATCAAATAGTTAAAGTGAAATTCCCTATGATAATTAAGCATTTCTCTCTCTCGAGATATTTACACTGCAACTTTTGGTAAGTGGGTCATTTTTTAAAGAGAATAGAATCATACTTTCTCCGTGAGCTTTTAGTTTTGTTGAGATATATTTAGAAAATGTATCCCATTTATATAGGCAAATGTTTTGTTATTAAGCAAGTTTTAATGTTTCGTCAAAGTTTTTATCTACACACAAAGACAAGTTTACAAAGTATACACAACTGACCTCTTAGAGCTTGATATTGAGGCAAATAAACAAGCAATTTATCATCAAGATAAATGTTTTGATTAGCATCATCCACCGCCAAGTACCTTATGTATCTAAAATAATAGCTTAGGATGCACACTAAATCATTTTCAAAATAGAAGTCCTAAGGAGAAGAAGTTAGGCAGTTGACCAACTACCTATAAAGAATGCATTAATGACTTATACATGTATAAGAAGTGAATAGACCCTACATGGTGATGTATGAATCCATCCATGTCCTATGCATTTACAAGTGTGGTCAGGAAAGTTGGCAAGTGAACCTAACAGGTAATATTGACAAACAATAGTTTCCTCGTATACAAGTTGGAGGAGATTTCCCCGTGTCCATTGGAGTCGATTTTACTCTTCCATGTGTGACAATATTAATTGTGCTTTGAGTTTTTTTTTTTTTTCTTACTGTTGTCTCTTCCTCATAAATCTTACTCTCCTTTTCTTTAATTCTATTTAGAAGAATATGGGTTTGCAAGAAAGTTTTAAGCAATATTAATATTGCTAGCACATGGCAACCTAAGCCTCCTAATATTATGACACCTATGGGCAAGAGGAAGTTCTTCCACTCCAGATAGGAGTAAATTACTGTCCAAAAGAGACAAGCTCAAGGCTTTTATTATCTGCTACTTTTTGCCTTAAATAAATTTAAGAAGCTCATTGAAAACACACACCAGACTAACCCATATAATATAACCCAATAAAATATCAAAGAACACACACATAAACCTAACCCGATGGCAAATGCACAATATGAAATTTTAAGTCAATACAAATGCAACACTCGCAATGATCAACTCATCTAGACATAGACCCTTTATCATTAACAATACGGATAATTGTTTTTCAAGATTTTTCATGCAGTATCCCTTTTTTTCTCCCCTTAAATCATAACATCTGAAAATGAAACCATATATAACTATCTAATGGTGAAACTATTGATAGTAAAACATAAACATACTAACAAAGCTTTCCTGACTTCTTTTCTAGCTTACATCGCTGTTATTTGCACAAATGCCTTTATTTACCAGTGAAGTCCATTTTGAGCTTGCTACTTATCCATGTGAAAAACTCTCAGTTTCAATAGGAAACTGGACTCTACTCTCCAGCAGAAGAAATCACGTGGTAAGAAGCAGCAACAGTCATGTGCACCTAATCATCTGTAACCTCACATCTAATTGAAACAAAGCCATATGAATTATCCAGTGCTACTAATATATGCATCAAAATCATGAAAGCATCTCCAGAGCCATCATTTATTTTCCTCTCTACTACTATTATGATGCCACAAAGAGAAGATACCCTCTTCAGGCCCTCAATAACCAAGCAACTCCATGCAGTTGGGTTTCTTTGACAAATGGACTTCTAACTAAGATGGTCATAACATTCTCTTCACCATCTGCACAAAGACCTCTTGTTACACTTTAAAAGGACTATAAAGGGAAAAAACTTGAGAACCAAACTTCATTAAACATTTAGTAAATATCAAAAAAACTTGCCAATAGCCACCCTCCACATTCCAACTTCCAACCCCAAGAAAGAGATAAAAAAAAAATTAAGTTTAAGAATCATGCTGAAAAGAGTGGCATCTAGGCAAGAAAAATCTTTATGCATTGTGTGAATAAAATCTCAATATCTAAATGGATATTTCATGCTTTATTCCATACTTTAAACCCTTTTAAAGCATGATTTATGACATCTATCTAGCAGGAGGATTTTCCTTCAAAGGCATGGCAAATACCAGTGACAATTGCTTGAAAGTCGCTGCAGAATCAAATAGGATTTGTTTGGCATCTCCATTTCCTTGGTGTGTTTGAATGTGAACAATCAATGTTAAACCTCAACTATAAAGGATCTACAGATCCATTATGAGTTAAATTTATAAGAGGAAACAAAAGAAAAAAGAAGCTAAAAATAGAAGCATACACATATTCAATCCTATTAAAATAACAACAATAAGATACCTAAGGCCACGTCATGAAACAGCATAGTTTCATGGATTTTAGATTCAAATAGACAAGTTGCCAAAGAAACACCGAGAATTTTGAGTATGCTATGAATCAGATTATAGTCAGAAGGGATGTTTATCTGGATTCAAACCTTGAGTTCAGACTTTTTTAATGTCTTGATCACAAATCTATCATCGTGTGAAAGAAAGAAAATACTGCCGCTTTTTCCAGAGGAAGGAAGCTCTGTTAGACCATCATCACCGCAGATGGACATCATGTACTCAGCTGCATCGAGCTTAAACATCTCCCTTAAATTCCTGAAATAGCAATCCCACAAAAATTGGCAATGTTCAACATATGTAAAAGTATTGAATATCAAGCTCTCTTCTTCACATTCATGCTTACATTAATATATATGTGAAGATTATAATTTCATGTTTGATAAAAAGTTTAAAATGTAAATCCTCTGGGCGAATATTTTAATTTACCTTAACAGATGTACTCATACAAGTTTAAAAATGCACTACAATAACCCTCATAGAGAAAATATGATCAAAAAGCCCTAATGGCAGGTGCCTCCCAGCTAAATTCAAGGAGGCCTTATAAGACCTAGATTTTGAACTTGGCTTAGCAGTGGGACGAATTCTAAATGAGGAAGAGGGCAGTAAGCCACCTCCATAGCATAACCTTTTATTTTTCTTTTGATAGCTTCCATAGTGTAACCTAAAGGCATTGACATAATATATCTGCTTGAAAATGAAAACAGAAGACCATGAGAAAAAAATCACGGCATCCACTTCTTTCCAATAATCAGAGAAGCAACCTATTTGAACTCAGCCATAGCTTTCTGCTCTATTAGGAGCTACTTCTGTTGTTAATGAAAGTTATATGATATCATTTCAACTGGAAAAAACAGAATGCATAATCTCCCCAGTTTACAGCTTGAAGTCACGTTGGATAGATTAAAAATCTACAGCACTATTCTCCTTTTTCAAATATTTAAGATGTGTGCTGCTTGTAATGCCTCTTTTCAGGAGTAAAGAAAACATATGACAATAAATACCTGAAGACCATAGGGCAGTAGTCTTTCCAATAGAAATCAACAGAATAGTGTGGAGGTGTAAACTGGGAACCCTTCCTGGGGAAATACATCCTTATTCTAGCTCGATCTCCAAAATCAGAATCTCGAACTCCGCGCCTGGGCACTGGTGTGATCTTGCCAACAGTGTACCTGTGAACTTAAGATCAGATATTTTGCAAGTGTGCTAATGTGCAAGAGTTTGTTCATGAAATAAAATAAACATGCACATGTCTGAAAGAGCTATTAACCTGGCAAAAAACCGAACTATTAAAATACCAATTTGGACCACTTAAACTAGGATGATCAACTTCCTACGAGAACAAACTTATAGCATAAGATGGAATAAAAGAAAAAAAAATTGATGTCTGATTCCTCCTTAGAAGCGATAGCATGCATGCACACACTAACTTGGATTTTAATCGTTGAAGATGCTCTCAAAGAGATCACACCAGAAATAAAAAAAATTGGTCCATCTCAAAAAACAGAAAAACAAACAAAGAAAGAAAGAAAGAAAGAAAACTCCACATGTTGTCAAACATGTTATGATATTGGCGGCCAAATCAACATTTTCTACAAGCTGACAAGTATCAGGATTTTTTAATCAATAATAAGATTTTTATATGGTACAAACCCTATGGTTGTAACCTTGCTTGGGTGTGTGATCAAATGCTCAGATATTCTGAATCCCAATTTTGCTAGTTTTCAGTAGCAAGTATGAGACTAAAGATAAGGCACAAATACAATAAGCATTAATCCATGCATGCGACAGCACATTTCTGATGAAAGTGTTGATACAATCAGTTATAGTATAGTTTGACAAAAGGGCTTAAAGATTGATATCATAACCAAACAATGATGGAATTGTGAACACCAATAACACTCTCATAAGGACTACTATTTTGAGAAGAAAAGACGAACAATTTGACAGCAGAAAGCATACACCAGAAAGAGAAAAAAAAAAAAAAAAGAAGAGGAAATAAAATATAAAGCAGGAAAAGCAGGAAAGGTGCACTTCAATGTCTATCCATTTACCTTATACCAAGTTGCAAACTAAGCATTAGATAATAGCTCCAATGGCCTTGGAATATGTCCACATATGACTTCCTTTTTGCTTCTTTCACATGAAATTTGTTTCTCTGTTTAGTTTTGCGGGATGGTTCTGTATTTCTAACTCTCTCATTCCTCAAAACTCCCTGCATGTATTCCCTCTCATAAATTATTGTACAGTTATCCTGTACCCCATTTTGACCCTCATCCGAGGTTTGGGACAACATACATGATGGTTCACGGCATATAAATTCACTGGCAAGACTACAATGGCTCAAATTTTCATCTAGTGAGGCAGTTCCTAGAGAGAATCGGCCAGAATCTTTAAAGATTCCACTGATTGACATTCTCTCAGACAGACTGCGCATGACATTTGGATTTAGAACCCTGGCTTTCTCTGAATTTAAAGATGAACTATGAGACAGCAAATTTCTTCCACTTTCATAGCAGCCTAAGGAGCTGCACCACCTCCTTAGAGATGGATGCTCAGTTCCAGCTGGGTAAAATGTCCCTTTTCCATCCTTAAGTCCCATACTCCACATTCCAAAGTAGTATCCCCCATCTGCAAACCTATAAACCCCAGATCCATGTCTAAGACCATTTAGCCAGAAGCCATCAAAAATATCACCATTTTCCCATTTCATAACCCCTCTGCCACATATTTTTCCACCTTTCCAATTCCCTATGTATGTATTTCCACTATTCCAAGAGTACCCACCACAGCCTTCACGTCTCCCTTCCTTCCAAGAACCCTCATAAACATCTAAATTACAATATTGTTTCCTTCCAAGCCCATGCCGTATATTCATTCTCCAGGCCCCTCTGTATTCGGACCCATCATGTCCTATCAAGGTGCCGATTCCATGAAGGTAACCGCCAGAGAAATCACCTTCATATTTTGCTCCCGAAGGCCAAAGTATCTGCCCTTTCCCAGTCATTTTACCTTCTTCCCAGTCACCCTTGTAGACTGCTCCATCACACCACATATATTTACCCTTTCCATGAGGAAGTGTTCCCTTAAAAGTACCACTATAGACTTCTCCGTTTGATAAGACCTTCTTGTCAATACTGGAATATGATAGTAAAAATCAAGAATTTTTCATCATCATCATTGAGGGTTGACAAATTATGATTTTTTGCATGTGCAAAAGCATATTCTTAGCTTAAAAAAAAAGAAAAATGTTGCAGTTCAACAAAAGGAAGATTTGGCAACAAGATTAGTACCTTTCCCTGTCTTCAATATCTAATAAGTGACGAAAGAGCACCATTTGCTATTTTGGTTCTGAAAATAAGATACAGTTTATCATGTTTAAATGATAGAACCGCAAGATTCCTCCACTTCAAGCATTTCATATTATCTCAACATTAAATTTAAACTTCTAAATTCATCCATTGGGTTTACCGCAATGAATTGAAACTAAACATGAAATTATCACATAGGAAAAAACATATATTTTTGCTATTCCACAAAAAGTCAATGACCCCATCATCATTAAGGCAAATGAACACAAAATGCCTGGAAAAAAGAAAAATAAAACGAAAAAAGAAAAAGCCACAATCTTTCAAAACATCATCCATTAGGTTTACCGCAATGAATCGAAACTACACATGAATTACTACATAAAAAAAAAAAAAATATATATATATATATATATTCTTCAGAGCATAATCTTTCAGAACATCAAAAGAAAAAAGAGAGAGGAAAATCAAAAGAAAATGGAAATAATCAAATTACACAGACGCACAGGGGGAGAAACAGGCACTAAAAGATATCATAAAGTCACCTGAAACATCCAAGAAAATCAATCCAAGCATCCTCCAGGCAATTAAGCAACAAGATGATGAATCTCTCTCTCTCTCTCTCTCTAAAAAAAACAAAACCCGGGACTTTTTAGCTCGAAGGAGCAGAGCATGCAAAATTAAAAATAAAAAGGTTGTACTTGTCCTGTCGAGCCTCCAGATCCTCTGCCGTTGCTTAAATGGACACTTCACCTCTCCTCTCTCAAAAAACATTAACTTCTTTGTTTGTTTGCTTGCTTCTTTAACTATTAACAAATGTGTCTTTCTTGCTTTCCTTTCCTTTTCAAGTGTTCCGTTGTGTTGTCAGTTGTCTGTCAATTGCCCATGCATCAAGTTCCCTCCTTTTCCTTATGCTTACTTTTCACTTTCTTCGACAAACCCTGAACAAGTCCCCCATCTATGAACTTCATATCAATTAAGGGTCCATTTTGTTTGTTCAGCCATCCAAGTGGTTGGCAGTACAGGCAAACAGAGTTGGTGGTTGGTGCCGTTTACGAGTGTAGTTTCATAGTTTTTTTAAAGTATTTTTTATTTAAAAATATATTAAAAATAAAAACAAAAATCTTTTTTTTCGAAAGATTAAAGTATTTTTTATTTAATTATGGTTAGATTTTGACATCAAATAAGTTTTTGTTCAGGTCATTTCTAGTTTAAGTTAATATGAATAGCTAAGTCCAAGTCCAAATCTTTCATGTCATGTTACTAGAAAGATAAAGATTTCATTGATATATAGAGGACCTAATTGAAATAAAAAAATAGATTGGAAACTTAAATTGATTTGTCCTTAAAAGTCGAGGGCTTTTGTTAGGTGTGCTCACCCCCACCTCCTAAATCAAACCAAGGAGAGAGATGCTAAGACTATAGTGGTAATATTTTGAGATTAAATTTTTTATAATTTTTAATTTAAATTATGTAATTATATATAAATCGATCCAGACACCACTTTAATAAAAAAAATAGACCAAGTGAGGTCTTGACCTAACGGTTGAAGAGACTTGTTTCTTTTCTTTGCACCAGGGTTCAAGTCCCACCATGCATGTCTGTCATCCCGGTGGTGCTTTACATGCTCATTGAGTTTGCAGGATGTTTAATTAGTCCAAGAATTAATTATGGTACGTGTAAACTGGTCCGGACATCTCAGTTATATAAAAAAAAAAAAGAGGATGAGATTGAGCGGACCCGCTCTCAAGAATATTGTCACGTGTCAGCCAACATTGCTGACACCCACGTGCGCAAGTGAGACAGTTGTCTTGGGTGTCCCCTTGCAGATCTCATGGGTCCCAGATGGCTATGGTGTTGGTGATTGGATGATGGAGCAGGTGGAAATAGGGTGAACCTGAGCTGTACCTGATTTTCGTTCTTTTCTCTTACAAGTATTGTATTATTAATTTATACGTATAAATAATAAATAAGTTTATTTACAAGTTGTATTATTAATTTATACGTATAGATAATAAATAAATGTATTTTACAATTGTTAAAAGAAGTGCTGGAAAAGAAAGGCATAAATCGCATGCTCACAACTACACGTAAGATTCTTGTCTTTTATCTTGTATGTTCCTGAGCTTAGCAGTTAGCTGATGTTGTAATTGTTTTTTGAAATATTTTTTGTTTGGAAAGGAATTAAAATATTTAATATATATATATATAATTAAAATAATTAATTTGAAGTGAAAAAAATATTTAAAAAAAATACTTCTAAAATACAAGAATAAGCAAACACTTAATTCACTATTGTAAAACTTAATTTAGGTTTTTTTATTTTTAATTTAAATTGATTTAAATCTCAAGGTGGCTTGGTTTAATCCCGATCAATCTATTTGACTTGTTTGAAGCTGCAATTATAGTTTGAGAAATGGGGTTTTTTGGTTGATAAATGGTCTGTTTGGTAGGGCGGTTGCGGTTGCTTTTGAAAGTGTTTTTCGTTTAGAAATACATCAAAATGATATTTTTTTTATTTTTAAAAAATTATTTTTGACATCAGCACATCAAAATGATCTAAAAACACCAAACTTTTTTATTTAAAATGGAAAAAAAATTGAATTTTGGCCAAACACCAGTTTGACCACAGTGCCAAACAGTCACAAAGTAGGCTAACAACAACATTTATCATGTTAATTTCTTTAAAACAAAAGAGAAAATATAATAAGAAATTAAAACACAAATCATTGTCAAATAAAAAGGAAAAGGAGAAACTTTCCATGCCCATCTTCCAATCATCATTTATGGTGTGTTGAATAAATTGATTATTAACCTAGATTTTTCCAAATAGTTTTTCTTTTCTTCCTCTCTCTTGCTTGTGATGGAGATTCACTATACACTATTAATACCCTTAGAAAAAACTCCACAGGAAAGGTCAGCAAAGAAGAAGAAGAGAGATCTAAATACATATCAAAAATCCAATTACAACACTACTAATATTATTAGAAAAATCTTCATAGGACTAATCCAATGACACCAAGAAAGGTCAACAACGGTGACCGGAGTGTGTCACACTTGTTGTCCAAAGATCGTGGGTGACTCATTTTAATTTGATGGTAAATTTGACTCGTTCTCATCACCATTGATGACTTTTCTTGGTATTGTTTGATTAGTCTCATGAAGATCTTTATGTTTCTATTTGGGAGGGCGGTTGTGGTTGCTTTTGAAAGTGATTTTTGTTTAGAAATACATCAAAATGATATTTTATTTTTATTTTTTACAAATCATTTTTGACATCAGCACATCAAAATGATCCAAAAACACCAATTTTTTTTATTTAAAATGATTTTTTTTTGAATTTTGACCAAATACCGGTTTGACTGTAGTGCCAAATAGACACTTGATTAGTCTCATGAAGATCTTTATAGTAATACTAATTAAAAAACAAATAAAGGGTGTGGGAAATTGCACTGTACACCCCCTCACAAACCACTGTTCTTTTAACAGTGCACGCCCGAAAATGACCCTCGGGCGCACGGCGAGAGGAGGGGCTGAGCCGGGGCTATTCTCGGTTTTTCCATTTAATTTTCTTGTTTTTTTTTAAATAATCAGTTATGAACAGTGTATTGACGATTTCGTCCCCGGTAATAGGACAAAAACAGGCATCGGGCTGAGGGGCACCGGCGTAATTGCGCGCGGCCGGACCGGCCCGGCCCGGTCCGGTCCGCCGCAACTTTTTATTTTTTTAATATTTTCTGAAATGACTAAATACGGTTTTAGCCCCTAATACGACAAAAACACTTAATTGGGTGCAGGGGTGGAACGGTAATTGGCCCTATTTTTCGAATTTAATAATCGGCGTCTGTCAGGGCGTGAGGCGCACGCGCCAGACGGCTGTCCGCCTCACGCCCTGTTTAGGCGGCGCGTGCGGTCTCCTCCGGTGGACGGAAATTGTCTACCGGAGGACAGAACGATGCGCCGCCGTGTGATCTTCCTCCCGCGGTGGTGCGTGTCACCACCGGAAGTCCGTGTACGCGGCGGAGGCCGGCTAAAGCCGCCGGCACGTTTCTCTCTCTTCAGAATGGCAAAGTTTCATTTCGGTCCCTCGACTTTTAATTTCCGGGTTGGCTTTATATAACTCAATCAATTCGGTACAAAAGTTCCGATTTTTGCAATGTTGTCCTCTGATTTCAATTGACAATTAATGTAAGTTGCATTTCAGCCCTTTGACTTTGAATTTTGTAATTTAAGCCCTTGATATTTGATTTTCATTTCAGCCCTTACACTTTTTTTTTTTAATTCCTACTTTTGTCCATGTATATATAAATGTATTTAACAAAATAATAATAATAATAATAATAATAATAATAATAATAATAATGTATTTAACACAATAATAATAATAATAATAATAATCATGATTTAATTATTTTTTATTCTTACTCTTTTGTTATGTTTTTCCCCTCCCGATAATTTGATAAATTTTTTTTCCAGTAATAGCCATGGTAATTTTTTTTATGTTTTGTTAAAGTTTCTAAGATATTTTTCATCTTTCATTTATTTTTTTCCCTTTCATTATGAAAGTAATCTATGCTTACGTGACAAACTCAACTCAAAATTTTAAACATTTTATCTTTTAATCTATAATTTTTTTTTACTTATATCATATAAATTGATCGTTGTAGATTTAATTGTGTTAAATTATATACAAAAAAATACCCGCGGCAACGCGCGGGCAATTAGCTAGTTGTATTATAACTAGAGTCTCAATATGTCTCCGATATATTTTTTTTCTTTATTTCCTTTTCTTTTTAATCTCTAATTATTATAACTTACGCAATCCATTTCACAATTTATTTAAAATGTCAAGTTTTTAAATAGTGACAAAGTTAAATATGATAAAACTGTCATTTTATTAATTTCTTTAAACTATGTTATTTTTAAAAAAAAACCGTGCTAATATGATAAAATAGCCAAAAAAAGAAAAAAATTAAGTGCGTGGCACAATTGAAAAGGAGAAAAGTCTATGCACCAAAGTTGCAATTTTCCATTCTTTAAAGTACGACTATTTTATAATTACATTAAAAAAAATTAAAAATCTTCGTTCGCTGGTGCCAACCCAGAAGAATGGAGTTATCACCTGTAAGCACTTGCGCAAGGTTTCACCATATCCACCCCTGCCCAACACCCTTATCTTTCCCACTATTTCCTCGTGTATCCACCAGCAGCAGCAGCAGCAGCAGCAGCGGCGGCGGCGGCGGCGGAGGCAGAGGCAGCCAACGAAGTTCTGCAGCAGCAGGAACACCAGCACTTATTGATATCCCTTGTAATGACCCACAAAAAAGCGGTGCAGTTGACGCTCAAAGGCGTCACTCAAAGCCATACTTGGCTAGAAAAGATGCCATTCTTCAAGTTCAACAATCACCTCATTTGGATTCTGCTCTCCAAAGGTCCTTCCTTTGTTTTTTTATCCTTCAATTATAATATGCCGTAAAAGTGCAGTGCAAGTGCCAAGATTTTACTTTTAAGTGAACTAGGTTTTAATCTTTTTTTACCCTGTTAAGGTCACTTTTGAATGCGATTTTTTATCTACTTGCCTGGTATTGTGGGCTCTGGAATTTTGCTGTGTTGCTTTTGTTTTCTTCCTTTTCCTTTTCTTTTAAGTAGTATTTGATCTTACTCGTTTGATATTACATAAAAAAGGATTCTCTGAATGATACATGGAACTTATAATTCTAAGAAATTAACCCTTTTGTGGGAATTGTTTCTTAAGGCTGAAATTAGGCAAGGGGTCGCATGTTAATTAATTGAACAGTTTCTTTTTTAGTGGTGGGTATTGGGCTTGGGGTGATGGTATGTATTGGAGGTTGTCTTGGCGCAGACAGGTTTTGATGAAACTATGATAATGAGAATTGTTTAATTTCTCACGAAATTGTAATTTCAAACTACTAAAATAAAAAAAACTTCTGTAAATTGGTGTTATGCGTCTGTAATATTGGTGGTACATTGATCATAAAATCAATGTAACCAATTTAAGCTTCTAGTATGAATCCATTTCTGCTTTTAGCTAACCTTCTTGCAACCTGCTGTACTGGTAAATCATTCCTTATCACTTCAACACACATTAGTTTTGGTCTGCTTTCCCCCTTTTCTCACTCTTCTCTTCAATATGCCCATTATTACTCTCCCAAGGCCTCCACTGGACATGATCAAACTTCTTGGACAGTCCTTATTTTAACTTACAACTATCATGGACAACCCTCCTCAGCGTGTTCTGTTTCCACGTCTCTGCATATACTCTTCTCACAATCAGTACTTCAACATGGTCACTCTTCCTCCAAGATCCCATTGGATATGGATGAAATATTTTGCCCCTGAATGATCATCAAAATGTGCTACTTTCACCATTCCGCAGCTGCACCTATCTCTTATCAAGTCTTCTCTTGTTTCACCACAAATTCATCTCAGCATCTGCATCTCATTTGGGGTTGGCATAACAATCCTGTCACTCTTCTCTATTTTAACTATCTTTCACTGATTCTCTGAGTACTATCTTCCATTCTTCATCAACATTCCCTGCTATTGGATGATGGATCCTGTAATGCACAAAAAAATCATCACAATTCGGCTTGTTTACCCATCCTTATGTTGATCAGAACTCATCTAGTCCCTTGCATTGCTAAAGTTCTAATGAATATCTATAAATACCCTACCAATTACATAATTTGGCAGCTTTTGACAAGATTCACCTGAGAATTTCTCTCTTGATTTCCATCTTTTACTCTCTACAACTTCTTTTCTTCATTACTGCGTAACTATACCACTACACTACCTCACCCTTGTACCATTAAAAGACCCTTTTATCTACACTAGTCACAGTCAAACAGTGAGCTCAGACTTCCATAATATACCATGGTTCACACAGGGGACATTAATCTCATTTTTATTGACAAACTGATCTCTCTTTTTTGCTTTGGGTGGGGGGGTTGGAAGTTTAAAGGGACTCTATTACTTTAATGGCGGATTCGGGCTGCCAAAAGATCAATATGAGGGCACAAAGAAATCTGGTTGTTTTTCACTTGAATTTATATCTGATTGGTTCCATCTTAAATTATTCCTTTTTTTTGTTATTTGAGTTAATTGGTGTAAATGAAACAGTATGTATCTTACTCACTGTACAGACTAGGAGGGGTGTTGAAGGTGCAGGACTTAAATGTCATTTTGCGGAATTTTGGGCAGCAAAGCAGATGGCAGGACCTTTTTCAGGTACTGCTACCTGAACACTGCAACACTTGGTTTTGATATGCTAACTATTGCTTCTGTGTATGGGTTTATATCCTCCAAAACGTCTTCTGTTTCAATTATTCTGATTCTCATGTTTCTTACATGTATGTATGCTTCCCACACGACTAACTTCATCATGCTGTTAACGTGTCATCTATTTGTTTCTTTGTTTAGTATTTTCTCATGTACTTTTAATCATAGCTTTTCACTGGTGCAGCTCCTCTTAAGGTGAAATACTTTTTTTATCCTTTTTTTCATAATCCTTGATTTGATTTCTTCCATGATATGATCTCAATAACAAGTTGAGTCCCCTTGGACTACCAGTCCTGGATTAGAAGAAAAATTTCTTTAGATTTATTGTCCTAACCCTAAAACTCTCTTGGTACATTTTTTCCCTTCCAATGGTGTCAGCACCTATATTAGACCTGTTAAATATTCTAGAAACACATAAAAGTGATGAAATTATGGTGTCCAATAACAAGAACAATAATTAACATCATACACTATCTTTATTATTTTGCTCCCTGTTGTACCTTATTTTTAAAAATAAATGGGTAATTTTCATATGATATGATGTGATGAGACTGCGTGTATATGGGCAGAGTTAAGGCTTATATGGAATCAGACTAATTAGGGCGTTATAATAATCGACAACTCAATTTACTCTAAATTTGTATTGCAGTTTCCCATTCTTTTGAACCATATCCAGGCAGCATATGAGGATGACTGCCACCATTGCTCAAACTTTATTCAGGCCTGTTAGATAAAAATAACTTTAAGAAAGTGGAAATGAGAAGAGTTGTGCCATAGTGGGGAATTATAGTGTTGAATATTGAAGATTCTGAAGGCAAATTTGAAGCAGATTTGTAGGGGAGTATAAACAGAAAGTCAAATATTCTTTCATATAGGCTAGGATCTAGTAATAATACCTATTTATGTGTAGTTAATCACCATCCTAAGATAGATTTGTAGATGCTGTATATCTTCTTGAAATCATTCTGAAATAAAGTGAAGTTAGAATTCAAGAATTCTCCACATACGGTGTATCCAATTTCATATCTTTCAATCGTATCTATTTTTTTTTAATACTTAAAGGTACAGGACCAAAAGATATAATTGAAGTTAAAAACATAGTAACTAATAGGCACACAACTCCAATTTCTTGAATCTGAGTAAGGGATCCAGTCAATCCAGTTTTAAATGATTAAAAATTTTGCATTATTGATTCCACCTATTTTTATTTATTGATTGATACTTTTGGGTGTGGGTAGAATCAGCAACTCAAGAAGAAATGCTTAGGTACTAGATAAGAGTAGATCATTAATAAGTTCATGTAACTATGTCAACCAATTTTATGGTTTTGTATAAAATAAGCTAAAGTAATCTATTAAGAATATATGGAATTATATAATTAATAGGCCCTCTTGCATTTGAATGCAACATAATGCTTTAGTTCGTAGGTGTCAAACCATTTTTCTTCTATGTCATGATACCAGTGTTCACGGATAGCATCTTTACTTTAACCATCCTCAGAAACACTTCTTTTTTCCTGCTATTTTGATCAGTCATTTGTGGCTTCTCCACAAACAGGATTTATATCTAGAATTATTGGTTGATTGTTTTTGCAGCTCTTCATTCTAATTTCTACTCATTTTGTGCTGAAAGTTTTCCATTTAAAATTTATTTCATTTACCTAAAGGACTTGTGTGTTACTGTAACTTTCTCTCTTCTCCTATGTGCACGCACATGTTTTCCAAATTTAGTTTTATGTTTTTTTTTTTTTTAATTTTTAAACACAATCAATAACTTCAGTCATTCCCCTTTCCCTCTAGCGGAAATTATTCTTGCATTGTTTTAATTTTGTGACTATTGCAGCTCTTTGATTGGATGCAACAACACAACAAAATCAGTGCTTCATCTTATAGCAGTTATATAAAGTTCATGGGGACAAGTCTAAACCCTGCAAAGGCATTGGAAATATACAACAACATTCCTGATGAATTGACAAAAACTAATGTCTTCATATGTAATTCAGTTCTTAGATGCCTGGTCAGGAATGGCAAGTTTGATAGCAGCATGCAATTGTTTCGTAAGATGAAGCACAGTGGTCTGATACCAGATGCTATTACATATAGTACGGTATGTAAAATTTAAAAACACCATTTTTTTCATTTAAGTTTCCAACTATAGCCAGATAAATGAAGATTGAAATCCTTGTTATGGACAATGTTACTCTGATTATATTATGTATGAGTCTCAAAATGTGCCTTCTGTTTTAGAGCTAGAGTTAGACACATAATCTTCATGTCCTTAAGAAAAATATTATTTTATGGTTTATCTGGTACCATATAACAAACCCATGCATAATAATGTGTTTGTATGTGTTCACGAGAATGTGCTCAGTTATATGCATGTGCGGCTGCATGACTTAGACTAAAATTCAGACTAAAATCGCATCCGTCAAAATCTCATTTTCAATTTTTTTTAAGTTGGCTGAGTCAAGACCCAATCTCACTACTGAAAGAGAGAATGTGCTGACTGATAATTGATATGCTGAAATATTTACTCTATATAGGCTCAGCTAGATGGCAACTTTTAATCTATTGGGAAATATAAGATTTTCTTGCTTTCTAATTTATCTGAATTCTTTCTTCATGGCCATCACTTTTTTTTTTTTTTTTTTTTTTGTATCTTAGTTGCTAGCAGGGTGCATGAAAGTCAAAGATGGCTATTCTAAAGCATTGGATCTAGTTCAGGAACTGAATTACAATGGACTGCAGATGGACAGTGTAATGTATGGGACACTTTTGGCAGTTTGTGCTTCAAATAATCGGTGTGAAGAAGCACAAAACTATTTTAACCAGATGAAGGATGAGGGTCATTCGCCTAATATATATCATTATAGCTCATTACTCAATGCTTATGCTTCTGGTGGAAACTACAAGAAGGCTGAGGAGTTGGTGCAGGACATGAAATCTTCAGGGTTAGTACCAAATAAGGTTTGTTTCATTTTTTTTCTTGCCATGAGTTTTTGGTGGTGGCATATCTGTGCTTGTTTCCATTGCAATAAATATAATAGAATCGTAGAGTCATTGGTTCCAGTGGTTCTGAATTGATGTTGTTTCAAATAATAACAATAATTGTAGAAAGTCATAAGTAATAATAGCCTTTCCTAAATAGATCATCAAAAAAATTACATTTATACTCTAACGCTAGATTTCAATGGTTATACCTGTGGAAACAAATACTTTTTCCTTATCATGATGCCTTTGTTGTAATTAAGAGGGAGGAAATTTGACCATACAATATCTAATTGAGGTCAATGGTACTCTTGCTGTAAACAATACTTTATAGCTTCTTTCATTTTCTTCTTGTTGCAAATTCCTTTTTTTTTTTTTATTTGGTATATTGTGTTGCTTAGAACTTTTGATTTGATATATTTTCTCTATTCATCAAATAAAAGATGAACATTGAGGACCTTATCTTGATCTTGTTTTCTGCCCTTTTTTTCCTTGGACTATTTTTCTCATATGATTTTTTTTTTTTGTCAACAAATAAATTACCCACTAAGGTAGTATATGCTTCGACATAACATGTATTTTTTTTATATCAATACATGAAAGCAATCCAAAAACACAAAAAAAAAATAATTTGAAGTAAAAAAAATATTTTTTTCGCGAAAGCACGGCCTAGCTGCGTTGCCGAACAGGGTCTAAACCTTTGGCATCTTTGTTTCTGAATTTCATTCTGAAAATGCTTGCAGGTAATGTTGACGACTCAGCTAAAGGTATATGTAAGAGGACGCTTGTTTGAAAAATCTAGGGACCTTTTGGTAGAATTGGACACTTTAGGCTTTGCAAAAGATGAGGTAAATAAAGCTCAAACTGACATATTCATGTCTCATCAAAGCTGTATTTTCTATCTCTCATGTTTTTAGATGGAAATTTAGAGTGAAGAAATTTATCAACAAGTTATGTTCAGGCTCAATAATTTCCAGATTCTATGCTTTTCATTAATTTTTTATTCTGCCCATCTCCATGTAATTTTTTAATGTTTACTTGATGAAATTGTTAATATTTTTTTTCATTTTAAATCCCAAGCACTCATCACAGAAATCATTAATTATCTATGGGGAAATTTTTTTCTTTAGGTTTATTCCTTAGAGAAAGATACATATGTTGCATTTCAATGAATGCCCGTGTCATTGGTGCCACCATTTAATGCTCTTAAGAGGATATTGAATTCAAGATTAATTATCAGAAATTTGTTCCAGATGATTTTTATATGCTCTATACCTGTTATTACTGCTTCAATTACAAGCTGCAGTAAAATATGCTTCATTAGCTGCAACCATCCTTTTTTTATATTTCTTTTTTCTATGATTCCTTATCTCAATACATGAAAATCTATCTGCAGATGCCATACTGTTTATTGATGGATGGCCTTGCCAAGGCTGGGCGTATAGATGAAGCAAGATCAGTTTTCAATGAAATGAAGGGAAAATGTGTTAAACCTGGTATATAATCTATGTGATATTGCTGGGCATTTTACAATTCTTATCAGTTACCTATCCAAAACATCTGTGACCATGGATTCGGTATACTGGTTATGTTAGTTTGAATAAGAAGCTTAAATGTCATTTATTTATCTAAAGGGTTAATCTGCAAGTTTTTTGGCTTCAACTGAGTGGAAGCATATTTAACTTAATATATATGATCTTTGTTGAGTGAATCCTGGTCAATTCTGTTTCATCATTTTGTGATTGAGATTATTTGGCAATGGATTCAGGAAAGACTTTACTTTTTTTTATTTTTTGTATTTTAGGATTTGATTTTATGTTTGCCACTAGCTTCTAAAGTTCTAAGCTGTTTGGAGGTTGGTAGCCAAGGTTAATACAAGCAGTTCACTACAATATGATGCCTGGTGCATGGTTTATATTAACCTGCACCACTGTTAAAGTGTGACTTTGTTTGACCATTTGGTTTGTTTTATAAGCTGTCTGAACTATGTTTGTTCATGACTACATTTTGTTACATTTTAAGATTGCTAGGACATTTTGTGCATGCTTCTACAAGCTATACATTCTGCTGTTTTATTGCACTTTGTGAACATTAATCCTCTTCTCAACCTTCAGGTAGCTATTCCTACAGTATAATGATTTCATCATTTTGCCGAGGTGGGCTTTTTGAAGAGGCAAAGGAGTTGGCGGCGGAGTTTGAAGCCAAGTGTGATAAATATGATGTAGCTATATGCAATGCAATTCTATGTGCGTACTGTAGAGCAGGTGAAATGGAGAGTGTGATGCGAACAATGAGGAAAATGGATGAATTGGCAATCAGTCCTGACTATAACACTTTCCATATTCTGATCAAATTTTTCTGTAAGGAGAAGTTATATATGCTTGCTTACCAGACCATGGAAGACATGCATAGGAAAGGCCATCAACCTGCAGAGGTGTGTTTTTTTGTTTATAACCAACTTCTTGCTAAGAGACTTTTGAGACAGCTCCTTTCATCTATTTATCCATCTAGTCTCTTTATAATACAATTGGAAACTAGAACTAGGAAACTTTCTAGATTTTCCTGAAAATCTAGAAATCATGGAAAAACCCTTGTCTATGGAAATCTCGTTAGAAAACACAAATTCAGCTTCTTTTTTTGTCTGCATCATTAAGCCTTAACTATAAAACCTCAATTTTATTCTATGGATAATGAAAAATCTATTTATAGAGAATGTAACTCTAGGATTTCTGAAGAGGGATGCATCTACATTTACTTGATTGGAAAAGCAGTTAAATGGGAATAATAATGTATTGATGACTAAGACGTGAATTTCCCAAATAAAACCTTGGCCTTCTACAAAACCATAAAATTACCAAAATGCCTCTGTTTGCAGGAGCATGCCAGAAATTACTGTACTGCCCATGCTTACGAAAAACCATCCATCTAAGACTATCATAGACTCATGTTCCTTGACCAGATAAAAATTAAACATGCCTTGATTTTCCAGAGAGGTGGGTTTTTTCTTTTGGTATTATTTAGCCACTCCAATCTTAATTGATTTGAACTTAATGTATATGTATCTTGTTATGCTTATTCTTCTTTCATATACATGCATATACATAATAGATTGCTATAATGAGCTTGAAACTGATTCCATGCTTTCTAGTGACCTCCGGAAATGGGCTGCAAACTGTAATTTAGAATCAATAAATTTAAGTGAAGGATTGCGACTCTGAAACTCTTAACATCTATTCTTTCCAGGAGCTTTGTTCCTCATTGATTTACCATCTTGGTAAGATTAAAGCCCATTCAGAAGCCTTTTCAGCTTATAGTATGTTGAAGTATAGCAAAAGAACAATGTGTAAAGCCTTTCATGAGAAAATTTTACACATTCTTATTGCTGGAAAGCTTCTCAAAGATGCCTATGTAGTAGTTAAGGTATGCTATACTGTCTTGGAAATAAATTGGATACATGCATCATCTGTCCTTGTGCTCACTGTTTTCTTAACACCACCATCTCAGGATAATGCAAAATTTATCTCTCCAGCTGCAATTAAGAAGTTTGCAAAATCATTTGTGAAGCTTGGTAACATCAATTTGATAAATGATGTTTTGAAGGTTATTCATGCATCTGGAAACAAGATAGATCAGGTAACTATGATGGACTTGTATGAAATTATATCTGTAAATACTGTGCTTGTTTTTGCTTGAGGGGAAACTTGCGGTTTGTTCATTACTTCTAGTTCATATTACTATTCTGAACTCATGATGCATGTTAGGCTGTGGGGAATCTATGATACATGTGAATGCATCTTAGGAATTGTAAATGCTAGTTGGCTTTTCAACATGATCAAAATTCCAATTCATCTGTTTTTTCCTTCCCCCCCTGAATTTTACTTTTCCAACGGAACATAATACATCTAGTATAACCAGATTGCTTTTCTAACCACTCCCACACAAAAGTCCATTCACGTGTAACAAAAGCCATGCCATGAATAAATATATAAATCCATGCATGCTTCAAATACAGTACAAGTAGTTCTGTAAACAAAAGGCAGCTGTTAATTCGGGTAATTGAGCTGGTAGAAACTTTTATCAATTCCACTAGATGATGTAGCAAGTGGTAAAGAAGGCTTTTCGATAGCAGCTAAGAAATTGGGTTTTCACAAATTTTAAAGCAATGAAATTAAAGGCTCTTGTACCAATTGATGTAGAGCAAGATGGAGAGAATTCAAGGATGTTTTCAATGGATTAGGAAACCCTTGATTCTTCAAGTGGGTGTTCTCTGAATTCACAAGAAACAAATTTCCAAGATCCACAATAAAACAAAGAAAAACATGACGAGACCCTTACAAAGTGAACATCAAAGCCTAAAACTGCCTTCCTAATAGAATGTATAAATGTGCTAAATAGGAAATATATCCTAATGAATAACAATAATATCCTAAATATCCCAAATATTACAAGAAAAAGACTTCCAAAAGAATGAATCACTACAAAAGTTGGGCATGCACACATTAGAGCTTTCAATTTCTCAAAGTCAGCAATTGCATTGACTCCTCGGGAATATGACTAGAGTAGTTGATATGTGAGTGCAAATTTAGCATCTAATTTCCCTTGTTTCTCTTCCCTCTTTAATCCTGTCATGTAAGTCACTTTTCAGCATAATCAGTTGTCTTCTGCTTCTCAGCGACTATTTCAGATGGCCGTGTCACGTTACATTGCTCAACCTGAAAAGAAGGACTTGCTTCTACAATTGCTACAATGGATGCCAGGCCAAGGTTATGTTGTTGATTCATCAACAAGAAACCTGATCCTTCAGAATGCACACTTATTTGGTCGGCAGCTCATTGCTGAGATCTTGTCCAAGCAGCACATGATGTCAAAAGCCTTGAAATCTCATTAGATGACAAAAGGCTAGTCTAGAACTACAGGAGATCAAGGTAATCCAACTTTTGGAGCTTATCCTCTTTTAGTAGTTTTAACCCATCGGGTTCTATTTTTCTCTCCAAATTTGCTTAGAACTGTTCTTACTTCATGAATATCTTGTAGATTGAACACTTGGTTCTGACTGTACATGGATGGGACCAGATTAGAACTTTTTCTGTTTTAATGTGATAAGTAATCATCATCATCAAATGAAAAAAAGAGGTAATTAGTGTTCACAATGATATTTGATGACAACACTCTATTAAAGCTTTGAAGCTGCCTAGCAATCCATTGTTATGACCATGGTTGTTTCTGCTGGCTATAGATTTTTTCAACTTTGAACACAAGCTGCCTATATGTGAAGCTTAAATGATGGGAACACTTCTCGTTCTTGCAATCTTGCAATCAAAGTACATGTACAACAATAACACCGAAGCCTTAATTCAAACTAGCTAGGTCAGCTATATGGATCCTTTTGCAGCATTTAGTTTAATCCAAATACCAAATCCATCACAATATTAAGAGACTTCAGATCCTTCAATACCACTTCCTTCAACATTATCTTAGGTCTTCCTTTTCCTCTCTCCTATATCATTCCAGGAGCAACTTCTTGGAAACTGAGGCTCTTAATGTCCATTGTCAAACATGGTCAAGCCACCGTTTGGCAGACGTGTTTATGTCATGCACTAAGTCTAGGGGCAGGGTTTGTTGTGAGACCTGAACAGTTACACTACAAGCACAATTCTGAATTGTATTTGTTCAGTGTCTACAAGTGACTCCTTATAACGCATAGGTCCTCAAGTCATTTTATATCTTATGCATTTTCTTCATAATCTACCCGTGTGGAATATTTATGATCTCAAATTCAGGATCGACCTACAAGAGTGGGGGATTCTAGAGATGGTCCTTATTCAGTTTCTTCATAATCTACCCGTGTGGAATATTTAGTTTCCTTGTTTTGCTAGGATTGGCTTAGATTGACTGTGACACACCCTAGGCTTGGGGGATTTGTTGCCTACAACTACAACATTGAGTTTGAGTTTATTATCCTCATTGTCTAAAAGGAATTCATTAGCTCACATAGGTCATTCCTTATATTTTATTTAAAATTCCTCATAAACCCACATAATTTGATACGGAGGATCATAATTTAAATATGATTTTATCCACCAAAAACCCATTATTTTGTGATATGATTGCAATTTACTTATGATCTTATCCATTCCTACATACCACTCCATTACCTTGCATATCTCTGCAACATCCGTTGTTGAGTACAAAACCAGATTGGTTCTTAGCGGAAGAGTATTTGCGTATCTACACATTAAAATCATAAAAAACATCTAAAAACATTGATTTGATTTTTTTCAAGCAAAAATTATTTAAAAAACACTTTAAAATATTTGTGTGTAACTTTGCATAGTACATTGCCAGTGAACAATGTTATGAACTTCTTATTGCAGTGCAAAAGGCTTAATTAGAAGCTCTTAAAAAGAAATTTTTGAGATTTTTAACACATTTCATATTTATACAAAAAAAAATAATTGGGTCACTGTTCCAGGCCAAAGGCATGGAAAACGATATGATGACTTGATTGTTATGATTATGACACAATTATTATCTCCTGTCAATTCATGGCCTTAAACAAGAAAAGAACAAGGTTGAAACCACAAAAAGAATTGAAAGAGATGCCTCATGAACTAATGCAAGGTTTTATATTAAAGATCCATATGTAATACTAATTAATGAAAAAAATACACAGTCCATTAACATACATTAAGTATTCAGTATTTGTAGTAATATATGTATGTATGTACATAAATAGGCAGATGTACTTGTGTATCTATCCCAATGCACTGGATCCCTTAAAAACTTTGATGTTAAGGGTGTCTGAGCTGAACAATAATATAATAGATGATCTCTAATGAATTATTGTGCATCTCAACTCACATGTAAATGTGCAATTTATGGTAGAATCTTGTGGGTGATGTTGGGGAGAGAATAGGTGGCCATGGCAGCAACGATTAAGGAGGCAATAGCGGAAGAACTCATTTTAGAGAGAAAAAAACTTAGGAAAGAACTTGATTTGATACCATGAAAGTTTGTGAAATCATGATTATTATTATTCTCATTATTGAAGGATAATATATATAAAAATCTAACGTTACAATAGGAAATATATAAATGAATTCCTAGTCTATAGGGATTGACAATTAATATAGTTGATTGGAGGGGATATAAACAACATATACATTAATTGGCTATAAATCAGGGATGCTGTTTAATAGATATAATAGCCTCCATTGTTGAGTACAAAACCAGATTGGTTCTTAGACACTTTAATTGTGTCCCTCAATTTGTGTTTTACCATGTTTCCCTATAGTTTTATTGTTTTTGTTGTCTGACTGGTAAGTTTGATCCAGTTAGTTTATATGACTATGGAATTCTCCTTGAATATAAAAACTAAGGTACATCTTTTATCATTATGGAATTCTCCTTGAATAAAAGCATTAAGGTACACCATCTCCATTACTATCTTTCAAGAGATGATGTTGAACAATTTGGTTAGAGATTTGCTGGACTTTCTCAGGGCACTTCCAAACTTCTATAGGGATATCATCCGAGGCCTTTGTGCTTTTCCTATTTTCATCGTTGTCAAGGCTTCAATTGACATTTGAAATACGTGCATTTTTAAAATATGGAGTTCAAGTGTTGTCCTCTATCAAGTTCCTGATTCCTTCTTTATAAGTCATGCTATGCCTTTTGTTGTTAATGCTTGGATAGAGGTAGGTTCCTCTATGAAGGCAGCATTTTCCCTAGCTAGAGCATATCGATGGAACCCAGTATTCCATCTTTGCCCCCCATCCTTGGTGGTGTTGCTACTCATGGATTTGCATAAAAAAATACGCATTAAAGGTATCAAATAAAGGCTCTTTATTTAGGAACTTAGCTTGGTCCAGATACATCACCTGTCAACAAAGTGATATCTCCTTAAGAGTCTTGCATATTGATGCTTGGAGGTAGAGCATGTAAGTTTATGGGTTTACGTGTATTCTTGACAGGTCAAATGTTGTTGAGTTAAAGGCCCACCTTTTTTTTTTCAAGTTTATTTTTCATGAGATTCTTTGTATACTCCGATGTATGTTTTGTTATCTTGCTTCTAGGGTTGACAGTTAGAGCTTTGCTTAAACCCTAGTTGAATCCTGTTTAACATGTTGTCGCGTCTTTGATTTTTACATTAGGATTGATTTGTACCTCTTTCTCTCCATAGGAAATTGTTAAGCAAAGACCTTGGAATGGGCATTTTTCCCTATTTTATTGATTCGATTCGCATTCTATCATAGAGAACTTCAGAGGAAATGGCTGACAAGGCAAGATACATGGTCATTTCACTTGCTGGAATTGACGCAGTACCGTCACAGGGAACACTATTAAGCTGTTGTACTGAACATGGTCTTGTTGCTTCTGATTCTTTGGGAATACAAGGGAGCTAGTTTGTAAAATCATAAAAAAAAGAATCGAAGATGTTTCCAGCTAATGTCACACTAGGCGAAAGGGTTTGTAATCTATCTAAAACCAAAGAAAATGCTTTGCTTTAGCTGGTACAAATACATCTTCAATAAAATGACATGACCGTCCTAGGTATATTGCTACTAAGTATTTTGTTGTACTGGGCCTTAATAAAATCAAGATCATTGCTATAGATATTTGCTATTCCTTTTGTTTTCAAGGATATAATGTTGTTCAGTATGTTCCTAGTTTAGAATCTGTTTGGTCATGATGTGCCTATAAATCTGTTTAGTATGCCCTGATGGCAAACGTATCTCTAGACTCTTACTAAAGAAGATGAATAGGAATGCTTCAAGAGGTAATCACAATATCAATCTAATAAGTTGTATTTGATTAATGTCTCGAAGAGACAAATACAAAAGGGATTGAAACGAGGTGGGAAATATCTCAATTATCTCTATTTGAAATATAGTAAATGGTTATGTCAATTTTCTGCTTACAGTATCTCACCAAGCATTTCTTTTCTTTGGATTGAGAATCAAAATGGATTTACTAACTGCCACTGGGATCTGCAAAAGAAAGGGCAAAATATAGTAACTACTCTTATACTATAAGATTTGATAAATATTATATGAAATGATGCCACCTACTTTACTATATATGTACTCAGCATGGTAAAGGTACCTGTAATATGTTCAATATCCAATAAATAGCCGAGCAGGCTGCTGTATAACTCTGTGACCAGCAGACAGAAATTGGTTTTTTCCATTAGACTAGCTGATCAATACAGAAAAACAAAGGAACTCACTCTGATATGTGAAAATAACAACGAGTGGTAAAAACCTTCCCAATCTGCAATGCAAGAATGATCAGCCACAAAGTGACAAGAATTCCAAGGTCCATCCAGTAAATATTCTCTATTATAGAGACCTGACAAGGTTCCAGAAGTTATTAGTCATGAAAGTTCACTAAAATGAAACTCAGACTGCTTAACTCTTCGTACCTTCTCTTTAATGGATTTGGGTTTTGTTTGATCATGACTGGTGGCACCTCCAGGAAGAGGCATTTCCTCTGCTGCTTCTATTTTGTTGTCTGATGAAAGAGCACATCAGACATGAAGGAAAAGAAAAACACTAAGATAGCTAAATAGCTTTACTTCTGCTTTATTAGCATAGATTGATAATTGTATGATCGGTAAAGATCAGGTTCATGCAATAATTTTCTTTCACACATCAACTTCTAATAGAAGGAAATGTAAAATACTTAGCACCTGTTTGGGAGGGCGGCACGTTTGCCAAACTCCATTCCAAATGAAGGTTTAGTGCCGTTAGTGTGTTTGGTAAGAACAAAATGGAGTTTAAAAGTAAGTGGGGCCCACCAAAAAATTGATCAAAACGCCATTTTCCGAGAAGCTGGAATTAGGAGCTTTTTCCATCGCGTTTCATTTTTTTCATTCTCCGTTTGCATGCAAAAATTTGACAATGCAAAACTGTGCAAAAATTACATGTAAGGGCTCTCTCTCTCTCTCTCGCGCTCTCTCTCTCGCTCTCTCTCTCTCTCTCTCTCTCTCTCTACCCAAACAGACAAACGGGTGCATGGTGGCCGGAGCTTCCAACGCTGACTCCGGCCACCACAGGCCACCATTTACGATGAAACTACCACAGGAAGAACCACCTAGGCCTCCTCTACCCGTCGGTATCCTCCGTTTAAGCTCTCGTCGTGGTCGATGAACAGTACCACCACCTTCCAAGGCTGTTTCCGGCCACCACAGGCCACCATTTCAGACGCCACCACCACAGGAAGAACCACCTCGGAGTCCTCTACCCGTAGGTATCCTCCGTTGAAGCTCTCGTCGTGGTCGGTCGGAAGCCACTTCACGTGCACAGGTGCGCTGCACTGTGAAGAAGACGCACAGTGTAGCGCACCGTTTTGCCTTCTTCAGAATTAAAGCTGGGCTTGGGCTGGGCTGCACTCGGCCCAGCCCAAGTCCAGCAAAGTTGAGCTTAGGCCCAATTTGGTTGGGCTGTCCTCGGCCCACCAAAAATTTTAAAATATATATTTTTTTAAAAAAATGTGTAGATACAGATCAGTCTTAATGGAAGGAAAATATATGTTCGTGATGAAATTGCAAATAGTTTGATGTGAGAATAAAAAATAATATTTGTTTTTTCATGAATTATTAATTTCATAATATTATTATCATTATTAAATTTACAATATTTAAAAAAATTATATATATATATATATAAGGGTATATATATATATATATATATATATATATATATATATATCCTTTTAAGTAATTTCACATATATATATATACCCTTATATATATATATATATATACCCTTTTAAGTAATTTCACAAGTTAAAAGCAGTTTGGAAAGTTTGGAAACCAAACACCAAAACTCCTTTTTCTTCAACCTTCAACTCAACCACAGTTTTAACCAAACACTTTCCATTTTTAAAAACTCCATTTTAAAAACTCCATTTTCAACCACAACCGCAACCGCTACCGCTCTCCCAAACAGACCCTTACTCAGCACAATTAAAGTTTTTGAAGATAGAGATATCCATCAGAAACTCTCACTTGGTAAGGAGAGAAGAGGCATCATCATCCTTGATATCTAAGATACGAGCAGTAGCTGTGCATCACTATCCTTCAATTTGTTCACCCCATCACAACATTGTAGTAGGAAACACAAGTGGGCAAGTCTGAGTTCACCTCCCCACAGGTGATAACCTTTCATAGCTTAACCATGCATTGAACCAAGCCTGCATTCAAAAGTGTTTTTATAAAAAAAAAATGATTTTTTTATTTTTATTTTTATTTTTATTTTTAATTTTTTTTATGTTTTTAGATCATTTTCACATATTGATGTTAAAAATGATTTTAAAAAAAAATATTATTTTTATGCATTTTTAATCGAAAAACATTTTCAAAAATAACTACAATCAGACTCCCGAATAGGCATTGATTAACATGGAAATGATTGGTCCCTTCATTTTGAATTGATGTTATATATATAATTTTTTTGGCGATGAAAGAAAGAAGTTAAAATTGATGCGTTATGAGAACATGGTCTTCGATCGATTTTCTTCTTTCATGAAGTCACCTGCCTTTTTTAAATAGCAAAGATGGATAAGCTTTTAGATTACATTTTGTTCTCCTAAGATTTCCCAGGAATCTTGCACTGCAATGTCTTAGCATTATCAAGAACACCAGTAGGGAAGATGTTCTTTGAGCTTCTTCATCTGTTATTTTCTATCTATGGACAAATTCTGAAAGCAAGTTTAACCTTCAAATTCACTTGTGCATGGGAAAGCTTGCTTAATTATAATTTATATGTAGAACATGTCTAATACACACAAACACACAGAAATAGATCGGATCCACCAACTTCTTTCTTTTTGCATGGCTAATAGAATAGAATGATTGTAGCTTGTTTCGAGAGAGGTTTTCCCCTTTTTTTTCTCAATTCCTTCTCCAAGCTCTTCAAGTCTCAGCACTTCTTGCAGACTCAAGAACTCCAATCTTTGCCCTTGAAAACACAAGCCATCATGCATTAATAATCATGCATGGTTATTAATAGAAAACACTTGCATATAGATGTGTCACATCTGCATTCCTTATAATTATAGAAAACATTGGAAGTTGTGGGTTGATACTGGATAAAATATTATAGATTTATTGTTTATTTTTTAATAACTTATTTTTGTTATTTAAATTTTTTTTGGGTGATTTGATTACCAATGAAGCTTAAAAGTTTTTGATTTATTAGGTTATGATGGAAGTGGAAGAAGAATGACTGAAAGAAACAATGTGAAACACAAATGATGTGCCAAAGATTTTATGAAAAATACACTTAGATTCTTCATCTTTAAAAATAACACAATTTGTATAATTTATAACCCTTTCAATTTGTATAATTGATGTAAAAGTTTTTGTATTATTTTTCAATCCCAAGTTAAAGATGAGAGAGAGAGGATGTTGTATTCCAACTATGAGAGAGAAAGTCATATTTCAAGTCATTTTTAACCACCAAAATAGTTTTTTTTTAATGTTCACGGGTTCTATGTGATGAAAGAGGTTTGATGATGGTGTTTGGACCTTTTATGATTTGATTTCAGGTTTTTGGACCTTTTATGGTTTTTTAGATTGGTGAATTTGTTTGTAGGTGTTTCAAGTGTGTTGGTGAGGTTTTTTTGGGTTGAAATGCTTTAAAATTAAGTTTTTAGGGCAAAAAGAACATTGCCCTGTTTTTCCAGCCACCACAGTGGTGACCATAATTTGGACCAGCAAATGACACATTAATACGAACCTTGTGATCACGTAATAATGTAACCCACAACAAAGATTGATATAAACCCGAGAAAGCTAAAAATCAAATTTAAGGATAGAAGTTCGACACAACAATTACCTAAACCAAGGCATCTAAGATTTTTGGAATAAAACCTTCACCTAGTGTTTAAGAGGAATCGGGAATGGGAAGTATAAGAAATGATGCCATAGAGAAAGGCATTCTCTTATAAGTTGATTTTCAGTTCATTTAAGAACCAAAATGTAAAAAAACTCTCAAATACATAAAAAAAAATTAATTCATTAAAGTTTGTAATTTTTTAATCTTTAAGTTACTTTACACTCTGTTTCAAAAAGGGTATTTACTTGTATATAGATAACTCATTAATAAAAACATGAGATGACATAACAGAACATAATAGCTAATCATTTTGTACTTAGTTAAGGTTTATAAATTACATAACAAAACCATTATTTTTCTTGGCTGCTATTATTAAAATTCAAATTACATTAATTAAAACTTCAATTTGCTTAAATTTCATGAGTCAATCTAACTAAACGGTCAAAATATCCTTGTGTCACTAGGAAAAGAATTCATGATAAATAAAAGTCCATAAATCAAAAGATATGAAATAACATAACCCTTAAAACATTGTTTGATCTGAATTCTGATGCTTTATTAAACTCTAATTAATGTAAGATTTTTAGCCCAATCTAACAATTAGATTAAGTGTTTATTTGAGAGTATGGTTTTTTAAATTTGATTTCACTAAAAAAATTCATCAAAATAATTGATATTTTATTTATTTATTTATTAAAATTTATTTTTGATATTCACACATTAAAATAATTCAAAAAAATAAAATAAAAATTATTTTACAACAAAAAATTCAAATTTTAATGAAAAGCATGTTGAAACTGAATGTCAAATACCCCTTAAGAGTTATGATTGTTGTTGTAAAATTGGATAGTTAGGAAACTTATGATAGTTAGGAAATATCACATGTCGTTTGTGTATTTTTTTCTCTTCAAAATAATAGGGGTGAACAACAAGTCATCCATCTTTTTTTAAATAAAAGTTAAATTAAACAAAGATACACCGACCTAGGCTTAACGACCCACCCTTCCAAGCTTTTTTTTTAAATGGCCAAGTGTGTTGGGTCATAAGTTTGATAAGTTAAGCCATAACACTCACGCTACTATTTTATTTATTTTTTGATTTTGTTTTTTTTTAAATTAATAACTTTTTATTATAAATCCTCTTTTTAAGAAATAACTTTTAAATTTATTTTTTAATTAATATCTCTTATCTGTGAATTTGTTTGCTTATTTATATTTTTTACTTTTTTGTGTGTATTTAATTTTTTTAATGGACTATTTTAATTCATCAATAAATTTTTTTCTATATTTTATATGGATGAAGTCTATTTTTTTAATTAGAAAACTTTTATTTCAAATAACATTACTAATATGTGCAATCTTGTGTAATATTTTTTACCTTTTATTTTATTCAATAAATTTAATATGTGTTTTGATTTTTATTATTGTTTAATTGAATAAAAATATTGTTTTATCTCTAAAAAAAACATTAAAAAATCCTTCTTCTTTAATGTTTTTGGTAAGAGAAAAAATATCTAACCAATAGATGAGTACGAATTAAATATCTAGTAAAACTAAATGAGAAGGGAAAATCATTATTCCCCTCCTCACAAATTATTGTTTATTAAAATATATTTTGTTTTTGTAATTTCATCCTTTAACATTGGATTTATCCAAGATTGAACTCCATAGTTTTGGTTTATTTTATATATGGTTATCTTAATCTCATGTCCTAGATCATGAGTTTTAAAGGTCGACCTAATTGACTCAGGGTTTTTAGATCTTTTTTATAATTATTTTTTTAATCTCATCATTCAATATTGGATTTATTGAGAATTAAATTTCATAGTTTGTTTGATTTTTTATGAGGTTATCATGGTTTCATGACTTAAGTCATGAATTTTATATGCTAACCTAGATTGACTCGGGACAATTCAATATATTATCGTCTTAATAGTTTTTACTTCAAAAAATATTGTTTTGAATTTTTTTTTCTCAAACTATATTTTTTTTCTTCTAATTGTCAGTTTGCCTTTGGGTTAAGATAATTTTTTAATATAATATTAAAGTTTTGTTGACCAGGCAATCATGAGTTCAATTCTCACTCATCCTCACTCTATTTGATAAAAACTAAGTACAAGGTAGCAATGTTTGTTAATGTAAAATCATGTCGAAGTCTCACCTAACAATTTAATCTTTTGAATTAAGATGATTCTTTGACAATATTTTCACTAAAGTTCAAGATACATTTTAAATTTGGCCTATAATAAAGCATTCTAGTATAAAAGGTAAATTTATACGAGTAAAAGTTTACATATTCTTGAAAAACAGATGCCAATATTTTCACTAAAATTCAAGATACATTTTTTCCAAATTGTCATGAAACTCCAAGAAGAATCAAATGGTCAATTTCATAAAAAAAATTTAATAATAATAAATAAATAAACATGTTTGAGATCCTATTCCAATACTGTATGCATTCATACTTTGTCCATCCTTAATAGAATCCATAAAAACTATAAAAGAAAATAAAAAGACAAACAAATGTAACTAATAAATATGTTAAATAAAAAAACACATATCAAAACCAATAAGAAATTAACATAAAAACCTAAAATCTTCACAATTTTAAAATAAAAAAGTATTAATAAAACACAAAAAAGATGATAGCACACAAATAATCAAACTCAAAAACCACATCAAAATACATGGAAGTAATCAAAAACATAGAACAAAACACCTTAACTTAATAAATCACCATAGAATCTACAACTAAATCACCAAACATAAACCATAAAATATTTTGAGAAAAAAAAATAGAACATGAAACCATGCAAATCAAAAAAGCCAACCAAAAACAAAAACATAGAAATTGTGTATAACAAGAACCTCAAACCCTTTTGGAAAACTCTCACATGATCTTATTGAATAAATATTTCAATTATTGATGAATATATGACTGAACCACTCATGCTATTATAGGACCCGACTAATATTAAATATCTTTAATTTATTGATAAAAAAAATTAAAAGTTAAACTCAACTTTATATATATATATATATATATAAACTAGTAAGAAAAAATTGATTGTTTGAAATTATCCAACGTGTTTAAGAGAATAAATGGAAAAAAAAGAATATTGTGCTATATGATAGTCTATATCACACATGAGAGTAAGAGAAAACATCTTTATTGGAAAAAAAAAGAATATCTAAAATTTTATATGATAGTCTATAATTATACTTTATTAAAAAAAACAAAAGTCAAATGGAGTGAATGGACACCCCTTAGTTATATATGGCATCGTTAAATGATAGTCACCACTTATATTTTAGAATCTTTATATTGATATTGCATTTTGAATGCTTTTATACACACATGAGGGTTTATAACTAGTTTAACTTGGACTATTTGATGAAGATGATGGGAAGGTCATAATAAAGGTTTGGTGTGCATATATTTTGATGTTTAAGTCATCTTGAGTTTCATGCTAAAAATTGTAAGTAATGAGTGTGCAATGCATATATTTTCCTTATACACCATCATTGTGAGAAAAAATTTATTAAACACTTTGTATATTGTCAAAACTTGTTTTGTCCAATGGGTTAAAAGATAAATTAATTTTAAAACTAACCACAAATGAGGTGTATTATGTTAAGTTCAAGTGTGGACTTCTTTCTCCCATATGTTAGCCCTGCAATTCTATTTCCTTCAATGGTATATGAAAAAGAGGAGTACCTCAACGTGAAATATTTTGTTGGATATCTATTTTGAAAGAGAGAAAAAATCAACATTATAAGGGTTTTGATTAGAAAAATGAATCACTGTGACAAAAGGATGCTTTATGCCTTATTTATTCCTTGGATATGGAATTCATTTATTATATTTCCATATATTATCACGACCATTGAAGGTATGGAATAAATTCATTGACCGGTAAGGTCTCACATGATGTTGCTCAAACGAATTCTATGATTTTTTTAATGAACAGAAAATGTTGGTTTAAAAGAAATTCCAAAAAGAAAAGTTATGGTTTATATTGTTTTTTGTCATTATATGGTCTTTATACCTTTTTTATAATGAGTTGATCTTCAATAATAAATAACTAGAATGTGATGCCACTTTTTTTTCCATATTAATAAGGCTATATGTGTGGATTAAAACTCTATATTTTGATTTTTCATATTTTATTGTAAATTTACTTGTATCTACTAATGGTTTGAAATTAAAATGATCTACCATGAAAAGATTTATAACTCATCAATCTAAAATTTTCTAATTTAGGTACAATTAATAATGGTCCTATAACCTTGTTCTTACAAATGAATTTGAGTTGATTTTATATGTGTCACTCCTAAGGGTTAATCAACTCTACTTAGTACACATGTAGATATACCCATTTGATATATATATCACTTATCTCCCAACAAGTCCAAGTTTGATGTGGTTGGAAAGGTTGTTTCTCATATGTAATATAGCTTTCATTATATGCTAATAACCTTAAATTTTGTTAGGTTCCTCTCATCTGTGTATTTATATTTTTTATATTAAAGACACTGTTAAACATCACTTATAAATGGGCAACCAATTTCAAGAACCAAACCACGAGGGTTAGCCCACTAACACAAGATTCTACCAAAAATTGCACACTTACATTTGAGTTGGGATGCACAATAATCCATAAGAGATCATCTATTATATTTTTTTTAGCTTAAACACATTTAATTTCAAAGTTTTTATGCGATCCAATGCATTAGGATAGATACACAAGTACATCTGTCTACATACATATATACATTGCTACAAATACTAAATACTTAATATATGTTAATGGTCATATATTTTTATCATTAATTAGTATTATATATGTATCTTTAATATAAAACCATGCAGTAGTTCATAAGGCATCTCTTTCAATTTTTTTTGTGGTTTCAACCTTGTTCCTTTCTTCCTTTCTTGTTTAAAGCCATGAATTGACTGAAGATAATAATTGTGTCATAATCATAACAATCAAGTCATCATATTGCTTTACATGCCTTTGGCCTAGAACAGTGACCCATTAAGTTTTTTTTTTTTGTATAATTATGGAATGTGTTAAAAATCACAAATATTTCTTTTTGCGAGCTTCTAATTAAGCTTTTTGCACTGCAATAAGAAGTTCATGACATTGTTCATTGGCAATGTACTATGCAAAATTACACACACAAATATTTTAAAGTGTTTTCTAGACTATATTTGCTTGAAAAAAATCAAATTAATATTTTTAGATGTTTTTTTATGATTTTAATGTGTAGATACACAGAAACTCTTGTAATTTACATCATGCAATAAGAAATACTTAGACTTAAAAAGAGCTTTTATATCAAGTTTTGATATGCTAAAATTGTAGAAAAAAACTTTGTATGAATATCAATAATCTTTAACTATATATATAATAGTTAAATATAATAGTTTATAAATGAAAAGTAAATAAAAGAAATAACCACAACAAAATAAAAAACAACTACAAAAAATGTAACATCTTCCATGTCAGATTTGTTCATGTTCTCAATCTCATTTGGTGTTAGAAAACTGACCTTCAAAAATACAGTTTGAATAGCATTGTCTTAAAGTTTCAGTGAATTGGATAAAAAATATATCTATTTTTTTTATAAAAAAAAAGGTTAGTGTGAGACATTAACATTGCTTCTTAAACATAATTACCACGGGAATTTCCTGGTTTGGCAGATCAAGCTTGGAATGGAGTTGATTCGTTCAGCCAACAAATTACCTTCTTTCTTAAAGTCGCTTGATAGTCAACTCCAAGTGGATTTCCATCCATCTGTACATAGAAAGAAAATCAATTACATGAGTAAATAGATATTATATTTTATACATAAATAAATAATCATTGCATAGTCCCTCTTCAAGAAAAAGCATGAATGATCATGCATGGAACCGCTAGCAATGTTTTTGTTTCATTTAAAAATATCCATGAAAAAGAAACATGTTTACAGTATATAAATTTTATTAAAATATTAAACTTAAAGACGGCATTGTTTTCTTTATGAATTTTCTCCTCGATCATACACTGGGCAATCAAATCATCAACACTCCACTTCTTGTAGTTGGGTTCAGTGAATGCCTCCATTGTATCAGTAAGTGTTAATAGAAAACTAACTACCGAGACAACTTACTAAACCAAAGTGTAAGAGATGGAAAGTTTATTACAGGCTTGCTCTATGAATCTGTTCTGTTTGATAATGATCGCACCAGAAAAGGCTATTGCATGGCTGTAATGGCCTGTACAAAGATATCTATATATACATGGCAGTTCACATTCTACAATCTTTACCTCTAAAAAATAGCAACGCAAGGCAACTTTTACTTGCTGTCAAATCAGGATTATACCAGGGAATTGGTGGACAAATTGTTCGTCAAATCAAGTATGATGGCGCAATCAATTATGTTAGGGAACAGATGCATCACAAATATGATTGACATTGTTTCTAAGCTTAAGGATCGAGACGTTCTCTCCTTTCATTCACGTTTATTAATTGGTCGCCAATTTGAATCTCTTCCTGTACAGTTTAGTCGTCTCGAAACTATTTTCAATACCCAAGATTCTAAATGGAGTGTTGTGTCGATGGTTTGATTTCCGGTGGAAGAAGAGAAAATGTGTTAGAAAAGAAAGTTAGGGGTGATTTTCAGGGAGCCATGCACCAATATTTAAAGAAAACCAGATGGTAAAATTCATTCCCGTGATTGTTATATATATCAAGAAAATTCGTAAACTATTATTATACAAAACCCTAACACTAATTTTATATTAATTTTTTGTTATACATATACTTAATTTCAGTCAAAGATTGTCAAGAACACATGCTAGTAACGTGGAAGTACGTGGCAAAGAATGACATACCTTGATATGCAAATGGTGGCAGACAGTACTTTCCTCGCAAACATTAATTGATGAAGCACTTGCAATGCTAATGCTTTGTTCTTCTAGATTTTGAAAAAGATTTGAGAGGGCTGCGTCTTCTTTATCCCTCCTCTGCGAGCAGATCTGTACAATCACTTCTCCCTGTCCAACTTCATGGATTGAAATTGTGGGAGCTTGACGTTCTGCACTTAAATCTTGCTGATTTGGTTGCCTGCCCTCAATCTTTGATAACTCGGTGTTCTTCATGAGAGTTAGCTCTTCTATTTCACTCTCCAGCTCTGGAATGTATTCAAGAACTTCATCGATTATACCCGGAGCACTCCATTTCTTCTACAAGATCTCCAAAAGATAAGCAATATGATATAATTAAATTGCTTTGTTAATTATAATGTTGAGTGTTTGAGAAATGAATCAACAGGATAGCAACCTTATGATCATATTCATAGGATTATACTTAACTTGCAAAACCAGAGTTTTTGGAGAAACATCCGAAATCTACCAAAAGGGAAGGCTAGTGATTATTAAAGAATGGAGATAGCATAGATTTCAACCTTTGATCTTTGAGAATTCGGAAGCAAAGAAGCAAGAGCCAAGTAGGAAGCATTGAGATTCATTCTTCGAACTTTCTCCTTGGCATTATGTTGTTGTTTCTTCGAAGTTGACCCTCCTTCCATATGGGGCTGCGACTCCATTTTCTCCATTTGCAGTTTGAACCTATACTGGTTCATCTCCCCCTTCCTGACCCTCTTTCCTGATTTGCTGGACGAAACCGATAATTGATTTTCTTGCTCAGGAAATGTATCGGGCTTCCTGCTGTCTTGCATGATGGGCTCCAGTTTATCAGAAGATTCAAGAGGGCAGGATAAACTAGTCTCCTTCTGGCAGTTGATCATTGCATTTCTACCACCATCCATGAATCCTCCATCCTCATTTATTTCACTTCTTGGTGGTACTCCGGGATTTTCTTGCTCGAAAAGAAGCAAAACAGGATCCAACTCACTGAAGAGTTCTGCAAACTCTTCAGTACTGTTTCTACACATGGCCAGTTCTGGAAAACACTCTTCTTCAACCAAAATTCTTGGATCCAATTCTCCAGAAAATACATGATCACTAACTTGTAAAAGGGTGCTGCTTTCAGGGATTGCTGAGCATGGATCATCTGAAACTTCCAAAGGGATCGTGCATGAACCGCAGTCTGTATGGTAGTTGACTATGTTTTGGATCGTGGCTTTGGTCAATGATGAATTTATTACATGGTGATTAAAATTTCCCAGACTTGAGTTGCCACTGCAGGTTTCGTGATTCTCAAAAGGAAGTACTGCACTGCCACTCCCTTGTAGATACATCCACTGATCATCTGAAGCAGCTTCCCGATTAGCTGAGGAAGAAGACATGTTTACCTACCGATTAGCATTGCACAGAGAAAAAAATAAAATTACAAACTTTGCTCAGAACATTAATTAACAGCTAGAAAGTGAAGAACATGATTGATGAGGAACAAATAATTCTTATGCCTCGGATGTTAAGAGCTAAATTCTATATACAGATCCAATAATGAATCCCACTCCAACCTTGAATGGGTCCCTGTCTATATATGTAGTCAACCTTGTTAGAAAATATATTTACATTATTAACCTTGTTACAGTATGAAATAGCCAACACAAGTTTATATATATATATTATATATGATGCAATGTAATCTGAAAAGATGTGGGTTCCTAGGGTCTGAAACCCTAAAAAAATGAATGAACTTTTTCATATTCTTCTCTTAATCTGGCTAGAGCAAGGAAATTGAAAAGGGTCAGATCAATGAAAAGGGATTCAATGCTAGCTTCTTCATATAAGAACTGTATATCATTTTGTTTTTTTTCTAAAATTAACAAACCATTTAGTATATTAAAATTAATTAAGAGCTCTTAACTCGACTTATATCTGTATTTTCTTTTCATAAGGAATCTTGTATGGCTAAAAACAGGAAAGAAATGGAGATTAACAGAAGCACAAGATCCACAGAAAACCTTTGCTCATCATGAGGTGCATTTCAACAGCAATGCATGATGAACAAGTACTGACGATGTGATCGTTATACATAGGTATGATCTATCTGCAAACTACTTGATAAAGCAAAAAGATTTTGAAAAAGAAGAAAGACAATGGGGGGAGGGGGGGATCATGCAAAACCATAAACATCCATGGGCCAGTAATTACTGGGGCTTCAGCTTCAGAATCGCAGCCACGTATCCTAGCTAGACGAGGAAGATGAGACAGAGAGAGCAGATTCCGTACCTCACATCACGCTCTTTCTTTTGACAAGCATGCTGTGAAGATAAACAGTAGTACGGAATGAGGTGATGGAGCCAATTTGGCAGGAGTGGATGATGATGATACACTTGAAATTATTTCTCTTGTTTAACATAAAGTCAATATCTAAGAAATGGATGCATGATGTCATGGATCTCCTCATCATGGTTACCCATGTCATTATATAAACTATATTATATATATATATACACGGAATATCTATGTATATTTAAAATAAATATTAAAAGTGAGGCTCTAAAAAAAAACCCTTCATGCTAACACAATTAATAGAATTTAGATAAAATTTGATCAGATTAATCAAGACACTGAAAACAAAGTCAATTCAATAAAGTTTCATTAAATCAATGTTTTATCCATAATTTTGAGATTTTTTAAACCATATTTTATGTATATTCTAAAGATTTTGAAGCGGTGATATAAAAAAATATTATTTAATATATAATATTTTTTAAAAATATAATTAACATTTCTAAATATATATCTCAAACCCTGCTTTGGTGTGGGCAACGGTCGTTTTTTTTCTTGTGAGGCAGTCCTTTCGTAGTACAATAGCCATATGGGAAGTACAGGATACCATACAAGCAGTAGTACACCACTCCCTTGCCTTCGCCCCCCCCCTCGCTTTCTCGATTGGACAAAACAAAAACAAATAATTAATGCATTGGCTTGCGCGCCATTTGTGGAAGCCGCCGTATGCCCTAGCTACCTGATGTATTTCCTACAGATTCTTTGAGGGATATTTTGGTCAAACAAGAATGGCAGAGAAAGACTATTAAAGATAATATTAATTATTATGCAAGATAATATTAATTATTATGCAAGCTTAGTGACTCTTTCGGAGCGAGGAAAAGTGCGTTACATTGAAAAAAATATATATACTAATTTTTTATTTTTTAAAAGTTATTTTTTTTATATAAACACAAAAAGATTAAAAAAATAATTTAAAATAAAGAATAAATACTTTTAAAACGCGCCCGTGGAAATGGAAAGGAATCAATTTTATACGTTATCTGATTCTAATAGTTTCCTCGAAACTGTTGAGCAAGTAAGGAATGAGGCATTGCATAATTTCCAAACAAATATTACTGAGAAAAACTCAGAAGCAAAGCGACAGTATCTCGTATAGATGGAAATAAATGTTAAATAATCATCTCATCTGAAAGTTTAAGTCTTAAAATATGATCTATATTATTTTCTAACACGCCCTTTAAGTGGAAAGTCCACTACCTTGTGCTTGATTTTTATCGAATAGAATGATGGTGGTGAGATTCTAACTCGTAATCGCTGAATCAACAAAACTCTGATGATATATTAAAAAAACATTTCGTCTAAAAACTTAAAAACTTTTTTAATCAAATGTAAATTTTTAAAAAAGAATGAGTTTGATTCTGTTTCTCATAAGTTATGGGATTCGAGTATTATAAATAAATATTGTAATGCATCCATAACACGAAAGGAAAAATAAGATATAGATTTCATCAATTGTTTTTACCATTAACCCGATAACCTCTCAAACGAGGCCCCAAAGCTTCAATTCATAAAAAAGAAACCAATACCATTGTAAAGAGAGCAATAACAATAAGTCATAACAATATATATACAAGCTAAACCGCATGGAGAAAATATTGTAGCAATACATATAAATTATTATGGATTATAATAGTATAATTATCGTTTTGCCCTTCAGTACATAACATTTCATTGCTGAACTCGGGGGCATTTTAGATTTTTCCATGGTCTGGTTGACATTGTCTAATTTGTTTGGGAGTATTTGAGTATTTTCTGGGATTTTTTCACAGTAATACTATGATTTTATCCCTGCCAGCAAATAACAGACTGTCCATTGCCCAAGGGTATTTTTGATTTTTTACAATATTTATGCACAATTCAATTACACTATTGCCTTCGATAAGAGAAAAATTGAGAGTTACTTGTAGGGGTATTTATAGTATTTCAAGTTTTTAGAAACAACGAAAATACTGGTGTGCCCTCGTATAAGATAAAATCCAAGCATTGTTTGTAGGGTGTTTAGGTAATTTTAGGATTTTTTATTCTGTTTTTGCAGAGAACCGTGGGCGCGTCTTCTTGACACGCCGACAGTTTTCTTCCATCTGTGTCATTCAGACGGCGCTTGCAGTGTTGTTTGTTGGTTCAAAATGTTCATCTGGCATCCTACCGAATGCGCTGCCATGTCCTTTTCCACATTGTGATACACGTGTCGTCTCACGGTGTTTGGAGGCGTGCTAGTGGTCGGTTAATAATTTGTTTTCCCTTTTTCTTTCCCCTGCAACTGAAAATACAGGTAAGTCCTCTTTGTTTATGATTGTTTCGGTTCAGTCCTTGATTTTTTTATTGTTTTTTCACCCTCATTTCAATTATAAAAGTTTTTGTTTGTTTCAATTCCGTCCTACAATTGGAATTGATCAGAAATGTAATATTTCATTTCAGCCTTTATTCTTTTTTTATTTGGAATTCCTGTAATTTTTTCAGTATTGAGGTTTTAATTTTGTCATTTAATTGAAATTTATTATATATTTTCTTTTCATTTCGGTCATTATTCTTTTAATTTTTTTTGTTTCAATTCCTTTAATTTTTCCGGTGTTTTTAGGACCATTTATATTTTTTGTTTGTATTTATGTATCTATACTCTTAGTTTTGATTTTTAATATTCAGAATTCATAGTTTGAAAATATCATTTGGGTCAATATTGTCTTTAATATTTTTCTCTTATTTCTTTAAAATTGTATTACTTACCTTTAGTATTAAACACAAAAAATTATCTTATTTAATTTTTGTCTTAAGTTTTTTCGATCCTTTTAGGGCAATCGCTATTTTTTGTTCATATTTATGTAACTATACTCTTAGTTTTTGCTTTTTATTTTTATTATTTTCTCCTTTGTTAGGGTTTTATTTTTTCATTTTGTGTTTATCTAATCGTTTTTTTTTTTCATTCCTATAATGTTTTTAGTGTTTAGGTTTAATATGTTTCAAATTTGTTATTCTATTAAAATTAATTATATATTATATTTTTCATCTTGGCCTTATTCTTTTAATTTTTTTGTTTGTTTCGATTCCTTCAATTTTTCTGGTCCTTCTAGGACAATTCTTATTTTTTATTCATATTTATGTATTTATATTTTTAGTTTTGGTTAATAATTTTTATCATTTTCTATTTTATTGGGGTTTTATTTTATTCAATTTAGTCCTGGAATTTTAATTTATGTTGATAATCATTTTAAAATTGATATTTTTTCCCTCTCTTTGTTCCTTATTCTTCAAGTCAAATGATTTTTTCTATGCTAATAATAATTATTTTGGTTTTGTCATTTATTCTTGTTGTTTTTATTTGCTATTTTATTAAAGGTTTTTTTAGATTTTTGACATAAAATAAACTTGTTCTTGGAAAAATTATGGAGTGAATTTATTATATTTCAAAACATTAGGTAAATGGAGACATGTTCCCTTTGTCTCCACTATCTTAGTTCTTAATGGTTTATATTGTATGTTAAAAAAAAGAGTAAAATGCATTAAATTTTTTTTATAGGAAACATCATGATCATGAATGTAGACTAAAAGACCATTCAATTCGGGAAAAAAATCACAAATGATCGAATCTTTGTCTTATAATTTTATAAATAATTTATTTATTTTTATCTATTTTTCTAAGATTTGAAAATAATTTCTTTTTGATTCTAAGACTCTACTTAAAATGCCTCTATTTTAAGTTTTAAATGGCTAGACACAGGCGGTGGGCCTTGCCAATTCCAGCCCAAAAAGATTCCAACTTATGCTATGGCCATCTTAACATGTGTATATCGAAATTAATTTTAATTAATTTTATAAATAGGTCCAAATAATATATATCAAGTAAATGTATCCAAAATTGTAAAGTTTATTCTTACAGATTTTATTGTAAAGTTCGTTAACATATTATAATCTTGAAACTATAACGTTTAATCAGTCCTAATTTCAGCAATTGTATGGCACTAACTAGTCCTTATGATTTTAAAATATATGCAATCCTATAATAGTAAATCGCTTATAAATTAGTCTTTTAATTTTCAATTTATTATATTTTAATAGGAAAAAAATAGATATTTAAGATGAAAATATTACTAAAAAATCATGACTAACACCTGTCAATAAATTGTTTAATTTCTTTTCTCACACTATAATCCTTAATTAATATGATTTGACAAACTAGAGGGACTAAAGTATAATTAACTCAAAGACCATATGAGCCATAAGTAAAGTCCAGTCCACTGTCTCCAGCCGAAGTCATCTGTCTCCTCCTCCTCCTACTCCGCTGCTTGACTCTCTCGGCTTCACTCTCCCTTTTTCTTTGCATCGCCTGCCTTGAAAGCCCAGCAATTATAACTATCATTTATTTATCATTGCAACACAGATACACAGAGAGAGCTCTGTACTAGTGATGTTGGGTCTTGTTCAACCCGTATATGTTTAGAAGATCTAACTATGGAGACCCGTTTTAGATCCGGTTCTTGTGCTCTTGTCATTCTAGTTTGTGTTGTAGGATTTTGTGGGTTTGGTTCGGTTTCTTGTGGGGAGAATCGAAGGCCCAAAAACGTTCAGGTTGCTATTCGGGCGAAATGGGAGGGCACTCCAATTTTATTGGAAGCTGGGTATATTTGCTCTTTCTTTCTTGAACTATTGTTTTGTCTTGGGAATTTGGAGTTAATGTTTTCTTTGAGGTTTCTTGAATTGGGCTTTTTTCTGTTCATCTTGTGTTTCTTTTATTTGTTCAAAAGTTCTTTTCCTTTTTTTTTCATGTTTAAGGGAACAAGGCAGAAGTTGGTCATATATTTTTTGAAGTGAATCTTTGTATGCTGATCTTGTTTCTTTTATTGGTACAGAATTTCTTTCCTTTCCTTTTTTTCTTGTTTAGTTTCTTGAATTTTCTTGTTTGTATGGAAGTGCATCATTGAGGTTTTGTAGGCAGAAGTTCGTCCTACATGCATAATGATGCAAGGATGCCGTTGTGTAAATGCAAGGATTTTCTTACGTGGTTTTTTATCTGTTGATCTTGTGTTTCATTTATTAGTAAAAAAATTCTTTCTTTTCTTTTCTTGTTGGTTTCTTGTTTACTTGATTGGTTTCTTGAATTTTCTTGAAATGACATCAAGGCCTCTTCTAAGAAAGGAAGTGGATGGCGGTCTTGAAACACCAATAACTTGTGAAAGTCAGGATGTTGTTGTGAGGTCTTTCCAAATGTTATTTTGTAGCTTCTCATAGGCTGGAGGATTTCTCATTGATATATTGTTGGGTGGGTTTCAAAAAGAGATAGAATTGTAAGATATTGTGGAGGTGCCTAATATCTAAAGCTGTTTGGTCGTTTGTGTGCTTGAATGAAGCTAAATTCAAGAACCTGTGTGAAAATTCTGTGTTGAGGCAATTTCTTATGGAAACTCATGTTCTTTTCAGCTATTTCTCTTACAATCTAGATTCTTTAACTAGTAAGTACCAGTGTTGAATGCCCCTGGACAAATCAGGCTCCCCATTCACTAGTCATTGGCCTTACTCAATTAGCAGCTCCATATACATTAACATTCCTTCCTGAAAAATGAAAGTTTCTGCCCTTAATATAAGAATGAGTTTTTATTGGTTTTTTTTTTCCTGTCAAGTCAATATTCCTGATTCTTCTTCTTTTGTTTCCCTTCTGGGCACAGGGAATTACTATCTAAGGAAAGGAAAGACATTTATTGGGAGTTCATTGATAGCTGGCTTCATTCAAAGAAGGAAGACAATGATTCTTATACTGCTAAGGATTGCCTCAAAAAAATTATAAAACATGGACATGCTCTTTTAAGTGACACATTGGCCTCACTGTTTGAATTTTCTCTTATTCTAAGATCTGCATCCCCAAGATTGGTGCTTTACAGACAACTAGCAGAGGAGTCTCTTTCTTCTTTTCCGCTTTTGGATGATAGTTTCTCAAACAATGCTAGCGGGGGCCTTGCCGAAACCAATGAAAACAATGGAATGAAAAGGTCAGACCCCTTGCTTGTGGGAAGAAATCCTGAAAGTCCTGGTGGGAAATGCTGTTGGGTGGATACTGGTGCGGCATTGTTCTATGATGTTGCAGATTTGCTATTGTGGGTTCATAGCCCTACAGGAATGTGAGTGCTTCCTTGTTTTACTGGCTGCTAAACTGATACATCTAAATCTGGCATCACCAATACACTGCATGGTTTACCTTGGTTATATTTTTTCATGGTTGCCAGGGCAGGGGACTCATTTCAGCAACCTGAACTATTTGATTTTGATCATGTTCATTTTGAATCACTTTCTGGAAGTCCAGTTACTATTCTGTATGGAGCTCTTGGAACCGATTGCTTTAAGGTGTTTCATTCCGCCTTGGTGGAAGCTGCCAAACAGGTATATTACTTGGTGTTATAGAGGATCTTATTATGCTGTGAAATCTAGGGGTGTTTTCCATTCACTTCAAACAATTAAATCTAATGAAATCAACCCTCCAAAACAAACAATATATTCTCCTTTTTCTTAGAATAGCCAGAAGATACTGTTTTTTTTTTTTTTTTTGGGGGGGGGGGTCTTTATTTTTATATAATACACCGTTTGCCAGAACTACAATAGTATAAACTAGTTAGATTGCCTGCACTAAGTTGTTTTGAGCAAACAATTTTTATAACTGTTGAGATTGAAGCAATTAATAGGATTTGCTAGTTCAAAAATAAAATATAACATCTATACATGCAAGGTTTGATATAATAAAACACATCAACACACCTTATTATAACAACAACAACATCATCGAAGCCTTAACATCTAAAAATCTAAAATTATCATTACTATTATTGCTAAAACAATAAAAAATATTAAATTACCCCAAGAAAAAAAACTCAAAAACATTAACAAAAGAGGAAGTAAGAAAAAAAACTAAAACTATTATTATTGCGCTAATAATGGAAAAAAAAAATTAAATCAAAGAATAAAAAAATCCTAAAAACTTGAACAAAAAAGCAAACAAAAAAATAAAACAAATGATAAAACAAAAATAAAAAATATAACATCAATACATGCAAGGTTTGATATAATGAAACACATTAACACATCCTATTATAACAACAACATCAAAGCCTTAACATCTAAAATTATTATTACTATTACTGCTAAAACAATAAAAATTATTAAATTACCCCGAGAAAAAAAACTCAAAAACATTAATAAAAGAGGAAGCATGAAAAAAAACTAAAATTATTATTATTATTATTATTATTATTATTATTATTATTATTATTATTGTGATAATAATGAAAAAACAAAATTAAATCAAAGAATAAAAAAAGGCTAAAAACTTTAACAAAAGAGCAAACAAAAATAAAAATTATTAGCTGAAAAAATCATTTGACTTGAAAATAAAATAAAAAACTAATTAAAAAACTAAAATAAATAACAAAGAGAAAAAAAATAAGAAATATCAATTTTCTAATGATCATAAACACAAACTAAAATTTAAGAACTAAATTTTTCAAAAAAAATTACCACCTCAACAAACAAGAAAATAATAAAAATTAAAAACCTAAGCTAAGAGCACATATATATAAACATGAACATAAATATGAACTATTTCAAAAATATAAAAAAATAAAGCAATTAAAATATAAAATTAAAAGTATAAGGGCCGAAATGAAACCAAATATATTATCAATTTCAATCAAAGGAAAAAAATGAAAAAAATCAATCCCAAAATTAAAAGAATAAGGACTGAAATGAAAATGCAATATATAATCAATTTCCATCGAAGGACACAATTGAAACATATAAAACTTATAAAACAGAAATCAGGACCATTCAAAACAATTAAAAGCGCAGGGACTGAAATGAAAACACCATAAACATAGGGGTTTGCCTTGTAATTTAGCATGTAGGTGAGAGAAAAGGGTCAAAAAAAGTTCAACCGACCATTGTCACGACCCTGTCTATTTTGTGCGGCCACGCGCCAAACCATGAGGAAGAGTACATGGAGGTGCAGCGGGTGAGACGCCTGAATATTTTTTACCACCGGACGACTCTGCACTTGCAGCCCAAAGTGTGTGAGAGGCCGAATACTGTTGGCGTGTGTGTCAGATGCGTACACAGTATTTGACAGGAAAGAATAATAATAAAATAATCAATTACCTAAACTCCTCTACAATCAACTCTTCAATTTTGTCTTATTGAGGGGCAGATCAGTATTTAGACATTTTCAAAAAATGTGAAATATCTGAAACATCCCCGCAGGCAAACCATGGTTTTTGTCTTATTGGAGGGTAAAAAGGTTATTTTATGTGCAATGGAATGTGAAATTATCGTTACACCCCCTCCGGCAACTGTTGTTTTTTGTCTTATTTGAGGGTAGAATGATTATTTTACTATGTAAAGAAATGTAAAATAATAAAAAAAACCGTGACCCCCCCGAACCAAACCGACCCAAAAACACTATTACAATCCACAGTGAAAACACTCACAATCTATAGTAAAAAACTGACCTCTTTTAGCATATGTTCTAATGTCTTCTTTTATTGAAAGCTGAACTAAAATATTTTAGTTTAGTTGGGCAAAAAAAAAAACCATAGTTTTGTTGTTCGATAGATTACTGTTTCACTTGGCTACATTTATGGTACTATTTTTCTCTCAAGCTATGAGTATGATATGTATATTCAATGTTTATTTTTACTTTTTGTTGCTGACGAGTTGGCTAAAATTTTCAGGGGAAGGTTAAATATGTAGTTAGACCTGTTTTACCTTCTGGCTGTGAATCAAAAGTTGGTCAGTGTGTTGCTGTTGGGGCAAGTGACTCCTTAAATTTAGGTGGTTATGGTGTAGAACTTGCTCTGAAGAATATGGAATATAAGGCTATGGATGATAGTGCAATAAAGAAAGGTTAGAATGATAATCATGCTATGTACATAATTTAAAGCCAAGATGAAATTCTATAAGAGCAGTGTTATTCTGAATGAGCCAAACTACCATTTTTGTCGCTCTCGTTTTGATTGACAATAAGTTTCAGGTGTCACTTTGGAGGATCCTCGGACTGAAGATCTTAGCCAAGAAGTTAGAGGGTTCATTTTTTCCAAAATACTGGTTTGTTATACTTGAAACCTGCCTCTGTACTTCTATTCTTTTCACTCATGTCTTATTTTAGACAGTTCTTTGACCATTTCTCTTTCCGTGTGTATTCACACGAGTACCTGCACTTTGTCTTATTATAATAATGAAATCTGGTGGGGCTGTACGTTGGATTTTGTCTTCATTTTGGCTTGACAAGAAACTGCCTTAAGTGCTGCCAACCATCCTTAAGTGCTGCCAACCATTCATCTCTCCCTCTCCCTCTCCCTCTCTCTTCCTCTATTACACACACACACTCATTCAAGCACACACCCTCTAACACGCAGAGCGCTCGTGCTCCAATACACACACACACACTCCTGCACGCACACATGCATGCTTTTTTTTTCTAGTGCTAGTTGTTTGGGTCTGTCTTCCATTGATTAGGAACTGCTTAATGCAAATAGAGTCCGGACACAATTCCAGCTGGTTGATTAAAATGGAAGTGAGTATTGAAACTCCCATCCAATTGAAAAAAATCTGCTCATCAAGATCAGGATAAGGGTGCTGAGAGATATGTTATAATACCCCCAGGCTTACTAAAATAATTAAGAAAGCCCTACATATATGTTTCTGTACTGTAATCCCACATTGGGAAACATTGATTAGCATGAATGTTTATAAACCAAATACAACTTCTGAACTTTTTTGTGTAGTTGAAATCTCATACTGCAATTGATTTGTAAATATTGTTTGAAGTATAAACAAGAATTTACAAGAAAAGAAAGAAGTAGAAGATCAGGTGCAATGTTGGAAGGGATAGGTTTAAGTTTATATCTTACTGACCAGAAAGTAAAGCATTAAACACTTTGAAAGAGGCCAGAGGGAAGAGTTAATTATATAAAAATTTTCCATGTCTTTTGTTCTTCAATAGTTTGGTGTGGTCTTTTGCTCAAAATTACCACATGATCTGTGGCTTACTTTTTTGGTGTCTGTTTGGTTTCTTTGTCTCCTCTACCATATTGCTTATCTTTTGTTTTTTCTTTTGGGAATTTCTAAATTCATCATCTTTTTCTTATTTTAAAATATAATTTGCTGAGTGGTTTATCATCTTTAAATCAGAAAAAGTGCTGTAAAAGGCTATAATATGAATTATATTTTATGTATGATAGAAGATGTTAACATGAGATGTAAAGGCTATTTGTTGAAGCCAAAGATGTTTAAAATTGGGATGATCCTCATGGAAATTTTGTATTTTAGACTATACCTTGAAGTACAAGACTCCTATCCACTTACTGTAGGGATCATGACTCCTATGTTTTCCACGTGCAGGAACGTAAACCTGAGCTTACATCAGAGATTATGGCTTTCCGAGACTATTTATTGTCGTCAACAATATCTGATACACTTGATGTTTGGGAACTAAAGGGTATCTTTAAAAGCCTTTCTTCATAATTGCTTAGATAAACTGCAGTTTCTCTGATCTCTTTTCCTTATCTCTTTTCCTTTCAACAGATTTAGGACATCAAACAGCTCAAAGAATAGTTCATGCCTCCGACCCTCTGCAATCAATGCAGGAAATCAACCAAAATTTTCCTAGTGTAGTTTCTTCTTTGTCTCGCATGAAGGTAGCTTGTCATATGATGTTTGTGTTTGACAAATTTTTAAATAACCTTTCATAATTAATATCCTTACAAAGGAAATTTGTGATGCTGGTTGTTCTGATGTAATCGCACAAATGTTGCCTCTTACAGCTCGATGATTCTGTTAAAGATGAGATAACTGCAAACCAGCGAATGATCCCTCCCAGCAAGTCCTTAATGGCTCTGAATGGTGCTTTAATCAATATTGAGGATATTGACCTTTATCTGTAATGCTTCTGCTCTCAGTGAACTTTTTTCCTCTCTTGCTGATGATTCAGTCTACCTGTTTTGAGTTCTTGAATCTCATATTTAGCTCAACTCAACCAATCTTTAATACACAAACTAGTCTGGGTTTTGGTTCATGAAGTTATTTTCTGAAAGCTGTCCTGACATATGATCATTTGAATTCAATACCTTTATTCCATCAAAAGCAAAATTTTGGCAGTTGTATGGTTCATTGTTTGCTTCTATGCTTGGAAACTCCTGTAACTAGCAAACTTAAAGAATTGGGCTTCACTATGTTAATTTTTGAGGATTGGCTTTTCCATATTAAAGTCCACATGTAGTTTATCTGTTTCCCCCTTATGAAGAGCATACTAATATTGATTTATGGTGAATATTACATATTTTACCTTGACTTTATTAAATATTGAAAAAAATGTAGGCATCTGCATGTCTTCATTAACCATTGGTCTGGGGTGCATGTGTACTTATCTGAAGATTGTTGTCAAATTGAGATTTGAATTTGGAATTAGAAAGCCCTTTATGGGTTTGAGAACTGTAACATTCAGTCACTAATGACACACTAATCTATTGTTTGGTGCTTCTTGGATGTTTTAATTGTTAGAATATTCTTGCGTCGATTTTATGCATTTGATCGTGGATTGGGCAATCCATCCTCTAACACTCCAGTGTCTTTGAATTATATATATATAATTTTTTTGAAATATTGATGTAATAGTAAGATAGAGGAATATGCTATATTAATATATTTATTGACATGAAAACAATATATTAATTTATTAACCATCACATCAATATTATGTATTTTTATATCATCACAGCCTTGCATCACGCAGCATAAGGTCTGCAACATTATAAAAGATTAATGACACACTACATATTTCTAAATAAAGGATAAATGATCTTTTACTATACAAATGCACTGCAATTCATTTTGATTTTCTAGTTCGAAGTCAGTAATTGACCCAAGGTCTGGTACACAGTTCTTGGTACTTTGATCATTCTAATGACTCAATAACCTAAGATATATCTAAAACTCATCTTCTAGCCAGTAAACTACTGAATGTCCTAGTTTTAATAAGGAAAATGATTTACAACAAACCCTTCATACTAAATTTCCTAACAAACAGATGTGTCAATTGATAAGTGATAAAGTGTGTGTCTCATAAATTTTAAATGATTGACCTTCCTTCCATTAAAAATTACTAAATTTCATCGCCACTTGTTATATGAGAGAGTTGTTTGTACATAATTACTCTTGTAACAAACAGTAATAATTTTCTCAATATTGATGTCAGTGTAACCATTGTCTTCCTTGTTTTCCTTGACACTCTTGCTTTCTTGAACCCTTATCTTTCTCTGTGAAACTTGAATTCATTACCTGTGTAAGTTTCAAATAGAAAGATTTACATAGAAAATTGTTTATACGTTGTTTCCATCCATGACCTTTAAGACATAGCATTTTTATTCTTAACATCTCTTTTAAAATTATGCGTTCTACTTATACTTTCTATTTTAGTGACTTGTATGATTCAATGAATCAAATCGAATTGTTACTGAATTGCATAATCTATGTAAGTCTGCTATTCACCCCATGATTTGCGTTGTTTCTTATGTGATCACGACAGATTATAAGATTTGTATTGAATAGTAAGATTGTAAAAACCATTTTGGAATTGCTACTTTGATATATATAAGCTATTTATTGTGCAGTGCAATTTTTTTTCCATGTAATTATTTATTCCTAAATTTCTGGAAAGGGAGAATCTGAAATTAGATGTATTATTGCTCCAAACTAATGCTAGTTACTAGTGCGGTCCAGCATTTATTTAGATGGGGAACTTCTAGGTTAACACAGTTTGGGTCAAGACTTCTCATTTGCTGATTGGCTTGCCATTAATTTAAATATTTCAGATAATCGGACAAACTGTACTGTCTGATTTTTAGAGTTACCAATTTCATATGTACTTTTAGAGTTTAATCTCCTAACCCCTTGAGGAAGGAGGGTGTGTTTGGTTGCTGCTCTGCACGCTATTGTAAAAAAAGAAGAGTTATTTGTGATTTAAAACAGCTTCAGTAAGTTGAATTTGTTATCTTCAGAGTACCCAATCTTTGTACCTTGTAGGCCATGCATTCTGCCTATGTTAACAATAGACTTATTATTACAGCCAAATATACACATCTAATTCAAAGGGATATTTGTTTTTAGACTTTTCAACAACCAGACAGGCTTCATTTCACTTTTTTCATTTTTAAATACAACTATATACTGTCACTTGACATTAATATCATCCGGATCTCTTCAGTGAAGCATTTCAGTTCTTTGTGACCGAGTTTATTGCACTTTTAATACTTCTTTCCTCTTATTCTTTTATAGGTTGGTAGACATGGTCCAGCAGGAATTATCTTTGGCTGATCAATTTTCTAAATTGAAGGTGAATGTTGCTAAATTCACTCTCGCTTTATTTTGTTTGGATAGCAAGGACTATAGGTGATGAGCACCCTTAATCCTCTCCTCTCCCCTTCCCCTTAAAATATCCCTTCTGAACTAGCAAAACTACTAGCATGACTTGATAAGCATGGTTAAATAATTGGTTTACTTTTTGAGCATTTTTGTTGGAGAGGAAGAGAAGGAAATATTTTCTTTTCTTTTTGAGCATTTTTGTCCGAGACGAAGGAAGAAAAAAAAAAGAGGGCAAAGCTACACAGCTGGATGAGAAGTACACCAACTTAGAGGTAAAAAAATTGTAAAAAGTACACCTGGTTATTTCTAGTTTCTGACATTACCTATGGGAAACTGGGCTCAATCTGCTGACCACACTTCTCACAACCTTGGTGTTTTGGAAACATCAATTGTAATTGCTCCCAAATAGCCAGGAAATAACACAATCCAAGGGTGTATATGTTGCTGGAGAACACGGGAGGATAATTCACCAACTTAGCTACAAGCAAATTTCTAAGTCCTAAGGAAAGGGTTTTGTATTAGCCATTTATTTGAAAACTAAATGGATTGGCACTTACTAATAGTTTAATTGTACAGGACCCTATACTGCAAAGTTGTAGAAATACTCCAGATAATTAAGGAATTTTTCTCCACATCTTAATCCATTTGCTGTAGGTACCCATCAAATTTTGAGAGAACAGGCAACCTCTTCTTTGACCTTGTAGCTCCTTTTTATTTCAGTAATGAGAGAACATGGCTTTGAGGGAGAGGAGTTGCTTCTTTCTATAACTCTAGAATAAAAAGTCTACAATGTGGTAAAGGGAACAATTTATTGTTTCTGCTTTATTGTTTTAGATTTGTATCTGTTAATGAAGTTCTTTTTCTCTATTTTACTTCCACCATGTTGTGCTATTATTAGCAATAACACTGATCATAATTTTGTCTCTGCATTAAAAACATGCTCTTTCTGATTTGCTTTACACACTTGCAGGCATGTACATTTGTATATGTAGATGCAAATATTTATCATTCCATGCAATTGAAGTTAATATGTCAAATTGGACTGTGATTTCATGAAGTTAATAATGCTAATTTTTGCAGGTTCCTCACAGCACAATAAGGAAACTTCTTTTGACAGCGTCTCCTCCTGAATCCAATATGATCCGTGTTGATTTTCGTTCAAGTCATGTTCATTATCTTAATAACTTGGAGGAGGATGCCATGTATAAGCGGTGGAGGAACAATTTAAATGAGGTGGATATATTATTTTCAACATTTTTTCTCTTAAGAGTGATTGATGGTTTTGTAAACTCAAATTTACTGGATTTTTTTTTCATGCAGATTTTGATGCCTGTCTTCCCTGGACAGCTACGCTATATCCGCAAGAACCTGTTTCATGCTGTTTATGTTCTTGATCCGGCCACTAGTTGCGGTCTTGAGGCAAGTTTTAATTCTGATGTCTATGATTAACAGTGCCCATCACTTTCCAGCCCTGTTGAATTGCTCATATGTTGAGTTTTGTGAGCTTGCAGTCTGTCGACATGATTTTGTCTTTGTATGAGAACAACTTGCCGATGAGATTTGGATTGATTCTATATTCTTCAAAGTTTATCAAAAAAGCAACTATTCACGGTCTACATTTATCTGCTAAGGACAATGATGGTGAAACTGAGGAGGATATATCCAGTTTGGTATTTTCTTTCGTTATCCATTTCTTCTACTCTCTTTTCTTTTCCCATTAACTCTTATTGCTAGCCTTACAAATGGTGTGCTGTCTGCTTGCCATGCTGATTTCATTCAAACTTTTGGATTTGTGAGTCATGGAATAAGCATACGAATTATGTTGACATGTTTTGCAGATCATACGCCTTTTCATATATATTAAGGAAAGCTACGGGACTCAAACAGCTTTCCAGTTTCTGAGCAATGTAAGACTTGCTCTTTACTTTGGCATATTATCAATTTTAGCACTTATCTGGACCATAACTGCCTTTAATAGAAACATGCCTTCTTGTCATCTGGGTACTAAGTACTAGGTTTTTATTTTTCCTTTTTTTTTAAGTAAGCACTTGGTTTGTTGTAGTTTGGGAAGGTTTGCAATTTTGCCTAACGAGGAGCAGTTTGATAAAGTATCAATCAATGGAGAAATAATGTGAGGGATAATTTTGTCCAAATGAAGAAGTGATGGGAGGGCCTTTTACTTTATGCAATGAGTAAACTCTTGAGCCAAATGCATGCGAGATAGTTTGAGTGTTGAGTTCACATGCATCCCTCAAAAGTGATAGGGTTTTGGACAGGGTCCAGCTTGCCTGTGCTGCACCCATTAACTAATCCTTGACACTAGTGATGTCCATGTGCAATTATGGAAAGTTAAGAAACCACATTTTGATAACACCAAATATTATACTAAATCTGAAATGTCCAAAATTGTATTCTTTCCAGGAACTTGCAGATGTTACATTTCTGCCCCTTCATACAAAATTACCCTTCAGTTAATACATTAAACTATAAACGAAGAAATCTACCGTGGATGATTATGCTTGACCCAAAAGGCACGTTGAATGATGAAGACAAATAATCAAGCCACCTTGTTACTTAATTTATTTTAGGTTTCAATAGACCCTCCTGTTTTGCTAACTTAAATTGGAACACTTTCCTCCCTCACTGCCATTCTTTAAAGTATAGCACCCTATGGTCTTTGTTGGATGGTAAACATATATTCATGTTGTTGTATGTGTGCTGCCTTTATTTGGTACATTTTGATTTTTCTTAACAAGCAATTTCGTATATGTGTGGCAGGTAAACAGATTACGCATGTTGTCAGATTCTGCAGATGATGTTCCTGAAACACACCATGTGGACGAAGCATTTGTGGAAACCATATTGTGAGTTTTAATTGGTTTTTCTGGTTAACTTTTTTGCTCCATCATGCCGTCTCTCCATGTGCATTACAAATTCTTTTAGAAGATCTGGGCTTCTTTTTTCTTCAATGAATTACCTCCTTACTACATGTTATTATTCCATGCATGTAGACCAAAGGTAAAATCCCCTCCTCAAGATATATTGCTAAAACTGGCAAAGGAGCAAGCCTATAAGGAATTGTCACAAGAAAGCTCCATGTTCGTGTTTAAGCTGGGTTTGAACAAGTTGCAGTGTTGCCTCTTAATGAATGGTCTTGTTTTTGATTCTAGTGAGGTAATTCTAATATTTTCTGTTGCATACTTGCACTTGGGCAGCTTTCAGTACAATCATGAGATGCTGCTTTACAGTTTGCATGGCCAAATCTTAATGTGAAATTGGGTTGAATGTATAAAATTTATTTGAGGAGAAGCAAATCTGCGATACTATAGCAAAGTTTTCTTTGACCTCCTTTTGTTTAGTGAAAGATGGTTATTGTGGTAATGTTAACCTCTGGTAATGGAAATTCTTTTCCCTGCTAAGAAACTTCGGTTTTATTTTCATCAGGAGGTTCTTATGAATGCCATGAATGATGAGCTTCCCAGAATACAAGAGCAAGTTTATTATGGACACATAAATTCTCACACTGACGTGCTGGATAAATTCCTGTCAGAAAGTGGTATTAGCCGCTACAATCCACAGGTAAATTATTCAAACACTGCTATTGCATGTTCATCTGTTTTGCTGTGGTTGTTGATGATGTTATGCACACATCATATTTCTATTTTTTTGGTACTTGTGTTTCTATGTAGATCATTGCTGAAGGCAAGGCCAAACCAAGGTTTATTTCTCTGACTTCAGGAGTTCTTGGAGGGGAATCTGTGCTGAATGATATTAACTTCTTGCATTCTTCTGGAAGTAAGCAGAATCTGTGCTAAGAATAATGAAATTTCACTGAATCATTAATGGTTATTGTAATCTGACTCTTCTTTCTAACCATAATAATCTAGCTGTAGATGATGTGAAACCTGTAACTCATCTCCTTGCTGTTGACATCACATCAAAGAAGGGGATAAACTTGCTTCATGAAGGAATACGCTATCTGGTTGTGTTTTTTATTACAACCATATTTCTATTTGTTCATTTTCTTTATTGTCATTTATCTTTTATCCTTGTTGGAAATCTCCATCACAGCCATTGGTTATATTTTAATGCTCACATTATGATGCAGGTAGAAGGGTCTAAGGGAGCTCGCTTGGGTGTCCTCTTTAGTTCCAGTCAAGATTCTGATTTACCTGGTCTCCTTCTTGTGAAGGTTTTTGAAATCACCACTGCCTCTTACAGGTTTGTAAGTCAAAATTATTTTGACAGTGAATAAAATTTTGTTTGGTATTAGCCCTTATTGTTTTTCTTATGGTGTCATGCAGTCATAAGAAAAATGTGCTGTACTTTTTGGAGCATTTATGTTCATTTTATGAGCAAAAGTACATCCTGGCATCTTCTGTAGCAGCTGAAAGCACTCAAATGTTTATAGACAAGGTGTATGATCTGGCTGATGCAAATGAGCTACCACTGAAGGTCTACAAGTCCATCGTTTCTGAATTTTCTGCCAACACAGTGAAGAAACAATTGAATAAGGTATATATATCTGGTATTTGTGCTAATTGGTATTTGTTGCGTGCATGGAATTGACTTAATTTTCATCTTCTGTTGTCTGAAATGGATAGCTCTTTTAGATGAATATTTTGGTCTTGCTAGATATGATCTTGTATAAATTTAGACCTAACATTTCTACTTCTTGCTATATTTTTTTTCTCCTAACATCTTTTTTATGTTTGAGTTTGTCTGATGTTGGTATTTTGCATTTGTTGCCATGCTCAAGAGAAGATATCATCAGTTTTTCCAATGATATGCAGGTGTCACAATTTTTGTACCTACTTCTTGGGCTTGAATCTGGAGTGAATGCGGTCATTACCAATGGAAGGGTGAGTTAATTAGACTGTCAAACATAATCAGAAAGCTGTTCAATGGGTTTAATTTCTCATCCAGTTATTTTTTTCTTTCTTCAGTTTTTTTTTGCACAATGTTTTTCAAAATTTGTTTAATTTCAGTCAATGTTGTGCAGTTTCATGTTTTGAAATTTTCTTCACCATTGGATAGGTAATGTTTCCTGGTGATGAAGGCACCTTTTTGAGTCATGATTTGCATCTTTTAGAGACGATGGAATTCAAGCAAAGAGTTAAACACATTGGAGAAATTATTGAAGAAGTGCAGTGGCAGGATGTAGACCCTGACACGCTAACAAGGTTTGTTTGTTTTATGCTCCTGGATCCTCACCCATTTCACATCCAACGTTTTTCCCTTTAGAGAATTCTAATTTTAGCTGAGATTCTTATGTATATTTTCTAATGATAACTTGCCCGTCATCAAGCAGGAGGGGAAGGAATTTTTTTTGAGTGACTAGGGTGTGGAGGTGTTGTGCATGTGGTGTGAAAATGAAGTTAGTGATGGGTTAGATGGAATATTTAAGTTACTACCATGGCTATTTTAGAAAGTTGCTATAATTGTTTACATTCCCTTTTTCTGTATCCTAGAACACTTCTGTCATTGGAAAAATTATAGGTCAAGCATAATTCCACATGGAAAAATACTTCATTTGTGTTCAAACCATTTAACAAGGTGTTCGTTCTTGAAAAATGTTTCGTTGAGCTGAATTCACATCTTTGATTTGAAATTGCACACATTTCTTCTTCTTTTTCCCCATCATATTTATCCAATTGATACAGCACACCAGGTAAAAGCATTTCCAAGAACATATATCTCTAGTTTCTTCATATAGTGTTTCTGCTGTCTTGCCATTTGCAGAAGGCTGGAGTGACTAGGCTCTCAGCTTGACTAGCCAACTGATTTAATTCCTTACACTTTACCCCTTGTTTATGGATCGTCTGAAAATAGATGATAATGTAGGGTTATTTTAATGGAATTAATCAATGTATTTGGAGATGTATTATCAATAATGGTATACATTATGTTGAGGGAGGAAATGTCGACAATACTTAAGGAGCTCCAACATCATTATAGGTTAGAATATCAGATGGTTTATCGGGAGTGTGCACAAGTGAATGAGTGTAGAATGTGATGCAGCCATTGTTCGAGGGTTAGGAATAAAGTGCTTCAGCTAGTGATTTATTAGGTAGCATTGGAGAACTGGATGGTAAAGGAATGAGTTAAGAAGTTTCTTCATTGAAAAGGGAAATGAGGATGCTTCCACCAGTAGAAAGCTTTGTGGTTGACCAATTGACTACAAGTTGATCATCCCTTATTAAGGTCCAGAAAAGCGCAACCCTTCTCAATGTGATGTAAACTCACTAAGCTAATTCTCCCTACAAAAGAACGGTAAATTTAGGTAAAAATTGAAGAAAATAGTAAATATTTGAGGCTGAAGCTCTCTGGCAATATTTACTATTGGAGACTAATGTTTTGAATCTTTTTATCTGCAAGCTTTTTGCTCTCCCCTGTTCTTCCAATTATGCCATTAATGGTAGTTTCTGTTCAACAAAGATTAGTTTTTAATTTGTGAAGTTCAATAGATGATATTCCTTCTCAAGACAATTCATATCATATCCACCCATTGGGTTTTTTTTGTTGATTTTACACATGCCACTTGCAGCAAATTTGTCAGCGATATTATAATGTATGTTTCATCTGCAATGGCGACGCGGGAAAGAAGTTCGGAAAGTGCACGCTTTGAGATTTTGAATGCTGAACACAGGTATGAATTATTTGCCATCCCATCCATAGATTCTCGAACCCCCCCCCCCCCCCCCTCTTTTCCTGGGAGAATGAATTATGGTGGATATATGGTGACTCATGGATATACAATCGGGTGATTTTCAACTTTAATTTTTAATTACAATTTTTTGTCAAATATCTGATGCATCTGACAAATATGAATGAGAAATTGCTCTGCTTATTACATTTGCCACCTTCCCACTTAATGATAGATCAGAAATTTTATCTCAAGGAAGTAAAGTCACCATTAACCCCATATAAGAGCAAACATTCTGGAATCGTGCAGGCTTTAACATTATTTGAGAAGCTTGATGAAGAAAATCAAGGAATACTATTCTTACCTCTATTATCATCTGTTGCATGTATAGATTCTTGTAACCATATGCAATTTAAATCCGAAAATAGACAATAGAGGCCAATCTCTTTTCTCAGGCTTAAGTATTTGACACATCATGTATTTTTTCTTTTGCTCCTGATAAATAATTCAGTCAACATTGCTCTTGTATTCGGTAATTGTATGTTTGCAAAATGTTTGCTTACACATGCCTTGGAAAATCCTACTTGGTAGAGTTTCCTCATCAACATTGCAATGATTACCACCTAATTCTTGTATCCCCAATCGTATGAAAATGCAAAAGGCATGTTTAAGATAAAATAAAAGTAATGGATTCATGGAAGACCACCATGATGGTAATAGTTTATTCTCATATATCATTCTGTAATTTCCTACAGATTGTCATCTTTTGACTTCTTGACAATTGATTGCTCTTGAAAATCTTTTTCTTGTTTGCAGTGCTGTTATTATAGATAATGAAAATTCCAGTGTTCATATTGATGCTGTTGTTGATCCTTTAAGCGCCACTGGTCAGAAGGTTTCTTCGCTTCTTAGAGTTCTAAGGAAATATGTTCAACCAAGCATGAGAATCGTGCTAAACCCTATGGTGAGCTAGAATTTACCAAATTGTACGTTTTTCTTTTCTTATTTTGTTATACTGGTTTGGCAACGAGCAGTTTTGATAGCCTTGGACCATTACAACCATATAACTTGAATACCATCTTGTAACATATCTAGTGGTTTATGAAAGCCATTAAATCAAGATGATACAATTTGGAGGCCAATGGATCTACATGGTGGTTTGCTGCTTCAAGCAAAGATCAACCTGACATGATGTTTTCCCTTCCTTCGAATTGGCAATTTTGATATCGTGAATGAAAACAGATGAATGTGCTTTGTTTTTAGAAAAACTTGTTGCGTCAACTCTGGGAGGTGATAATTAATTATATTGTATATGTAGAAAGGGCCATAGGTGAAACAATGACTTGGATGTTGGAAACGTGGGGCTTTGATTTCTATACCTACAAAGTATAGTTGAATAGTTTAGATTCTATTTTTATCCTATTAATGTCAAAGTTTTATGATTTTGACAAAAAATAAACTCCCGTCACAATAGTTCAACTAAGAAATGAAGGAAACCTGTAGAAGCTTGAGAATTGGGAATATCATACATCTCCTTAAACCTATATTGCTCTCGTAAAAGTGCAGACCAAGTTTTTCTAGGCAACAGACTTGGAAAAGTAATTAAAAGAGCAAGTTTGCATCTCAGTATCTATGTAAACCCAGTAATAGCTCATAATAAAAAAAATCTTACTGGTTTATGTATTTAGGAGTAAAAATAAGAGAGTGCTATTACTTGGGGCATTTAGGTTTTTCTAATTTTCTGACATGTAGATTCAAATCCATGCAAAAAATTGTTTCAGTTGGCCTGATTGGTGGCCTGTTGGATGATACATGATTGTTTTACTGTAATTTCATGAATTGAATGAATTCATTGGATGAAAAAGCTCTATATTTTTTAAAATTATATGCATGATGGATTTCATGTATCAAAATGAAATTATGAATCCAACATGCATTGCATTCTGCAAAATTTAAGGTGATTTTTGTGGAATGTATTATTTATAAGGTGGCTGTGGAACTTGGATAAAATTCTCTCTTTTATAGTCATGCTTTGATATAGCTTTTTATAATCCTGTTCCTGTCTAACATATCATGAAAGTCCACATGAATGATCTCCCATGCAGTTTGTGGGTAGACAACAGGATATAGTTTCTGAAAGAACAATGAAAAGAAAAGGAATAGTATGGCATGCTATAAGTGTTTGTATGCTAACATCAGAAGCATGACATGCTATAAATGTTGGTATGCTAACATCTGAAGGCAGGTGAAGATTACCGTGGCTGATTAGAGATTTGTGGAAAAGTATTTGAATATTTTGGGATATTAGCGTAATCTATCCTTATATTTTAAGTATAGTCTCCAATCTGTTCTCAAAGTCAAATTGCTCCTAATTTGTCGTTATATTTTAGGTCAGGTCATTTTCAATCTATCTTTTCAGTGGATATCCTCATGCAAATTGATGGAAATACCCTTAAATGAAAACCCTAACCTAACCTGATTTACTTATAAAATTAATTTGAAAAATAATGAATTGTTGCATGGTGTTAAAATTCCTTTTTTTCTCTCTGTGCTCAATTTCTTTTAGTAAATCAGGTTGAACTTTTGAGTTTTTCATGTATGTGCATTTCAGTTAGTTTGGATAGAATTTCTAGTACAAGGATAGTTTGATGGACCCTATATTTAGGGACAAATTGGAAGCAATTAGACTTGTAAGGATAAATGGAGATTGAATCTAAAATAGAAGAACAAGCTGAATTATGTCCCTGAATATTTTTAATCTTCTGAAATTAGTAGATGCTAACTTGGAAGCTGCGATTCGATCATGATCCATTGGTGTCTGCTTTATAGATGCTATGAGAACTTGCTCGAAGTAGGCCAAATAGGTTGTCTTTTCTCAAACAATATAGTAAGGTTTTGCCACTCTTTTATTAGAAAGATGCTGCCATATAGACAGTCACCTTGAGAAGTTTGTTTGGATTACCATCTGGCTGGTAGCAGCCACTTCTTTACTTTCTGGTGTCTTTATTTTCTCGCAAAAGATTAGGACTTATTTTCCATATTATCCTTAGCTGGGCCTTGTTCTGGCAGAAACATGTCAGCAAATGACCTCTCTCTCCCCCTCTCGTTTTCTTTTTTGATTCATGTTCCTGGATTGCTTCCAGTTATTTTTTTCTATATGGACTTTTTTTTTTTTTTTTCTGTATCTTGAATTGTGAGATTGCCTAAACATATGATGGATTTGCAAGGCATGTATGCTGTTTTCTTCTTGGTACTTTACATTTTTCTTAGGTGCTTAGTGCCTTAGCTTGCATCTGTACTGCTAGCTAAGATGTTGGATATTCTTGTTAGCTGAACTTCTTCATTATGAGCTTTTTTTATCAACAGCTTTGTTGTCTTCTTTCTACATGCTGAGGAGCTAACATTTTTGGTTTCTTGCAGAGTTCTCTTGTTGATCTTCCGCTGAAGAATTACTATAGATATGTGGTCCCAACCATGGTATATATGTTTGATTTTGAATGGTAATATCAGATTCCATTGCATTGTATCTTAGTTGTGCTTTGACTTTTCAGGATGATTTCAGCAGCACTGATTTAACAGTAAATGGTCCTAAAGCATTTTTTGCAAATATGCCATTATCGAAGACTCTTACCATGAACCTTGATGTTCCTGAGCCCTGGCTTGTTGAGCCTGTTATTGCTGTGTATGTTCCCTTCCTAGTCATGCATTTTAAATCATCTTCATTCTGTTGCCATCTTTATTATATATATTCTACTAAAGCTTAGGAGATTAATTTAGCTTTGCAAAACATAATCTTACTGTCTCAGTGGCTTGTTATTGATCATGTTGCTGCCAAATGTTTCAGCCATGATGTGGATAATATTTTGCTTGAGAACCTGGGTGACACTAGAACATTGCAAGCAGTTTTCGAACTTGAGGCACTTGTTCTTACTGGTTAGATTCTGTTTCTTTTGAGTAATTCTTGTTATAATTTGGTGTTTCCCAGTAAGTTTCATCACATGACTACCAATTCTTTCATACTTGTGCACTTTATTTAGGTCATTGTTCAGAGAAAGATCATGAACCACCCCAAGGACTTCAGCTAATTCTTGGAACTAAGAATAACCCTCACTTGGTTGATACACTTGTGATGGCCAATTTGGGTTATTGGCAAATGAAAGTCTCTCCTGGGGTGTGGTATCTTCAACTTGCTCCAGGTCGAAGCTCTGAGCTTTATGCTTTCAAGGAAGATGGTGATGGAAATCAGGAAAAGCTTCTGTCAAAACTTATCACTATTAATGATTTGCGAGGCAAGGTAGTTCATCTAGAAGTTGTGAAGAAAAAGGGCATGGAGCGTGAGAAACTGCTCATTTCAATTGATGATGAAAACAATTCACAAAGGAAGGTCAGCTCTTGTTATAATTGATCCTAATTTCAAGGACAACCTCAGCTGGATAATTTGGTTCAGTTTTGCAACCTTAGAATGGTTTCTGGGATTTTTTTACAGGGAACTCATGATAGCTGGAACTCCAATTTGTTTAAATGGGCTTCTGGATTTATTGGCAGCAGTGGGCTTTCCAAGAAGAATGAGAGTGCTTTAATGGCGAGTTAATTATGTTTTTGCACTAATTTGTTTCTGCTGCTATACTTCATTTATTCAGATTTTTTCGTAGTGCTTTGGTGGATTGCACTGGCTCTATGATTTTCCTCTCTAGCGCCGGTGAATTCATAGTGCCCTGGTTTTAGAAATTGTTTGTTTTCTGCTAATCTAAGCCTATTTCTTTTTGGTTCTTAGTGAATTGGTTTTCCAACCAAGTAGGGGCATCTTTATGGTTTCGTCATTTCTTTTTGGATTTTATACTACCTCTGGTCCTCATAATAGTTTATTTTGAGTTTTGCACATTGCGTTCAGCAATTACTTAAAATGTAGTCAAGTGTTGCACAACGTCAAATTTACCCTTAATATTAAAAATGCGCCTTTTGATGCAATGATATATGTTGAGGATATCAAAATGTGGCTGTCATGTTTACCCTTAATATTAAAAATGTTCCTTTTAACACAATAGATTGTTGAGGCATCATACAATGGGGGCATTAAACAACCATTCATCAACTTTATAGTACGGATTGACATTTAGGGATTGACATTTAGGGATTGACATTTAGCTAATTTTGTTGAAGATATCAAAATGTGGCTGTCATGAAAATCCAAGTTCTCTTCTGTCAATCATTTTCTCAAGTTATTTTCTGATGTTTTAGTGTGCTATTGAAAATTTATCTCTGGCTATGAGAACTAGCTCTTGAGTTGTATTTAATGGAAAACTGACTATTACATCTCAGCACTGGAAAAGAAATTCAGTGGTACACATTTGCTTTAATTATTCTTTTAGATGGTGATTGGTTAATATTTATTCTCTTAGGAGCATGAGAAGAGTGGACGGCATGGAAAAACAATTAATATCTTCTCTATTGCTTCTGGGCATCTGTAAGTATTTTCTTATTCTCTTCATATCTGTGCTTGTTTTCTATTCTATTTGTTGTCTTCTGCTGTCTGATGTGATGTTGGTGCTTTTTGGCTCCCAACAATCAAAATGCAGGAATGAGAATAACTCATTCATCACCTTTTTGTGTTTTGGGATATGGAAGAATGGGGAATGAAGCTTTAATGATTTTATCGCCCTTAGAAATCCTTCTGATAATTCGAACTACAAATTCAGATATCTCAAAAAAAAAACAGAGAGAGAAATAGAATGGGAAGAAAGAGTGATAGATCAAAATTGAACAAGACTAAATCGAGCCTAAAACTTAGTTTATACCCATGAGCAAAAAGAATAATTTGAAAATCAAATGTTCAGTTTCTATTTTCTTTTCTATTTTTAGAAAACCATTTGGCCTTATTTGATCCTCTTTGTTTATTAAACCCTCTGGATGAAGAAACAGACCAGCTCAGATCCCCCCAGAAAGGGGCCTGAGGAAGGAACTAAGAAGACGGTATCAGCAACCACAAAGAACTAGAAATTATTGAATGGGATTTGCACAACAAATGATAATAAGAACCAGAAGTTTGTTATGCATACATGATTCTTGGGAAAGTCATCAAAAGAATGGGGTTTGTGACTATGAAAACAAAGAAAGTAGAAAAATCAAAGAATCAAAGGCCAAAGCTGCAACTTAAAAAGAAGAAACTGCTTAAGCCACAAAAACAAAATGGTTCCTAAGGGTTAGCAATTTTTTATGGAAAGGAAAACTCCCACTATTGTGATGGAATGACCTACCCAGTATTTAAAGGGGTATTTCTGTGATATGGAAAAGCTGGTTGTAGTTATATGTGGAAAAAAAAGGTCCTACTTCCTTTAAAGCATTCATGAGTAGAAATGCATAACACCTGGATATAGAATTATATCGATCAGGTTCCCATTTAGTCATTTCAATTCCAATTTCCCTTCCAAGTTGCTAAATGGACAGATTATGAATCCTTGATTCTCAATGCTGCCTTTTTGATGTTCTCCAAACAGAACCTTAATGTATTTCGCATTATGTACTTTATCATTTTTATTTCTATAAATTTGAAAATCAAAGTGAACTAAGTGAAATTTTAGACAATTTACTGTTCTGGATTTAATAAAATTAGCTCCTATGAATCTTTTCTGGGATTGTTTTCTGTTCTGTGATCACAATGGAAGCAACAAGCTCAAACAGCCATGTGCTGAAAGTTTTGAATAAGAAGTATGTGGAACCAAGGAACTTTTATCTGTGTACTTAATAAAGAAACCTACACACACACACACACAATTACACACTTTGCTGTTTGTTCAATGCAAGCAGCAAAGCTCAAACAGCCATGTGCTGAAAGTTTTGAATGAGAACTTGTATGTGGAACTGAGGAACTTTAATTTGTTCGCTTCATAAATAAACCTGTATAGTTGTTAGTTTTTTTCCTGGTAATACACGCACACATTTTCTGTTTGTTCAATGCAATCGTTGTACTAGCAAAAAAATGTGTAATATCATAATGTTTTCTTCATGTGTTTTGGGTGTGGCAGATATGAACGTTTCCTTAAAATCATGATTCTAAGTGTCTGGAAGAACACCCAGCGTCCCGTGAAATTTTGGTTTATAAAGAACTATCTCTCTCCTCAATTTAAGGTTTGTATATATTTTATCTATAGTTGTCACTCACATATTGTTTTCTAATTTTGTTGTCTAACTTGTGTGCATTCTCTGGTTGTTAATGAATCACGCAGGATGTGATTCCACATATGGCACAAGAATATGGTTTCGAGTACGAACTGATCACTTATAAATGGCCATCATGGTTGCATAAGCAGACAGAAAAGCAGCGAATCATTTGGGCATATAAGATTTTGTTCCTTGATGTTATCTTTCCTCTTTCTTTGGAGAGGGTATAGCTGTTTTTCTTTCTCTCTTTCTTTCTTTTTTGTCAAAACTCGGTTGTATTCTCTTGCTATTAACTCCATATTTACAAGAAATCTGCTTAAAAATGCACGAATGTTTCCAAATGCAGGTTATATTTGTTGATGCTGATCAGGTTGTGCGAGCAGACATGGGAGAACTTTATGACATGGATATAAAAGGAAGACCTCTTGCATATACACCATTCTGTGATAACAACAGGGATATGGATGGATATCGATTTTGGAGTCAAGTATACATCACTGATTAGTCTTTGTCCCTTTTAAAGATAATTTGTCATAGATTCATTTTGTTCCATGGAAGGCCTAGGCAACTTGCCATCTAATCACTGCTCGCTTATCTTTTCCCATTATTTTGTGTGGTACAGGGATTCTGGAAAGAACATTTGCGGGGAAGACCATATCATATCAGGTAAGCAATCTTTTTCTTTAATTTATTCTTTGGAGCTCGTTCAGCTCATAAACCCAGCCATGAGCTTGACCTGCGCTCTACTTTGTGCAGTGCTTTGTACATTGTTGATCTGGTTAAATTTCGAGAAACAGCTGCCGGAGATAATCTAAGGGTTTTCTATGAAACACTGAGCAAAGATCCAAATAGTCTTGCCAATTTGGATCAGGTAACTAGTCAACTTCATTTTTCTTATAATCACTGTGTTTGATGCGCTCACTTCCTAGATTGTATACCATACTATTTCAGTGATCTGTCAAAACTGCTGTTGTATATAAAATTAAAGTGTCACTGTTCTCTCTGAATTTGAATGATTTCAATTAGGCGTAGTTGATTGGATGTGAAGAGAAAATGTTAAGACTAAACAAACTCAGACTTTAATAAACATGCACACAGCTTATCTTTGTTTAGCTTTGAGTGGGGGAGTGATAAAAGATCACCCAGAGCAAGAGAGGACAAGAATGGAGAGGGAAGATTTTCAGGAAAATTCATCATTTAAAAGTTATTCATCATAATATTTCTGCATTCCATGACATCATCTTCACCTTCCTAGGAATGAGTTACACGCATCTAAGAAAAATAGACCAAACCAGAATAGGAAATAGAATAAACTCCTAAAATAGTAAACATTCTAATTAATTAATATCACGTTAATCTAAGTACCTAATAAATAAATAAGACAAAATCATATCTCTAGTAAAATAAATGTAATTTGTCTGAAACAAATTTTTTGCTGTCCTTCGTTGCTCCTGCATTACGTTTGCATGAGCATGCTTGACAATTTGCTTTATTAAATTTTACCTGTTCCTTGTTCAGGATCTTCCGAACTATGCTCAGCATACAGTACCGATCTTTTCACTGCCTCAAGAATGGTTGTGGTGCGAATCATGGTGTGGTAATGCCACAAAATCCAGAGCAAAAACTATTGATCTTTGCAACAATCCTATGACAAAGGAACCCAAGCTTCAGGTGATTCTTCCTTTGGATCCATGATTCTACAAATAATGACTCGTTTCTATAATCAACACCACGTTTCACTATGCATTTGCCCATAACACTACCTATATTTTCAAGGATCTATTCATATTTTTTTCAGGGCGCAAAACGAATAGTTTCAGAATGGGTTAATCTTGACTCTGAGGCGAGACAATTCACTGCGAAAATCTTAGGGGATGAAGTAAATCCTCAAGAACTTGTGTCCCCCAACCAATCACAGGACTCTCCAGCTGATAATTCACTGGAGGAAGACGTGGAATTCAAGTCTGAATTATGAACATTATTCTTGCAATTTGAATCTAGTTCATGGGATCACTTTTTGGAGGACTTAGGCTAGCTGGTGCAGTTGGTTTATGCATGGGAAGTCTCTATATCAATAAGGTGGACAAGCTACTGGCACCATGTTAGGGATGTTTCTATAATCTCAATACAAAGGAAGAACAAGTGCCAGAGTTGTTTTCTTTTGGTTAAGCCATTTTGATGTGGGGAATGGTTTCTTGGCCAATCCACTGTGAACCAAAAATTTTGATGGTGTACAATTTTTAATGGCAACAAGCAAATGTTTATTGTTCAAATTTATTTGCAATTTCTTCTAATTTGAACTCTCAAGGGAAATTCCAATGATGAATTGAAGATTGGCTTTGCAAAATAAACTTTATTTATAGTTAAAAATCAAATTAAGAAAAGTTATAGTTAAGAAGAATTGCCATGTTTAACATAAAAACAAAATAAACCTCATTTGGATGTTGGAATGAGATACTTCAGTCTGCTCTTGGAAGTGTCAATTATCTATTGTTGAGTCCTGCTGGTTTTAGATTTTATATTTTTATTCAAGACTTTGATTTTCTAACAATTTAGTCCCTGAATATTAAGAGATTAAAAGAAAGTGATTGAATAATGTTTTTGTTTTAATTATCTAATGGACTGCAGGCGTTTGTTATGAAAAACGATGTTATATTTAAAAAAAAAAAAAAAAAAGTGGAGTAGACTTTCAAAAAATAAATCAACTAGGTGCGTGGACCAACCTGCCAGGCTTAGACTTGCTTTTTTTTAGTATTATTATTATTATTATTATTGTAGTATATCTTTTCTTGCAGCTTAAAAAGTAATTTGAAATTCTATGTGACGACGATCATAATACTAAAAATATGATATATGGTTTGTTTTTATGTTTTAAAAATATTAAAAAATAAATTTTCGGTGTTTTTTAATAGATTAGATGTGTTGATGGTATAAATAAATTTTAAAAAATAAAAAATATTATATTAATATATTTTAAATAAAAAATATTTAAAAAAAATAACAGGTGGAAAAAAAAAAAAAAAAACAGATTCCACGTTATCTAGTAAAAAGCTAAATAAGACAGTGAAAACAATGGTTCCCGGGACAGAATTTCCTGAATGGCCGACAGAGATATTCCATCAAATTTACATACGGAAATGTTGTCCCACCTGGGAAAGCAAAAATAAATAAATAAATAAATAGAAAGAAGATTCTGGATTGATTTACTAGAGATATTGTGCCTCAGGTCAATTGCTGTGCAATTTGATTGTGTGTGTAACTGTGTACTAGAGATATTATAGCTCATCTTTTTAATGAAAAAAACATGGATTTCATTGATCAGTTACATGCAAATAAAAAGGTATTTGCCTTTTAAATTGCACTTTTTTCTAAAATATTAAATCGTTTTTTTATATGTTTTTTAATGGATTTGATATATTGATGTCATGTTCTCTTTTCACGAAGGAAATGATGAAGCTTGTTGTATTTTAGATTGCTCTCCGTCTTGTCATGCCTCACAAGTATTTTCGGCTTCAAGTATTTGCAAGAAAGTGTTGATTATTTACAAAGATTGATTTTATGTAAGATTTTTGAAATTTTAAAGTCATTCCAAGCATAAAAAGCATTTTGGTGTCTATTTAAAGCAAATTTGATTTCCATAATGACTTGTCATGGGCTTTTATTATGAGTTTTTTAGCACCATCATTCATGTTTGTTATTTTGCTATGTTTAACTTTTTTTATGTCTATGTCCCCCGCTTTATTTAAACATCTTTTGTCATTTAAGACTATTTTTGTATATTAAAAGTGCTTTTTGATCCTCATACTTACCCTCCAGTGTAGGGTGTGATCTTTATCATGGTTAATTATCAAGAAAAAATTATTAGATTTAAACAAGGACTGCGAAAAATTTATTAGAAAAATATGGTCTTCCCTCATTTCAAAAACATGCATCTAGGATAGGTAAGCTTTGTTTTTTCATGCGAAATGTTTTTTGATTATTCGTTTAGCTAATATCTTGGCTTTATTATGTAGGTTTTTGGAGGTATGAGGTCACTTTACAAGGAAATCTCCTGAATTCCCAAAACTCATTTGTTAAACAAACATCAATTTGACTTCCTTTTCACATTAGATATTCATTTGCCAAAAATCTTTATGAAATCATGAGATTATGTATAATTTAGATTAAAGAGTATAAGGTGTGCTTGTGTTATTTAAACATAAAACAAGAGCACGTCCTAAACACAAGAAAATACATGATATTATTGAGAAGAAAAACTTGTTTAACAAAAAAAGGTCTTTTGACGTTGTGGTCAAAATTGCCGACAACTCAAAACCAAAATACAATGTGTGAACATGATCAAAACAAAGAACAATTATAAAGTAGACATCATCTTCCAATTTCAGCGCATTTCCCTTTCAAAAGCTTGTGCAGGAATCACTTTTATGGTGTGAATACTTGATATACCTTCTTGACTCATCAAATCAAACACAAAGTCTTAGTATTTAAATCTAGAATTCTCCAAGTTTTTTATTTTTTTGGATTCAAGGAAACCCCACTCTCCGGAAAACGCACTTTGTCAGCCCAGGTGAGAGAGTAAAACCTCCGCTATCTCAGGCTTTTACAAGAAGTGCACTTCCTGACTCAAATTTGAGACTTACTGTGCAGATCTTAAGTCATTTGCCACCACGCCGCACACCCTGGGAACTCTCCAAGTCTTCCTAACATCTAATATCCATCTATGCGTGGGTATAGATTTAATATAAACGAGAAAAATCTTTCATGTAATAATAATTTTCTCATCATTAGAGGTTATGTATTAACAAAAATGTGAATTTCTCTTCTTTTTTCTCTTTTAAAAAAGGAGAAATAAAAAAAAGCACACAAATAAATTGTTCAGTGCAAATAACATACACTATTGTAATTAAAAGACTTAAAAGATGTGGTTAGAATTATAATTTCAACAATATCTAGTCAATTAATATGCATTATAAATTATATAGGTTCCGCTAGATATTCCTTTTAAAAATTTAATCATAAAGAAATAAATTTTATTAAAAAAATAATAATAAAAAAAACTATGAGAATATCAAATCCACACATAGTTTGATGTGCAGAAGAAGAATCCAGATGGAGAGGACGATGAGGTGGACCCTAGCTGTTTGTAGCAGACAGGACAATAATAGCTTACTAGGCTACTTTCCACACGATATTCACACGACTTTTTTTTATATATAATTATATATAAATAATAAATTAAATAAATCCAATAATTATAAATCTATTAGTGTTGATAATTTTAAAATTAAATCATATTTGCTGTGAAGCAAGATAAATACTTCCATTAATAGCGATTTGGATGCATGCATGAATGATAACCGCAGTCTCATAAACTATTAAATTTAATTAATATTTATTGAATAATTATTTTTTTCATGCCTAGTTGTTTTTAATAATACCCTTCAATGATCAATTTTCTTTATTTATATTTTGATATTAAATTAAATAAAATTCTGATTCTTTTAGTAAAATTAGGTCAATGGAAAGTCATTGTGGCCACATGATTGAGAACATCACTAGTTGGGCCAAATCTTTTTTGATATCCCATCCCATCACTTGTAATTTAGTAGGCAAGTTGGAATTACTTTTATTTTTAGTAAAATTAGCACGAAAACCATAAAGATTCTATATAATAATATCAGTAAATTTAAAAATATGATTTTTATTAAATTTTGTTATTTTAAAGCATTATGAAATATTTATTGTGTTCGAGAATAATAATATTTAATAAGCATTATATTTCTTAACTACGACAAGCTGAAACTCTAATTTTTCATCTTAAATGATTGTTTGTATTGTATAAAAAACTATAATTTTATGATTTTTTTTTCTTTCATACATGTTTTATGAAATTAAATTTACATATTTATTAAACATTGCTATTCGTTTGTCGTGTTTAGAAATAATAAAATATAACAAGTATTGACAAAACATGACTTGGTCAGACTGTGTTATTTCAATAAAATATAATTTATTGTTTTAAAAAAACTATATGCTAAGTGACAAGTTGATATCATAGAATAATTATGGGGATTAAATTACAGGAAAAGGTTATAATCATCCGTCCTTGCCCACAAGCAAGGCCAAGTATTTGACGCCCCACAATTTCTACTCAAGATCTTATCACAAGAACCAATCAATCAATCAATCAATCAGACGCACCTCATTTCATTTCCAGTGGCACCACCACCATGCAGAGGACCACCACCACCAGCCACCGGACACTGACAGTAATGCTTCTCTAATTAATAACGAGGAGCTCGATCCATTCTCTCCCACCCAACCCTCTCTCTCTCTCTCTCTCTCTCCTCAGACACCACCATCTCTTACATTTGCAGGAAAGATAGAGAGAATGATGGAGACGAAGTTCACGCCGTACAATCTCCATCTTACCTCTAGCATGATCAGGAGGAGCTGGAAAAACTACCAGGGACAGGACTCTGATCAAACCCAGCACCAGGAAGAAGATGATACAGCTCTTTCTCTTTCAAGCTTGTCAAAGATTATTCTCCCTCCGCTGGGTGTTTCAAGCTTTAACCAGAACCCTACACAGTCCGGCGGCTGGATAATCTCGCCTGTGGACTCAAGATACAGGTACCCCAGTTATTTACCACACATACCTCCTATCATCTTTTCTATTTTGATCTCTTATGATGATGATCATGCTACAGAAACTGCGATTAGTTGGTGCATGAAATAAAGCAGGTGTTCATGTCCGTAACTAAATGAGATGGTTTCTTGACATGGTATTAGAATTTTATTGATCTAATGATCACGAGTTCGAATCTCATCTTATTCATTCTATTTAATAGAAATCAAACACAAAATAATATGAACATGTAGCTTAAACTTGTAGATGAGATAATTTCTTGACAAAACAAATATTAAACTAATTCTACACAAGAACACGAGTGCTAAATCAATATTCCAAGCTTCTAATCCCTAATTATATCGAGAATTGGTGATTAACTTGAAGAAATCGTGTGCTTGATGCAGGTGTTGGGGGACATTTATGGTCGTTTTGGTAGCTTATTCTCTGTGGGTGTACCCTTTTGAGGTTGCATTCCTACACTCCTCGCCGCATAGAATGCTGTCCATCGCAGACAACATCGTCGACCTCTTTTTTGCTGTGGACATCGTTCTAACATTCTTCGTCGCATTCATCGACTCAAGAACCCAGCAGGTTGTTCGTGACAGGAGAAAGATTGCTGGGAGGTAATTAATTATTAATCCCTCCTAATGCAGTCATGCATGCATCATCATACTATATATAGACCACTTTGACTCGAAGCTATTAAACCATGCCTTGGTCAACGATTATGGCTTGGAAAGGTCAGCTTGAAATTAATAATAAAAACAATAATTAAACATCATAATAAATTTTTAAAGTAAAGGAGGTAGCCAATCATTATCATGCAATAGATTTGCATGAGATTCGGAATGATCATGATTAACCCATTTCATTTTAATTTTGGGAAATTATGAATCACGTGAGTCGATGATGGCACTCTTCCTTGCTTCTGCACCATCACCACAACCCATAGGGTACTAGCTCCTACCCTATGGTTTTTTTTTCCAAAAAAGCAAATCAGGTGGGCAAAGATTCTGATTTTTCTTTTTATTAATATGGATGTCTTTCCATTTAACTTAATTATAATTTAACTAATTTTATAAATTTTAAACAATATATACAACTATAATAATTATTATATCAACAATCATCCCATCAAAAATCTCATCAAAACTAATTATTATTATTTTTTATTATATATATATATATATATAAAATAAAATAGGGTTGATCTTAACCCAAGTGAACTCACAAAACCACACACTTGCCCAAGGTGAATCACAGAGCTTTCAGTCTTTTTTTTCGGGTTTTTTTCCGAGCTGTTTTATTTAAGGTTGTCAATACTGTTCCAGTTTTTTTATTAGTACGGAACGTTTTGATTTTGGAGTATTTCGGTATGCCGTTTCGGGGTTGTACTGTTCATATATAATTAATTATATATATATATATATATATAAAAAAAATTAAAATATTAATTTAACAAGCATAATTAAAATTCAAGATAAATTAACTTTAAATTATACAATATAAACATAAAGTCAAACAAACATAATCTCAAAATTAGAAACACAATCACAAATTAATTAAAATAAGGAGGATTTTAAGGCCGGAACAGTACCGAGACGTCCCGGCCTGAATTTGGACAGTATTTCTGGAACGGGCCGGAATTAAAACTGAGATAAAAATGATATGTCTCGGTTTTTTTAATGGCACGAATGTTCCAGCTGTTCCGGAAAGGAACGGAATTGATAACCCTGGTTTTATTGATGCCGGTGGTGGTGGTGGTGCGCGTGTGATAGGTACCTTTCAACATGGTTTCTGATGGATGTGGCATCCACCGTCCCATTTGAGCTACTGGCCTACTTGTTCACAGGCGAGGAAAAGGTAGGGCTCTATTATTCCCTCTTGGGCTTGCTTAGGTTCTGGAGACTTCGAAGAGTTAAGCAGCTCTTCACTAGGTATACGACTCTTCCTTCTTCTTCCTTTTCTTTTTTTCCCCTAACCATTGAAGAAAATCCATGAACTCGGGGATTTTGCAGGCTTGAAAAGGATATAAGATTTAGCTATTTTTGGGTCCGATGTGCTAGGTTACTATGTGTAAGTAAATTTGATTTTTTTGCACTGTTAATGAATAAATTATTATTTATTTATTTATTTATTTGATCGTCATCAACTTTGTTCTGGTTGTGTTGAATGTGTTCTGGTTTCTTCTTCTCAAACTTTATCTTCTTTGTTCAATTTATAGACATGTTAGAAAGAAATTATATAAATTAAGTTTCTTGAAGAAAAGAATCACATATAATTTTTATTAATGTTTTTATTTTTGGTTTAGGTCACGCTATTTCTTGTGCACTGTGCTGGTTGCCTCTACTACTTGCTAGCTGACAGATACCCACACAAGGGGAAGACATGGATAGGTGCTGTGATACCAAATTTCAGAGAGACGAGCCTTGGGATCAGATACATTTCTGCCATGTACTGGTCAATCACCACCATGACTACAGTCGGTTATGGTGATCTCCATGCTGAAAACTCCATGGAAATGATTTTCATCATCTTCTACATGCTCTTCAACCTTGGTCTGACTGCTTATTTAATTGGTAACATGACAAACCTAGTCGTTGAAGGAACTCGACGAACCATGGAATTTGTACGTGTTCATATGTCCACTACTTGTTTCTAGTTTTTTTACCCTTGAATTGTCATTTTACTGGTGAATTTTGCTGCTAAAATCCATGATGATCCGTCCCTCAACTGGTTCTCGACACCAAATTAGTCCCTCTAAACTATAAAATTCGGTGCAGAGGAACAGCATTGAAGAAGCATCCAATTTTGTGTGCAGAAACCATTTGCCTCCACGATTAAAGGATCAGATATTGGCATATATGTGCTTGAGATTCAAGGCTGAGAGCTTGAACCAGCATCAATTGATTGAACAGCTACCAAAATCCATCTGCAAAAGCATTTGCCAGCATTTGTTTCTGCCTACAGTGGAGAAGGTCTATCTTTTCAAGGGTATCTCAAGGGAAACACTCTTGCTCCTGGTAAGGAAACTGTGATCTTTTTTCCAAAGTAGTATAACTTGATGATTTGGTGCCATGTCTGCATTGCTCCATAGTTACCAGAACTTGCCCGAATCTATAAATATTTAGATCGGTGGACTTTTTGAGATCAGGACAGGTTCAATCAGAATTCTAAAATTCCAAACAATGTAACTAAAATAACCAGGTTGCGAAGATCAAAGCTGAGTACATCCCACCAAGAGAAGATGTTGTCATGCAAAATGAAGCTCCAGATGATGTTTACATAATTGTATCAGGAGAGGTTGAAATCATCGAATGCCATCTAGAGAAAGAACGAGTTGTTGGGACTTTGCGCTCTGGGGACTTGTTTGGAGAAGTGGGTGCACTTTGTTGCAGACCTCAGAGCTATATATTTCGAACGAGAACACTCTCACAACTCCTGAGGATCAAAACCGCAGCTCTTATAGAAGCGATGCAGACCAATCAAGACGATTACATAGCTATTATAAAGAACTTTCTCAAGGTTTGTTTGTCATGGATTCGGAGTGAATCCTCTGCTCTGGTGTTGTTTCATTGAAAGGCCTGATGTTTCTTCTCTCTTTTACCGGACCTTCTATACCATATTTGTGTCTTTGCTCATACGATGGGCTCAACTGGGGCTCAATGTTTAAATAACATGTTGCACCGCAGCATTACAGCAAGCTCAAGGATCTGAAGATTATCGGAGGTTTAACTTTTGAGAATGGAGAAGAAGAAGAGGATGATCCGAACATTGCTTTCAACTTGCTAACTATAGCAAGCACGGGCAATGCTGCTTTTCTTGAAGAACTTCTCAAGGCAAAATTGGATCCTGATATTGGAGACTCCAAAGGAAGAACCCCATTGGTATGCTCCTGTGTACTTAACCTAAGAAGTCTCCATACCCTCACTAGTTTTCATCAGAATATACATGTTTGTTGAACTCAAACGTCAATATATGGAAATTCTCAAGAATTTTCTTAAGCATTAATCTTTCTTCAAGAAGAAATGACATTCCTGATCCTGTCCATTGAACTGATGAATCTTGTTCATTGTCATTACCTGAGAATCATCGCATTTCATTCTTCAACAGTACTGTACTCTTCAAAAGAAATAGATGAGCCCTTGACTGCCTACTGGTTCATCGTCGACTCTCCGAAGATAGTGAATGATGATTTCATTTAGAAAAGAAGGGTAGAGGATGTAACATATGCGTGATTTTTGCTAACTTGTTCCATGCTTTATGGTGCCACAGCACTTAGCAGCGTCAAAAGGACATGAAGAGTGTGTGACGGTGCTCCTTAGGCATGGATGCGATATACACCTGAGAGGTAAGCGCACAATTTCATAGCTTCTTGAGGTCCTGGAAATCGCTTGATCATCTTCCTAAATCTAACGTAGATAACACAACACCATGGTCAATGACAGATATTAATGGTAATACTGCTTTGTGGGAAGCTATATCATCGAAGCATCATTCCATATTTAGGATTCTCTATCACTACGCTTCCATATCTGACCAGCACACCGCGGGTGATCTCTTATGCACTGCTGCAAAAAAAAATGATCTGATGGTGATGAAGGAACTACTGAAACAAGGATTGGATATTGATTCAAAGGATCGCCATGGCAGAACAGCACTCCAAGTAGCCATGGAAGAGAATCATGGCCCGGAAATGGTGAATTTGCTGGTGATGAATGGCGCAGATGTTGCTGAAGCAAACAGTTCTCACGAGTTCTCTTCCACAAGCCTCAACGAAATGCTACAAAACAGAGAGATCGGACACCAAATTATGGTGCCTGATGTCCTGACAGCTAATGATCAAGTGCTTTTAAAGAGGTGTGAACGAGAACAAGAATGCCCCTCATGCTGTAAATCCAGAGGATCATCAGATTGCATTAGGGTGAGCATATACAGAGGACATCCCATGGTTAGGAGACAAACTTGCTGTGTGGAAGCTGGGAGATTGATCAAGTTGCCAGATTCACTAGATGAGCTAAAGAGCATTGCAGGTATATTTCTTAGAACCTAGTCTGGATCAGGTTTTGATCGGTCAAGAATAAATCAAGTTTAATAAGAATGGTTTGAGTATTTGATTTAGAATCATGTTCTTCTAATAGGTGAAAAGTTTGGATTGGATGCGAGAAATGCCATGGTGACAGATGAAGAAGGTTCAGAAGTTGACTCAATTGAAGTGATTAGAGACAAGGACAAGCTTTTCATAGTCGAAGATCCAACTCGCTTGATGCTTGCTTCCTGATCGATCCAACTCATTAATTTGGCATACATAGTTTTATACATTAGTCTACTTAGATCTCACTTCATAATTAGCATAAATGCAATTATGTCGACAGAAATTATTAATGCAAATATTATTTATTATAGTTTTGATTTGTCCTAACCTGGTTTTTGAAAATATAGTATCCATTATTTTTTTAAAATATTTTTAATTTGACGATGCATCAAAATAATTAAAAAAATTATATAAAAACAATATAAATAACAAACAAAAAAAATGAATTGTTTCAAAAATGTTTCTGAAACATAAAAATATTTAAAAACTATTTAAATTTAATTCTATTTCGAAAACAAACATTGATAGCTAAATTTAATTAATATATCTAGTTTTTATGGGAAGGAACACATGCATGCGGGATTGAAATAGATCGAAAAAGGTGAAGAAGACAAACATTAACCACATCAAATTAAGTTGAAGAATGAGAAAATTAAGGAATCTAGTCAAAACTCTTATAGCCCAAGAAACACAATCTAGGTCAGGATGCAGTTTCGTTCTGTTTTTTATATCAATTAAAAAAAAACCGTGTCATTTTTATCTCGGGTTAAATTCAGGTTCATTCTGGATTTTTCAGTCGAATTTCGGCCGAATTGTGCCGGAATCATTTCGCTTGTGCCATTTCGGTCAAATAGTGTTTTTCTTACAAAATGAATAATTTTACAGTATCAATCATATCTCTTAATCCGACCGTGAGATTGAGATGGAATTTTACGAGGAGTCTCTTGACATATTTATATATATTATGTTAAAATTTCAGAGCAATCAGAGAATGTAATTACCTTGCGATATTGATGATGATGACATTCTTGTAATAATACATGTTCATAATTTTATTTAGAAAAATCATTTTATTGTATCTTTTTTTAGATTAAATTGCATACTTCAAAATAATTTTATTTTTGCATTTGAACTATTTTTTTAATTAATACATTTAATTATATATATATATATACACACATAAACAGTACAACCCCGAAATGACACGCCGAAACACTCCAAAACCAAAATATTCCATTCCAATTAAAAAAACAAAACACCCAACAAAAAAATTTACCAACCTTCATCTAGCTAGCCTGTCATGCATAGAGTGAAGATCAGGTGCATGCAACAAGAATACTGTCTTGATTTTCTTTCCAATATATCAACACACATGCAATATGGAGGAGCTAGGCTTAGAAGACGTTTGGCATTGCGGTTGAACCTCTGTTTCGACCAATAAGCAGTTTTCACATGTTTGGTAACGAGAAAACACAAATTAATTTACCATGGGACCCACCAAAAAATCGACGCAAATCGTGGTTCACGAGAAGCAGAAAATTCAAGTTTTTCCTGCAATTGTGATTTATTTTTTTGCCTGCTTTACCTACGATTGCAAAAACACGAAGCTCTCTCTTGCTCTGCTGTCTGGATTCAATTTGTGTAAGGAGATAATGACAAACCTTCAAGGATAATGACACCACATGTTCAAGTTCAGCATCCTCCCCGTAAGGTTGTATGTGCTCAGAGGTGCCAACAACAGGAGCCTCTTTCTCTCTCTCTCTCTCTCTTTCTCCACGATGACACTTTCTCTCTCTACACAACGACGTCTCTCTCTCTCCACGGTCGGGGGTAGCTTCCGGAGACACCACCATCATCCCCCTCATCACCGAGATCATCTCCTCCGCTCCATAAACTCCTCTGTGACCACCTCCAGCGAGAGCAAGATGCCCCACCGTCGAAGCAGCGACGGCGGTAGCAAGGTTCCAACGTTCCTACCGGCCACCGCAGGTCACCATTTCCGACGCCACCACCACAGGAAGAATCGCCTCGATCTCCTCTACCCATCAGCATCGGCCATTGAAGCTCTCGTCGTGGTCGGTCGTACGCTACTGTTCACGTGAATTAATTCACGTGAACAGTAGCGCTGCACTGTCCACGTGAAAAAGACGTGAACAGTGCAGCGCACTGTTTCACGTCTTCATTTTTAAAGTTGGAGTGCAGGCCTAGCCCAAGGCCAACAGAGTTGGGTTTTGGCCCAAGTGGGCTGGGCCTGCTTTCGGCCCAGTCTATTTTTTAAATATATTTTTAAAAAATAAAAACATGTGTAGATACAGATCAGTCCTGATGGAAGAGAAATATATGTTTGTGATAAAATTGCAAGTAGTTTGATAGAAGAATAAAAACAAATATTTGTTTTTTCATGAATTATTAATTACATTTTATTTTTATGGTTATTAATCTGCAAAATTTAAAAAAAACAATTTATATGTGTGTGTGTGTGTTTTATTTAAAGTTATTTCACAAGTTGACAGCAATACAAAAAGTATTATAACCAAACACACAAAACTGCCTTTTATCAACCTCAAATTCAACCACACTTTTAACCAAACACTTCACTACTTATTTTGAACCACAGTAAAAATATTTTTCATGAAACTGTTTTCTTAAAACCTCAACCACAAAAATAAAAACAAAAACAAAAACAATACCAAATACTCCGTCGGTACCAAAGCTAGCCGGTCATTAATGATGTTTTTTTAATAGAAAAAACAACCATTAAAATCGACTCTTTCGGATCTTATTTAGATTTTATCGTATCAACTTCCAGCTCGTGCATGATTTTAAATAAAACATGGTCCAAACTCAGTTCTAGGTTAACGAATGACCCACCACCCTCTCTCTCTCTTCCTTTTTTAATTTCTTTTTTTCCCATCAGACAATGATAACAGCAGATTCCTAATCATCCCCTCCACTCCCTGAGGAAACACGCATAATTGCACCCAGCAATATAATCATATTCCTCGCAGAAAGAAACCTGTGTGCCCACAGAAAGCTACTGAGTTCAACTCGGTGGTCGGTGCAATATATTTCTTTGTCTTCAATCTTACAGTATATATATATAAACCAATTAATCTCCAGCACCTTTCTTCTCACCAGTGCCATATATAAAACCATATATGTATCCTTGATTGTTGTTTATATATATATATATATATGGATCCTCCATGCAACCAGCTTGCCTCTGTCAGTGGGTTCTACAACATGCTTTCAAGAGAGCTTGATGAGCTCGATCAGAGCTTCTTATCTCACAACTTCATCTCGATTCAATTCCTCTCGAAAGTTCTATCCTCTCTCCAATCTTTCCATTCTCAGCTAACCACTCTGGTTCAGAAACTCCACCTTCCCGTAGGAGAGAAGTGGCTTGACGAGTACATGGATGAAAGCTCCCGCCTCTGGGAAGCCTGTCTTGTACTCAAATCAGGTGTTCTGGGCATGGAAAACTATCACTCCTCCGGTGCCAATATAGCTTCCTCTCTCGATGGTTATCGTCACCATTCGAATGCACAAGTACTTTCACGTCGTCAGGTTACTCTCTCTCTCTCTCTCTCTCTCTCTCTCTCGCTCTCTCGCTCGCTCTAATACAGGATGTTTCATGCTAGCTTAATTAATTAACTGTCTCTCTCTCTCTCTCTCTCTCTATATATATATATATATATATATATGCATATGGCTGTGATAATGGTACTGCAGGTTATTCGTGCAATCGTAGGCTGTCAAAGGGAAGTTATGGTGTTGGAAGAGGAGAATAAGAGGTTGGTGGAGACAAGAGTTGAAGCGTTGTCGCTGCAGTTTGAGGGGATTAATAATAACATTGTAATGATTGAATCGAGCTGGTTCAATGCATTCAATGGGTTTCGAGGTGTTCTATACGCCATGAGGAATGTTAACTCCTTGCTCCTATCGATCTTGTTTGCTGGGCTGGTATATTGCCGGCCACCTTTTTGGCAAGGAGCGGCGGCGATGCGCGAGGGGCACGCAACGTCGTTCGGCTCAGCCTTTATGGATTCAGTAGCAAGATTGCAGCGAAGAGTGGGAGATGAAACGGATCGAATCGGTGGACAGTCAGCTTCAGCTGGCATCATGCTGTACGAGTTCAGGCTGGCGAAAATCGCAATGGAAGAGCTCAAGGTGGCGCTGGAGATCGTCGGTGGTGGCGCTGCGGGGTGTGAGTCAGGTCATATTGACATCCACGACAAGGCTGACAGATTGAAGAGTTGCTTTGGGATGCTGAGATGTGGGGTTGAAACTATAATTGGACAGCTTGATGATTTCTTCGATGAAATAGTTGATGGCAGGAAGAAGCTCATGGGCATGTCTCGAAGGTAAGGAAACGACGTACGTAGGGGAAGCATTAATTAAGTAGGGCCACTTTCTTCTTCTTCTTCTTCTTCTTCTGATCACACTTTTGAACTTTTCTTTGATTTTTTCTTTTCAAGTCTTTGCTTTATTTATTAATTTGCGTCTGCGGCTACAAGAGTTGTCAAGCACTATATATGCGGAGAGATATAGGGCTTTCTAGAGCTCATTTTAACCTCCAAAATTCACTATTTAAGTGTTGTTTGAAAGCATGATAATCTTTTTAAAATGTTTTTTTATTGAGAGAATTATTTTTTTAAAATTTATTTTAACATCATCTTATCACATTAAAACAATCTAGAATTAATGAAAAAACTTAATACATTATCATTTTAATAAATAAAAAATGGTGTTTATAAAGGAAACCCCAATGTGATTCTTTCTTCCCTCGAAGAAAAGCAACATTTCTAGTAGTATAAGTACATATTTATCACTGTATTTTAAAAATATTTTTGAAAAAAATATTTTTATTTTTATTTTAAAGTATTTCTTTGATATTTTTAGATTATTTTTTATATATTAATATAAAAATATTTTTTTGAAAAAAAAAATATCATTTTAATATATTTTTAAATAAAAAATATTTAAAAAAACAATCTCAATTACTCTATCAAAAGATGAGAAACAGTAAGCATATTTGCTTAGGCAGTTGCATCAAGACGGTGTAAAATCTTCCATAATGGGCTTTTCAAAAAGTCAAGGTTGGGCTTTCTTCTCTAATAGAAACCCAAAACATGAGACTCGTGGGATTTTGAGTAGAACTTGGTTCACGAAATTTCACACCCCAGATTTTTTATCCTAACTGTAATCATTTTTTTTTGGTGTGTTCATGTCTATAATAGTAGATGAAAATGAAACGATAAAGTATGAAAAAAATAAAAACACATAGCATATACACTAGGATTTTATTTTCAAAAAAATACTATAGAGTATAGGAAAAGCCTTATAGATAATTAAAGCATGATATTTTAATGTAGATTGAAATAGTCTTATATATATATATATATATATATATATATATATATATATATATATATATATATATAGTTGGCTAGCTAATTAAACAAGCCCGCGAATAAGTGTGTTTGGGAGTGTGGTTGCTTTTAAAAATGTTTTTTATTCAGAATTATATCGAAATAAGATTTTTTTTAAATCATTTTTAGCATCATCACATGAAAATAATCTAAAAACACACAAAAAAAAATCTAGAGTAAAAAATAAAAATAAAAATTTTATTTTCTTAAAAAAATATTTTTGAAACGCAGGTCAAACACCCCCTGAATCGTTGATTATGTTCAAGTGGTGCTTAAAGAGGCTTACGACAACAAAAAAACAAAAAAAAAAACATTTCTTAGTGTTCTCTGATTCTTCACAACGTTGCGTGTCTCTATGACGACGAGTGTAGCATGTCGATTGACTTATATTCTTTTTTTTCCTCTTATTTTCTCTTCCATCCTAGTTTTCACACTAGATATTCTAGAGTTTCACAACAATCTTCCAATTCTCTTTCTTTCATATTTGGTATATATCTATATCAATTGATCTGTTTTTTTTTTCCCAAGCTAGGCTATAAGTCAACAAAGCTTTCAAATCGAGTTGATAAATATGCATGTTCATAGTCCATTTAAATATATGACTTTACACCTTTTTTTTTTTTGGATCATTTAAAAAAAAATAAGATTTATATTCGAATATTAAATTATATTTTTATCCATAAATCATAAAACTATTTTTGCGGCTACAATTTTCTTAAAAAAATATTTTTAGTTGAGATTTAAAAAAATATATGTTTGGTTAAAATCGCTATGAATGAATGTTTGCTTAGAAAAAAAAGAAAAACAAGTCTCCAAAAATAAAGAATATTTTATTTAATTTTTATAAAATTAAGATTTGAAACGCAATTACACGTGTAGCTGAGTGCAAGAGACATGAGTTATTTGACTAGGCTGGTTTAAAAGTGTGATAAAAATGTTTTTTAAAATATATTTTTATTTGAAAATACATTTAAAAAATATTTTTAAAATTAGTATGTAAAAAAATACAAGAACATATTTTGTTGTAGTTTATATTTTCAAGGTGATTTAAAAAAAATCATGAAAAATATCAAATTAGTTTTTATAATGATTTCAATTTAGTAATTTAAAAAATATTATTGTAATATATTTTTAATTAAAAAAACATATTATACTGCGTTGCAAAATACTGAAAAGGTGTTTGACAGCTCATTTTAAAATGTTTTCAAAACGAACCCTGAATGGATGAAACTCACGTCAGGCTTGGGTAACCATCTTCTGACACATGGCATCACGAGAGTTGAGATTATTCTTACTAGGAGGTCTGAAATAAATTCGGTTCTGATAGACACGTGAGTGATTGTCTTAGAGACTGGGGACTGGCTTACGTACTCGCGAGCGTGAGGGAGGATGCTCCTATACTTTGTCGCGTATATAGGAAGACGCCTCTACTTGAAACGTGGCAAAGTGCGGTGAAAGGACGCGTAGCCGTCACGACCAAGCGTCACATCTTTTGCTTTTGCAGCCTCTCAAAGTTATTGAAAATAATAATAAATTAGAGAATTATAAATAAGGAGTTGACAATACTGTCCCTATATTTTATTTAACTTAAGATTTACTATTGTTCCTTAGATTCCTTCCACCTTTTCAGCCGAATCCCATTCAAACACGTATTAATTAAAGTTAATTAATGTTAGGAGACACCAAAATTAAGATTTTTTTCTTATTATTATTATTTTAGAAACAAATTAAAAAATATATTTTTGACTTGATAATAAAAGATATCCTGGGATACGATTATGTATAGATTTAAACTATGTACATGTTTAGAAACGTCGTTAAAATTATTTTTTAAAATATTTTTTATTTAGAAATATATTAAAATAATATATTTTTATTTTTTAATTTTTGACATTATCATATAAAAATAGTATAAAAACACCAAAAAAAATTAATTTAAAATAAAAAAAATTATATTTTTCAAAAATTCTTTTAAAACACAATGCCAAACAATTACTTAAATGTACTGACACATGACAATTCATGTATTTTAATTTTTATTATAGAATATAATTAAAATATGTACCTAACTATAGACCACAAATAGAATTACTTTCACTTTACTATTTTATATATATATATATATATATATATGCACTGAAATTTTAAGGCATCCACATATTTTGAACATGAGTTCTTGACCATCAATTTTTTTTTTTGAGCAGATGACTAAACTATTGGATGGGGTTGGACCGACGAGGGGATTGAGGCTGCTATTCCAGGTAGCGAAAAGAACAGCAGCCATTAGCCATGGCCAGAATCATGGTCTGCACCACATCTTCCGCCCACCAACGAATTTAGTGGCCAGCATGCTTTTGTTTAAAATAAGATTAAAAATATATTAAAATATTTTTTTATATTTTTAAAAATTTATTTTTATCATCAACACATCAAAAATAATCTCAAAATATCCTCACAAAAAATGATTCAAAGCAAGTTTTATATATATAAAACATTTTTTTTTTATTTCCCAAGCACCGACTTTATATAGTAATGCTTGGTGTAAAAAAGAAGAAACAAGAAGTCGAATTCTCGAGTCCTTACTTGAGCCAATTTAAAAATATATATATTATTTTATATTGATAAGTGATAAACTCAAAAATAATTATTAATTTTTATTTAAAGTATTAGTCAAATACAAGAGTTGCGTCTTTGAAATTAATTTAAAGGATTATTTAACCTTTAATTATAACAACACGCACACGTAAACTAATTGAAGATATATTTTACAGCTAGCCGCGTGAATAAATACATAATCAGTGTCTGTTTTAAAGCGTGAAAGAGGCTGTATTTTAAAGTATTTTTTTTATTTAAACATTAGGATAATAAAAGTTATTTTAAATATTACACATTAAAACAATCTAAAAAAATATACTTACTTAAAAAAATAAAAAATATCAAAAATACCTCGAGTGTATAGTTATGTTATTTTCTAGGGGTGAATATTTCTAGTTCTGTTCGGTTTTATCTATAAATACAACTAAACAAAAACAATTTCAAAAAAACCGACCGAACCCGGTTAAACCGACTAGTTTTGGTTCGGTCCAGTTTTTTAACAAAAAAACTGATTTTTGTTTTTTGTTTTTCTAGGGTTTTTTTTAAAACTTTACCAAGTTTTCTGTTCTCTCATTTAACCAAAATGTAAGCAAACCAAAAAATTTAAACTAAACAGGAAGAATAAAAAAATATATTTTTTTTTAATTTGAACCTGTTTGATTACCAATTTTTTTACTTAAAAAACCGAGAACCAAACTGGACCTGAAATTTAAAAAAAAAATCTGATCGGTTTTTTTTCTTGATTCATTTTTTTTCAGTTAATTTTTTTCATTTTCTCGGTTTAATTAATTTTTTAGTTTTTTTTTTCTAATCCGTAATATTTCCTTCCAAACTAGAACTGAAAAGGGCAGGCAAGAATCAAAGTGGTTACTTACTTGCAAAGCCATAAATAGGGCATAATTAGGTTTTGAAAGCAAGTAAAGTATAGGCAAGAAAAAAGCTACAATTTTGACTTCTTTTAGATAATTGAAAGTGGATTTGGGTGATGCAATGCATCCATTTTCAACCATCCCATTAATCAATCATCTGACCACACAAACTTCTATTTTGTGTTGCATAATGATCAAGATAATATTTAATTTATTAAAATAAAAAAAACTAGTTATTTACTTTATCCAAACAAATTCGATCAAGTAAATACCATTTTTTAAAATAAATAATAATATAATATAATTATAATAAAAATATTAACCCAATAACTTATAAAAAACACGAAATTAACATTTGCAAAGAAATCTCTCCAATTTATTTCTCATAAATCTTAAAAAAGACTTATTATATTGATTGATTTTGATTGCAATGATGATGATGATAGCATTGCACAAAACAAGATAATTATACGAGTTTATTTGAAAATATAGTTTAGATTGTTTTTTAAATTAATTTTTTATATATTTTAAAAATTATTTTTAATATCAGTACATGAAAATAGTATAAAATTATTAAAATAATTAATTTAAAATAAAAAATAAAATTAATTTTTGTTTTTTTTTAAATATTTTAAATCACAATGAGAAACCGGTCCTATTGGCCACCTAGGACTCATCCATATGCTTGATTGCGTCTCAAATGAAAAGATACTTGCCTTTTCTTATGGGGTGGAATCTCTTAAAAGCATTATTATCAATTATATTATTGTGGATGTCTTGCACTACGAGAGCATTTCTTTTTTTGTTTAAATTATTATTTTTAAAATATTAAGTTAATGTTTTTCATATACCTTTTAATGATTTCAATATGCTAATATGTAAAATAAATTAAAAAATCATTATTATTTTTTATATTATGAATATTAATAATTATAGCTTGAATATAATAATACTTCTTATTTAATTACAACTAAAAACCGGGGGGGGGAGAGAGAGAGAGCCGTTGTGATGAGGTGGCGTGGCGGAAAAATACTGAGAGGAGACGAGTCAGATGACGAGGATAAGTAGTGAAACTCACACAACACAACAAGAACACTTTACACACACGCTTTTTCTTCTCTCTTTCTCTCTTAACAGAATATATTTTTTTTTAAAAAAAAAAATTCAAGAAAGAATCGGCGCAGCCTTTCCCTTTACATGTATATAAATAACACCAGAGATTCATCGAAGGAGAAAGAAAGTGTGTGTGAGAGAGATACGGTATCGTTTTGGTGACCCTCCTCCTGCTGCTGCTTTGGTTGCAAGTTATGGATATTGGAGTGCAGTCGTCATCACAGGCGTCACCTTCGCCGGAGACTGTGGCAGTGCGTGGTGGTGTTGTTATTGATTTTCCTGTTGATAAGGAATCGTTTTCGTCTCCGAGGAGAATACCGAGGAACCTTCAAAAAAGACTGTTGGAAGCGAAGGCTCCCGCGAGTTGTAGTGTTGAAGACATCGAAGCTAAACTTCGACACGCTCATCTCCGTCGACAGGTTCTTTATTATTATTATTCAACTTTTGCCGTTTCTTATCATGATCAAAGAGAAAACGAAGATGAATTATCTGTTTTTTTATTGAAATTCCAAAACTTTTTTTTATTATTATTACTCAACTTTTGCCGTTTCTTTTCATGATCAAAGAGAAAACAAAGATGAATTATCTGTTTTTTTTATTGAAATTCCAACACTTTTTTTTATTATTATTCAACTTTTGCCGTTTCTTTTTATTGAAATTCCAAAACTACTTATTTTTTTTTTATAAAAAAAACATTCTGGCTTTAATTCGTAATGATAATATTTTTTTTTTCTTCTTGTGATTGATTACCGTAATTATTACTTTTATCTGTATGTTAATTTTTGGAATTAATTTTTCGGTTCTTTCTGGCTATTTATTCAAGTCACAAAGACGCACTTAGTTGCCGTTTTTTTTTTATTCATTTTCAATTTAATTTTTCACTATATATATATATATATATATATATATATATATATATATATATATATATTACAATCGGTTAAAAATAAAAAAAAGAAATCATCTTTAACTATTGGTTTGTGCCAAGGATTTTTTTCTCCTTATATTTATAATAATTTCTTTCTTGGTAACCAAGAATTGAAACACTACTTTTCTGTTAAATTTTATAGTTTCTATTTTTTTGGTTGGGATTAATATCTTTTCTCTCATCAAAAGAAATTTGAAGAGGTGTACATATATATATATATATATATTGCTGGAGTTAGGTTGGTGGTGGTGGGGATTGCTGTGTTTTCCTGTTGGATTTTTTATTTAAGCATATGGGGTTTTGTTTCACATGCTTTATCTAACATCAGTTTTCATTCTTTGGATAATAATCACATCACGCGTTTTTTTGGAAAAGTTTTTCCTTTTCTTTTTGGATAATTAATTCGTTGTTAGAATATTTTTATTTTTCTTAGAAATTTTATCACATAGCACATTTCATGGGAATTTGATTTTAACATTATTTTGGCTAATCCTTTGAGTACAGCAATTCTATGAGAAGTTGTCAAGCAAGGCTAGACCAAAGCCAAGAAGCCCCTCTCAATGTTCATCTCATGAAGAAGACCTTGCCCAACGCCTTGAAGCGAAGCTTCATGCCGCAGAGCAAAAAAGGTAGTCTTTTATTAGTTTTGAGTTGTGCCAGAATTTTTAATGGTATTTACTAGTCACTGATTGGGTTCTTCATGATGTTTAATTGAATGGTTTTTGTAATAAAGCCTAGTGGTTTGAATGCTATCCATGTGACCTTTAAGCATCACCATGCTTTATCATTATTGTCCAAGCTTTTCTTTGATGGATCATGATACTCTGCTTTTTTAGCTATGATTTTTTATTTGTTTTTCTTTTCCTAACTCCTATTAAGATTCTTCTGCATTTTTCCGTCCTTATCCCCTTAAGGTTTTAATATGGGTTATAAATCACACATTTTTCTTACAGTTTTTCATTTATCCTTATTCCTCGTCACCTATCATCAAACTATATTTAATCCAGTAAAAAAAAAGGCTTTATCTCAAACAATTTTTTTCTGAAAATGCTAAACTTTAAAAACAGATTTTGCATTTCTGATTTTCTGCCATATCTTGGAATTGGTTGGCTCCATGCTGCCCTCTGACTGCACCCCAGACCTATTCTTTCTGGCTTATGGGCTCTTCTGCATATGTTCTTTTGATTATTATTTTCTAATTCAGTTTCTCTTGTCTATTAGAAACAAGTTGCAAATACATTCCTTTCAAACCACACTATTTTGTAAATTCATAAATATTAGTGAAGGATGTTTGGGCACACTTGCTGATATTACAGGCTAAGCATTCTGGAAAAAGCTCAGATGCGCCTAGCTAGGTTGGATGAGTTGCGGCAGGCTGCTAAAACTGGAGTGGAGATGCGTTATGAGAGAGAAAGGGAGAGGCTTGGAACAAAAGTGGAGTTACGGGTTCAGCAGGCTGAAGCAAACAGAATGCTCATGCTCAAGGCATACAGACAAAGAAGGGCCACGCTCAAGGAGAGAACATCCCAATCATTATCACGAAGAATGGCTCGGGAAAGTAAGTACAAGGAGCGTGTACGTGCAGCAATTAACCAAAAACGTGCAGCTGCTGAAAAGAAGCGTATGGGATTGATGGAAGCTGAAAAGAAGAGGGCATGTGCTAGGGTGTTGCAAGTTCAGCGAGTAGCCAGGTCTGTCTCTTACCAACGTGAGATTGAGAGGAGGAGAATGAGGGACAAGCTGGAAGATCGTCTGCAAAGGGTACAGATATTGTCTGAATCCTGAAACTAATAATTGATAGCATTTTCCTCGTATTCAATGGTAAATTGGTAACCTTTGCGTTGCTGCACGTCTTTGTTTTCTCATTGAATTTTATGATAATTAGGCAAAGAGACAAAGAGCAGAATTTTTGAGGCAGAGAGGACGGCAGCATAGCTCTGTTCGAGTGAACTGGAATAAGATGCACAAGCAGGCTGATCTCCTTTCTAGAAAATTAGCACGGTATATAATCTGCTCTTTCTAATTTCTTAAAATTGGCTAAGCTTTCAAGGTGTAAAAATATCTGGCTTGCTCTTCAGTATATATGTTACCTGAGCAATTTATACCTGCTCACATTTTTTTAGGTGCTGGAGGCAGTTCCTGAGGTCAAGGAGGACTACCATAGACCTGGCAAAAGACTATGATGCCCTGAAAATCAATGAAAACTGTGTGAAGTCGATGCCATTTGAACAGCTCGCTCGCCTGATTGAATCGACTGGTACTCTTCAGACTGTGAAGGCTCTACTTGATCGTCTTGAGAGCCGCTTTAGAGTCTCCATGGCTGTTGCTACTATAGATCAGCCCTCCAGCCTGGAAAACATTGATAACCTTCTCAAAAGAGTTGCCACCCCTAAGAAAAGGACTACTCCTAGGTCCTCTACAATGAGCAGAGAGGCAAAACGAGTAGGTGCCACCAGGGAGTCTGCCAGAAGTGCTGCTAAATTGTCAAGGTATCCAGTGAGAATCGTTCTTTGTGCCTACATGATTTTAGGACATCCAGATGCTGTTTTCAGTGGTCAAGGGCATCGCGAGATTGCTCTGGCCAAGTCTGCTGAAGATCTAATTCGAGAGTTTGAGTTGTTGATAAAGATTATACTGGATGGGCCCGTGCACAGTTCTGATGAGGAGTCTGAGTCCATCTCACCAAAACGCTGTACGTTCAGGTCTCAGCTTGTAGCTTTTGATAAAGAGTGGTGCTCCTACTTGAATTGCTTTGTGGTGTGGAAGGTTAAGGATGCCCAGTCATTGGAGGAGGACTTGGTGAGAGCTGCGTGCCAGCTTGAACTCTCTATGATCCAAAAATGCAAGCTCACCCCAGAAGGGAGTGCTGATGCTCTTACTCATGATATGAAAGCCATTCAGAAACAGGTCTTACCATCAACCATGAAAATATAAATTGATACACATGACATGAACAAATTTTGTGAACTCAAGCACATTAAAAGTGATTAACTTTTATGAAAGCCATTCAGAAACAGGTCTTACCATCATGCATGAAAATATAAACTGCTACACATGACATGAATAAGTCTTGTGAACTCGAGCATGCTAAATGATTATAACTTTTTCATAGTAAAAAAGTGCAATTTTTGAAGTTTTGCAGTCTTGTCAAACTTTTCATTAATCACTTTGTTTTCAAGTCTTGAAACAAGCCATTAACTGCCTTTGGATTTGGTATTGAAAAGGGTGTTGCATAATTGAATGAACGATTATCTGAATTTAGATTCATTTTTGTGAAGCCTTTTGACAAGGCATTCATGCCCAATGTTGCTGCTGGTATTTGTATTTTCATTAGATAATTATCTTTTAATTGTTTCAATACAGGTTAGAGAGGATCAAAAACTATTAAAGGAAAAGGTACAACACCTGAGTGGAGACGCTGGTATTGAGCGTATGGAAATTGCCCTATCTGAAACACGATCTAGGTATTTTCAAGCTAAAGAAAATGGAAGTCCAGTAGGGTCTCCAATCATACACTTTCTATCTCCTAGCATGCCCCCATCTTCTTCTGTTACTGGCTCGGCTAATAGAAATAATGTGAGTGGTGGTATTGAGAGGTCAAGCCATGTTGTGCGCTCCTTATTCAGAGAAGATACCTCCTCAGCAGAAGAACCTGCTTCCTCTGCAACTAGCAGCAGCCACTCTGATGGCCAGTCAGGTCCTGCTGTTGGGAAATCAATAACAGAGAATGAATTGATCATAAATGAATTTCTCCATGAGCAACGTGATGGTTTTAAGGGTAGGTTCGATCTTGCTGACAAAGATGAAAATAGCCTCAAGGTAATGTAATTACCATAAATGTATCTCCATTGAATTCATTACTTATTTTTTATTTAATTATTTTGTTTCCATCTGCATGCCTCTCTGAGGGAACGATGGTTGCTTTTATACAGCTCCAGTGATATGAATATGCTGCTTTATGGAAGTTTGTTAAAAAAAGATTTGCTAACTTTTATTTGGCCTTAGCTCTTAAGTTTATTTAGACTTCGAGTTTTTTTGTACCCTTCCAGATTTCACTGAAAATGCTACCCGTAGGCTTTGTCGATAATAAAACTTCTCTCTTGGTTTTCAACCAAGCTGGTTATGAGTTGAGATATAGAGTTTAGAAACTAATTTTCCCTTCTTACCTCATTACTTTCAGTCAAAGGTGAGAGAGACAATGGAGGCAGCTTTCTGGGATAGTGTTCTGGAATCCATGAAACAGGATGAGCCCAAGTACGAGTGGGTTGTTCAGCTCATGGGGGAGGTGAGGGATGAAATTCAGGAGCTGGCTCCTGAGAGCTGGAAACAAGAGATTGTTGAAAGTATTGATCCAGATCTTCTTGCTCAGGTGGGTATCTTTTTCATCTACTACTAGTATAGGATCTTGTTTTTGTTGTGATACTAAGTTTCCTTCACTTATTATTAGGTTCTAAGGTTGGGTAACCTGGATGTTGATTACTTTGGGAAGATTCTAGAGTTCGCATTAGTTACTTTGCAGAAACTCTCCTCTCTAGCCCATGAGGATGAAATGAAGGCCCTGCATCAGAAAATGTTAAAAGAGTTGGCTGAGACTTGTCAAGATGAATCGAAGTATTCACGTATTGCCACAATGATCAAAGGTCTGCGCTTCGTGCTGCAGCAGATTCAGGTGTGCATATTCATGACTTCTCCACTGCCTATTTCTGTGCTGTATGTGATTTCTTAAGAACTTTCCTGCAGAAACTGTTCATTGAGTTGATTAATTAGCTTTTCTATCTCATTTCATGGGTGCAAGTTATACCTTACGTTTGTTAAGCACACTACTAGGTCAAAGGCTAAAAATCAACTGTTCATCGGTGCTTGTTTTGCCATCATTGTCTTTCTTGCTGAACATATTAAGCTTTTGTGACTTGTCTGAATGATCTACCTGTGCGACAGGCTCTTAAGAAAGAGATTAGTAAAGCACGCATAAGGATGATGGAGCCTTTGTTAACAGGTCCTGCTGCTTTGGATTATCTTAGAAAAGCTTTTGCCAACCATTGTGGTTCTGATTCGGATGCCTGTAACTCTCTACCAAAGACAATGCAGTGGCTTTCATCTGTAAATGATAGTGAAGGTCAAGAGTGGGAAGAACACAAGAATTCTCTCTTTGCTTTGAAGAGCCATGATAGTTCATCACAGGGTTTTGTACCTCTCACCACCCTTAGAACTGGTGGAAGCTTTCTGGTCAAAACAAATGAAAGCGTAATTGGTTCTTCTTCTGTTGCTTCTGAGACAGGTATGGGAGCTACTTAGTAAAAACTGTAAAACTTGTACACAATAAGGTTGACGTATGCTTGTTTAGTTGCTTGCTTGATAAAAAAAAGCTCCAGTTATCTTCTCTAGTAATTACATTTTTTCCGTTGTCCTCATTTGAGTTTCCTTTTTCAATCAGATAACCAACAACCAGAACCAGAATGCACTGGTGAAAGAGTTGATTTGTTGGTGAGGCTAGGATTGTTGAAGTTAGTGAATGGAGCTTCTGGTCTAACAACAGAAGCTTTGCCTGAAACTTTTATGCTAAACCTGTTACGGTTGAGGGCTGTGCAGGCTCAAATTCAGAAAATCATTGTAATTTCTATCAGGTAAGTGATCCATCTCTGGAATGCCATTTCCATTTTTTGTTTTTGGGGACTTCCATCTTTGTGTCTTTATTTGATGCAAGCGGGTTACTAAATGATCTGAAACTCCACAATTTGCAGCATTCTTGTTTTCCGGCAAACCCTCCTGATGGAGCAAGCTGTAACCAGCAGTGCAGACATGGAAAGCATCCTGTTAGAGTGCAGCAATAAACTGTCGGAAGTCCTGGACCGTGTTGATGACGCCGGTATTGAAGAAATAGTCGAGGTAGCAAGCGGGTTGTTGCAAGGTGACGAGGAGAAGCTCAAGTCAAGAAAGATAGTCATGGCTAGGATGTTAGCAAAGAGCTTGCAGGCTGGGGATCCGATTTTTGAAAAAGTTTCCCGTGCAGTCTATTTGGCTCTGAGAGGAGTTGTGCTTGGGGGCAGTGGACCCAGGGGAAGAAAATTAGCAGAAATGGCGCTCCAGCAGGTTGGAGCTGTCATGCTGACTAAAAGAGTGGTGGAAGCTGCGGAGGTATTAGTGGTGGCAGCCACCGTATCCGCTGGCATTCACAGGTCATGGTATGTAAATCTGATTGATAACCTGTAAAATATTCGTGCATGCTTGAGAGAAGAGAATGAATAAACACATGTACAGAGAAACGCGTGTAAATCTCATGTGATTAATTGCAGTCGCAGATGCTGCCTGTAGATGGAATAAACGTGGGTTGTAATTTGAGAATTCTTTGATTTAATGGAACAAGAAGCTGTAAATAGTATATAAGATGATATGAAAGGTTTGCATGTATGAAAACGCTGTCCTGCTGCTTCTATGCTCAAAATACTTTGTGGCACCGGTGAACTTGTCGCCGGCCTCGGCTTCAGCCCCGGTGAAAGGCTAATTAATAGCAATAAAGTCTGTCCAGACCTAGGGTTAGGTTCTGTACACATCTCTTATAATTAAAAATATAATTTTTCATAATGTAATACTAACGATACTATTTTCCAACTGAAAGTAGTTATTTTAAGATGTTATGATAACATATATAAATATTATATACATATTATAATAACAAAATAGAAAGAAAAAAAAACAAAATCGAGAAACCTGGAAATGTAAGAAGTTGAAAATAAATTCATGAAAGTACATCATATATATATTGAAATCCATTATTGCTGAGAATTACATGCATCTAATACATATCCAAGAAGCTAAGAACAGCAACATATTCATTTAATACACTGATTATCATCACTACAAACATAAGCACACACATAAATTGACAGTACAAAACAGAGACACCAACACCAAACTTGGGGAGTTGTTTCTTCTGTGTATATATATATATATATATATATATATATATATATATATATCGGGATCTGGCCGGAACATGCACGCTCCATATGCGAATAAGAGCTAGTAAGCAACTCTTGTCACTTCAACCCAATCATCCCCGTCAAGCAGCACGATTCTCCTCCGAGCTTCGATCCTGAACTGTGACCCCAGGCTATGGTCATCCTCGCGAAGAAGAACAACCTTGTCACCGACTCCCAGTCCATAATCAGCAACAAATTTGAGCAAGCCGCTAGAAAGCACCGGCTTGTCATGATCTCCATTCTTCCTCTTCCAGCAACGAATAACTCGAAGCTCGCCACAGCTATCCTTAACACGCAAATCAACAGAATTATTTCCAGCGAAATCTAAATGCTCATCCATTTTTTTTCTTCGAGGGTCGTGAAAAGTTAAAAGAGATCAGAAATGGTTGTGTTTAGGCTATCAGGTGGATTGATAGTTCTTTGCAGCGAGCTTGTGTGGTTTATAAAATTGGTCGGTATATTTATTATTTATGCTCAATATATGATCTTTACGTTGTGAAAATGGAAATTCATATATGACACGTGGCATAAAATCTGTTATCAGCTAATTGTATTTTACCATTATTATAGCGGCTCTTGTAATTTTAGATGATGGCGGCTCTATGCCAAAATAAGGTCCCACAGAGAGAGGGAGAACATGGTCACGTGCCCATTAAGCATTTGTAATTGTCCCGATAAAACTGGACCTGGTTGTGATCTGTGCAGGGTTATCTTGCTTTTTGGATTAAGCATTTGTAGAGAGAGAAGGTAAGTATTTTTTTTGAGAAATAAGGTGCACGATATTGTTGAAGGCCAAATTCTTCCATGCCTTCAATTCAAGTCCCCCACAATTATTATTATTATTATTATTATTATTATTATTATTATTATTATACTAATAATAATATGAAGAATTTCTATGGAGTGCGAGTTTTCTATAAAAATAAGAAGATTTGGATATCTGAATTATTGAATTCATTGTATTAGAATTAGTTTATTTTGTAATCTAATTTAAATTAAACACCACAAACAAAATATAAATTGTGAAAACACCTACAATAATCAAATAACAAAAAGAAGTAGTTATTTTTCTATCTATAAAAAGAAGAAAACATCGTTGAAAATCCATCCCTATATTATTATCATTATCATGGCTATAACAGTTAAAATCATTAAATTGCTCCAAAGAATAAACAAAACATAAACATTTTTACAAAAAAAATCACTAAAATTATTATTATTAGTATTACGCAAACAATGAAACCATAAAATCATATGATCCGAAAAAAAGATAAAAATAACAGAAATCACAAAAAAAAAGAACAAAAGGAGAAAGGAAGCAATATTAATTTTCTAAAATGATCACCGATATAAATTAAAAATTTAGTATTGAACCGAATAAAAATAAAATCCCATTAAAAAATAAAATTAAAAAAATTAAAAACAAAAACTAAAGGCATGGATGCATAAATACGGATAAAAAATAAACATTATCGAATAAGGACCGAAAAAGCCAAAGGAATTAATATCAAATAAAAAGTTCAAAGAATAAGGACCAAAATGAAAAATAAAATATATAATTAATTCCAATCGAAACACAAAATTGAAACAAATAAAAACCTTGGGACCTAAACAAATGAAGGTATTTTTTAAAAAAAATGCAGTGTAATTTTTTTTTAAAAAAAAATTAAAAGAATAAGGACCAAAATGAAAAGTAGCATATATAACCACTTTCACTTGGAGGACACAATTAAAACAAAGTATATAATTAATTCTAATAAAAAAATAAAATTAAAACAAATAAAAACCTTGGGACCGAAACAAATAAAGATTTTTTAAAAAAACTTGTTGTGTAATTAAAGAATAAGGACCGAATGAAAGATAGAATATAGGACAAATTTAAATTGGAGGACCCAATTAGAACAAATTAAAACTGCATACCAAAATAATTAAAGGAACCAAAAGCAAACCAAAAATCAAAAGAATAAGGGCTAAATTAAAAATCAACATATATAATCATTTTCAATTGAAGGGCACAATGCAACAAATCAAATTTTACGTGACTAAGACTGATTTGAAGGATGTTCCAATGGTCAAAACACAACGAGTCGATCATAAATTCTCAGTCGTATTGTTAGAGAGCCTGTATACCTAATTTCTATCAGGTCTGCAGGACATTCCTGCCTCCAACCACACATTCAGATTAAAATTTATATGGCTCGAAGGATCGTCTCTGTATTTTTCTTTCAACTGATTATTATATGTTTCCTAGAAAGAAAAAAATACAATTAAAAAAATAACTTAAAAAAATAAATTGAAGAATACCAACATACCATGAATTGATGAGCGTAACTATCCACAAAATGTGGCACACTCCTTGTTAGCGATCTCTACTTCGCACATGTTTGTCCACAAAAAGCTTCATCGGTAATGGATCGCGTCCAAGACTCACAACCTGCAAGAAAAAAATATTATTAGTTAAAAATTACAAATATTAAGAAAAAATATTGTTTGTTTCCCATGCAAAATGAACAGCACGAAACCGCTGGTGTGCGTAGTAATGGAACCTAGAAAACACTAGTTATAATTTTGCGAGCTAGAACGTGAGCGTCGCGTGAAAGACTTGAACATTGCATGCTAAATGTAATCCGCCCATATTACTTGTGAGATGTATGGCAGCATGATTTCCTTCCAGACTCAACATTCTTCCATTTTGGAAGCTCTTTTACTCGCGCATATATTTGTACTAGAAATCACGCAAACTATACGGTATGAATGAATTTTTTTTTAGTCAATGAAAAAAAATTATGGTATTTAAAATAAAAATAAAAATTATCAACATCGCCACAATTACCTAGTTGCAGCGTGATTCTACTACACCCTTCTCGCAACATCATCACTAGCATCCTCCGAATCAAATTTTCAAACTGGAGTAAAAATTTAGAAAAGATAAATTTCATTAATTTGATAAAGTAAATAGATTAAAATAATATATAAATAATTAATTTCATTATAACATTGAACCTTGTAAACAATGCATTAACACACGGTCTCCATTCAGAATTTTTGGAGATCTAGCTCCATTGAAACAATGGAATCTCCATCAATGATTTGAAGGTTGTTGTTATTGCTCAATATTTGTAAATTTAAGATTTTATTCGCTAAATAAAATTATCTTTTATAAACTTTTTAAACAAATATAATCGTGAAAAAAAAAGCATACATTGAATATTTGTGCAATGAATGGATTGAGCATGGAAATAATGAGGGAAGTGTTGCTTTCCCAAGGCCAAGTTTTGGTGAAATGTGTATGAGAAGGGGGGAGATGATATTAAGCATGAGTTAAAATATTAGGCATATTTGTAACAGCCCCTACTCTTGGGGACCTGCTATGTCATCTTATTTATACACATTCGCCAAAAAATATCTTATAAAAAATATTATTTAATACATTTATAATAAAATTCATTTTTATAAAACACAAATTAAACCACAATTTCAAACTATCACGAAAAACACGCCCAAAATGCATGACGGCGGCTAACAAGACTGACCGGTGAATTTATTAGTCACTTTGAGGAGGTTTTCTTACTCACAACTATTTAGAATCAGAATCACTCCTTGCTGGATCAATAAATGGAAAATAAAAAATATATAAATCTTGTAAAATATTTTTAAAAATCAATAGCAAGAAGAACACCTTTGTATATTTTTAAAAAAGTCAAGCCGCGCGTCCACCCTCAGCTCGTCGGGGGGGGGGGGGGGCGTAGCTAATCCATCATAGCTATACCTTGCAGTGATTATCCAATGGGAGCATTCAAGAGTTTGTTCTGCTATTGCCGGAAGCTACAGAGTTATTCTCTCTCTCGGTGAAGAATCAAATGGGACCAATAATGGCGGCGACACAGACGATGATAATTTTGAAAATCCATGACGCTGGTGTCATATATTCGTGAGATGATCCTGTATCATAAGTTGATGAGCGCGGGATCGTGCGGAGATGTTTCTACCAAGCTTTGTGATTCGTATTCTACTCCAACTAAGTAAATGATAGTGAAGGTCAAGAGTGGGAAGAACACAAGAATTCTCTCTTTGCTTTGAAGAGCCATGATAGTTCATCACAGGGTTTTGTACCTCTCACCACCCTTAGAACTGGTGGAAGCTTTCTGGTCAAAACAAATGAAAGCGTAATTGGTTCTTCTTCTGTTGCTTCTGAGACAGGTATGGGAGCTACTTAGTAAAAACTGTAAAACTTGTACACAATAAGGTTGACGTATGCTTGTTTAGTTGCTTGCTTGATAAAAAAAAGCTCCAGTTATCTTCTCTAGTAATTACATTTTTTCCGTTGTCCTCATTTGAGTTTCCTTTTTCAATCAGATAACCAACAACCAGAACCAGAATGCACTGGTGAAAGAGTTGATTTGTTGGTGAGGCTAGGATTGTTGAAGTTAGTGAGTGGAGCTTCTGGTCTAACAACAGAAGCTTTGCCTGAAACTTTTATGCTAAACCTGTTACGGTTGAGGGCTGTGCAGGCTCAAATTCAGAAAATCATTGTAATTTCTATCAGGTAAGTGATCCATCTCTGGAATGCCATTTCCATTTTTTGTTTTTGGGGACTTCCATCTTTGTGTCTTTATTTGATGCAAGCGGGTTACTAAATGATCTGAAACTCCACAATTTGCAGCATTCTTGTTTTCCGGCAAACCCTCCTGATGGAGCAAGCTGTAACCAGCAGTGCAGACATGGAAAGCATCCTGTTAGAGTGCAGCAATAAACTGTCGGAAGTCCTGGACCGTGTTGATGACGCCGGTATTGAAGAAATAGTCGAGGTAGCAAGCGGGTTGTTGCAAGGTGACGAGGAGAAGCTCAAGTCAAGAAAGATAGTCATGGCTAGGATGTTAGCAAAGAGCTTGCAGGCTGGGGATCCGATTTTTGAAAAAGTTTCCCGTGCAGTCTATTTGGCTCTGAGAGGAGTTGTGCTTGGGGGCAGTGGACCCAGGGGAAGAAAATTAGCAGAAATGGCGCTCCGGCAGGTTGGAGCTGTCATGCTGACTAAAAGAGTGGTGGAAGCTGCGGAGGTATTAGTGGTGGCAGCCACCGTATCCGCTGGCATTCACAGGTCATGGTATGTAAATCTGATTGATAACCTGTAAAATATTCGTGCATGCTTGAGAGAAGAGAATAAATAAACACATGTACAGAGAAACACGTGTAAATCTCATGTGATTAATTGCAGTCGCAGATGCTGCCTGTAGATGGAATAAACGTGGGTTGTAATTTGAGAATTCTTTGATTTAATGGAACAAGAAGCTGTAAATAGTATATAAGATGATATGAAAGGTTTGCATGTATGAAAACGCTGTCCTGCTGCTTCTATGCTCAAAATACTTTGTGGCACCGGTGAACTTGTCGCCGGCCTCGGCTTCAGCCCCGGTGAAAGGCTAATTAATAGCAATAAAGTCTGTCCAGACCTAGGGTTAGGTTCTGTACACATCTCTTATAATTAAAAATATAATTTTTCATAATGTAATACTAACGATACTATTTTCCAACTGAAAGTAGTTATTTTAAGATGTTATGATAACATATATAAATATTATATACATATTATAATAACAAAATAGAAAGAAAAAAAAACAAAATCGAGAAACCTGGAAATGTAAGAAGTTGAAAATAAATTCATGAAAGTACATCATATATATATTGAAATCCATTATTGCTGAGAATTACATGCATCTAATACATATCCAAGAAGCTAAGAACAGCAACATATTCATTTAATACACTGATTATCATCACTACAAACATAAGCACACACATAAATTGACAGTACAAAACAGAGACACCAACACCAAACTTGGGGAGTTGTTTCTTCTGTGTATATATATATATATATATATATATATATATATATATATATATATATATCGGGATCTGGCCGGAACATGCACGCTCCATATGCGAATAAGAGCTAGTAAGCAACTCTTGTCACTTCAACCCAATCATCCCCGTCAAGCAGCACGATTCTCCTCCGAGCTTCGATCCTGAACTGTGACCCCAGGCTATGGTCATCCTCGCGAAGAAGAACAACCTTGTCACCGACTCCCAGTCCATAATCAGCAACAAATTTGAGCAAGCCGCTAGAAAGCACCGGCTTGTCATGATCTCCATTCTTCCTCTTCCAGCAACGAATAACTCGAAGCTCGCCACAGCTATCCTTAACACGCAAATCAACAGAATTATTTCCAGCGAAATCTAAATGCTCATCCATTTTTTTTCTTCGAGGGTCGTGAAAAGTTAAAAGAGATCAGAAATGGTTGTGTTTAGGCTATCAGGTGGATTGATAGTTCTTTGCAGCGAGCTTGTGTGGTTTATAAAATTGGTCGGTATATTTATTATTTATGCTCAATATATGATCTTTACGTTGTGAAAATGGAAATTCATATATGACACGTGGCATAAAATCTGTTATCAGCTAATTGTATTTTACCATTATTATAGCGGCTCTTGTAATTTTAGATGATGGCGGCTCTATGCCAAAATAAGGTCCCACAGAGAGAGGGAGAACATGGTCACGTGCCCATTAAGCATTTGTAATTGTCCCGATAAAACTGGACCTGGTTGTGATCTGTGCAGGGTTATCTTGCTTTTTGGATTAAGCATTTGTAGAGAGAGAAGGTAAGTATTTTTTTTGAGAAATAAGGTGCACGATATTGTTGAAGGCCAAATTCTTCCATGCCTTCAATTCAAGTCCCCCACAATTATTATTATTATTATTATTATTATTATTATTATTATTATACTAATAATAATATGAAGAATTTCTATGGAGTGCGAGTTTTCTATAAAAATAAGAAGATTTGGATATCTGAATTATTGAATTCATTGTATTAGAATTAGTTTATTTTGTAATCTAATTTAAATTAAACACCACAAACAAAATATAAATTGTGAAAACACCTACAATAATCAAATAACAAAAAGAAGTAGTTATTTTTCTATCTATAAAAAGAAGAAAACATCGTTGAAAATCCATCCCTATATTATTATCATTATCATGGCTATAACAGTTAAAATCATTAAATTGCTCCAAAGAATAAACAAAACATAAACATTTTTACAAAAAAAATCACTAAAATTATTATTATTAGTATTACGCAAACAATGAAACCATAAAATCATATGATCCGAAAAAAAGATAAAAATAACAGAAATCACAAAAAAAAAGAACAAAAGGAGAAAGGAAGCAATATTAATTTTCTAAAATGATCACCGATATAAATTAAAAATTTAGTATTGAACCGAATAAAAATAAAATCCCATTAAAAAATAAAATTAAAAAAATTAAAAACAAAAACTAAAGGCATGGATGCATAAATACGGATAAAAAATAAACATTATCGAATAAGGACCGAAAAAGCCAAAGGAATTAATATCAAATAAAAAGTTCAAAGAATAAGGACCAAAATGAAAAATAAAATATATAATTAATTCCAATCGAAACACAAAATTGAAACAAATAAAAACCTTGGGACCTAAACAAATGAAGGTATTTTTTAAAAAAAATGCAGTGTAATTTTTTTTTAAAAAAAAATTAAAAGAATAAGGACCAAAATGAAAAGTAGCATATATAACCACTTTCACTTGGAGGACACAATTAAAACAAAGTATATAATTAATTCTAATAAAAAAATAAAATTAAAACAAATAAAAACCTTGGGACCGAAACAAATAAAGATTTTTTAAAAAAACTTGTTGTGTAATTAAAGAATAAGGACCGAATGAAAGATAGAATATAGGACAAATTTAAATTGGAGGACCCAATTAGAACAAATTAAAACTGCATACCAAAATAATTAAAGGAACCAAAAGCAAACCAAAAATCAAAAGAATAAGGGCTAAATTAAAAATCAACATATATAATCATTTTCAATTGAAGGGCACAATGCAACAAATCAAATTTTACGTGACTAAGACTGATTTGAAGGATGTTCCAATGGTCAAAACACAACGAGTCGATCATAAATTCTCAGTCGTATTGTTAGAGAGCCTGTATACCTAATTTCTATCAGGTCTGCAGGACATTCCTGCCTCCAACCACACATTCAGATTAAAATTTATATGGCTCGAAGGATCGTCTCTGTATTTTTCTTTCAACTGATTATTATATGTTTCCTAGAAAGAAAAAAATACAATTAAAAAAATAACTTAAAAAAATAAATTGAAGAATACCAACATACCATGAATTGATGAGCGTAACTATCCACAAAATGTGGCACACTCCTTGTTAGCGATCTCTACTTCGCACATGTTTGTCCACAAAAAGCTTCATCGGTAATGGATCGCGTCCAAGACTCACAACCTGCAAGAAAAAAATATTATTAGTTAAAAATTACAAATATTAAGAAAAAATATTGTTTGTTTCCCATGCAAAATGAACAGCACGAAACCGCTGGTGTGCGTAGTAATGGAACCTAGAAAACACTAGTTATAATTTTGCGAGCTAGAACGTGAGCGTCGCGTGAAAGACTTGAACATTGCATGCTAAATGTAATCCGCCCATATTACTTGTGAGATGTATGGCAGCATGATTTCCTTCCAGACTCAACATTCTTCCATTTTGGAAGCTCTTTTACTCGCGCATATATTTGTACTAGAAATCACGCAAACTATACGGTATGAATGAATTTTTTTTTAGTCAATGAAAAAAAATTATGGTATTTAAAATAAAAATAAAAATTATCAACATCGCCACAATTACCTAGTTGCAGCGTGATTCTACTACACCCTTCTCGCAACATCATCACTAGCATCCTCCGAATCAAATTTTCAAACTGGAGTAAAAATTTAGAAAAGATAAATTTCATTAATTTGATAAAGTAAATAGATTAAAATAATATATAAATAATTAATTTCATTATAACATTGAACCTTGTAAACAATGCATTAACACACGGTCTCCATTCAGAATTTTTGGAGATCTAGCTCCATTGAAACAATGGAATCTCCATCAATGATTTGAAGGTTGTTGTTATTGCTCAATATTTGTAAATTTAAGATTTTATTCGCTAAATAAAATTATCTTTTATAAACTTTTTAAACAAATATAATCGTGAAAAAAAAAGCATACATTGAATATTTGTGCAATGAATGGATTGAGCATGGAAATAATGAGGGAAGTGTTGCTTTCCCAAGGCCAAGTTTTGGTGAAATGTGTATGAGAAGGGGGGAGATGATATTAAGCATGAGTTAAAATATTAGGCATATTTGTAACAGCCCCTACTCTTGGGGACCTGCTATGTCATCTTATTTATACACATTCGCCAAAAAATATCTTATAAAAAATATTATTTAATACATTTATAATAAAATTCATTTTTATAAAACACAAATTAAACCACAATTTCAAACTATCACGAAAAACACGCCCAAAATGCATGACGGCGGCTAACAAGACTGACCGGTGAATTTATTAGTCACTTTGAGGAGGTTTTCTTACTCACAACTATTTAGAATCAGAATCACTCCTTGCTGGATCAATAAATGGAAAATAAAAAATATATAAATCTTGTAAAATATTTTTAAAAATCAATAGCAAGAAGAACACCTTTGTATATTTTTAAAAAAGTCAAGCCGCGCGTCCACCCTCAGCTCGTCGGGGGGGGGGGGGGCGTAGCTAATCCATCATAGCTATACCTTGCAGTGATTATCCAATGGGAGCATTCAAGAGTTTGTTCTGCTATTGCCGGAAGCTACAGAGTTATTCTCTCTCTCGGTGAAGAATCAAATGGGACCAATAATGGCGGCGACACAGACGATGATAATTTTGAAAATCCATGACGCTGGTGTCATATATTCGTGAGATGATCCTGTATCATAAGTTGATGAGCGCGGGATCGTGCGGAGATGTTTCTACCAAGCTTTGTGATTCGTATTCTACTCCAACTAAGTAAATGATAGTGAAGGTCAAGAGTGGGAAGAACACAAGAATTCTCTCTTTGCTTTGAAGAGCCATGATAGTTCATCACAGGGTTTTGTACCTCTCACCACCCTTAGAACTGGTGGAAGCTTTCTGGTCAAAACAAATGAAAGCGTAATTGGTTCTTCTTCTGTTGCTTCTGAGACAGGTATGGGAGCTACTTAGTAAAAACTGTAAAACTTGTACACAATAAGGTTGACGTATGCTTGTTTAGTTGCTTGCTTGATAAAAAAAAGCTCCAGTTATCTTCTCTAGTAATTACATTTTTTCCGTTGTCCTCATTTGAGTTTCCTTTTTCAATCAGATAACCAACAACCAGAACCAGAATGCACTGGTGAAAGAGTTGATTTGTTGGTGAGGCTAGGATTGTTGAAGTTAGTGAGTGGAGCTTCTGGTCTAACAACAGAAGCTTTGCCTGAAACTTTTATGCTAAACCTGTTACGGTTGAGGGCTGTGCAGGCTCAAATTCAGAAAATCATTGTAATTTCTATCAGGTAAGTGATCCATCTCTGGAATGCCATTTCCATTTTTTGTTTTTGGGGACTTCCATCTTTGTGTCTTTATTTGATGCAAGCGGGTTACTAAATGATCTGAAACTCCACAATTTGCAGCATTCTTGTTTTCCGGCAAACCCTCCTGATGGAGCAAGCTGTAACCAGCAGTGCAGACATGGAAAGCATCCTGTTAGAGTGCAGCAAGAAACTGTCGGAAGTCCTGGACCGTGTTGATGATGCCGGTATTGAAGAAATAGTTGAAGTAGCAAGTGGGTTGTTGCAAGCTGACGAGGAGAAGCTCAAGTCAAGAAAGATAGTCATGGCTAGGATGTTAGCAAAGAGCTTGCAGGCTGGGGATCCGATTTTTGAAAAAGTTTCCCGTGCAGTCTATTTGGCTCTGAGAGGAGTTGTGCTTGGGGGCAGTGGACCCAGGGGAAGAAAATTAGCAGAAATGGCGCTCCGGCAGGTTGGAGCTGTCATGCTGACTAAAAGAGTGGTGGAAGCTGCGGAGGTATTAGTGGTGGCAGCCACCGTATCCGCTGGCATTCACAGGTCATGGTATGTAAATCTGATTGATAACCTGTAAAATATTCGTGCATGCTTGAGAGAAGAGAATAAATAAACACATGTACAGAGAAACACGTGTAAATCTCATGTGATTAATTGCAGTCGCAGATGCTGCCTGTAGATGGAATAAACGTGGGTTGTAATTTGAGAATTCTTTGATTTAATGGAACAAGAAGCTGTAAATAGTATATAAGATGATATGAAAGGTTTGCATGTATGAAAACGCTGTCCTGCTGCTTCTATGCTCAAAATACTTTGTGGCACCGGTGAACTTGTCGCCGGCCTCGGCTTCAGCCCCGGTGAAAGGCTAATTAATAGCAATAAAGTCTGTCCAGACCTAGGGTTAGGTTCTGTACACATCTCTTATAATTAAAAATATAATTTTTCATAATGTAATACTAACGATACTATTTTCCAACTGAAAGTAGTTATTTTAAGATGTTATGATAACATATATAAATATTATATACATATTATAATAACAAAATAGAAAGAAAAAAAAACAAAATCGAGAAACCTGGAAATGTAAGAAGTTGAAAATAAATTCATGAAAGTACATCATATATATATTGAAATCCATTATTGCTGAGAATTACATGCATCTAATACATATCCAAGAAGCTAAGAACAGCAACATATTCATTTAATACACTGATTATCATCACTACAAACATAAGCACACACATAAATTGACAGTACAAAACAGAGACACCAACACCAAACTTGGGGAGTTGTTTCTTCTGTGTATATATATATATATATATATATATATATATATATATATATCGGGATCTGGCCGGAACATGCACGCTCCATATGCGAATAAGAGCTAGTAAGCAACTCTTGTCACTTCAACCCAATCATCCCCGTCAAGCAGCACGATTCTCCTCCGAGCTTCGATCCTGAACTGTGACCCCAGGCTATGGTCATCCTCGCGAAGAAGAACAACCTTGTCACCGACTCCCAGTCCATAATCAGCAACAAATTTGAGCAAGCCGCTAGAAAGCACCGGCTTGTCATGATCTCCATTCTTCCTCTTCCAGCAACGAATAACTCGAAGCTCGCCACAGCTATCCTTAACACGCAAATCAACAGAATTATTTCCAGCGAAATCTAAATGCTCATCCATTTTTTTTCTTCGAGGGTCGTGAAAAGTTAAAAGAGATCAGAAATGGTTGTGTTTAGGCTATCAGGTGGATTGATAGTTCTTTGCAGCGAGCTTGTGTGGTTTATAAAATTGGTCGGTATATTTATTATTTATGCTCAATATATGATCTTTACGTTGTGAAAATGGAAATTCATATATGACACGTGGCATAAAATCTGTTATCAGCTAATTGTATTTTACCATTATTATAGCGGCTCTTGTAATTTTAGATGATGGCGGCTCTATGCCAAAATAAGGTCCCACAGAGAGAGGGAGAACATGGTCACGTGCCCATTAAGCATTTGTAATTGTCCCGATAAAACTGGACCTGGTTGTGATCTGTGCAGGGTTATCTTGCTTTTTGGATTAAGCATTTGTAGAGAGAGAAGGTAAGTATTTTTTTTGAGAAATAAGGTGCACGATATTGTTGAAGGCCAAATTCTTCCATGCCTTCAATTCAAGTCCCCCACAATTATTATTATTATTATTATTATTATTATTATTATTATTATTATACTAATAATAATATGAAGAATTTCTATGGAGTGCGAGTTTTCTATAAAAATAAGAAGATTTGGATATCTGAATTATTGAATTCATTGTATTAGAATTAGTTTATTTTGTAATCTAATTTAAATTAAACACCACAAACAAAATATAAATTGTGAAAACACCTACAATAATCAAATAACAAAAAGAAGTAGTTATTTTTCTATCTATAAAAAGAAGAAAACATCGTTGAAAATCCATCCCTATATTATTATCATTATCATGGCTATAACAGTTAAAATCATTAAATTGCTCCAAAGAATAAACAAAACATAAACATTTTTACAAAAAAAAATCACTAAAATTATTATTATTAGTATTACGCAAACAATGAAACCATAAAATCATATGATCCGAAAAAAAGATAAAAATAACAGAAATCACAAAAAAAAAAAGAACAAAAGGAAAAAGGAAGCAATATTAATTTTCTAAAATGATCACCGATATAAATTAAAAATTTAGTATTGAACCGAATAAAAATAAAATCCCATTAAAAAATAAAATTAAAAAAATTAAAAACAAAAACTAAAGGCATGGATGCATAAATACGGATAAAAAATAAACATTATCGAATAAGGACAGAAAAAGCCAAAGGAATTAATATCAAATAAAAAGTTCAAAGAATAAGGACCAAAATGAAAAATAAAATATATAATTAATTCCAATCGAAACACAAAATTGAAACAAATAAAAACCTTGGGACCTAAACAAATGAAGGTATTTTTTTAAAAAAAATGCAGTGTAATTTTTTTTTTAAAAAAAATTAAAAGAATAAGGACCAAAATGAAAAGTAGCATATATAACCACTTTCACTTGGAGGACACAATTAAAACAAAGTATATAATTAATTCTAATAAAAAAATAAAATTAAAACAAATAAAAACCTTGGGACCGAAACAAATAAAGATTTTTTAAAAAAACTTGTTGTGTAATTAAAGAATAAGGACCGAATGAAAGATAGAATATAGGACAAATTTAAATTGGAGGACCCAATTAGAACAAATTAAAACTGCATACCAAAATAATTAAAGGAACCAAAAGCAAACCAAAAATCAAAAGAATAAGGGCTAAATTAAAAATCAACATATATAATCATTTTCAATTGAAGGGCACAATGCAACAAATCAAATTTTACGTGACTAAGACTGATTTGAAGGATGTTCCAATGGTCAAAACAAAACGAGTCGATCAGAAATTCTCAGTCGTATTGTCAGAGAGCCTGTATACCTAATTTCTATCAGGTCTGCAGGACATTCCTGCCTCCAACCACACATTCGGATTAAAATTTATATGGCTCGAAGGATCGTCTCTGTATTTCTCTTTCAACTGATTATTATATGTTTCCCAGAAAGAAAAAAATACAATTAAAAAAATAACTTAAAGAAAAATAAATTGAAGAATACCAACATACCATGAATTGATGAGTGTAACTATCCACAAACTGTGGCACACTCCTTGTTAGCGGTCTCTACTTCGCATGTTTGTCCAAACAGGCCCTATAGCGGCTCTTGTAATTTTAGATGATGGCGGCTCTATGCCAGTGCCCAGGCCCACCCAAAATAAGGTCCCACAGAGAGAGGGAGAGCATGGTCAGGACAAGGCCGAGCCTGGTAAGGCAATAGTCCAGTAGTTAAGTAGTGGATGAATGGGTTGGGCCATGGGCCCGTCAATAAATAATGCTAGGGGTTAAGATTAAATTAGAGTTTGAATTTAAACAGAAGTCCAGTTATAGGAAGTTAGCTCTATACCGTGTCCTTATAACCCGGTAATTAATTGCATTGAACAATTTTCCAGAGTATTTTGTTATTTGGAGGTTGTGGATTCCTCAAAAATCCATATTTCTTAATAAAGAATTCGTTGGTTTATAACAGTTAGCTTTCTAATTCTTTAGCTTCTGCGATCTGCACTTCTCCATTTGGTGGCTCGATTTCATGAACTCTGGCCTCTTTCTTGTCAGATTTCTAGATTTTTTTTTTAGTACTGTGATGTTAGGGTTTTTTTATTCTGGTTTGTTGAATTGATGTGAAGACAGTGAAGTGAACTAGAAAAGGAAGAGGGAAACTTCAAAGCAAAAACAAAAGCAACACTTCTTGTTAAATCTTGCTTTTTTCTCCTTGGAGAGGGGGGGAGAGAGAGAGAGCGAGCGAGGATGTTGTTGTAATAAGTCAAGCAGAGAAGCCTGGAGAATCGACTGTGATTACGGTGAATTGTCACGATAAAACTGGACTTGGTTGTGATCTGTGCAGGGTTATCTTGCTTTTTGGATTAAGCATTTGTAGAGAGAGAAGGTAAGCATTTGTGATCTGTGAATTGTCCCGATAAAAAAAAATAATCACTAAAATTATTATTATTAGTATTGTGCAAATAATGAAACCATAAAATCATCTGATCAAAAAAAAAAAAAAACACACAAAAAAAAAAAAAACAAAGGGAAAATGGAAGGAATAGTAATTTCCTAAAATGATCACTGATATAAATTAAAATTTCAGTGCTGAACCGAATAAAAATAAAACCCCAATAAAAAAAATTTAAAAATTTAAAAACAAAAACTAAAAGCATAGATTCATAAATACGGATAAAAAATAAACATTATCGAAGAAGGACCGAAAACGCCAAAGGAATTAATATCAAATAAAAAATTCAAAGAATAAAGACCAAAATAAAAAATAAAATATATAATTAATTCCAATCGAAAGACAAAATTGAAACAAATAAAAACCTTGGGACCTAAACAAATAAAGGTATTTTTAAAAAAAATTGCAGTGTAATTTTGTTAATTTTTTTTAAAAGAATAAGGACCAAAATGAAAAGTAGCATATATAACCACTTTCACTTGGAGGACACAATTAAAACAAAGTATATAATTAATTCTAATCAAAAAATAAAATTAAAACAAATAAAAATCTTGGGACCGAAACAAATAAAGATATTTTAAAAAAACTTGTTGTGTAATTTGTTTTAAAAATTAAAAGAATAAGGACCGAATGAAAGATAGAATATAGGACAAATTTAAATTGGAGGATCCAATTAGAACAAATTAAAACTTGCATACCAAAATAATTAAAAGGAACCAAAAGCAAACCAAAAATCAAAAGAATAAGGGCTAAATTAAAAATCAACATATATAATCATTTTCAATTGAAGGGCACAATGCAACAAATCAAATTTTACGTGACTAAGATTGATTTGAAGGATGTTCCAATGGTCAAAACACAACGAGTCGATCATAAATTCTCAGTCGTATTGTTAGAGAGTCTGTATACCTAATTTCTATCAGGTCTGCACGACATTCCTGCCTCCAACCACACATTCAGATTAAAATTTATATGGCTCGAAGGATCGTCTCTGTATTTCTCTTTCAACTGATTATTATATGTTTCCCAGAAAGAAAAAAATACAATTAAAAAAATAACTTAAGAAAAATAAATTGAAGAATACCAACATACCATGAATTGATGAGCGTAACTATCCACAAACTGTGGCACACTCCTTGTTAGCGGTCTCTACTTCGCATGTTTGTCCACAAAAAGCTTCATCGGTAATGGATCGCGTCCAAGACTCACAGCCTACAAGAAAAAAAAATTGTTTGTTTCCCATGCAAAATGAACAGCACGAAACCGCTGGTGTGCGTAGTAATGGAACCTAGAAAACACTAGCTATAATTCTGCAACCTAGAACGTGAGCGTCGCGTGAAAGACTTGAACATCGCATGCTAAATGTAATCCGACCATATTACTTGTGAGATGTATGGCAGCATGATTTCCTTCCAGACTGCAACATTCTTCCATTTTGGAAGCTCTTTTACTCGCGCATATATTTTTCCTTTTTTATGCTCCTTGTACTAGAAATCACGCAAACTATACGGTATGAATGAATTTTTTTTTAGTCAATGAAAAAAAAAATTATGGTATTTAAAATAAAAATAAAAATTATCAACATCGCCACAATTACCTAGTTGCAGCGTGATTCTCCTACACCCTTCTCGCAACATCATCACTAGCATCCTCCGAATCAAATTTTCAAACTGGAGTAAAAATTTAGAAAAGATAAATTTCATTAATTTGATAAAGTAAATAGATTAAAATAATATATAAATAATTAATTTCATTATAACATTGAACCTTGTAAACAATGCATTAACACACGGTCTCCATTCAGAATTTTTGGAGATCTAGCTCCATTGAAACAATGGAATCTCCATCAATGATTTGAAGGTTGTTGTTATTGCTCAATATTTGTAAATTTAAGATTTTATTCGCTAAATAAAATTATCTTTTATAAACTTTTTAAACAAATATAATCGTGAAAAAAAAAAGCATACATTGAATATTTGTGCAATGAATGGATTGAGCATGGAAATAATGAGGGAAGTGTTGCTTTCCCAAGGCCAAGTTTTGGCGAAATGTGTATGAGAAGGGGGGAGATGATATTAAGCATGAGTTAAAATATTAGGCATATTTGTAACAGCCCCTACTCTTGGGGACCTGCTACGTAATCTTATTTATACACATTCGCCAAAAGAAAACGTAATATATTTTTTTTCAATCACAAGCAAGCAGATTCATGACCGTGAACCATAACAGATCCCAAAACAATAACATGTCCCGAAATAGTAACATGTCCCGAAAAAATAACAGGTCTCAAACAATAACAGGTCTCAAAACAGTAACATGTCCCGAAACAGTAACATGTCCCAAATAATAACATGTCCCGAGACAGTAACCGGTCTCAAACAATAACAGATCTCAAACAATAACAAGTCTCAAACAATAACAGGTCCCGAAACAGTAACATGTCCGAACCAGTAAGAGGTCCTGAGACAGTAACATGTCCCAAATAGTAAGAGATCCCGAGACAGTAATATGTTCCAAAACAGTAACAGGTCCCGAAACAATAACATGTTCCGAAACAGTAACAGGTGGGCAATAACATAACCCTTAATTCAATCTTGACCCATTCATCCTGGGTCTACAAAACCTTAAACATCATCCTCATCATAACCATAATTAATAAATCATACATTTAACATCATTCAACCATTTACACTAGAGTTGATGTAAATCCAGTCACATTTAATAAAGTACGACAAACAAGTTAATTTTCTTACATTCCAATATTTTTCCAAAAATGGTGAACATACATATCAGTTTGCCAACATTTACTTTATACAAATTACTATTGGATACAAAAAACTAAGAAATGATAGCTTTACTCCTGACGTGAAGATGATGGACCTGAAATAAAGATACAAGATAATCTCATAAAGAAAATTCTAGAAGAAATCATATTAAAGTTATTAAACCCACGATATGCCATCATATATAATTGAAATAATCAACATAGCTATTCGAAAGACAAACTAAATATAACCGATACTAAGTATTTCCAATACCCTTATCACCCTACCAACATTAGAAATCGGAGAAGACCCCTTTCTGAGTCCATAACATACCTCATACATTTTTATTTTACTCTTGAAAGTTCAACATACATGAATGTGTGTTTAAGCATTGCACCACAATCCCTTTATCCGGGATCCTAACATACACTAAATGTATGTTAGCCATTCATACCGATCCCTTTATCCAGGATCCTGGCATACACTGAATGTATGACAGTTATTCATGATGATCCCCTTATCCGGGATTCTAAAATACACTAAATGTATGTTAGCCATTTATACCGATCCCTTTACCTGGGATCCTGACATACACTGAATGTATGACAGTTATTCATGATGATCCCCTTATCCGGGATCCTAACATACACTAAATGTATGTTAGCCATTTATACCGATCCCTTTACTTGGAATCCTGACATACACTGAATGTATGACATTTATTCATGATGATCCCCTTATCCGGGATCCTAACATACACTAATGTATGTTAGCCATTTATACCGATCCCTTTACCCGGGATCCTGACATACACTGAATGTATGACAGTTATTCATGATGATCTCCTTATCCGGGATCCTAACGTGCACTAAATGTATGTTAGCCATTTATACCGATCCCTTTACCCGGGATCCTAGCATACACTAAATGTATACTAGTCACCGCCATGGCTTGTTCATGACATTTCTAAACTTTCCTGATACACATGCCTTAAATATTCTTATTGATACATCATATATTCTCAAACTTCCACCAAAACTTTAAGCATAAATCACACATTTTCACTGTGAAAATTAAATTAGAAACATGGGTATGAAATCACCTACCTGCTGTGGATGCTCTACTCATAGTCCCTTGTTGTTGTTCCACCACCCTTTTATTCCCTCCTGCAATTACAGGAAATTCTTGTAAATCATTTCCAACCACCGATACTCTTCGTAACAACCACACCGAGACTATTTAATATGCCTTTACATTTGTTATTCCTTTATAACTTTTGTCAATAAAAAATATCATTATAAACACCCAGTTTCAAACATAACTTGTTTCCTTTCCTTTAATGCAGACCACTTCATCGTTTCGCGACCCCCCACTTCTTTTCCCCCTTTTCTCAAAGCTGCTAGCAGAGGTCAGATTTCGACCTCTGTTCGGATTTTTCACTATAACAGGAGTTTTAGAACTCCGTTTTGTACAAATATAGGTCTACAACTCTTATGAAGGGAAGAAAACTCAATTCTGTCACGACCTGATTCCCGGATCCTTGACCGGCACATAGACATGGTCCCCCTCCAAGGTTCCACACCTATGCGAACCCAAACTTACACACAAACTTATCATTCAACTTCAGAATTTAACGCAGCGGAAATAACAACGTAAACTTTATAACATAATTCGATTGTCTTTATACAAGAGTTGATTACATACAATTATAATTGTGGAGCACTAACTAGACATATGAACAAAAGTATCAATTACAACCAAAATAGCAGGTTCCAAGAGTAGGACAAAAATGACCTGCTAGCAAGCTACGAACCTGAAAATAATGAATAATAAGGGGGTGAGTTCAACAACTCAGTGAGTAGATAACATCTAATATACAAATACGAGATAATACAACAAAGAGAAGTATAATATCAAACCAGCTCGAAGTTCTTACAAGGAGTTTCTCAAATAGGTCATAACAAGAATTTAATAGGTAAAGCTCGTCAGAAAATCAGAATGCAATGAGCATGAGGCTCCGTACTGTGGGATGATCAGTCCACACAGGTTGGTGACTCCCCCGACCAACTAGGGTTTCAGATACGATGCGCACAAAGGCTAACACTACCTTGTTAGCATGGGTATTCTGACTGGCATACCATAGGTATATCTTATAATCAAACAAACATATTCATATCTCAAGGCTCAACTCATGGTATCAATCAAATGAGGAGCTATCAATTCATAAACAGATATAGGCTCATATCAAGAACGTATATTCAACAAATGATTATGCTTTATCGTATCAAGAATAGTAATCAAGGTATATATATTATCAAAAAGCATAATCCAATCCATACTAGCAAATTCAAATATTTATACTATTTCTCATGCATATTAAATATTATCCACTCACCTAACTTAAGAGCAAACAAGGTTCAGAAGCAGAGTATTGATGAAACATTACTGATGTCCTGCGGGTAGAATATCGGGATTATCTGAATATATAAAAGAAGATATACTCAAAAATAACTCAAAAGAAGTAAAATACCTTTAATAGCATATCTAAGAGTTCAAATCATAATCCTATGTGTTTTTGAATCAAACTATCCATTTCTTCGTAAAAACCTAAAACAAAGGTTTCTTCCGAAATCAAATTCCAAAATACAGAATTTGTAAAATTGATATTAATCCATCAAATGAGCTTAAATTATCCATCAAACCAATCTGAAATGCTAATATTTCTCTTAAGGACCATTTTGAAATTTTCTTATATTTTTAGGGTCAAATTGTAATTTTATCAAATTAAAGGACTAAATTGAACACTTCATAAATTCATAGCTATCCTAAAATCTTGTCCATAATTCATCCTTAATTCTGTCCAGAATCTCCAATTTCACTCCATGGACCAAACTGAATTTTTTCAAAGTTAGGAGACTAAACTGTAGTTTTCACCAAAAAGAACCAAAATGAATTTTCATCATCTTCAACCTTAACCCAGAATTCCAGCAAGGGATTTTCGAAATTTCTCAACATTATTTCACCATTTTTCTCAATATTTTCTTAAACCAAACATCTCAAAACTTTAAAATCATCTACAATCAAACTAATTAAACTATTACCCAACACATTCAACCTTTAACATCTCTCTTAATTCATCAATCAAACCCAAATAAAATTCTCAAACCCTAACAATCAATACAAGCAAAAATCATAGCTAATAATCACATTTATACATAATAAAACATACACATTACCTTAACAGCTTTTTTCTCCTTCTTTTTTTCTCCTCCTCTTCTCTTTCCCTCTTTTCTCTTCTTCTTCTTTCTTTCTCTCTTCCCGTTTCCCTCTCTCAAATTTTCAGATTACTTCTCTTTTTCTTTTCTTTTCTTTTCTTTTCTATTTATATTTAATAGCTTGTACAATTACTACAACACCCTTAACCTAATTCTAAGCCACTAAGGGCATTCATGTATTTTTCTTATTAAAAATTTCAAAACACTACAAATTTTGTCCCCACAATTCACGAAATGCATCACGAATGTGACAGACCTACTGTTCTGTAGAGTCTGCCCAGCACAGTCACGTTAGGTGACCCTTAACTAGAGTTATAAAATTCCAAATGAAATGAAATAAGTTTCCTTGGATATTAGACATCCAGAACTACAACTCCTATGAAGGAAACCAATCCTAATTCCATTGTTTTCCCATTAAAATTCTCTCCGAAAGTCAAGAGATGAATCTGTCAAGGTATTCACTTCTACAACACATGCATTTGGCTGAAAGTTGACCTTGGGAAAACAAGACCTCATTCTTTTCATGCTCAATCATTCATCAATTCCACATTTCCCCCAAAATGTTTCAAGAACCCTAACCCCAAAATTCATAAAGAAAAAATCCTAATAGCTTGTGAAATCAAGAATCTTTTAGATGCATATAAGGAACACCTTACCAAGAAAGATTCAAGATCCTAATAGCTTGTGAAATCACAATAACCTCCTCTCTTATTTCTCTTCCTACTGTGACCAGCACAAACACTCCTTTTTCCTCCACTTTCTCCTTCGAATAATACTCCAAATCTTTGGGTTTTTTGATGTTTGAATGTTTTGGTAACCCTTAATCTCACTTTCACTTTGAAATTCTTCTTTAATTTAGGTAAGACAATATCAAAATCTCCCTTTCTTCCCCTTCTTCTCCTGTAAATGAGAGAAAAGAGGAGTATTTATACTCCTCAATTTCTCTTATTGCACTAAGGCCCCCCATTTCCTTTAAATGTTTCTTTTTACCCCACATGTTCTCTTCTTATAATTTAAATCATAATCTTTATATTTAATTCAATTTCACCCTCCCCTCAACTTATTTTATTTCTCTTTTAATTTATTTCTATAATTTAACACTTACATTTATTTCCCGGGATTTACAATATTAGTCTACTAATTTCAAGAGAGAATTTGAGTGGGAAATGAGGGAATTAGGATCAAATTCCTTCTTAGGGATTGTATTTTGTTTTTTACCATCTAAGAAAACTGGTATCGTTTAATTTTGAATTTTTGAACTCCAGTTTTGGGTCATCAAATGTGGCTCAGCAGGGCAGACTCTGCATGGCAGAAGGTTTGCCACATTTGCGATGAATTTTGTGAATGTTGGGGGCAAAAATGAGTTTTCCTCCCTTCAGGAGATTTGTATTTTAACTTTTCAACGTGATCAACTTCCTACAAAATGGAGTTCTATAATTGTAGTTATAGTGAAAAATATGGGTAGAGGTCAGAGTGCAACCTCTGCTGGTAGATATGAGACGGGAAAAAAAGAAGTGGTAGGTCTCAAAGCGACGAAGATAGACGTGTTAAAGGAAAAGAAACAGGTTATGTTAAAAAATGAGTGTTTATGATGGTATATTGATTGACAGATGTTATATAACTAACAAGGAAAGAATAATGAATTTAAATGTTTGTGGGATTGTTTTGGCGTGGTTATTATGAACTATATAATAATGTTTATGTTTTAATATTGTTATTGGTTAAGATTTTGAATTTATTAAAGATTAGGTTTGAAGATCTTGTTTTGGGTTTGATTGATGAATTGATTGAGATGTTAAGGATAAAATGTGTTGGGTAATGATCTAATTGATTGTATTGTAAATGATTTTGAGGTTAATTGGTGTTTTATGTGTAAAACAATATTGGGAAATTATGAAAAATATTTTTTTAAAATCAGGGCAGTAGTCTAGAGGTTAAAGATGATAAAGTTTCAGTTTGGTCCCTAAAGTGAAATTCAAGATTCTAGACATAATTGAGGATAAACTATAATGTTTTCAATTTGATAAAATCACAATTTAACCCCTATAAATCTTATAAAATTACAGAATGATTTCTAGATGAAATATTAGTTTTTCATAGTGGTTTGGTAAATAATTGAGGATTATTGGTGAACTGGTATCAATTTTACAAATTGCTTATTTTGAATTATATTTCAAGAGAAACTGTTATGAGTTAAACTGGATTATGAGAAAAATGGATATAGTTTGATTCAAAAACACATAGGATTATGAGTTAAAGTCTTGAATAGATTTATTGAATAGATTTTACTTTCTTTTTTAGTTGTCTTTTAGTATGTCTTTTTTATATATATTTAGATAATCTTGATATTCTACTTGTGGAGCATCGATAGGATTTACTTTTGTATTTGCTTTTGAATTTTGTTCGCTTTTGAGATAGGTGAGTTGACAATTTTTAATATGCATGAGAAATATTATAAATATTTTAATTGCTAATATGAGTTATTTTATGCTTCTTGATAATATATATGTTGATTACCAATTTTTAGTTACGATAAAACATCATAAATTGTTGAGTCTAAATTCTTGATATGAGCCATTATATATTTTTGAATTTATTTCTAAATTGATAGCTCCTCATTTGATTGATGTCATGAGTTGAGCCTTGAGATATGAATATATTTGTTTGATTATGATAGAAACTTATAGCATGTCAATCAGAATACTCATGCTAACAGGGTAGTGTTGGTCTTTGTGCATATCGTATATGAAATCTTAGTTGGTCAGGGGAGTCATTAACCTGTGTGGATTGATCATCCCAGAGTACATAGCCTCATGTTCATTGTATTTTGATTTTCTGACGAGCTTTACCTCATAATATTCTTGTTATGACCAATTTGAGAAATCTTCTTGTAAGAACTTAAAGTAATATTTGTAAGCATATTTCTAATTGATGTATTCTCTTGTATATGTGTATTGAACGTTATTCACTCACTTAGTTGTTGAACTCGCCCTCTCATTATTTATCAATTTCAGGCTTTTAACTTGTTAGTATGTCATTTTTGGTGTACTCTCAGAACTTGCTATTTTGGCTGTAATCAATATTTTTTTTCTTATGTCTAGTTAATGATCGATAATTATAAAAGTTTATATTTAACTGTTGTATTAAGACAATCAAATTATATTATGTAATAATTTTGTTATTGATTCTGCATTGATCTTTGATTAACTTATTTAAATGATAAGTTTAAGTTTGCATAGGTATAGAACCTTGAAAGGAGGTCACGCTTACATGCCGGTCATGAATCCGGGAATTAGGTCATGACAATGACAACCATGGTCAAGCTTGATCAACAAAAAAAAAAAGGATTGGTATACGGTGTAAACTTGAATGAGTTGAAGAAGTGAAAAACTAAGAACCTTAAAGCAATGATACCCTACGATGATTAAGCATTGAAGAGAGAGGCCTATATTCCAAACCAGTTAAATGAATATATTTCATATAACCAATTTGTTAAAATTAAGTAAAATATAAAACGCGTCTCGGTTTTACTGTGTGAATCCACAGTAAAATGACTATTAATATACATTTTCAAAAATGAAGAACGAGATGGCCGAATTGGTCTAAGGCGTCAAATTAACGTTCTTTTCACAAGGGGTATGGGTTAGAATCCCACACTCAACACATTTCTAGTTTGCTTTTGGATATGCTACAAATCACTTTCTCATATAGCACATCTCCTTGAGTAGTCTGACCAAGAACAGAGCATTTCAGTAAAATTGAAAATTCAGTTCGCGCAAGTCAGTAACGTGACTAGGTGTTTGAGCTCGGATATTCCGTCTGAGAACATTAAAAAAAACATTAACACATCTGCACATGAAAATAATCTAAAAATATTAAAAAAATTATTACTATTTTTTTATTTTGAATAATTTTAAAACATATATATACATACATATATATATATATATATATATATATATATATATATATATAGACACACACACACACACACATATTGTTTAGAAATATATTAAAATGATAATTGTTTTTTTTTAATTATTTTTAACATCAACACATGAAAATAATCTAGAAACATTAAAAAACTTATTATTGTTTTTCTTTTTGATTTTGGAGAACTTTAAAACAACTATATATATATAACGTGTCCTGGTTTTACCGTGCGAATCCACAATAAAATTACCATTTTATCCGGGGCCAAAAAATTTTAACCCTCTGGACCGAGGGTATTTTTGAATTTTTCAGGAGACACGGATGACATTTTCGAATTTGTTGCACAATAATATTTATGATAGAAAATTTTCAATTTAGGGATGAATTTTAACTGTTATAGTAATGATAATGACGACAACGTAAGGATGAATTTTCAATTTATTTATTTTTCTTTTTGTGGATAGAAAATTAACTACTTATTTTTTGTTATTTAATTATTGTATGTCTTTTCACAATTTATATTTTGTTTTTAAATGTGATTAAAATTGAATTATAAAATGAATTAATCTTAATATAATGACTTCAATAATTCAGATATCCGAATCTTATTGCTTTTTTAATGATGATAATAATTTTATGCTAGTTATTTCGTTAAAACCTCCTAATAGATAAATTTATATCGATTTAAAATTCATATATTTTATAAAAAACTTTAACTTCACAGGAATTATGTACATATTTATTATTTTGACTAAATACACAATTAATTTTTTTTGGTAGAATCGGATAAAATCATAAAATTAGGTCGAATCAGAACGATTCTATGATCCTGCCCTGTACACTGTTCACGTTTTGAAATTTTCCCCGATTCATCTTGCTGTCTTCTCTTCTCAGTCCCAGACCTCTCGACTCTCGTCCTCTCTTCTCTTGCCCTCATTTGCCTAATTTTTCTCTCAAATCGTAACCTTAGCAGCTTCTCAGTGCAGCAGGCTCGTCGCCGTCTTAGGCGTTTCTTAGATCTGGTGGCTGATGTCCGGTTAAATCAACAACACTAGCTCAAGATTAGTTTTCTAATTCTTTAACTTCTGCAATCTGCACCTCTCCATTTGGTGGCTGGATTTCATGAACTCTGGCCTCTTTCTTGTCAGATTTCTAGATTTTTTTTAGTATTGTGATGTTAGGGTTTTTTTTAATTCTGGTTTGTTGAATTGATGTGAAGACAGTGAAGTGAACTCGGAAAGGAAGAGGGAAACTTCAAAATGTAAACAAAAGCAACCCTTCTTGTAAAATCTTGCTTTTTTTCCTCCTTGAAGGCAGAGAGAGAGAGAGAGTAGTGAGAAGCAGAGGATGTTGTTGTAATAAGTCAAGCAGAGAAGCCTGGAGAATCATTAATTTTGAATTACTTAAGCTGGGGACAGGAAGCGGTGCTATTTAGTGTTGTGGGTGGCGGGGAAGCCTGAGAACCAACAGCCAAAGCCGCCGGCCGGAAGTATTTCTGTTGAAGTTGTGGTGCTCCGATGACCGTGAAGGCCTTTTACATAATCACTTGTATTTCTGCTGAAAAATGTATGCGTGTTAAAATCCTTTGAGAACTTGGGAGGAGGAGTTGCTATATGAAGTATATTGTTTCTCTATATTTATGCCTGACTGATGGACACCATGATTACTCTGTTTTGATGGGATGACATTGAAATACGAGAACCACACTGTAAGACTTCAGTTGTATCCCTTCATCCCCTTCATCCCAGCAACCCCGTTCCATTCAGAGGTTATAAATGACAGACGCTTCTTCGCATGTCAGTCAAGTAATGTTAAAGATGTGGAAGAGATGACCAATGACGACTACTACTGGATGGATATTCTAGCGATGGATATTCAGAAGTGTGTATGAAGACAGAACTGTTTTCACCTCAAACTTGTCTTCTTTTCGATTTATTTATCCATCAAATCCAATCAGTGAGAATTTTCATTTTCAAACACTGAACAGAAGCACACAAAATAGAAGAAATAAAACAGAATTGAGAAACCTGTAAATGTAAGAACCTGGAAATAAATTCATGAAAGTACATCATATATATATATATTTAAATCCATTATTGCTGAGAATTACATGCATCTAATACATGTCCAAGAAACTAAGAACAACAACATATTCATTCGATAACACTGATTATCATCACTACTACAAACATACATAAATTTACAGTACAAAACAGAGACACCAGCACCAAACTTGGGGAGTTGTTTCTTCTATATATATATATATATATATATATATATATATATATATATATATATATATATATATATCGGGATCTGGCCGGAACATGCACGCTCCATATGCGAATAAGAGCTAGTAATTCGTAGCTGTTGTCACTTCACCCCAAGTCTCCTCACCAAGCAGCATGATTTTCCTCCGAGCTTCGATCCTGAACTGTGACCCCAGGCTATGGTCATCCTCGCGGAGAAGAACAACCTTGTCACCAACTCCCAGTCCATAATCAGCAACAAATTTGAGCCAGCCGCTAGAAAGCACCGGCTTGTCATGACCTCCATTCTTCCTCTTCCAGCAACGAATAACTCGAAGCTCGCCACAGCTATCCTTAATACGCAAATCAACAGAATTACTTCCAGCGAAATCTAAATGCTCTAAGCAATGAGTGGGGAATGAGAGCTTAACACGAACATCGGTATCTTTCAACACTTTGCTGAAGATCTGCATTTTTTTTTATTCGAGGGTCGTGAGAAGTTAAAAGAGAGAAATGGTTATGTTTAAGCTATGAGATGGATTGGTAGTTCTTTGCAGCGAGCTTGTGTGATTTATAATGGATCAAAGCTACTGTGTTCACGGTAGAAAGACAGACATCGAGCGAGAGATGTAATAGAACAAGAGAAACGCGAGCTTAAGACATCGTTTATGCAAAGACTGAAGGAGTCGCGAGCTACGCTCGTATTGCCTCTCGCGCCCCTCGCTCGCTCGCATGGCGTTGTTAAGCGATGAGGCTTTCCCCCCTCAATTTGCTTATAAAATTGGTCGGTGATGCTACTGAGCACTATCAAATTGATGTAATAATTAATTACATGTTTATATATATATATATATATAATATTTACAGTGTGAAAATGGAATTTTATATATTGAAGGTGTTTGGGAGAGCTGTTACTGTAACTTTTCAAAATGTTATTCGTGCCGAAATACATGAAAATAATTTTTTTTATTTTTTTAAAATTATTTTTGACATCAGTACATTAAAATGATCTAAAAACACCAAATCATATTCATTTTAAAAAAATAAAATAAAAAATTGAAAAACTACCGAACAGCGTTTGAAACTACCCCTCGTAATTTTAGACGAAGACGGCTTCGGCCAGTGCCTAAGCCCACCCAACATAAGGTCCCACAGAGAGAGGGAGAGCTACAACCTGCATTTTCTTGAGATTTCTGCGAGGTTTTCGCTCGAATAAGCAACAAGGCGCACGATTTTGTTCAAGGCCAAATTCTTCCATGCCTTCGATTCAAGGCTCGCAATATATTTTGTATTATCATTATTATTATTATTATTGTAATCCCTTTTGGATTACAAGATTAATCACTACTTTTATGTAGGTGGACATCGATAAATCACGACTTTTATCTTTTAAGTAATATTTGACCACCCGGGGTCATGTCTATTCTATCGAAAGAGACCGCGCTCGATTACTATGCACTCACCAGTAGATTAGTTTTTCAATTTGCACGGTTAAGCTTCAAACGCAACTGCTTAAACCAGCCAACGTGAAGTGCTTCACCACTGATGCCATGATCTCCTCCTGAAAGTTAAAGATTTTGAAATATCTTATCCCACATTCAAAATTTCAACGCCTATACTTTTTAAACATTATTTTATTTTTTATGACCATTCGATCGATTTCGCATGGATTATTTGTAGATAGAACAGGAGAATCGCGAGCTACGCTCGTATTGCCTCTCGCGCACCTCGCTCGCTCGCATGGCGTTGTTAAGCGATGAGGCTTTCCCCCCTCACTTTGCTTATAAAATTGGTCGGTGTAGAATTGAACGCTAACAAATAGATGTAATAATTAATTACATGTTTATGCTCCATATATAATTTCACAGTGTGAACATGGAATTTTATATATAGCACATGGCATAAAAACTGTTACCAGCTAATTCTATTTTACCATTATTATATTGGCTCTTGGGATTTTAGATGAAGATGGCTCTTGCCACCGTGTAGCACTGTGTTTTAAAAATATTTTAAAAAATTAATTAATTTTTTTGGGTGTTTTTAGATAATCCATGCATGTGTTAATATCAAAAATAATTTTAAATAAATAAAAAAATATATTATATCAATATATCTTTGAATAAAAAAATATTTTCAAAAACAACCATTCTTAAAACTATCAGTGGCTAAGTCCACCCAAAATAAGGTCCCACGGAGGGAGAGCAGTTGCATCTTGTGAATCGGAATGTGAGCATCGCGTGAAACACTTGAAGGTCACATACTAAGTGTCTATTTGGAAATGTTGACGTTTGTTTTGAAAGTTTTTTTTGTTCAGAAATATATCAAAATAATGTTTTTTTTTTTATTTTTTAAAAATCATTTTAGACATAAGCACATGAAATGATTTAAAAATACAATTTTTTTCAAAAGCGCATGAAATGATCTAAAAATACACAAAACAAAAATTCAAAAGCGTTTTTGAAACGCAATGCCAAACAGTGAATGTAATCCGCTCATATTGCCTGTGAGATGTGTGGCAGCATGATTTGCTTCCATACTGCCATTTTCTTCCATTCTAGAATCTCTTTTACTCACGCATATGTTTTTTTCTTTTTTATGCGTCTTGTACTAGAAATCACACAAACTATACGGTACAAATGAATTATTTATTAGTAAATGAAAAATAAAATTATGGTATTTGTAAAAAACATTATAAACATCGCCACAATTACTTAGTTGCAACATGATCATTAGCATCCTCCCAATCAAATTTTTCCTTGAAATAAAAATTTTGAAAAGATAAATTTCATTAGTTTGATAAAGTAAACACATTAAAATAATATATAAACAATTAATTTCATTATAACATTGAACCTTGTAACCCATTAATTGACCCGCGGTCTCCGTTTAGGATTTTGAGAGATCTAGCTCCATTGAAACAATGGAATCTCCATCAATGATTTGAAGGTTGTTGGTTCTCACGTCCTCAATATTTGTAACTCTATGATTTTATTCGCGAGACGAAATTATCTTTTAAAAACATTTTAAACAAATATAACCATGAAAACAAAAAAATAAAAGCATACATTGAATATTTGTGTATGATTGGATTGAGCATGAAAATAATGAGGGAAGTCTTGCTTTCCCAAGGCCAAGTTTTGGCCAAATGTGTATAGGAAGGGGGGAGATGATATTAAGCATTAGTTAACATATTAGGCATACTAGTCTACTGATTTTCAGAGAGAATTTGAGTGGGAAAATGAGGGATGTAAGATCGATTTTCTTCTTAGGAATTGTATTTTTGTTGTTTACCATGTAAGGAAAGTGGTTTCATTTAATTTTGAATTTTAGAACTCCAGTTTTGGTCATCAAATAAGGCTCACCAGGGCAGACTCTGCATGGCAGAAGGTTTGCCACATTCGCGATGAATTTCGTGAATGTTGGGGGCAGAAATGAGTTTTTCTCCTTTCAAGAGAGCTGTATTTTAGCTTCCAACAAGATGAACTTCCTACAAAACGAAGTTCTAGAACTCCAGTTATAGTGAAAAATCTGGGTAGAGGTCATAATACAATCTGTACTGGTAGATTTGAGAGTAAGAAAAAAGGGATGTCCAGAAGCGATGAAGATAGACGCGTTAAAGAAAAAGAAACAAGTTATGTTCATAAAGGATTGTTCATCCCCTGACGGGGAGATAATACACGGAAAAAAATGGTTTTATACTTGTAAAATTACAACTATAAATCTTTAGAAGTCGTCACCTAGTATTAAGGTCACTAGGAAACCTAATGGTGTATGAGAGTCTAGGTAAGGGGACTTGTTGTGCAAGGAGAAGACGCGTCACCTCCAGTGCACCCTACCTAAGGTAAGTTGCATTGTTTGATTATTTTTCTGAGTTTTATTTTTTTTGTTTGTCTTTCCTAAAGTTCGAGGGAGATCTCTCTTCGTGAGAGAGTCTCTACCTCATTGGAGTCGAAAACCTGACCATTCTAAAGTTTGAAAATTTTTACACCTTATTAAAAAAACCTTTTTTTACTATATGCGAGTGTACTTTACAATGTAATTTTACATTGCGAAAGCTAAAAAAATAATTATGATTTTTTATATATATTTTGGTCAAATTCCAACAAATAATCATAAACTGATCATGATACCCAAATTTCATTTCAAAACATGAGAGATATGCTATATTTATTTTTTTATGAAAAATATGATTGGAGAAACTTTGGATTCTGGTCGAATGACGAAAACAACATACTCTTTATTTGTTTTTTTTAAACTCGATTTTTTATATTATTTTTTCTTCAATAAAAAATAAAAAATGGATGGGGCCTGACTCAACTAAATGGGTTTGCTCAGCCAAGGTGGGCAAAAAGGCCTAACTCTGCTGGACTTGGGCTGGGCCGAGAACAGGGCAAACCCAAAGCCAAAGCAGAAAAGAAAAAAAAGGAAAATATTGCACTTTTCACGTCATGCGTGAACAGTGTAGTGAATTAATTCATGGTTGACTGATAGTGTTGAGAGGCTCATCTGCCACTGCCACCAAGTAGAGGAGGCCGAGATGGTTCTTATTATGGTGGTGGCATCGGAAATGGTGATCGGAGAAACACTAGAAGGTGCTTGTTTTATGTTGGTGGTATTGCTTGATTCCGACGTTGGAGAAGAAGAGCCGAACCTACCGGAGAGTTACTGGCGTGGGGAGGTGGCGCCGATTCTGAGGGAACAATCATTAGTGCTCGCTAGGAGCTGCTGCTGGAGGGGGGAGAGAAAGAGATGACGCTGCAGAGAGAAAGTGGTTGTCATTGTTGTCAGATGTTGTTGTGGGTGTCGTGGGACACCACTGGTGCTTGGTGGATGGAATTGTTGAAGCTGCCGAGGGAGATGAGAGAGAGAGATGGCTAAGAGGGAGAGAGAGGGAGTTGCTGACTGCTACTATCGGTGCCAAGGAAGAGGGAGAGCTGTTGTTTGTAGTGTTTTTTACGTGGCCTGTAAATCAAACCTCATGTCTCTTGTGTCTATGTTTGTTCCCTGTCACTGTAAAAATTTCTCACTGTGTTATCGTTGTCGCCCTCAGTTCAAATTCCACTCCCCGCCCCCCCGTAACTGTAAAAAATTATCACCCCTTGTGCATGGTTTCTCTATGTTATTTATAGACGCAAGAGATAACCCTTCAGCTGCATATTGTTTGTGGGTTGCCCCCTTGTCTCCTGCGGTAGCATGACTGCAACGACGGCGGCATGCCTGCAGCGGCATGCTTGCAGTGGCGGTGTGTTGGCAGTTGCGTGCCTATAGGCTTTGGGAGAAGGTGCAAATGTGTTTTGGTCCCTTAATTTTTAATTGTTCTAATTACACCCCTAATTGGCTTTAGACTTTTAAATTTGTGCAATTATATCCCCGTGAAAAAATTCAACAGAACCTTTAGCTTTGTGTGCCATTTTTATTATGGTCATTGGTTTTAGATTTGAGGCAGTTGACCCGTAATTGACCATTAAACTCTCAATTTTCATTAATTTTGCCCCTGACTTCCCACAATTGGCTTCAAAAAGGTCAATTCAATCTCTGAAAATTCCAATATCCTCAATTGAACCCCAATTAAGCTCAAGAACTTGATTTTTCATCAATTAAGTCCTTAACAAAATTAATTTGACCAATGTAAAGTATAATTAAGTCCTTGCAATTAATTAAATCTTTCAATTGGATCCTAAATTAATTCCTAAATATAATTATACTTTAAATTTTCCCACGATTAAATCAAATTTATCTATAAAAAATATAATGATGCCTTTCGGCTTAATATTTTTTGTAGATTTATCCAATAAAAATTACATTGGCCTTGAATCTGTATTTTTCTTTATTTTTTGGCATAAAAGAGGTACGATCGAGTTCTCGAAAACATCCAAAATTTTCACTTTGATTTTTTCTACCAACGCCAACCCCTTTTATTTTTTTATTTTTTTTTATTTCAGGTAAATTTGGAGGAATAACCCATAAATAGGTTATGAAATTTATGATGATATTTTGATTGGCATATGTTGTTTAAAAATAAAAAAGGAAAGAATAACAAATCTAAATGTTGGAGGGATTGTTTTGGTGTGTTTATTTCAGGTAATTTATTAAAGATTAGGGTTTGAAGATCTAGTTTTGGGTTTAATTGAAGAATCTATTGGGATGTACAAAAATTAAAAAGATTTTGAATTTATTAAAGATTAGGGTTTGAAGATCTAGTTTTGGGTTTAATTGAAGAATCTATTGGGATGTTAAAAATTAAATGTGTTGGGTAATGGTTTAATTGATTGGACTGCAAAAGATTTTGAAGTTAATTAGTGTGTTAAGAGTCAAACAATATTGGGAAATTATGAGAAACATTTTCTAGAAATCAGGACACTAGTCTGGAGATTGAAGATGATAAAGTTTCAGTTTGGTCCCTCATTTTATGAACTTTTTGATTTAGTTCCTGAACTTTAGAAAATTACAATTTAGTCCCTGGAGTGAAATTCAAGATTCAAGACAGAATTGAGGATGAACTGTGGGGAAAAATTTAGTATAATTATGAATTTATTTTGTCTTCATATTAGTTCTTCAATTTGATAAAATCACAATTTAACCCCTATAAATCTGAGAAAATTACAAGGTGATTCCTAGATGAAATATTAGTTTTTCATATTGGTTTTCTAAATAATTGAGGATTATTTGTGAACTATTATCAAATTTACAAATTTCTTAATTTGAATTAAATTTTGAGAGAAACTATTAAATTTTTAGGTTTTGAGAAAAAAAGATGGTTTGATTAAAAAACACATAGGATTATAAGTTAAACTCTTTGATAAATTTATTGAATAGATTTTACTTTCTCTTTTAATTTTCTTTTAGTATGTCTTTTTTATATATTCAGATAATCTTGTTGTTCTACTTGTGGAGCATCAATAGGATTTTCTTATGTATTTGCTTTTGAATTCTGCTTGCTTTTGAGATATGTAAGTTGATAATTTTTAATATGCATGAGAAATATTATAAATATTTTAATTGCTAATCCGAATTAGAATCCGAATTAGATTATGCTTCTTGATAATATATATATATATATATATATATATATATATATATATATATATATATATATATATATATATATATATATATATATATATATATATATGTTGATTACAATTTTTTGTTACGATAAAGCATAATCAATTATTGAATTTAAATTCTTGATATGAGCCAATATACACTTTTGAATTGAATTCTGAATTGATAACTTCTCATTTGATTGATGTCATGAGTTGAGCCTTGAGATATGAATATGTTTGTTTGATTATGATATAAGCTTATAAGGGTAGTGTTTGTGCACATCATATTCTTATTATGACCAATTTGAGAAACCTTCTTGGAAGAACTTAAAGTTATATTTGTAAATATATTCTCATTGATATATTCTCATGTATATGTATATTGAACGCTATTTACTCACTAAGTTGTTGAACTCGCCCTCTCATTATTTATCAATTTCAGGCTTTTAACTTGTTAGCAGGTCATTTTTGTTGTGATCTCAGAACTTGCTATTTTGGGTGTAATCATTATTGTTTCTTATGTATAGTTAGTGCTCCATAATTATAGAAGTTTATAACTAACTCTTGTATTAAGACAATCAAATTGTATTATGAAGTAATTTTTGCTGTTAATTTTGCATTGAACTCTAATTAACTTATTTAAAGGATAAGTTTATGTGTAAGTTTGATTCGCATAGATATGGAAATTTAAAGGGAAGTCAAGCCTATGTGCCGAGCATGGATCCTGAAATCGGGTCATGACAACGACAGGCATCGTCAAGCTTCATCAACTAAAAAAGCAGCAATCATCGTCGGCATCCTAAAATAGACATTACACTTTTATTCGAGTGAAGGATTGGTATACGGTAAACTTGAATGAGTTGATGAAATAGCGAACAACGATACCCTGTGATGATTAAGCATTGAAGAGAGGAGCCTATATTCCAAACCAGTTAAATGCATACAGTTCATATAACCCTGAAGTATTGCACATAGATTTTTTTAATTTTTTAGGAAAAAATTTATTGGAACTTAACAGGATTTCGATGAAGACAGAAATAGAATCACTGATCTATGATAACAAATAAACAAAGTTCAAACCCCCACGATCAGGAAATGCTAATTAAACCAAGCAATCAGGAAGTAAAATGAGATAAATGTTAAATAGTACAATATTTGTTACTGTTTTGTATTCTGGTATAACTATAATTTCTGTATTATAGTATTAGGCTAAGATTTTGTGTGTATTGTTTGTTAGTGTAACAGACAATACACACTACTATTAATACCTGTGTACTGTAAAACTTCTCAATTAATTGAAATCGAATAGAATACTAAAATTTTACATGGTATCAGAGTGAATTCTTTAATTTTTCATCCGAATTCGTATTTTTTTCTTTCGAATCATCACAAACCCGAAGTCTTTTTTTTCCCGAAACCCATATTTTTCCCAGAAACCAAACACCCATAATTTTTCCCCAGAAAACCAAGTTTTTCCCAGTAACCAAACACCCATATTTTTCCCCAGAAACCCAAAGTTTGTTCCCGGAATCCATCAATTCTTCCACAGTCCAAGAAAATCAGAAAATCCAACACAAACGAACCACATACTATTCAATCAACCCACTGTTGGAAAACTTTTTTTTTTCTCTTTCGAAATATTTTTGTTCTCGGAAACTACAGTGTTATTAGCACTGTTCATAGAGCAACTACTGCGCAAATTGAAGCTCACTGTGTATTCATCGAAAAAAACCCAGAAATTCTCCTTTGTTTACCCAGAAATCCATCACCAAACAACCACAAAAATTCCCAAATTGAAACCCGAGACTCACAAACCCAGAAAAAAACCAACAACCACAGACATCAAACACTCAATCAACAAATTCATCCCACAAAATACAAACTCAGAATGCAAATTACTCCAACACTGACCTCCAAACCGTCACCACCAGTGGTGGTTCATCAAGATGACTCCTCCTTCGAACAGATCCGAGGGGAGATTTTAAGAAAATATTCTAAACTGGATCTTGAAGGTACATACGCCACCGTCCGCCGTGAGTACTCCCAAAAACAAGTGATGGCAGGCAGTCACGACGGAGGTCCTCCGATGGTCCCTGAACATACGGTGATGATGGCAGGGCACCATTGATCGAGGGAACAAGAGAGGGGAAAGGGACAGGGGGCGGCGGCTTGGGGAAGAGAAGATGAAGGAAATGAATTAGGGCAAGCCTTTTATAGGGCAGCCCGAAATAGTGTTGACCGGAATAGTTGGGTTGACCGAAATAGTGGGGTTGACCGGAACAGTATAGTTGACCAAAGTTGGGCCGACCAAAAATACAAAAATGCGGGTGGGTTGATGTGTTCTCACTGCGGGGAAATAAGGCACTCAAAACAACGGTGTTATAAAATTATTGGCTACCCGGACTGGTGGAATTTTTCAAAAAAACCCTGGAAAAATATCAGAAAACCTATGACACATCTAATGGAAATAGATCAGGTACTGCCTACAGCAAATGTGGCTCATCCAGGTATCATCGAAAAACCTTTTGCACACTCTGTTATTACTAAGAATAGTGATTGGATTATTGATACAGGTGCATCTAATCACATGACTAGTGATTCCGATAATTTAATCTGTCATAAACCCTCCTCACGTATAGCTATACGCACTGCTAATGGTAGTACCTCCCCTGTTACAGGGGAAGGATCTCTCATTTTGAATCACTCTATAACACTTGATACTGTCCTTATTGTTCCATCTCTTGCATATAATCTCTTATCGGTTAGTCAAATTACAACTACTCTTGAGTGCACGGTAACGTTTTGGCCTTAGTTTTGTGTTTTTGAGGACATTCTAACCCGGAAGATTCTTGGTTATGGTGTTAGACGAGAAAATCTATATTTTCTAGAATTAACAAAACAAGGGGGGTCAAAATTGGGTTATGCGCATCAAACCAGGAGTACGGATCAACCTCACGCGAGAGTATGGTTGTGGCATCGACGACTCAGACATTTGTCATTTGGGTACCTTAAGAAGTTACAACCGCATTTATTTTCAAGGTTAAGTATTTCAGATTTTCAGTGTGAAATTTGTGAATTGGCGAAAAGTCACCGTATTCCCTATTTGCCTAGTTTGAATAAAAGTGTAGAACCATTTGCAGTAATTCATTCTGATGTTTGGGGTCCGACAAAGGTCTCATCCTTTTCTAATGCATGGTATTTTGTTATATTTATTGATGAATGTACTCGGATGACCTGGATCTCTCTCCTCCGAAGTAAAAGTGAAGTAAGTACAGTATTTCAGGAATTTCAGAAAATGGTGCTGACCCAATACCAACGGCACATCCGTACACTTCAGTCAGATAATGGTACAGAATTTATGGATCAAGTACTAGGTAATTTTTTACAGCATCATGGAATTCGACATCAGACATCCTGCACATATACTCCACAACAGAATGGATTAGCCGAAAGAAAGAACAGGCAAATTATGGAAATAGTTTGTGCTTCGCTATTTGGCATGAATCTGCCAAAATACTATTGGGGTGAGGCAGTCAAATCCGCTGCATACTTAATAAATTGAACACCATCCAGTGCAATTGTTTTTCAGTCTCCTCAACAGAAAATGTAATCTCTTCTGTCAGTTCCTTACCTCCCAAATTTGGAGCCGCGTGTATTTGGTTGTACGGTATATGTCCACATTCCTAAGGTTTTGCGGAGCAAACTAGATCCGTGTGCCAAACGGTGCGTGTTTGTAGGTTACTCGGAGTTTTAGAAAGGATATCGGTGTTATGATCATCATCATTGCAAGCTACATGTGACCTTGGATGCATCATTTCGAGAATCTGAACCCTACTATTCAGGGGGAGTTCCTGGTTCTTCTCTTCAGGGGGAGAGTAACAATGAAGAGAATGAAGATATATTCGAATTAGAGGAAATGAGACCAGGCCGGGAGGGTAACCTGGAAGCTTGCACAGACTAGAATGATCTCAGTAAGGAGGGTAACCTGGAAGGTTGCACAGACCAGAATGATCTCAGTAAGGACCCCCCTATGTCTCTTGAATTACCAACGCCTACACCATTAACCGAAGAATCAACCGAGAATGTCTCTCCTCAGTCCCCTCAGGTAACCCTAAATCCTATCCCTAATGAGATAAATGAAATTCCTGTCTTAGAAAATAATATGACTAATAGATACCCACAAAGACTAAACTGGGGAGTCCCAAAGAAACAGTATGAACCTGATCCAAAACACAAAACTAAATACCCCATCAGCAACTATATCTCTACCCATAAATTATCGAAATCATATGCATTTACTGTTAATCAATTATCCAATGTGTCTATTCCTAGTAATGTACAGGATGCATTAGCAGACCCACAATGGACCAAGGCGATGAATGAGGAAATTGAGGCTTTGCAGAAGAATAACACGTGGGAGTTATGTCAACTACCAACAGGAAAGAAGAAAGTTGGGTGTAAATGGGTGTTCACAGTGAAGTTGAAAGCAGATGGGAGCATTGATAGATACAAAGCAAGGTTGGTAGCAAAAGGATATACACAGAAGTATGGGGTGGACTACCAAGAAACTTTTGCCCCGGTTGCAAAAATAAACACAATCCGGATTCTCATAGCAGTGAATTGAGACTGGGCTGTACAACAATTTGATGTCAAGAATGTCTTCCTGAATGGAGATCTTGAAGAAGAAGTTTATATGGAATTGCCACCTGGAGTGAAAACCAGGTGCTCATGAGAAACGAAAGTGTGCAAATTAAAGAAGGCTTTATATGGGTTAAAATAGTCACCCCGGGCATGGTTTGGAAGATTCTCATCCACGATTAAAGAGTTTGGCTATAAGCAAAGTAATTCAGATCATACTTTGTTTATAAAGCACAAAGGAGGGAAGGTAACAGCTTTAATAGTATATGTGGATGATATGGTCTTAACAGGAGATGATCCAGAAGAAAGAAAAGCTCTACAACAGTTTCTGGTATCAAAATTTGAAATGAAAGATCTCGGACAACTGAAGTACTTCTTAGGGATTGAGGTCTCGAGGTCAAAAACGGGGATATGTCTTTCACAACGAAAATATGTGTTGGATTTATTAGCAGAAACTGGAATGCTTGCATGCAAACCGGTAGATACTCCTATGGAAATGAATCACAAACTGGGACAAGCAGAAGATCAGACGCCGGCTGACAAAGGACGGTACCAACGATTAGTCGGGAAACTGATATATTTATCATATACACGGCCAGACATAGCCTATGCAGTCAGCGTGGTAAGTCAGTTCATGCATTCACCAGGAGAGGAGCATATGGAAGCAGTATATTGAATCCTGAGATATTTAAAAAGTACACCAGGAAGAGGACTACTATTTGCAAAGAATGAAGTTCGTGAAACCACAGGGTACACAGACTCAGACTGGGCAGGAGACCAGACAGATAAAAGATCGACATCAGGCTACTTTACATTTGTAGAAGGTAACCTAGTAACCTGGAGAAGCAAGAAACAGAAAGTGGTCGCTAGATCGAGTGCGGAGGCAGAATACCGAGGTATGGCGCAAGGGGTATGCGAATTATTATGGATAAAACATGTGTTACAGGAATTGGGGGTTGATTATGGGTCACCCATGAGTTTACAATGTGATAATAAGGCAGCTATTGAGATTGCACACAATCCTGTTCAACATGATCACACCAAGCACGTCGAAGTCAACCGACACTTTATTAAAGAAAACCTTGATCGGAAGATTATACAATTTCCGTTTGTAAGGTCAGAAGATCAACTGGCGGATATACTCACAAAGGCGGTTTCAGGAAGGACATTTCATGCTGCAATTAACAAGTTGGGCATGATAAATATCTACGCTCCAACTTGAGGGGGAGTGTTAAATAGTACAATATTTGTTACTGTTTTGTATTCTGGTATAACTATAATTTCTGTATTATAGTATTAGGCTAAGATTGTGTGTGTATTGTTTGTTAGTGTAACAGACAATACACACTACTATTAATACCTGTGCACTCTAAAACTTCTCAATTAATTGAAATCGAATAGAATACTGAAATTTTACAATAAACCTACTTGTTTTTGATATATGTAAAGAGGTAAACTAAGCATCTCTTTTAAAACCTGTCTATCTTCTGCAACAATGACAAATCGCCCTCTCTCTTCTAGTTCCTTAGCAAGAGTTAAATCTATTCTCCATCAAATCAAATCAGTGAAAAAATTCATTTTCAAACACTGAACAAAAGCACACAAAATAGAAAAAATAAAACAAAATTGAAAAACCTGGAATTATATTCGTAAAAGTACATCATATAATCTGATCATATATATTCAAATCCATTATTGCTGAGAATTACATGCATCTAATACATATTCAAGAAACTAAGAACAACAACATATCTATTCGATAACATTGATCATCACTACAAACACTCAAACATAAGCACATACATAAATTTACACAGAACAAAAACACCAAACTTAGAAGTTCTCTCTCTCTCTCTCTCTCTCTCTCTCTCTCTCTCTCTCTCTCTCTATCTATCTATCTACACACACACACACACACACACACACACATATTGATCTGGCCGGAACATGCACGCTCCATGCGAATAAGAGTTAATAAGTAGCTCTTGTCACTTCACCCCAAGTCTCCCGACCAAACAGCACGATTCTCCTCCGAGCTTCGATCCTGAACTGTGACCCCAGGTTATGGTCATCCTCGGATGAAAAAAAGCCTTGTCACCAACTCCCAGTCCATAATCAGCAACAAATTTGAGCCAGCCCTTAGAAAGCACCGGCTTCTTATAATCTCCATTCCTCTTCAGGCAACGAATAACTTGAAGCTCGCCACAGCTATCCTTAACACGTAAATCAACAAAATTATTTCCAGCGAAATCTAAATGCTATAAGCAATGAGTGGGGAATGAGAACCGAACACGAACATCGGTATTTTTCAACTATTTGCTGAAGATCTCCATTTTTTTTCTTCAAGGGTCGTGAAAAGTTAAAAGAGAGAAATGGTTATGTTTAAGCTATGAGTTGGATTGATAGTTCTTTGAAGCGAGCTTGTGTGATTTATAATAGCTAGCGAGCGAGCGAGAGATTTCGAAAATCTTGTTCATTCGATCGATTTCGCATGGCGTTTATTATTTAAATCATCGATGGATTATTTGTAGGTAGAACAAGAGAAACGCCCACGGTAGAAAGACAGACATCGACATCGACATCGAGCGAGAGATTTCGAAAAACTAATGGTGAGTGCATAGTAATTGCACGCCCACGGTGCTGACGGTCTCGATCGAGATAGAACAGCAAGTCGTCATTTGTCACCTATTACTGGAATTTGATAGTAAAATTACCACTTTATTTCTTGGTCCGATAGATAATATATCTATATCGATTTAAATTTTATATATTTTATAAGAAATGTGTGTTTTACATTACATATTTATTATTTAATTAAATTTGTATTATAATAAAAAAATCTTAATAATTTTGACTAAACTTATTTATTTATTGTAGACGTTGTTGGTGCAGATCTTCCAAAACTACATTATCTTCACCATGTCATCTTCGAGAAACAGGTCAAAGAAATCTTTTTAAACCCTGATGGGCAGCCCCCAATGATTTTTTATGCCAAATTAAGTTTGGATTTTATGTGCTATGTTGGTGGAGGTTAGACGGACTGTTGCCGAATGGGTGTGTCATGTTCAAGACGACAAATGACTACAAGTTGGTTTGGGAGTGTTCTTTTATCGTCAAACTAAAAAAAAAAAAAGATGATGTGGATAGTCACCCTTCAAAAAACGGGGTATTGAGGTATTTTCCACTGAGGTTTTGTTGTGGTTATCACTGAGTCGAGAGATGTATAGATAATTTACTATTATTTTATTATTTCTTTTCATAAATACTGCAGGCGTGTTGTACGGCCGCGTCCACAGTATTTCACATGCACGCACCATTCAGGCAACGCGTGCTACTTCTTACGACGATGACAACAGACCGTCTGTCATGTCCCATGGTGCCCCTACATATCATCTGCCTCACGGTGTGGCATGTGTCTGGTTACAGTGGTCGGTGAAGCTCTGGTGGATGAGTTTAAGTTTTTACTCCCTTTTCTCTCTCTTGCTGCCAGTAAATACACTCCGGTCCTTACGGTTTGTGCGTGTTTTATTTGAGTCCCTGGGCTTTTGATTTCACTTTTATTGCTGATTTTTTCAATGTAAATTTTGATTTGTTACAATTGTGCCCTTCAATTAAAATTGATTATATATGTTGGGTTTCAATTTAGTCCTTATTCTTTTGGTTCCTTTAATTATTTTGGTATACAAGTTTTAATTGCTTCTAACTAGGTCTTTCAATTGAAATTTATCTTTCATTTCGGTCCTTATTCTTTTAGTTTTTTAAAAACATTACACAACAATTTTTTTAAAATGTCTTTATTGATTTCAGACCCAAGGTTTTATTTATTTCAATTTTGTCCTTTGATTGGAATGATTATATAGTTTGTTAATTTGTTTTAATCGTGTCCTCCAATTGAAATTAGTCATATATGTTACTTTTCATTTAAATCCTTATTCTTTTAATTTTTTTATAACAAAATTACACTTTAATTTAAAAAAAAATATATCTTTATTTGTTTCGGTCTCAAGGTTTTTATTTGTTTCAATTTTGTCCTTCAATTGGAATTAATTATATATTTTATTTTTCATTACGGTCCTTATTCTTTGAATTTTTTATTTGATATTAATTTATTTGGTTTTTACTATCATTCTTGGACATTGTTTATTTTTTATCCGTATTTATGCATCTATGTTTTTAGTTTTTGTTTTTAATTTTTGTCATTTTATTTTTTATTGGAGATTTATTTTTATTCGGTTCAGTCTTGAAATTTTAATTTATGTTGGTGATCATTTTAAAATTAATATTGCTTCATTTTTCCCTTTGTTTTTTTTTTTGTGTGTGTTTTCTGTTATTTTTATTTGTTTTTCGGATAAGATGATTTTATGATTTTATTGTTTACGCCATAATAATGATAGTTTTAGTGATTTTTTTTTTTTGTAAAAATGTTTTGTTTTTTTATTTTATTTTTCTTGTCAATTTAATGATTTTCATTGTTTGGCAGTAATGTTGATAATAATTTTAAATGTTATAGTAATGATAATGATGGTAACGTAGAGATGAATTTTCAATTTATGTTCTCTTGTTTTTGTAGATAGAAAATTATCTATTTATTTTTTGTATTTGATTATTGCAATTGTTTTCACAGTTTATATTTTGTTTTTATGTTGAATTTAAATTGAATTATAATATAAACTAATCTTAATTCAGTAAATTCAATAATTCAGTAATTTATATTTTGTTTGTATTTGATTATTGCAAGTTTTTATTTTCAATCTTCTTGGTTTTTTAATGACGATAATTTTATGCTAGTAATTTTGTTAAAACCTATTAAATAAATAAATTTATATTGATTTAAAATTCTTATATTTTATAGAAAACTTGCACTTCATAGAAATTTTGTACATATTTTTTATTTGGCCTAAATTTATATTATAATAAAACATTTACACAATTAATATTTTTTTACATTGAAAAAAAAATATAATACCACCTACAACAAGACACGAGGGCATTGACCAATATAGTAATACCTCTTTTATGTGCCTTACACCTCTTTTTGTATCCACCACAAGAGTACCCTTTCCTGCAGCTTGCACAAGATCTCCTGAGCCCATCTTCACCTTGCATGTTACTGTTCTGTCAATATTTATCAATTTTGATTCTTGTGAAGTCATATGGTTACTACAAGCACTATCCACAAACCATTCATCCTTGTTCTTTATACTTGCCGCATGACAAGCATAAAACATTGTCCCTATGATTTCATCTTCATCTTTTGCACAATTTGCCAATTGTTTGTAATCGATTGCAATCATTTGTGTTGAAAGAGTTGATTTGTTGGTGAGGCTAGGATTGTTGAAGTTAGTGAGTGGAGCTTCTGGTCTAACAAAAGAAGCTTTGCCTGAAACTCTTATGCTAAACCTGTTACGGTTGAGGGCTGTGCAGGCTCAAATTCAGAAAATCATTGTAATTTCTATCAGGTAAGTGATCCACCTCTGGAATGCCACTTCCTAATAACTCGATGCTCTTAGGAGACTTAGATGGACTGGTTTGAAAGATGCTTTCTCTTCTTTATTAGTCTCCTACTTCCATTTTTTGTTTTTGGGGACTGCCATCTTTGTGTCTTTATTTGATGCAAGCGGGTTACTAAATCGTCTGAAACTCCACAATTTGCAGCATTCTTGTTTTCCGGCAAACCCTCCTGATGGAGCAAGCTGTAACCAGCAGTGCAGACATGGAAAGCATCCTGTTAAGTGCAGCAATAAACTGTCGGAAGTCCTGGACCGTGTTGATGACGCGGGTATTGAAGAAATAGTTGAAGTAGCAAGTGGGTTATTGCAAGTTGACGAGGAGAAGCTCAAGTCAAGAAAGATAGTCATGGCTAGGATGTTAGCAAAGAGCTTGCAGGCTGCGGGTCCGATTTTTGAAAAAGTTTCCCGTGCAGTCTATTTGGCTCTGAGAGGATTGTGCTTGGGGGCAGTGGACCCAGGGGAAGAAAATCAGCAGAAATGGCGCTCCGGCAGATTGGAGCTGTCATGCTGACTATAAGAGTGGTGGAAGCTGCTGAGGTATTAGTGGTGGCAGCCACCGTATCCGCTGGCATTCACAGGTCACGGTATGCAAGTCTGATTGATAAACTGTAATATATTCGTGCATGCTTGAGAGAAGAGAATAAATAAACACATGTACAGAGAAAAAAGTGTAAATCTTATGTGATTAATTGCAGTCGGAGATGCTGCCTGTAGATGGAATAAACGTGGGTTGTAATTTGAGAATTCTTTGATTTAATGGAACAAGAAGCTGTAAATAGTATAAAACTTATTATTGTTTTTCTTTTTGATTTTGGATAATTTTAAAACAACTATATATATATAACGCGTCCTGGTTATATAGTGCGAATCCACAATAAAATTACCATTTTATCCGGGGCCAAAAAATTTTAACCCTCGGGACCGGGGGTATTTTTGAATTTTTCAGGAGATAAGGATGACATTTCCGAATTTGTTGCACAATAAAACTTATGATAGAAAAATTTCAATTTAGGGATGAATTTTAACTGTTATAGTAATGATAATGACGGTAACGTTAGGATGAATTTTCAATTTTTTTTTTTTTTTGTGGATAGAAAATTAACTACTTATTTTTTGTTATTTAATTATTTAACTACTTCTCTGCTTGACTTATAAGGCAGAGAGAGAGAGAGAGAGAGAGTAGTGAGAAGCAGAGGATGTTGTTGTAATAAGTCAAGCAGAGAAGCCTGGAGAATCATTAATTTTGAATTACTTAAGCTGGGGACAGGAAGCGGTGCTATTTAGTGTTGTGGGTGGCGGGGAAGCCTGAGAACCAACAGCCAAAGCCGCCGGCCGGAAGTATTTCTGTTGAAGTTGTGGTGCTCCGATGACCGTGAAGGCCTTTTACATAATCACTTGTATTTCTGCTGAAAAATGTATGCGTGTTAAAATCCTTTGAGAACTTGGGAGGAGGAGTTGCTATATGAAGTATATTGTTTCTCTATATTTATGCCTGACTGATGGACACCATGATTACTCTGTTTTGATGGGATGACATTGAAATACGAGAACCACACTGTAAGACTTCAGTTGTATCTCTTCATCCCCTTCATCCCAGCAACCCCGTTCCATTCAGAGGTTATAAATGACAGACGCTTCTTCGCATGTCAGTCAAGTAATGTTAAAGATGTGGAAGAGATGACCAATGACGACTACTACTGGATGGATATTCTAGCGATGGATATTCAGAAGTGTGTATGAAGACAGAACTGTTTTCACCTCAAACTTGTCTTCTTTTCGATTTATTTATCCATCAAATCCAATCAGTGAAAATTTTCATTTTCAAACACTGAACAGAAGCACACAAAATAGAAGAAATAAAACAGAATTGAGAAACCTGTAAATGTAAGAACCTGGAAATAAATTCATGAAAGTACATCATATATATATATATATTTAAATCCATTATTGCTGAGAATTACATGCATCTAATACATGTCCAAGAAACTAAGAACAACAACATATTCATTCGATAACACTGATTATCATCACTACTACAAACATACATAAATTTACAGTACAAAACAGAGACACCAGCACCAAACTTGGGGAGTTGTTTCTTCTATATATATATATATATATATATCGGGATCTGGCCGGAACATGCACGCTCCATATGCGAATAAGAGCTAGTAATTCGTAGCTGTTGTCACTTCACCCCAAGTCTCCTCACCAAGCAGCATGATTTTCCTCCGAGCTTCGATCCTGAACTGTGACCCCAGGCTATGGTCATCCTCGCGGAGAAGAACAACCTTGTCACCAACTCCCAGTCCATAATCAGCAACAAATTTGAGCCAGCCGCTAGAAAGCACCGGCTTGTCATGACCTCCATTCTTCCTCTTCCAGCAACGAATAACTCGAAGCTCGCCACAGCTATCCTTAATACGCAAATCAACAGAATTACTTCCAGCGAAATCTAAATGCTCTAAGCAATGAGTGGGGAATGAGAGCTTAACACGAACATCGGTATCTTTCAACACTTTGCTGAAGATCTGCATTTTTTTTTATTCGAGGGTCGTGAGAAGTTAAAAGAGAGAAATGGTTATGTTTAAGCTATGAGATGGATTGGTAGTTCTTTGCAGCGAGCTTGTGTGATTTATAATGGATCAAAGCTACTGTGTTCACGGTAGAAAGACAGACATCGAGCGAGAGATGTAATAGAACAAGAGAAACGCGAGCTTAAGACATCGTTTATGCAAAGACTGAAGGAGTCGCGAGCTACGCTCGTATTGCCTCTCGCGCACCTCGCTCGCTCGCATGGCGTTGTTAAGCGATGAGGCTTTCCCCCCTCAATTTGCTTATAAAATTGGTCGGTGATGCTATTGAGCACTATCAAATTGATGTAATAATTAATTACATGTTTATATATATATATATATATATAATATTTACATTGTGAAAATGTAATTTTATATATTGAAGGTGTTTGGGAGAGCTGTTGCCGTAACTTTTCAAAATGTTTTTCATGTCGAAATACATCAAAATATTTTTTTTTTTAAATTATTTTTTATATCAGTACATCAAATGATCTAAAGCACCAAATCATATTCATTTAAAAAAAATAAAATAAAAAATTGAAAAACTACCGAACAGCGTTTGAAACTACCCCCCGTAATTTTAGACGAAGACGGCTTTGGCCAGTGCCTAAGCCCACCCAACATAAGGTCCCACAGAGAGAGGGAGAGCTACAACCTGCATTTTCTTTAGATTTCTGCGAGGTTTTCGCTCGAATAAGCAACAAGGCGCGCGATTTTGTTCAAGGCCAAATTCTTCCATGCCTTCGATTCAAGGCCCGCAATATATTTTGTATTATCATTATTATTATTATTATTATATTGGCTCTTGTGATTTTAGATGAAGATGGCTCCTGATTTAAAAATATTTAAAAAAATATATATTTTTTTATTGTTATTTTAAATTAAATTTTTGTTTTTAGAAAATTCATGTGTTAATATCAAAAATAATTTAAAAAAATATTATATATATATATATATATATATTTCTAAATAAAAAAATATTTTAAAAAATAACCACTTAAGACTATCAGTGACTAAGTCCACCAAAAATAACGTCCCACAAAGGGAGAGTAGTTGCATCCTGTGAATCGGAATATATTAGACCCCAATTAAGCTCAAGAACTTGATTTTTCATCGATTAAGACCTTAACAAAATTAATTTAACCAGTTTAAAGTATAATTAAGTCTTTGCACTTAATTAAATCTTTCAATTGGATCCTATATTAATTCCTAAATATAATTATACTTTAAATTTTCCCACGATTAAATCAAATTGATCTATAAAAAATATAATTATGCCTTTCGACTTAATTTTTTTGTAGATTTATCGAATAAAAATTACATTAGCCTTGAATCTGTATTTTTCTTCATTTTTTGGCATAAAAGAGGTACGATCGGGTTCTCAAAAACATCCAAAATTTTCACTTTGATTTTTTCTACCAACACCAACCCCTTTTATTTTTTATTTTTTTATTTCAGGTAAATTTGGAGGAATAACCCATAAATAGGTTATGAAATTTATGATGATATTTTGATTGGCAGGTGTTGTTTAAAAATAAAAAGGAAAGAATAACGAATTTAAATGCTGGTGGGATTGTTTTGGTGTGGTTATTATGAACTGTCTAACTATGTTTATGTTCTGATATGTATAAATATTGTTATTAGTTAAGATTTTTATCTTTTTAAGGATTAGGGTCAGCAAGTCATTGTGTTGGGTTTGATTGAAGAATCGATTGGGATGTTAAATATTAAATGTGTTTGGTAATGGTTTAATTGATTGGACTGTAAAAGATTTTGAAGTTAATTAGTGTGTTAAGTGTCAAACAATATTGGGAAATTATGAGAAACATTTTCTGGAAATTGATATAGTAGTCTGGAGATTGAAAATGATAAAGTTTCAGTTTGGTCCCTCATTTTATGAACCTTTTGATTTAGTCCCTAAACTTTAGAATATTACAATTTAGTCCTTGGAGTGAAATTCGAGATTCAAGATAGAATTGAGGATGAACTGTGGGAAACTTTTTAGCATAATTATGAATTTATTTTGTCTTCACTTTAGTTCTTAAATTTGATAAAATCACAATTTAACCCCTATAAATCCGAGAAAATTACAAGGTGATTCCTAGATGCAATATTAGTTTTTTATATTGGTTTGGTAACTAATTGAGGATTATTTGTGAACTATTATCAATTTTACAAATTTCTTATTTTGAATTAAATTTTAGGAGAAACTATTAAATTTTTAGGTTTTGAGAAAAATAGATGGTTTGATTAAAAAACACATAGGATTATAATTTAAACTCTTTGATAAATTTATTGAATAGATTTTACTTTCTCTTTTAGCTATCTTTTAGTATGTCTTTTTTTTATATTCAGATAATCCTGTTGTTCTACTTGCAGAGCATCAATAGGATTTTCTTATGTATTTGCTTTTGAATTTTGTTTGCTTTTAAGATAGGTAAGTTGATAATTAGATTATGCTTCTTGATATATATATATATATATATATATATATATATATATATATATATATATATATATGTTGATTACAATTTTTCTGTTACAATAAAGCATAATCAATTGTTAAATTTAAATTCTTGATATGAGCTAATATACACTTTTGAATTGAATTCTGAATTGATAATTCCTCATTTGATTGATGTCATGAGTTGAGTCTTGAGATATGAATATGTTTGTTTGATTATGATACAAGCTTATGGTATGTCAGTTAGAATACTCATGCTAATAGGGTAATATTTGTGTACGTCATATATGAAAACCTGGTTGGTCGGGGGAGTCACCAATATGGGTGGACTGATAATCTCACTATATAAAGCCTTGTACTCATTGCATTTTCATTTTCTAACGAGATGTACCTTATAATATTCTTATTATGATCAATTTGAGAAACTTTCTTTCGAGAACTTAAAGATTTTATAATAGCTAGCGAGCGAGAGATTTCGAAAATCTCGTTCATTCGATCGATTTCGCATGGCGTTTATTATTTAAATCATCGATGGATTATTTGTAGATAGAACAAGAGAAACGCCCACGGTAGAAAGACATCGACATCGACATCGAGCGGGAGATTTCGAAAAACTAATGGTGAGTGCATAGTAATTGCACGCCCACGATGCTGACGGTCTCGATCGATAGAACAGCAGGTCGTCATGTGTCACTGGATTTTGATAGTAAAATTACAACTTTACTCCTTGATCCGACAGATAATCGATATCAATTTAAAATTAATACTTGTATTCATATTAATTCTACATATATTTATTATTTGATTAAATTTACATTATAATAAAAAAAATCTTAATAATTCTGACTAAATTTATTTATCTATTGCTGGTGCGGATCATCAAAAACTACATTATCTTCACCATCTCGTCTTCGAGAAACAGGTCAAAGTTTGAATCTTTTTAAACTCTGATGGGCAGCCCCCGATGATTTTTTACGCCAAATTAAGTTCGGATTTTATGTGCTATGTTGGTGGAGGTTATACGGGCTGTTGCCGAATGGGTGTCATGTTCAAGACGACAAATGACTACAAGTTGGTTTGGGAGTGCTCTTTTATCGTCAAACTAACAAAAAAAAAGATGATCGGGATAGTCACCCTTCAAAAAACGGGGGTATTGAGGTATTTTCCACTAAGATTTTGTCATGGTTATCGCTGGGTCGAGAGTTGTATAGGTAATTTACTATTATTTTATTATTTCTTTTCAGAAACACTCTAGAGGTGTCATACGAGCGCGTCCACAATATTTCACGTGCATGCATCATTCAGGCGACGCGTGCTACTTCTTACGGCGGTGACAACAGACCATCTGTCGTGTCCCATGGTGCACCGATATATCATCTGCCTCACGGTGTGGCATGTGTCCGGTTATAGTGGTCGGTGAAGCTTTGGTGGATGCGTTTAAGTTTTTACTCTCTTTTCTCTCTCTTGCTGCCGGTAAATACACTTCGGTCCTTACGGTTTGTGCAAGTTATTTTTGAGTCCCTATTGAAGTGGAGGGTTTCTTTAAACAACAAGGAGTTGGGTCAACTATTCAATCAAATGATATTGAGCATGTTTCCGGCTTTTGATTTCACTTTTATTGCTAATTTTTTCAATGTGAATTTTAATTTGTTACAATTGTGCCCGGCTTTTGATTTCACTTTTATTGCTAATTTTTTCAATGTGAATTCTAATTTGTTACAATTGTGCCCTTCAATTAAAATTGATTATATATGTTGGGTTTCAATTTAGTCTTTATTCTTTTGGTTCCTTTAATTATGTTGGTATACAGGTTTTAATTGCTTCTAACTGAGTCTTTCAATTGAAATTTATCATATATTTTATCTTTCGTTTCGGTCCTTATTCTTTTAATTTTTTAAAAACATTACACAACAAATTTTTTTAAATGTCTATATTGATTTCGGACCCAAGGTTTTATTTATTTTAATTTTGTCCTTCGATTGGAATCAATTATATAGTTTGTTTTAATTTTTTTTAGTCATGTCCTCCAATTAAAATTAGTCATATATGTTACTTTTCATTTAAATCTTTATTCTTTTAATTTTTTTAACAAAATTACACTTTAATTTTAAAAAAATATGTATCTTTATTTGTTTCGATCTCAAGATTTTTATTTGTTTCAATATTTTTCTTTGATTTTAAATTAATTATATATTTTATTTGTGTGTGTCACGGGATGATTTCTATTCTATTGACCAAGACAGTTAGTACTCGGTACTGTAGGCGTGCAATTACTATGCATCAGAGAAGCGAGCAAAAATACTAGAAAAGCAAAAAAAACAAACAAAATAACATTACTTAGAAAAAACAAGCAATTAAAAAAAACAATTAAACTTTAAAAAAAATCCTGATCCAGTTTGGTTTTTTAGACTAAAATCAATAAACAAAACTGAACCGGTTCAAATTAAAAAATACATACTATAGAAATAACTTATTCTTCAAGTTTAGTTCAAAAATTTTAGTCCGAGTATATTTTGGTGGAAGGGAAGAAAGGAAAAACTTAATTAAAGTAAAAAAAAATAATTTAAAATATTTTTTCAGTGTTTTTTAATAGGGACTATTTTTCAGTATTTTAGTTAGAAAAACCGAACCAAATAGAAACAAAACCTGTCAGTTAAATTGATTTTTTTTTAATTTGACTATGATCACACCCATGCACTCACAGCTAGTTTTTCAATTTACACGGTTGAGCTTCAAACGCAACTGCTTAAACCTTCCAACTTGTTGAAGTGCTTCACCACTAATGCCATGATCATCCTCTTGAGAAAGAGTTATACGACTTATGACCATATTAATCCAAAACTGTATACAATGAGTGCTTTTGCCCCTGCAGCCTGGAGTTGAAAGGCACGTGACGGTTGAATGCATATTCCTGACACATATTTTGGGTAGAATCCGGCACCTTCTTGCCTGGATGACAGCCCTCTTCCAGTAAAACTCTCTCAATCCTTTACTTCTAAGCAATAGCTTCCGGATCGTGATAGGAATCGTTGAAATCCAGGTCATCATCAAGGAATCGGTTGCAGCTAACTGGCTCCATAGAATTATGAGCCCCGGAAACTTTGTTCTGCCTCGTCGCCGTCCGTTTCTTTGACCGGCCGGTGCTTTTGGTGAATTCATCATCCTCTTCCAGGTTTCCATTTGGAGCCTTACTTGCATCTCTTCTCCTCTTTACTGAATCGCTGCTTTCGTTGCTACCGCTACTATTTCTGTCTGCCTTACTGTATTCCCTGATGGTAGATTCAATGGTTTCCAGCAAACGATCTCCGTACTTACTGACCTTGGCCCTGAATATTGGAAAAATGCACATTCATCCCTGAATGAACGAAAGAATGCCTGCCAAATAATCACCAGACAACCTAAAATCAGAACTTACTTTCCAATGCCATTGATCTCCAGGAGTTCTTCCTTCGATCTGGGAATTCTTTTGCTCAAGTGCTGCAGCGTGGCATTACTACACGGAAACAAAGGGGGCATCTCAGGACAAATATTCCAATCATGGCTCCTTTCAATTTCAGCATGGCTGACTGATTTCAATATATAAATATACATGAGTGTGCGTGTGTTATTGATAAGGAATAGAGATTGAAAAGGTACCCAAATATGTGGTATGCCATAACACCATCTCCAGCTTCTTTCAGAAGAACAGTTCGAAGCAATCGCAGAGCGGAAAATAGTTTGGCTGACAGGTTCTGACATGTTAAAAGTTAAATAGATGGTTGGGGATCCCATCAATCATGGTGAATGAAGAGAACAAAAATCCAAGACATAATCATACCAAGTCCACTTCAGGTTGAGGTTGGGCAGGACTACCGGATTGCGGAGGACTTAGCTTCCCAGACATGAGCGAGCCTTTTGCTGAAGTAACCTCAGGTTTGCCCTGTTTAGAAGCTTTTACAGAGGAAGGGAATCTGCAAGGTTATTATATACCAGAATCAGCATCCTAGCTATTCATTTCAGCTGTGAAAAACAGAAAGGGTAAATGATGATGGTTTTTCCAGAGCATCATATTATGAGGCTAAGCTTGCTGGCTTCATCCAACTCTGGATTCCATATTCAGTCAAAGCCCCCCTCGCTAATGCCATATGTAAATTTAAATTCCATAACCAGTAGCTTCAAAGTCAAGCATCTGGACCAACCCACACAAAACTGACTCGACCAGATTTCTGACTGCTTCATATGAATTTCTTTGCAAAAAAAATTATTTTGCATTGGCTTTGCCCAATGAAAGGGTATGCTTTCGACCGAACAATCCAGCCAAAATGAACACAGACCTGATGCCGGTTCTATTTTCTCTTAGGCTCAATATTCACATGCTTCTTCGGAGAATAATCAAGTTATATAGTACAAGTAGTTGGCATTTAGCAATAAAACATTGGCGCAAGTCTAATGAAACATGTGCTCAAGAAGCATGCTGAGTGAGAGGCTGCACCTTAAAACAATCCTCTGCTCGCCAGAGCGTAGACTGTATGCCTTGGATTCATTCACCTGAAAGAAATTAAAATGACAATTATAAAAAAAATAACATGAGAAATTAAACAGTGAGGATGGTAGAATTGATCTCAATCATAATGAGTTCAGCACTGTAGAGTTCAAACAAGCACCTTTAACACTGACGATACAGATCCGTAAATGTCACTTTTCTTAACATCCTCTGCAAGAAAATCCTCAATAACAAGATGACGCAATATACGGGAAGCTTCACCCTTTGCTAGGTGTTTTCCAGCTCCATGAAGGCTCAAACTCTCATGCCTGTGTCTCTTGACCTGGTTCAGACAGTAACACCATGAAGTTATGCAAGGACATGACAGCTAGATAAAATAGGCATGTCTTTCTGTTCTCAGGACATACAAATTGGCTCAAGGAACCCCTGTAGACTTCTAAGATGTGAGATGATGAAAAATGCTGCCCAGATAACTTGACCAGCTCAACCTAGACAAGACAAAATTCAAAGTTTAATGAATAAGGAAGCGAGAAATGCACTATGCCAGCATAAAATAACAGCTACTATTTTCAAGCAGGCACAATGAAAAAAACAAAAGAAACAAACGGTTTCAAACCAGTTGCTTTGCGCTCTCAGTGACATCCTTCTCTACTAGAGTTTTGATCTTCGAACAATTATCACATGTATTCCCACAGTTTCCAGAATCGAACTTTTCTCCAAAATGCAGAAGCTGTAAGAGACGTCTGCAATCGACATCATTTTCAGAATAACTGACCTGAAGCAGGAATAGTCATATTTTAGAACGCAATAAGTTAGAAAATAGATGGATATACTATCAGCAGACACAATACAACAGCAAAACATTTCACAACAGTTACCATTCGCAGCAGATTTTCAGTATTTTTTTCCAGTATCCTATCTGAATTTTTCATATTATTGCGACCACACCCAGCTGTCCAGGGACTCTGCTCTGCTTGTCCCTGTATAATCATGTGCTTGACTCGTATCTAGAAAGAATGAGAAAATAGATAAGCAATCGAATCAAAGATAACAATGAACATGAAAGGTCAATAAATCACATCTATTATTACATGGCAAAAAGAAAGAAAATAAAGAGAGTCTATAAGAGATGAGAAGATACATGGACCCTGTGAATTAGCTTACATAGTCACTGTAACTGTAGTACAACACACAGGATGCGCGTTGACCATCTCTGCCAGCACGACCACACTCCTGGAAAATTTTGTGAAATTGTTATTACCTTGTGGTCATCATGGAACCAAATACTTGTACCTCAATTCTGAACATTCAACAGTTGTAATGTGAACAGCTTTAAAACATAAGAATATGATTACCTGGTGGTAACCTTCAATCGATTTTGGAAGAGAATGGTGAATCACAAAGCGGACGTCTGGTTTGTTGATGCCTGCAAAAACAAACCAGTTAGTACATGGTATTCTCAGTTAATCAAGGCAGTGATCAGAAGCAATAAATTATACCCATTCCAAATGCCACTGTAGCACAGATGATGTTAACTTCATCTTTGCTCCACTGCCTCTGAACAAAGGATCGTTGTGCAGCATCCATATTACCATGATAAAATGCTGTTTTATGTCCACATTCCTGTACATTAAAAGCATTAACTTGAGCAAACATAAACTAAAAGGATGGGATGTCAATTTCACCATCACATCAATATCAGATTTTCTTTTACAGTTTGATCACATTCCACAATACCCTAAGGAAACAACACAGTACAAGATCGATGGGGTAACTTAAAAGCTTCTCTAATGCACTTAGAGAACATAATTCAGATGAAGAAAAATAAATTTCAGATGAAGAAAAAAGGTGATCATTGTAGCTATTCCTAAATCTTAGCTACTCCAACATAATTCAATGGCATCACCATTCACCAGACTTTCAATTATCTAAACTTTTACGAACATTGATTTCCCTTTAATATACTTGTCTCATAGATCAACACATTTATATAAGGTCTGAATGTTGCTCTTCCAAATACAAGCAGTTGGTCCAAGAAGTGAAAGGCTCACATTTAGTAATTGCAAGATCAAAGATTAACTACAGCCTTCTATGTACAGCAACAAAGACCCCAAATTAACTATGACCTGCATACTTATCCATGTAGTTAGCCCCAGCTAGCTTGGGTCTAAGGCTCACTTAATTGAGTTGACTTGTATTGTATGTTGCCTTGCACATTTTGGTAACAACAAAGTCTTCTTTTAGTTTTCACCATTATAACAGCCTAGACAGCCAAACTTTGGTATGCAGCTATCAACACAAGACTATAACTGCTACGTCCCTCAGTTCAAAAAAGCTTTGGTTTGATATTCATTTTGATAAAGACACAATGCAATTGTAGGACAACAAAAGTACACTCATCAAGTACTTGTGGACAATTATGACCAGTCTGCAAGCACAGCTTCTAACTAAGAAATAAAGATTTTTCCGATTGTTTTGCAAATGATAAATCTCTGCAATACAATAAAAACACATAATGGAAAAACAACCTGCAGTTTTTCAGCAACTTTTTCACAGTCCATTCTTGAAAGACAGTAGATAATTCCACATTCATCAAAATGATTTTCTCTGATGAACTTGTCGATGTCTTCCAAGCACTTTTTTGTCTTGGGAATTACAGAATACCTGTCATGTTCACAATGAGTGAAGATATAAAATGCAGTGACAGTTCATTTTAATTCAATACTAACCATAGGTTGGGGCGATTAAAGCTTTGCCGGAAAACAATGCAGTCCACAAGACCAAGAGCTTGCACAACATCTTCTTTTACACTGGCTGTTGCAGTAGCAGTCAAAGCTAACACTGGAGTTTTCTCAAATTTCTTCTTCAAGATACCAAGTTCCTGGATATTTTACAAAATAGATTAGCATAAGACAGAAGCGCTGTGAGATGAAGTGCGCATTTGATTATGATTTGAAGGCCACAACCTTGTAATCCGGTCTGAAATCATGCCCCCACTGACTCACACAGTGTGCTTCGTCAATAACAATCCTGGCAAGCAATCCACGACCATTTAAGCTCTCCAAGTTTCGCAAAAGAACATCACTTCTGCAATCAGAACAGGTGGGTTGCAAAGGAGCATTTAGAGCTGCATAAAAATATCAGCTCCAGGATCACATTATAATACAAGTTAATAGATCGCCCATTTTGACCGATCTGATTATCAATCTTTCCTGATGAACAGATGAAGGCACATTACCAATCTTACCTTTCTTTCATTGATAATATCATTGAAAATAAAATTATAGCCCAAAACAAAAATTTATGTTATCTATCACCATCCAAGACGTTAAAACAGCTAAGCCTACTATTAGAGGGCAAGCAAAGTATGGTCTGGGGATGTGAAAGTTTAAATATTGACTAATAAGGGGATCCCTCGAACAATGAAAAAGGAAATGCATAGAGGCTTTCAAGATTAGTTTGAAGAACAAAATCCAACTGTTGAGTCGGAATACAAACCACGAGCTGGGCAGAGGAAATACATCACAAATATTATAATCAATTGCATGCAGAATTAACAGCACTGGATTCCACAAAAAACTGAGCTGATGCCACCTGGATTTTAAACCTTTCCCACCAAAAAAATTTCACCGTTACAAAACATACTGCAAAAAATTGGATTAGCGGTACTCAAAGTCAACAGCACCATGCCACCATCCCATAAGTTCCACCAGAGAAACTATTATCCATTGTATGAACCCATTCTGACAGTATATCAAACCAGAATACACGAAACCAATTCTTAAGATGCCCTAAATTTCATAAAATTTGAAGCTTCACATTTATAATTAGAAGGCAATGTCAATTGATAATTTTTGCTAGAATACTGGTAAAGTGAATGACACTCACTTAGCAACTTTCTCTGGCGTGACATATAGCAGCTTGTATTTACAATAATCAGAACAAAGTTCCCTTAGGATCTCCTGTTGTTCAGTCCACTCCATGTTGGCACTCAAGTAAGCAGCAGGAATATTTGCCTATAGCACAAACTAGCAGGTAAGAAAAATGCATGCCACTAAATGAGCAGTTTGCAGTGACCAAAAGAGAATAAATGCTTGACTAAAATAGAAAGACAGCAAGCATACCTGCAAAAGGTGCATTATTTGATCTTGGATCAGCGACACAAGTGGGGAAATTACCAAGGTTACTCCAGGACAAATTAGAGCAGGAAGCTGCTTGAATCATAAAAAAAAAAAAAAAAAAAAAAGTGAGTCCCATAGTTTAAACTGTGAAATAAGAAAAGTTTAGTTCCCCAGTATCATCAAAAATTCAAAGATAAAGAAAATTAAGCAAAGCTGATATACTAGCTTCTATTCAACTGGAAAATATTGGCAGAGATAAGACTCTGGAAGTTAAGCAGATTGCCACAAATCGAAACAGCAAAATAATAGACATTAAATGAAACGAAAGCTTTGTCTGACAAAATTAGACTTGATTGTAGCTACATAATTACCTGATATGTCAGACTTTTTCCACCTCCAGTCGGCATTAAAACAAAGACATCATACCCACTCATTGTAGCATTGATGACCTCTCTTTGATTGGGGCGAAACGAGTGATTTCCAAACACTTTTTTGTTGTTGGCCTAGCAGCAAACCAAGCAAGTAGTAATATAAGAGGTAATGAAACTAGTGATTGATAAAATTCAAAGAAATGGGTAAGGATTTAAATCAAAAGAGCACCTCCAGCTTTTTGGTCCATGGGAAATTTGTGCTGCTCCACTTTGGATCATTTGAGCCTTCGATATAATTAACTTCAACAAAGCTTGGAATGTAAGGTTCTCTCTCCAAAGGAACAAAAGAAACACCAAAGTTATCGATGGAAGAGAATGAAATTGATGGTGCATTCCACTTTTCATATCCATTCAGGTCATTTCGTAGATGAACATTGGCATCAAGTCTCATGGGATCCATTTTGCATGCAGCAGATTGAGGTGTTTCATACTGCAAATTTCGAACCAATGTGGATGCAGAAAAGTGTGACTTCTGCCTTTCTTCATCACTAAGATATTTTTCAAGCTGCTGGATTTGCTTATTGAGCTGTAACCTATTTATGAAAACACAAATGTAAATGCATAAGAGAGCAAATCTAACAGTTATTCAAGCTTATCTCCCAAGAATAGGAGCTGAGTGTTTTACAAAATGCAAAAAGACAATGGAGCATATTAGTCATGTCTATCATACTATATTTCCTTCCATGTAACCCCAGAATTCCTCTGCCATACTGTTATTCTATTCTTCCTATGAACTTCAGTTCATCTTTTGTGGATCCATTGAACCAAAAAATTCCATGCATCAAAAGGTAGTGTTATATCATTGATGAAGAAAAAGGAGAAGAAGTGCAACCTATCTTGACGAAGCTTATCTATCTGCGCTTGACTCAGTTCAGCAGCATTGTCAAGGAGATCATTTGATACTGCAATCAGCATATCCTTCATTTCTTGTAAATGTTTGGCAGCTTCTGGGCAGAGTGCTAGCTGTAGTGATTTAGTGATTTAGGAGTCAGACAGATCAAGATGGGAATACAATAGAACAGCATAAATGAACAGTGTGTATGTAATGCCGAAACCTTGAGTCCATGACTACAGTTTGAACACAACTCGGGTGGCACAGAAATCTCTTCTGGCCTTATAACACTATTTTGATCTGCAGTTGGAGTTATGGGTGGAAACTTAGAAATTGGTGGTTGCGGTGTGCAGGTAGCTTGGTAGTGCTCCAGAACAATTTGGTCCACGTCTATACTCTGCGACAAAGCTAACGTGTGAGATAGATTAATACAGAGAGATTAACACTCATCAGTATATATAATATGACAACAAAATTAAGATGGATAAAACTGTGGAACTTGTTCGTGGTCTACTTTACAAAAAGCAAATAGAACCACAGAATTAGCCTGATTTAGTAAAAAGGATAATCATTTTCAACAAAAGTGATCAACAAAACAATATCCAAAAATCCAATAACTAAGCTCTCTTCATTATGGTATCTGTGAGGTGAAATTATGAATTTAAAGTAGCTGAACTTGATACAATTGTTAATGCGTTTTGAAGAGAACTCATTGTCATTGTACTGTGTTGAGTAGTCTTTGTTTACTTATTCAAAACCCGAGGGTTATAACAACCTAACTTGATTCACAGTTACTCTTCATGCTGGACAAGTTTTGATTTGGTTAGCAGAGCTAAGAGAAGCTGAGTATCAATTACCTCGATCAGGTCATCATCATCAATGTAGTCAGTTGAAGTTTCCACAAACTCTTTTGTTTGACAAGTTTGCACATTGTGATTGACGAACGAACCGTCTAAAGTCTGTTTAGTGCCAGCCCCTGATGATGCTTTAATATCACTTGGCCACCCTTGATTGTTTCTAGATTGCACATGGCTAGCATTGTCTGCTGAGATAACATTGCCCATATGCTTTGCAGCTTCACTGTTCTTTCCACTCAAGTTTTTCTGTGCGTACACACCTTCAGAATATTTGCTGCATGAGCTTTGAAAGGTAGGTCTTTGCCCTGCATTGCCCGACAAGTCTTCACTAACATTCTTTACTGGACCAGATTTACCAGGTCTAATGTAGTTCCTGGAAGAAATCTGAAGCGTGGACAGAGCATGCCAAGCCTGCAAAATGATTTCCACACAAAAACCCAATGCAAACTGAGATTTTCCATAAACTGCTCATATCAGTTAAGATATTAAATGTTTGCTACGTGAACTTTGAAGTACAACATGAGCTTAGAGTTTGTGTTCACTCAATGCATGTAGCTTACAGGGCAGTTCCCTTCTCAAAAAGCAGAGATCATTTTTTCATGTCAGTTGACAGGGCTTGCATTGCAGGGTGCTTCCATAATAGACCAGCCAGGGTTGGAGCAACCATGAGGAGATTTAAATAGGACAGTGCCAATTGTGCTAATATGAACAGTAAACACCGACACACCAGCCAAAAAATAAACTCACAATGCACATTTTACCTTTTCAACTTGTGAACTCAGCAATCTTTGAGGATTCTGAACAGCACAGGCGCTTAACCTGAATGACACAACTAAAAAATTAGTTACACAAGTGAATAGCTTAGTAGTTATGTAATAACAACAAATTCCCCAATACCCTTCCGCCAAAGACAGTTGATCAAAGGTTACAATGCTTGAAAAATTATACAATAACAAGGGTTTTAAATTCTACAGCTCCGTGAATATGTTCAAATTTGAAACAACAGAAACAAAAGCCAAGGCACGGTGAAGAATGGGATTACGATTTTAAAACAAAGAAATCGGAGATCTACTTAATCATATGCGAATATGATGTCAACACCATAACGAAAAGCATGTAACAAATGTGTAAAACAATATTATACCTCATGGACATTGGTTTTTGCGATTCGAGCGAGTAAAGGAAATTCGAACTCAAAAATTTCCTTCTAGAGGAAATATCATCGAGTACATTGGCATGTTGCAACCAATTCATTTTAGATTGCATCTCATCTTCATATTTCCGACCTTCGCTTCGATTGCTTACTCTGCCAAATACATAAATGTAAAAAAATATATAAAAATAAAATAAAATTAACGTGTAGAAAACAACAGATTACTTTTGCTTCGTATGCTTTTCGATCAACATCGCTCCGATCTATCTGGTAATCGTCTCTCGACTCTGAAACCCTGGCATTATAGAGAATAAAAAAATATTTCGAAATGGGAAATTGTCATATGCAAAAAAAAAAAGATTTTCTTTTTATACTTTGAATTTCAAACAATTTGTTTTCTTTTTCGAGATAAATTACACAGCGGTTAGTATAGCATCGTTTTTTTGTGATTCGAAATGCTAAAACACGGCGTTTCTCGAGAATGAAAAACCTGACAGCAGTAGCATGAGCGAGTGTATGAGAAGAAAAAATCTTACTTTTGATCATTGAAAAAGAGAAGCGAGGAAGAAGCAATGATCGGGGAGTATTGGGTAGTCGAAGGTGACGGTGAGTTCCATAGAGAGCGAGCGCGCTCTTCGAAGGAGCATGGCGGGATATTTTTTTTATTTTGATTTTTGTTTCCCCCCCTGTTTTTATTTCTTATGAAAGCGAGTATCCAGCAAAACTAAAAACATTTACAGGTAGTGTTTATTAGAAGGACATGTTTGACTGTATTTTTTATTTAAAAAATATATAAATACAATTCATAACTGTTTTACAAAAATATTTATTTTATATGTTTATCCCTATTTTTTAAACCACGTGTATTTTATATATTAGGGGGTGTTACTCTAGTTATATATTTAATTTAATAAGATATTGACAGTAATAAACAACATATATAAAAACAAAAATATAATATTTTATCATAAATATATATATATATATATATATATATAAATTATTCGATTTCATATTTTCACAAATCTAATTTCTTTAAGGATCGAAATAGCAAGTCCAATGAAAAATACTATTTTGGAGAGCCAAATCTGTAAAATAATTTTTTGAATAGTGTATATATGATTTTTTTGCTGTTGTGTCTCCAATAGTAAAAATCATTTTGAAGAGTTATTTTTTTATATTATTTTAAATATAGTGCAATTATTTTGTATATAGTTTAATTATATAATTAATTATACAATTAATAGGAGAAAGTTTTATAATTAAATAATTGTTTTTAAAAAACCCTCTAACAATATAATTATTAATTTTATATATAATTTTTTACTCCTTGCATGCACGGGGGCATTGAAGTCGCCCTTTAGTGAGTGGGTACTTCGCAAAAGCTGAGGTGTTGATTTGGAGGGGTTTGGCTCAAATGGTAGATCTAAGCAGCTGCTGCTATAAGCTAATTAAAAGACCATATTCCTTGGTTGATTTAATTCAATGTGAATAGTAATATGGATCTTTTGTTTGCTCATTTACAAATAGCATCTACACACACACACACACGAAGCATGCGCGTAAATATTATACATGTATTGTAATCTATATTTAGATACATGTGTAAAAAAAATGCTATCTATATTTTGATAGCATTAAACTTAGTTTAATTGGTCAAACTTAAAACACCCTAACTAGAATCTCTATTTAATTCGAGTTTCAAATTAAATTGTATAGAAATTGTTTCGATATAAGTAGGTTGATTTGACAGTTTCAAAGAAAATTTGATCGATGAAAAAAACATGGTTTGACATTAAAAAAACACTTTTATGATGATATTTTTTCTTTAAAAAAAATATAGAGACGAGAACACGTTGAGTCAATTAAACTTAAACCTGAGTTGATTCGTCAAACTTGCAACATGGTTTACGAGCCTCATTGAGTTAAATAATTGTGCTTTTTTATTTTTATTTGTAAGATAAAAAAAATAGATGCTCATAAAAAAAGCATCAACCCCGTATCAAGATGTTTTTATGAAACATTATGACTTTATAAAAAGCAAGTCAAAATAAAATACAAAACCTACTTCCCAGTGTTATGTTTTTGAATGATCATTTATATGGTAACATGATAAAAAAAAAAGATGCTCAATAAATAAACATCAACTCACCGACGATATGTTTTTCTAGTATCATGATAGCCCTGGCAAAACTAAATCAAAATAAATCATGAAGCACAATTCATATTAATTTTGTTTTTAACTATTTTTTATTCAACAACATGATATACCATTTTTTGTCTAACGAAATAAAATGTTCTTATTAAATAATATGATAAAAAAGTAGATGATAGTAAAATTGAGCATCAACTTAGTGTTATGGTGTTTTTATGGAACCATAATAATTCTATAAAAAATAAATCAAAATAAATTATGAAGATAGATACACGATAAATATGTTATTTTTTGGAAATTATTTGTTATCTAATAATATGATAGGCCATTTTAGTTTAACAACATGATAAACTATTGATAATATGATAGAAAAATAAATAATTACAAAACGGAGCATTAATTCACTGTCATAATGTTTCCCGAGACCAGGATAACTTTTATAGATAAAACTAAAATAAATAACAAAATCCAGTTCCCAATAGAAGAGTGAATATATATATATATATATATATATATATATATATATATATATATATATATATATATATATATATATTAAAAAACAAATAAAGGGTGTGGGAAATTGCACTGTACACCCCCTCACAAACCACTGTTCTTTTAACAGTGCACGCCCGAAAATGACCCTCGGGCGCGCGGCGAGAGGAGGGGCTGATCCGGGGCTATTCTCGGTTTTTCCATTTAATTTTCTTTTTTTTTTAAAAAATAATCAGTTATGAACAGTGTATTGACGATTTCGTCCCCGGTAATAGGACAAAAACAGGCATCGGGCTGAGGGGCACCGGCGTAATTGTGCGCGTCCGGACCGGTCCGGTCCGGTCCGCCGCAACTTTTTATTTTTTTAATATTTTCTGAAATGGCTAAATACGGTTTTAGCCCCTAATACGACAAAACCACTTAATTGGGTGCAGGGGTGAAACGGTAATTGACCTTATTTTTTGAATTTTATAATCGGCGTCTGTCAGGGCGTGAGGCGCACGCGCCAGACGGCTGTCCGCCTCACGCCCTGTTTACTCATCCCAATCATCATCCTTGTTTCCAGGTCCGGTTAAAGGTACGAAATATCCACTGGCTAATTTTGTCTCTTATCACCGGTATACACCTGCTCTTCATTTTTTTGCTACTCAGATTAGCTCCGCCACTGAACCACGATCCTATTCAGAGGCTGCTTCTAATCCTAAATGGCAAGCAGCAATGGCATCTGAACTAAAAGCTCTCCAGGAAAATGGTACTTGGACTCTCGTCCCTCTTCCGGCTGGAAAGTTCCCCATTGGTTGTCGTTGGGTGTTTAAAATCAAATACCAATCAGATGGTTCTATTGAGCGGTACAAAGCTCGGTTAGTCGCCAAAGGCTTCACTCAGTTGGAGGGTGTTGATTTTCAGGACACTTTTTCTCCCACTGCCAAAATTATCTCCGTCCGCTGCTTACTTGCTTTGGCTGCTTCTCACAAATGGCCAATACATCAGTTGGATGTCAATAATGCCTTTCTACATGGCGACTTAACGGAAGAAATTTACATGTCACCACCACCTGGGCTTCGGCGACAGGGGGAGACTGACCTGGTATGTCGCCTACACAAGTCCTTATACGGTTTGAAACAGGCCTCTCGCCAATGGTTTGCCAAGTTTTCAGAGGCTATTTGCTCCGCGGGTTTTGAACAGTCACGAGCTAACTACTCTTTGTTCACCAGAAAACAAGGCAAGTCATTTACTGCCCTGTTAATATACGTGGATGATATTTTGATTACTGGGAATGATATTGCTAGCATTGATGCAACTAAGAAGTTTCTGCATAGTAATTTTCGTATCAAAAAACTCGGTAATTTGAAATACTTTCTTGGCATTGAGGTGTCCACTTCTAAGAGTGGAATATTTATTTCACAACGTAAGTATGCGTTGGAAATTATTGCGGATGCAGGACTACTGGGATCGGCCCCGATTGATACCCCTATTGAGAGAGGATTGAAATTGTCAGAGGAAAGTGATTTACTTAAGAATTCCAGTCAGTATAGAAGGCTAGTCGGCAGATTGATTTACTTGACTATTTCTAGGCCTGATATAACATATGTTGTACATGTCTTGAGTAGATTCATGCATCAGCCTCGAAAATTGCATATGGAAGCAGCACTTCGAGTTATCAGATATTTGAAAGGAGCTCCTGGTAAAGGTCTATTTTTTTCTTCAAATAATGATGCTAGATTGAGAGCTTATTGTGATTCAGATTGGGCAGGTTGCCCACTTACTCGGAGATCCACTACCGGTTATTGTATCTTTCTTGGGCCTTCATTGATATCTTGGAGATCAAAACGACAGAAAACAGTTTCTCTTTCTTCAGCCGAGGCAGAATATCGAGCAATGACGGGAGCATGCTGTGAGTTAACTTGGCTTCGTTCCCTGTTGACAGATTTGGGTCTCTCCCACGAAGAGCCTGCTGTGTTGTACTGTGATAATCGGGCTGCTCTACACATTGCAGCCAACCCAGTTTTTCATGAGTGAACAAGACACATAGAAATGGATTGTCACTACATTAGAGATAAAATTCAAGATGGATCGATAGTGACGAAGCATGTGAACTCTGCACACCAACTGACAGACATCTTGACAAAGCCTCCGGGAAAAGATTTATTTGTTCCTATGATTCGCAAGTTGGGAGTGCAAGATATCCACTCTCCAACTTGAGGGGGAGTGTTGAAGAAATTGTACATTTCAGTTATTTACTTTCTGTTATGCAATTCAGTTACATTATACAGTACATAGCACAAGCCTTGCATGGCTCAATTCAGTTACATAATCAGTTCAAATACTTGTATAAATTCAAAGCTCAACAGTCAATACAATTTACAACATTCAGAATTCAATATCTTTGTTCTCTACTTTCTACATCTAAGCCATGAGTTGGGAATGAGAGCTTAACACCAACATCGGTAGCTCTTAACACTTTGCAGAAGACCTCCATTTTTTTTCTTCAAGGGTCGTGAAAAGTTTAAAGAGATCAGAAATGGTTGTGTTTAGGCTACCAGGTGGATTGATAAAATCTTGCAGGGAGCTTGGTTATTTATAACGATCAAAGCTACTGTGTTCATCCGATCGATTTCGCATGATTATTTCAATCTTCGATGGATTATTTGTCGATAGAACAAGAGAAACGCGAGCTTGAGAAGACTGAAGGAGTCGGGAGGTGCGCTCGCATGGCCTCTCGCGCACCTCGCTCGCTCGCTCGCATGGCGTTGTTAGGAGATGAGGCTTTCCCGCCTCCCTCTGCCTATAAAATTGGTCGGTATATTTATTATTTATTCTCAATATATAATCTTTACTGTCTGAAAAAGAAATTTATATATGACACGTGGCATAAACTCTGCTATCAGCTAATTGTATTATACCATTATTATATGGGCTCTTGAATTTAGATGATGGCGGCTCTGGGCCAGTGCCCGGGCCCACCCAAAATAAGGTCCCACAGAGAGAGGGAGAGCTACATCCTGCATTTTCTTGAGATTTCTGCGAGGTTTTCGCTCGAATAAGCAACAAGGTGCACGATTTTGTTTCCACCGTAAGACGACGGTGCATGCGCCATCTTAAAGGAGTGTGCTCGTGAAACACTACGAACACGTCCGTACGAGGCATTTGCAGTTTAACCGAAAAGAAATAATAAAGAAATAGTAAATTACTTATACACCCATGTATCCAACGATAATCACAAAAAAACATGTGATGAAAGTACTGTAATACCCCCAGCTCCAGGGCATTTTTTTTTTCATTTTTCTGGGGCTAGTGTAGTATTGTTACTGAGCAGGAATTTGGGAAAAACCAAAACACTCCCCACTGTTCCAAGTCTTTTTGTCAGCACCCAGGAATAAAATAGTAGTTTTAATGTGCAAAGAAATAGGAAATACCATCCATGTCCCTGGAAATGTCAAAAATGACATTGGTCCCAGAGAGGGAGAGCTGCATCCTGCATTTTCTTGAGATTTCTGCGAAGTTTTCGTTCGAATAACCAACAAGGTGCACGATATTGTTAAAGGCCAAATTCTTCCATGCCTTCAATTCAAGGCCCGCAATATATTTTGTATTATCATTATTATTATAATACTAATAATAATCTTGTAATCGCTTTTGGATTTCGAGTTCGACTGATTCCAAATGCTTGGTGCATGTGTTATATATATACATCTACTTGTGAATTTTGAAAGCAAAAAAATATTAATCGTGTAAAATTTTTTAATTATAATATAAATTTAATTAAAATAATAAATTTATACAGAATTCATGTGAAGCACAATTTTTTTATAAAATATATGAATTTTTTTAATTTGATTATGATCACATCCATGCACTCACAGTTAGTTTTTCAAATTTGCACGGTTAAGCTTCAAAAGCAACTGCTTAAACCTTCCAACTTGAAGCGCGTCACCATGGAAACATGGAAAGAATAATGAATTTAAATGTTGGTGGGATTGTTTTGGTGTGGTTATTATGAACTGTCTAATTATATTTATGTTTTGATATGTATAGGTATTTTTATTCGTTAAGATTTTGAATTTATTAAAGATTAGGGTTTGACGACCTTGTTCTGGGTTTGATTAATGAATCGAATGAGATGTTAAAGATTAAATGTGTTGGATAATGGTTTAATTGATTGAATTGTAAATGATTTTGAAGTTAATTGGTGTTTTAGGTGTAAAACAAATTGGGAAATTATGACAAACATTTTCTGGAAATCAGGAAAGTAGCCTGGAGGTTGAAGATGATAAAGTTTAAGTTTGGTCCCTCAGTTTACGGGCTTTTTGGTTTAGTCCCTGAACTTTAGAAAACTACAATTTAATCCCTAGAGAGAAATTCGAGATTCTGGATATGATTTTTTTATGTTTAACTCTTGTATTAAGACAATCAAATTGTATGATGAAATAAATTTTGTTATTAATTTTATGTTGAACTCTGATTAACTTATTTAAAGGATAAGTTTGGATTCGTATAGGTACACAACCCTAGAAGGGGGCCACGTCTATGTGCCGATAATGAATCCTAGAATCGGGTCAGGACAATGACAGGCATAGTCAAGCTTGATCGACTAAAAAAGCAGCAATCATCGCCGGCATCCTAAAATAGACATTACACTTGTATTTGAGCGAAGGATTGGTATAGGGTAAACTTGAATGAGTTGATGAAATGAAAAACTAGGAAGGCCTTGAATAGCGAACAACGATACCCCATGATGATTAAGCATTGAAGAGAGGGGCCTATATTCCAAACCTGTTAGATGCATACATTTCATGTAACCCTAAAATATTGCATATATGTTTTAGAATTTTTTAGGAACTTAACAAGATTTTGATGAAGACAAAAATAGAATCACTGATCTATGATAGCAAATAAACAAAGTTCAAACCCCCACGATCAGGAAATGCCAATTAAACGAAGCAATCAGGAAGAAAAATGAGATAAACCTACTTTGTTTTTGATACATGTAAAGAGGTAATCTAAGCATCTCTTTTAAAACTTGTCTATCTTCTGCAGCAATGACAAATCGCCTTCTCTCTTCGTGTTTTTCTAAGCCGCAATAATAGACTTAGTTCCCATGATTTCAAAAACTATATATATAAATCGAAAAGAATATGAAATGGATCCATGGTTTTAAATCTATTTCTTTTTTATCCATTTCGTATTCTTTTCGATTTATCTATCCATCAAATCAAATCAAATCAGTGAAAATTTTCATTTTCAAACACTGAACATTGGAATAAAACATATATAATACATATAGATGAGAACACAAAATAGAAAAAATAAAACAAAATTGAAGAACCTGGAAATAAATTCATGAAAGTACATCATATATATTTAAATCCATTATTGCTGAGAATTACAAGCATCTAATACATATTCAAGAAACTAAGAACAACAGCATATTCATTCAGTAACATTGATCATCACTACAAACACTCAAACATAAGGACATACATAAAATTTACACAGAAGAAAAACACCAAACTTAGGAAGTGCTCTCTCTCTCTCTCTCTCTCTCTCTCTCTCTCTCTCTCTCTCTCTCTCTCTCTCTCTATATATATATATATATATATATATATATATATATATATATATATATATATATATATTACAAAACAAATAAAACATGTAGAGTTTTGCACTGTGCACACACTCACAAAACACTGTTCTTTTAACAGTGCGCGCCCGAAAATGGCCCTCGGGCGCGCGGCGTCGAATGGCTGGCAGGCGGGGTTAATTCCGCCTTTTCCAGTTGATTTTCTTTTTTTTTTTAAATATTCATTTTTGAACAGTGTATTGACAGTTTCGTCCCCGGTAATAGGACAAAATAAGGCTTACGGCTGAGGGGTACCGGCGTCATTGCGCGCGGCCGGACCGGCCCGGTCCGGTCCGGTCCGCCGCAACTTTTTCTTTTTTTATTATTTTCTGAAATGGCTAAATACGGTTTTAACCCCTAATAAGACAAAAACCATGAATTGGCTGCAGGGGTGAAACGGTAATTGACCCTATTTTTCGAATTTTATAATCAGCGGCTGTCAGGGCGTGAGACGCACGCGCCAGGCGGTTTCCCGCCTCACGCCCTGTTCAGGCGGCGCGTGCGGCCTTATCCGGTGGACGGAAATGGTATACCGAATGACAGAACGATGCGCCGCCGAGTGCTCTTCCTCCCGCGGTGGTGCGTGTAGCCACCAGATGTCCGTGGACGCGGCGGAGGCCGGCTGAAGCCGCCGGCCACGTTTCTCTCTCTCCGGAATGGCAAAGTTTCACTTTGGTCCTTCTACTTTCAATTTCCGGGTTGACTGTATATAACTCAATCAATTCGGTACAAAAGTTCCGATTTTTGCAATTTTGTCCTCTGATTTCAATTGACAATAAATGTAAGTTGCATTTCAGCCCTTTGACTTTTAATTTTTTAATTTAAACCCCTGATATTTGATTTTCATTTCAGCCCTTACACTTTATTTTTTTTTAATCCCTACTTTTGTCCATGTATATATAAGTGTATTTAACACAATAATAATAATAATAATAATAATAATAATAATAATAATCATGATTTAATTATTTTTCATTTTTACTCTTTTGTTATGTTTTTTTCCCTCCCGATAATTTAATAATGTTTTTTTTTGCCAGTAATAGCCATGGTAATTTTTTTTTTATCTTTTGTTAAAATTTCTAAGATATTTTTAATCTTTCATTTATTTTTGTTTCTTTCATTATTAACATAATAATAATAATTATAATAAGAATAATAATAATAGTGATTATTATTAATATTATAAGAATAGTGCTTATGTTTTCTATTATTATAATAATAGTGATTATTTATTCTTTCATAGTAAAAATAATAATAATAATAATTTTTAATTGGTTTTTGTTGCTTGCTGTTTCGTTCATGCTTTTTATTTTTTTTCCTTGGTATAATTTAATAATTTTTGATTGTTTTTATTCTAGCGGCAATAAGAATTTTAGATGTTAAGACTCCGATGTTGCTATTGTTATAATATTTTAAATGAATATTGCTTCCTTTTCCCTGTTGATTTTTTATTTGCTCTTTCTATTAATTGATTTAAATAATTTTATTATCTGCACAATAATGATTTCAGTAATTTTTTTTTCTTATTCAAATATTTTGCTCTTTTTTCTAATGTTAATGTGCGCTTTTTTATGATCGTTTATAACGCAAAACCTATATTCTAAAAGATGTAATCTATGCTTACGTGACAAACTCAACTCAAAATTTTAAACATTTTATCTTTTAATCTATAATTTTTATTTACTTATATCATATAAATTAATCATTGTAGATTTAATTATGTTAAATTATATACAAAAAAATACCCGCGGCAACGCGCGGGCAATTAGCTAGTATATATATAAACACACACACACACTCTCCATGGGGATAAGAGCTAGTAAGTAGCTCTTGTCACTTCACCCCAAGCCTCCCCGCCAAACAGCACGATTCTCCTCCGAGCTTCGATCCTGAACTGGGACCCCAGGCTATGGTCATCCTCGCGGAGAAGAACAGCCTTGTCATGGTCATCCTCGCGGAGAAGAACAGCCTTGTCACCAACTCTCAGTCCATAATCAGCAACAAATTTGAGCCAGCCCCTAGAAAGAACCGGCTTCTCATAATCTCCATTCCTCTTCAGGCAACGAATAACTCGAAGCTCGCCACGGCTATCCTTAACGCGCAAATCAACAAAATTATTTCCAGCGAAATCTAAATGCTCTAAGCAATGAGTGGGGAATGAGAACCGAACACGAACATCGGTATCTTTCAACTCTTTGCTGAATATCTCCATTTTTGTTCTTCGAGGGTCGTGAAAAGTTAAAAGAGAGAAATGGTTATGTTTAAGCTATGAGTTGGATTGATAGTTTCTTGTCAGCGAGCTTGTTGATTTATAATGGATCAAAGCTACTGTGTTCACTTCACGGTAGAAAGACAGACATCGAGCGAGCGAGCGAGCGAGAGATTTCGAGAATCTCGTTCATTCGATCGATTTCGCATGGCGTTTATTATTTAAATCGTCGATGGATTATATGTAGATAGAACAAGAGAAACGCGAGCTTAAGACTTCGTTTATGCAAAGACTGAAGGAGTCGCGAGCTACGCTCGTATTGCCTCTCGCGCACCTCGTTCGCTCGCATGGCGTTGCTAAGCGAGGAGGCTTTCCCCCCTCAATTTGCTTATAAAATTGGTCGGTGATGCTATTGAGCGCTAACAAATTGCTGTAATAATTAGTTACATGTTTATGTTCCATATATATATATATAATATTTACAGTGTGAAAATGGAATTTTATATATTGAGGGTGTTTGGGAGAGTTGTTCTTGTAGTTTTTCAAAATATTTTTCGTGTCAAAATACATTAAAATGATTTTTTTTTATTTTTTAAAAATTATTTTTGACATTAGCACATCAAAATGATCTAAAGACCAAATTATATTTATTTTAAAAAAATAAAATTAAAAATTAAAAAACTACCAAACAACGACGGCTTCGGCCAGTGCCTAAGCCCACCCAAGATAAGGTCCCACAGAGAGAGGGAGAGCTACATCCTGCCTTTTCTTGAGATTTCTGCGAGGTTTTCGTTCGAATAAGCAACAAGGCGCACGATATCGTTGAAGGCCAAATTCTTTCATGCCTTCAATTCAAGGCCCGCAATTTATTTTGTATAATAATAACGCTGTAATCGCTTTTGGATTCGGGTACGACTGATTCCAAGTGTTATATCTACCGAGACCGTCAGTACTGTGGGCGTGCAATTACTATGCATAAGAGAAATGAGCAAAAAAAACCAAGAAAAACAAAAAACATATATAAAAAAATCGATTAAACAAATTAATTTTTTTAAAAAAAAAAAAAAAAAACTACTGATCCAGTTTGGGTTTTGATTTTTTAAGTTAAAATCAATAAATTAAACTGAAACGGTTCAAATTAAAAAATATATGCCACAAAAAAAATTTATTCTTACAATTTAGTTCAAAACTTTTAGTCTGGTTATATTTTGGTGGAATGGAATAAAAAAAAGACTTGAAGTGCTTCACCATTAATGCCATGATCATCCTCTTGAAAGAGTTATATGACTTTTGACCAGATTAATCCAAAACTGTATACAATGAGTGCTTCTGTCCCAGCAGCCTGGAGTTGAAAGGCACGTGACTGTTGAATGCATATTCCTGACACGTATTTTGGTTAGAATCCGGCACCTTCTTGCCTGGATGACAGCACTCTTCCAGTAAAACTCTCTTCATCCTTTACTTCTCAGCATTAGCTTCCGGATCGTAATAGGAATCGTTGAAATCCAGGTCATCCTCTAGGAATCGTTTAAATCCAGGTCATCATCCAGGATTCGGTTGCAGCTAACCGGCTCCATAGAATTATGAGCCCCGGAAACTTTGTTCTGCCTCGTCGCCGTCCGTTTCTTTGACCGGCCGGTGCTTTTGGTGAATTCATCATCCTCTTCCGGGTTTCCATTTGGAGCCTTACTTGCATCTCTTCTCCTCTTTGCTGAATCGCTGCTTTCGTTGCTACCGCTACTATTCCTGTCTGCCTTACTGTGTTCCCTGATGGTAGATTCAATGGTTTCCAGCAAACGATCTCCGTACTTACTGACCTTGGCCCTGAATATTGGAAAAATGCACATCCATCCCTGAGTGGCGGAAAGAATGCCTGCCAAATAATCACCAGACAACCTCAAATCAGAACTTACTTTCCAATGCCATTGATCTCCAGGAGTTCTTCCTTCGATCTGGGAATTCTTTTGCTCAAGTGCTGCAGCGTGGCATTACTACACGGAAACAAAGGGGGCATCTCAGGACAAATATTCCAATCATGGCTCCTTCCAATTTCAGCATGGCTGACTGATTTCAATATATAAATATACATGTGTGTGCGTGTGTTATTGATAAGGAATAGAGATTGAAAAGGTACCCAAATATGTGGTATGCCATAACACCATCTCCAGCTTCTTTCAGAAGAACAGTTCGAAGCAATCGCAGAGCGGAAAATAGTTTGGCTGACAGGTTCTGACATGTTAAAAGTTAAATAGATGGTTGGGGATCCCATCAATCATGGTGAATGAAGAGAACAAAAATCCAAGACATAATCATACCAAGTCCACTTCAGGTTGAGGTGGGGCAGGACTACCGGATTGCGGAGGGCTTAGCTTCCCTGACATGAGCGAGCCTTTTGCTGAAGTAACCTCAGTTTTGCCCTGTTTAGAAACTTTTACAGAGGAAGGGAACCTGCAAGGTATATTATATACCAGAATCAGCATCCTAGCTATTCATTTCAGCTGTTCATTTCAGCTATGAAAAACAGAAAGGATAAATGGTGGTGGTTTTTCCAGAGCATCATAATATGCGAGGCTAGGCAAAGCACGAGGCTAAGCTTGCTGGCTTCATCCAACTCTCGGTCTCCATATTTCAATCAAAGCCACCCTCGATAATGCCATATGTAAGTTTAAATTTCATAACCAGTAGCTCCAAAGTTAAGCATCTGGACTAACCAGCACAAAACTGACTCGACCAGATTTCTGACTGCTTCATCTGAATTTCTTTGCAAAAATATTTCTTTTGCATTGGTTTTGCCCAGTGAAGGGTATGCTTTAGACCGAACAATCCAACCCAAATGAACACAGACCTGATGCCGGTTCTATTTTCTCTTAGGCTCAATATTCACATGCTTCTCGGAGAATAATCAAGTTATATAGTAGAAGTAGCTGGCATTCAGCAATAAAACATTGGCATAAATCTAATGAAACATGCTCAAGAAGCATGCTGTGCGGCTGCACCTTAAAACAATCCTTTGCTCGCCAGAGCGTAGATTGTATGCCTTGGATTCATTCACCTGAAAGAAATTAAAATGACAAGTTATAAAAAAAAATAACACAAGAAATTAAACAGTGAGAATGGTAGAATTGATCTCTCTATCACAGTGAGTTAAGCACTGTAGAGTTCAAAAAAACACAAGCACCTTTAACACTGACGATACAGATCCGTAAATGTCACTTTTCTTAACATCCTCTGCAAGAAAATCCTCAATAACAAGATGACGCAATATACGGGAAGCTTCACCCTTTGCTAGGTGTTTTCCAGCTCCATGAAGGCTCACACTCTCATGCCTGTGTCTCTTGACCTGGTTCAGACAGTAACACCATGAAGTTACACAAGGACATGACAGCTAGATAAAATAGGCATGTCTTTTTATTCTCAGGACATACAAATTGGCTCAAGGAACCCCTGTAGACTTCTAAGATGTGAGATGATGAAAAATGCTGCCCAGTTAACTTGACCAGCTCAACCTAGACAAGACAAAATTCAAAGTTTAATGAATAAGGAAGCGAGAAATGCACAGCCAGCATAAAATAACAGCTACTATTTTCAAGCAGGCACAACGAAAAAAACAAAAGAAACAAACGGTTTCAAACCAGTTGCTTTGCGCTCTCAGTGACATCCTTCTCTACTAGAGTTTTGATCTTCGAACAATTATCACATGTATTCCCACAGTTTCCAGAATCAAACTTTTCTCCAAAATGCAGAAGCTGTAAGAGACGTCTGCAATCGACATCATTTTCAGAATAACTGACCTGAAGCAGGAATAGTCATATTTTAGATCGCAACAAGTTAGAAAATAGATGGATATACTATCAGCAGACAATACAATAGCAAAACATTTCATAACAGTTACCATTCGCAGCAGATTTTCAGTATTTTTTTCCAGTATCCCATCTGAATTTTTCATATTATTGCGACCACACCCAGCTGTCCAGGGACTTTGCTCTGCTTGACCTTGTATAATCATGTGCTTGACTCGTATCTAGAAAGGATGAGAAAATAGATAAGTAATCGAATCAAAGATAACAATGAACATGAAAGATCAATAAATCACATTTATTATTACATGGAAAAAAGAAAGAAAGGGAAAAAAGAGTCTACAAGAGATGAGAAGATACATGAACCCTGCGAAATTAGCTTACATAGTCACTGTAACTGTAGTACAACACACAAGATGCGCGTTGACCATCTCTGCCAGCACGACCACACTCCTGGAAAATTTTGTGAAATTGTTACTAGCTTGTGGTCATCATGGAACCAAATACTTGTACCTCAATTCTGAACATTCAACAGTTGTAATGTGAACAGCTTAAAACATAAGAATATGATTACCTGATGGTAACCTTCAATCGATTTTGGAAGAGAATGGTGAATCACAAAGCGGACGTCTGGTTTGTTGATGCCTGCAAAAACAAACCAGTTAGTACATGGTATTCTCAGTTAATCAAGGCAGTGATCAGAAACAATAAATTATACCCATTCCAAATGCCACTGTAGCACAGATGATGTTAACTTCATCTTTGCTCCACTGCCTCTGAACAAAGGATCGTTGTGCAGCATCCATATTACCATGGTAAAATGCTGTTTTATGTCCACATTCCTGTACATTAAAGCATTAACTTGAGCAAACATAAACTAAAAGGATGGGAGTGGAATGTCAATTTCACCATCACATCAATATCAGATTTTCTTTTGAAGTTTGATCACATTCCACAATACCCCAAGGAAACAACACAGTACATGATCGATGGGGTAACTTAAAAGCTTCTTTAATGCACTTAGAGAACAAAATTCAGATGAAGAAAAAAAAAATAAGATGAAGAAAAAAGGTGATCATGGTAGCTAATCCTAAATCTTAGCTACTCAAACATAATTCATGGACATGCATGGTGTAGATGTCTATAATTTGTTGCATGAGAAACTAATTTTGTACTACTAGACAATTAATGATGATTTGTTTTGATTACCTTGAAAACATATTTTCAATGGCATCACCATTCACCAGACTTTCAATTATCTAAACTTTTACAAACATTGATTTCCCTTTTAATATACTTGTTTCATAGATCAACACATTTATATAAGGTCTAAATGTTGCTCTTCCAAATACAAGCAGATGGTCCAAAAAGTGAAAGGCTCACATTTAGTAATTGCAAGATCAAAGATTAACTACAGCCTTCTATGTACAGCAACAAAGACCCCAAATTAACTATGACCTGCAATGTAGTTAGCCCCAGCTAGCTTGGGTCTAAGGCTCACTTAATTGAGTTGAGTTGTATTGTATGTTGCCTTGCACATTTTGGTAACAACAAGGTCTTCTTTTAGTTTTCACCATTATCACAGCTTAGACAGCCAAATTTTGGTATGCAGCTATCAACACAAGACTATAACTGCTAAGTCCCTCAGTTCAAAAAAGCTTTGGTTTGATATTCATTTTGATAAAGACGCAATGCAATTGTAGGACAACAAAAGCACACTCATCAAGTACTTGTGGACAATTATGACCAGTCTGCAAGCAAAGCTTCTCACTAAGAAATAAAGATTTTTCCGATTGTTTTGCAAATGATAAATCTCTGCAATACAATAAAAACACTTAATGGAAAAACAACCTGCAGTTTTTCAGCAACTTTTTCGCAGTCCATTCTTGAAAGACAGTAGATAATTCCACATTCATCAAAATGATTTTCTCTGATGAACTTGTCGATGTCTTCCAAGCACTTTTTTGTCTTGGGAATTACAGAATACCTGTCATGTTCACAATGAGTGAAGATATAAAATGCAGTGCCAGTTCATTTTAATTCAATACTAACCATAGGTTGGGGCGATTAAAGCTTTGCCGGAAAACAATGCAGTCCACAAGACCAAGAGCTTGCACAACATCTTCTTTTACACTGGCTGTTGCAGTAGCAGTCAAAGCTAACACTGGAGTTTTCTCAAATTTCTTCTTCAAGATACCAAGTTCCTGGATATTTTACAGAATAAATTAGCATAAGACAGAAGCGCTGTGAGATGAAGTGCACATTTGATTATGATTTAAAGGCCACAACCTTGTAATCCGGTCTAAAATCATGCCCCCACTGACTCACACAGTGTGCTTCATCAATAACAATCCTGGCAAGCAATCCACGACCATTTAAGCTCTCCAAGTTTCGCAAAAGAACATCACTTCTGCAATCAGAACAGGTGGGTTTCAAAGAAGTATTTAGAACTGCATAAAAATATCAGCTCTCCAGGATCACATTATAATACAAGTTAATAGATCGCCCATTTTGACCGATCTGATTATCAATCTTTCCTGATGAATAGATGAAAGCACATTACCAATCTTACCTTTCTTTCATTGATAATATCATTGAAAACAAAATTATAGCCCAAAACAAAAATTTATGTTATCTATCACCATCCAAGACGTTAAAACAGCTAAGCCTACTATTAGAGGGCAAGCAAAGTATGGTCTGGGGATGTGAGAGTTTAAATATTGACTAATAAGGGGATCCCTCGAACAATGAAAAAGGAGATGCACAGAGGCTTTCAAGATTAGTTTGAAGAACAAAATCCAACTGTTGAGTCGGAATACAAACCACAAGCTGGGCAGAGGAAATACATCACAAATATTATAATCAATTGCATGCAGAATTAACAGCACTGGATTCCACAAAAAACTGAGCTGATGCCAACTGGATTTTAGACCTTTCCCACCAAAACATTTCACCGTTACAAAACATACTGCAAAAAACTGGATTAGCAGTACTCAAAGTCAACAGCACCATGCCACCATCCCATAAGTTCCACCAGAGAAACTATTTTCCATTGTATGAACCCATTCTGACAGTATATCAAACCAGAATACACGAAACCAATTCTTAAGATGCCCTATTTCATAAAATTTGAAGCTTCAAATTTATAATTAGAAGGCAATGTCAATTGATAATTTTTGCTAGAATACTGGTAAAGGAAATGACACTCACTTAGCAACTTTCTCTGGCGTGACATATAGCAGCTTGTATTTACAATAATCAGAACAAAGTTCCCTTAGGATCTCCTGTTGTTCAGTCCACTCCATGTTGGCACTCAAGTAAGCAGCAGGAATATTTGCCTATAGCACAAACTAGCAGGTAAGAAAAATGCATGCCACTAAATGAGCAGTTTGCAGTGACCAAAAGAGAATAAATGCTTGACTAAAATAGAAAGACAGCAAGCATACCTGCAAAAGGTGCATTATTTGATCTTGGATCAGCGACACAAGTGGGGAAATTACCAAGGTTACTCCAGGACAAATTAGAGCAGGAAGCTGCTTGAATCATAAAAAAAAAAAAAAAGTGAGTCCCATAGTTTAAACTGTGAAATAAGAAAAGTTTAGTTCCCCAGTATCATCAAAAATTCAAAGATAAAGAAAATTAAGCAAAGCTGATATACTAGCTTCTATTCAACTGGAAAATATTGGCAGAGATAAGACTCTGGAAGTTAAGCAGATTGCCACAAATCGAAACAGCAAAATAATAGACATTAAATGAAACGAAAGCTTTGTCTAACAAAATTAGACTTGATTGTAGCTACATAATTACCTGATATGTCAGACTTTTTCCACCTCCAGTCGGCATTAAAACAAAGACATCATACCCACTCATTGTAGCATTGATGACCTCTCTTTGATTGGGGCGAAACGAGTGATTTCCAAACACTTTTTTGTTGTTGGCCTAGCAGCAAACCAAGCAAGCAGTAATATAAGAGGTGATGACACTAATGATTGATAAAATTCAAAGAAATGGGTAAGGATTTAAATCAAAAGAGCACCTCCAGCTTTTTGGTCCATGGGAAATTTGTGCTGCTCCACTTTGGATCATTTGAGCCTTCGATATAATTAACTTCAACAAAGCTTGGAATGTAAGGTTCTCTCTCCAGAGGAACAGAAGAAACACCAAAGTTATCGATGGAAGAGAATGAAATTGATGGTGCATTCCACTTTTCATATCCATTCAGGTCATTTCGTAGATGAACATTGGCATCGAGTCTCATGGGATCCATTTTGCATGCAGCAGATTGAGGTGTTTCATACTGCAAATTTCGAACCAATGTGGATGCAGAAAAGTGTGACTTCTGCCTTTCTTCATCACGAAGATATTTTTCAAGTTGCTGGATTTGCTTATTGAGCTGTAACCTATTTATGAAAACACAAATGTAAATGCATAGGAGAGCAAATCTAACAATTATTCAAGCTTATCTCCCAAGAATAGGAGCTGAGTGTTTTACAAAATGCAAAAAGACAATGGAGCATATTAGTCATGTCTATCATACTATATTTCCTTCCATGTAACCCCAGAATTCCTCTGCCATACTGTTATTCTATTCTTCCTATGAACTTCAGTTCATCTTTTGTGGCTCCATTGAACCAAAAAATTCCATGCATCAAAAGGTAGTGTTATATCATTGATGAAGATAAAGGAGACGAAGTGCAACCTATCTTGACGAAGCTTATCTATCTGCGCTTGACTCAGTTCAGCAGCATTGTCAAGCAGATCATTTGATACTGCAATCAGCATATCCTTCATTTCTTGTAAATGTTTGGCAGCTTCTGGGCAGAGTGCTAGCTGTAGTGATATAGTGATTTAGGAGTCAGACAGATCGAGATGGGAATACAATAGAACAGCATAAATGAACAGTGTGTATGTAATGCCGAAACCTTGAGTCCATGACTACAGTTTGAACACAGCTCAGGTGGCACAGAAATCTCTTCTGGCCTTATAACACTATTTTGATCTGCAGTTGGAGTCATGGGTGGAAACTTAGAAATTGGTGGTTGCGGTGTGCAGGTAGCTTGGTAGTGCTCCAGAACAATTTGGTCCACGTCTATACTCTGCGACAAAGCTAACGTGTGAGATAGATTAATACAGAGAGATTAACGCTCATCACTATATAAAATATGACAACAAAATTAAGATGGGTAAAACTGTGGAGCTTGTTTGTGGTCTACTTTGCAAAAAGCAAATAGAACCACAGAAATAGCCTGATTTAGTAAAAAGGATAATCATTTTCAACAAAAGTGATCAACAAAACAATATCCAAAAATCCAATAGCTAAGCTCTCTTCATTATGGTATCTGTGAGGTGAAATTATGAATTTAAAGTAGCTGAACTTGATACAATTGTTAATGCATTTTGAAGAGAACTCATTGTCATTGTACTGTGTTGAGTAGTCATTGTTTACTTATTCAAAACCCGAGGGTTATAACAACCTAACTTGATTCACAGTTACTCTTCATGCTGGACAAGTTTTGATTTGGTTAGCAGAGCTAAGAGAAGCTGAGTATCAATTACCTCGATCAGGTCATCATCATCAATGTAGTCAGTTGAAGTTTTCACGAACTCTTTTGTTTGACAAGTTTGCACATTGTGATTGACGAATGAACCGTCTAAAGTCTGTTTAGTGCCAGCCCCTGATGATGCTTTAATATCACTTGGCCACTCTTGATTGTTTCTAGATTGCACATGGCTAGTATCGTCTGCTGAGATAACATTGCCCATATGCTTTGCAGCTTCACTGCTCTTTCCACTCAAGTTTTTCTGTGCATACGCACCTTCAGAATATTTGCTGCATGAGCTTTGAAAGGTAGGTCTTTGCCCTGCATTGCCTGACAAGTGTTCACTAACATTCTTTACTGGACCAGATTTACCAGGTCTAATGTAGTTCCTGGAAGAAATCTGAAGCGTGGACAGAGCATGCCAAGCCTGCAAAATGATTTCCACACAAAAACCCAATGAAAACTGAGATTTTCCATAAACTGCTCATATCAGTTAAGATATTAAATGTTTGCTACGTGAACTTTGAAGTAAGACATGAGGTTAGAGTTTGTGTTCACTCAATGCATGTAGCTTACAGGGCAGTTCCCTTCTCAAAAAGCAGAGATCATTTTTTCATGGCAGTTGACAGGGCTTGCATTGCAGAGTGCTCCCATAATAGACCAGCCAGGGTTGGAGCAACCATGAGGAGATTTAAATAGGACAGTGCCAATTGTGCTAATATGAACAGTAAACACCGACACACCAGCCAAAAAAATAAACTCACAGTGCACATTTTTACCTTTTCAACTTGTGAACTCCGCAATCTTTGAGGATTCTGAACAACAAAGGCGCTTAACCTGAATGACACAGCTAAAAAATTAGTTACACAAGTGAATAGCTTAGTAGTTATGTAATAACAACAAATTCCCCAATACCCTTCCGCCAAAGACAGTTGATTAAAGGTTACAATGCTTGAAAAATTATACAATAACAAGGGTTTTAAATTCTACAGCTCCGTGAATATGTTCAAATTTGAAACAACAGAAACAAAAGCCAAGGCACAGTGAAGAATGGGATTACGATTTTAAAACAAAGAAATCGGGAATCTAATTAATCATGTGCGAATATGATGTCAACATCATAACGAAAAGCATGTAACAAATGTGTAAAACAATATTATACCTCATGGACATTGGTTTTTGCGATTCGAGCGAGTAAAGGAAATTCGAACTCAAAAATTTCCTTCTAGAGGAAATATCATCGAGTGCATTGGCATGTTGCAACCAATTCATTTTAGGTTGCATCTCATCTTCATATTTCCGACCTTCGCTTCGATTGCTTACTCTGCCAAATACATAAATGTAAAAAAAAATATAAAAATAAAATAAAATTAACGTGTAGAAAACAACAGATTACTTTTGCTTCGTATGCTTTTCGATCAACATCGATCCGATCTATCTGGTAATCGTCTCTCGACTCTGAAACCCTGGCATTATAGAGAATAAAAAAATATTTCGAAATGGGAAATTGTCATATGCAAAAAAAAAAGATTTTCTTTTTATACTTTGAATTTCAAACAATTTGTTTTCTTTTTCGAGATAAATTACACAGCGGTTAGTATAGCATCGTTTTTTTGTGATTCGAAATGCTAAAACACGGCGTTTCTCGAGAATGAAAAACCTGACAGCAGTAGCATGAGCGAGTGTATGAGAAGAAAAAATCTTACTTTTGATCATTGAAAAAGAGAAGCGAGGAAGAAGCAATGATCGGGGAGTGTTGGGTAGTCGAAGGTGACGGTGAGTTCCATAGAGAGCGAGCGCGCTCTTCGAAGGAGCATGGCGGGATATTTTTGATTTTTGTTCCCCCCCCCCCCCCCCCCCCCACCCCCCCTGTTTTTATTTCTTATGAAAGTGAGTATCCAGCAAAACTAAAAACATTTACAGGTAGTGTTTATTAGAAGGACATGTTTGACTGTATTTTTTATTTAAAAAATATATAAATACAATTCATAACTGTTTTACAAAAATATTTATTTTATATGTTTATCCCTATTTTTTAAACCACGTGTATTTTATATATTAGGGGGTGTTACTCTAGTTATATATTTAATTTAATAAGATATTGACAGTAATAAACAACATATATAAAAACAAAAATATAATATTTTATCATAAATATATATATATATATATATATATATAAATTATTCGATTTCATATTTTCACAAATCTAATTTCTTTAAGGATCGAAATAGCAAGTCCAATGAAAAATACTATTTTGGAGAGCCAAATCTGTAAAATAATTTTTTGAATAGTGTATATATGATTTTTTTGCTGTTGTGTCTCCAATAGTAAAAATCATTTTGAAGAGTTATTTTTTTATATTATTTTAAATATAGTGCAATTATTTTGTATATAGTTTAATTATATAATTAATTATACAATTAATAGGAGAAAGTTTTATAATTAAATAATTGTTTTTAAAAAACCCTCTAACAATATAATTATTAATTTTATATATAATTTTTTACTCCTTGCATGCACGGGGGCATTGAAGTCGCCCTTTAGTGAGTGGGTACTTCGCAAAAGCTGAGGTGTTGATTTGGAGGGGTTTGGCTCAAATGGTAGATCTAAGCAGCTGCTGCTATAAGCTAATTAAAAGACCATATTCCTTGGTTGATTTAATTCAATGTGAATAGTAATATGGATCTTTTGTTTGCTCATTTACAAATAGCATCTACACACACACACACACGAAGCATGCGCGTAAATATTATACATGTATTGTAATCTATATTTAGATACATGTGTAAAAAAAATGCTATCTATATTTTGATAGCATTAAACTTAGTTTAATTGGTCAAACTTAAAACACCCTAACTAGAATCTCTATTTAATTCGAGTTTCAAATTAAATTGTATAGAAATTGTTTCGATATAAGGTGAGGGTGTTTTTAGCAATGATAAACAATGTTCCTGCACCCACATCACACTATGGACAGGGGCAATGCTATTTTGTTTTCACTTTGGTCCCTTGAGGTTTTTTCTCGCCGAATCATTTAATTGCAAAATCAACACCAATTGTTTTCATTTTACGGGGCAGGGACAGAACTGAAAGATAGGGGACTAACTCAGAAAATGCACAAAAACAGGTGATGTGAAAAAATATACCCTGACCACCCATTTATAAATAGACCTTTTGGTCCCTTATATTTTTTAAAATTCAATTATAGCACACATTTTTATTTTTATTATTTTTAGATCTCTGGTTTTGACCCGAGGGATTTTTGGCACATTACACATTAAGGGATAAAGAGAAATCAAGTTATTGGAATCAACAATTATGATGGAACGTTTGTTTTTCTGGTAACATATTTTTCCCAGAAAAAAAATATAAATTGACCCTTTGTTGTCATTGATTTTTTTTTAACTTGAAATTAAAAGAAATATAATTTAATTATTTTCTTATCACTCACCGCAAAAGGAATTACGCCTAATTATATCATATTTTGGCCACAGTATTAAATTTTGCCTGGTAATTAAAGTTGATTGCGAAATATAATATTATAACTTCTTAAATTCATTCATAATTTTTTTATTTACTTACAGATTTAATATGATTTGTGGACAATTAAAATCCAACAAGATCCCAGAAAGAAAATAGGAGAACGAAAAAGAAAAAACAAAATTTGACTTGCCAAGATTCAAAATATAAATTGATCATTTGATCATTAAATTATAATGACAAACAAGTAAATAATTTAATATTTTTTTTGTTATTTCCCCATCATTATTAACCTTTAAAATATAAAATGAGGTAAATTATAAAATACTCAAGCTATTTCTTAAAAACATTTTAAAAATATCTATTCAATCAACGAAATTGGAAATTTTGGACCCGCCCCGTTAATTCACCATGACACACACACAGACACAGCATGGTTATATTTAAAATAACTAAATACAAAAATGGAGTGATAATAGAAAATTATATATTGCGGGCCTTGAATTGAAGGCATGGAAGAATTTGGCCTTCAACAATATCGTGCGCATTGTTGCTTATTCGAACGAAAACCTCGCAGAAATCTCAAGAAAATTCAGGATGTAGCTCTCCCTCTCTCTGTGGGACCTTATTTTGGGTGGGCTTAGGCACTGGCCAAGAGCCGTCTTCGTCTAAAATTACGAGAGCCGATATAATAATCGGTAAAATGCCATCAGCTGATAATATATAAAATTCCATTTTCACACTGTAAAGATTATATATGGAGCATAAACATGTAATTAATTATTACATCAATTTGTTAGCGCTCAACTCTACACCGACCAATTTTATAAGCAAAGTGAGGGGGGAAAGCCTCATCGATTAACAACGCCATGCGAGCGAACGAGGTGCGCGAGAGGCAATACGAGCGTAGCTCGCGACTCCTTCAGTCTTTGCATAAACGAAGTCTTAAGCTCGCGTTTCTCTTGTTCTATCTACATATAATCCATCGACGATTTAAATAATAAACGCCATGCGAAATCGATCGAATGAACGAGATTTTCGAAATCTCTCGCTCGCTCGATGTCTGTCTTTCTACCGTGAACACAGTAGCTTTGATCCACTATAAATCACACAAGCTCGCTGACAAGAAACTATCAATCCAACTCATAGCTTAAACATACCATTTCTCTCTTTTAACTTTTCACGGCCCTTGAAGAAAAAAAAATGGAGATATTCAGCAAAGAGTTGAAAGATACCGATGTTCGTGTTCGGTTCTCATTCCCCACTCATTGCTTAGAGCATTTAGATTTCGCTGGAAATAATTTTGTTGATTTGCGTGTTAAGGATAGCTGTGGCGAGCTTCGAGTTATTCGTTGCCTGAAGAGGAATGGAGATTATGAGAAGCCGGTGCTTTCTAAGGGCTGGCTCAAATTTGTTGCTGATTATGGACTGGGAGTTGGTGACAAGGCTGTTCTTCTCCGCGAGGATGACCACAGCCTGGGGTCACAGTTCAGGATCGAAGCTCGGAGGAAAATCGTGCTGTTTGGCCGGGAGGCTTGGGGTGAAGTGACAAGAGCATGGAGCGTGCATGTTCCGGCCAGATCCATATATATATATATATATATATATATATATATATATATAGAGAGAGAGAGAGAGAGAGAGAGAGAGAGAGAGAGAGAGAGAGAGAGCTTCCTAAGTTTGGTGTTTTTCTTCTGTGTAAATTTATGTATGTGCTTATGTTTGAGTGTTTGTAGTGATGATCAATGTTATCGAATAGATATGTTGTTGTTCTTAGTTTCTTGAATATGTATTAGATGCATGTAATTCTCAGCAATAATGGATTTGAATATATATGATCAGATTATATGATGTACTTTCACGAATATATTTCCAGGTTTTTCAATTTTGTTTTATTTTTTCTATTTTGTGTGCTTTTGTTCAGTGTTTGAAAATGAATTTTTTCACTGATTTGATTTGATGGAGAATAGATTTAACTCTTGCTAAGGAACTAGAAGAGAGGGCGATTTGTCATTGCTGCAGAAGATAGACAAGTTTTAAAAGAGATGCGTAGATTACCTCTTTACATGTATCAAAAACAAAGCAGGTTTATCTCATTTTTCTTCCTGATTGCTTCGATTAATTGCAATTTCCTGATCGTGGGGGTTTGAACTTTGTTTCCTTGCTATCATAGATCAGTGATTCATCAAAATCTTGTTAAATTCCAATAAAGATTTTCCTAAAAAGTTCAAAAACATATATGCAATATTCTATGGTTATATGAAAAATATAGGCCCCTCTCTTCAATGCTTAATCATCAAAGGGTATCGTTGTTCACTATTAAAGGCCTTCTTGGTTTTTCAATTCATCAACTCATTCAAGTTTGTACCATATACCAATCCTTCACTCAAATATAAGTAATTTCTATTTTAGAATGCCCGGCGATGATTACTGCTTTTTTTTGTTGATTAAGCTCGACCATGTCTGTCATTGTCATGACCCGATTCTCGGATCCATGACCAACATATAGGCTTGACCCCCCTTCAAGGTTTCATATCTATATGAACTCAAACTCATCATTTAAATAAGTTAATGACAGATCAACACATAAATAATAACAAAATTTACTTCATAATATAATTGGATTGTCTTAATACAAGAGTTAAATATAAATTTTTATGATTGTCGAGCATTAACTAGACATAAGAAAAAAAATTTGATTACAACCAAAACAATAGGTGGGAATATATATATATATATTGAGCTCTGTTTTGTAGGAAGTTGATTTCGTTGAAAAGCTAAAATACAATTCCTCTATAGGGAGAAAACTCATTTTTGCCCTCAACATTCATGAAATTCATTGCAAATATGACATACATTCTGCCATGTAGAGTCTGCCCTGCTTAGCCACATTTGATGACCCAAAACTGGAGTTCTAACACGCATACACAACATGGTTATATTTAAAATAACTAAATACAAAAAATGGAATGATAATAGAAAAATTATATATATTCATATATTTATGGTGAAATTATTATCTTATATTTCTATTCACCAAACCTATATTCTGAATTTCCCACGAGAAAAAGGCAGGTAATTTGGCGGTCCATTATTATAATCAAGGACCTAAACGCAACAGAAATGGTATGAAGGACATTTACAAACATCTAACGTCGATATTCCTTTTTTCCTCTTTCTAAGGACCCGCGCTGCAAATCCGGGCCGGGTTGAGCCCGCCCCAGTAACATTATAATATCATATTAGATAAGTGGTTGTCGCATCTTGAAATGGCCTACGGTGGAGTCATCCTCTCCAATTCCCTCTCCTTCTACCAAAAACGCATAGTTATGAGCTCAAGAGTGCAAGAGAAAAACGGCGGTGCTTCAATCCCGCACGTCTTGAGTGTAGCCGGATCGGATTCCGGTGCCGGCGCCGGAATCCAAGCCGACCTCAAGACTTGTGCCGCACGCGGAGTTTATTGTTCGACAGTGATAACTGCCGTTACTGCACAAAACACCGTTGGAGTTCAGTCAGTACACGCTGTGCCGGAGGATTTTGTTGCTCAGCAGCTGAAGTCAGTGCTTTCAGATATGCAAGTTGATGTCGTAAGTTTCCAACATTTCAACTGGTCCTTCAAATTTGTTTAAAATTGATTGCGATTTATTTTTTTTAGGTTAAAAGTGGGATGCTGCCTTCTGTAGGGGTAGTCAAGGTTCTTCTTCAGAGTCTCGCTGAGTTTTCGGTTCGAGGTAAAATAACAAATTCGAATTAATTTGATTTAATTTGTGATTTTACTGAGTTTAATGTTGTAATAATTAAATTAAAGGCAGCTTTGGTGGTTGATCCTGTCATGGTTTCTACCAGTGGAGACGTGCTTGCTGGTCCTTCCATTCTTTCCACTTTTCGGTAAGTTGCTGTAGTTTTTGTTTTTAGCAGTCGTTATTGGTTTTTCTTTTTGTTGCTTATTTTTCTAGTGGAGAAATTAGCTAACAATCACTCTATTTTGAGAGATAATGAGAGTTTTATGGTGGATGCTGAGCCATTGTTACACCGGGACAGCGGTGGTGGTGAGTGTAAGCAATAGGAAATGGCGTTTGCCGAGCAATTTTGCTGTTATTAATTTGTGAAGATGGGAAGTGAATCATATTGAATTACATCTTATTTGTGGTGGAGATCGTTGAACAATGTGAGACTTGTGTTTATAGAAAGAAGATTTATTTTCAGTCAAGTAGTATCATGCGCCTTCTCTCTGGCTGTGAGTTTTTTATAAGCTGTTAAGAACATCAACAGACAGTCAGTTAATGAACCGCTATCTATCTACTAGAAGTCGTGTCAAAGCAAAGTGCAGGCTATCTCTGCCTGATTTCAGTGATCATTTTGTTGGCAAAATCTAAGTCCACTTTACTGTTTGTCTAAATATGTTGCCTTGCACCTTTTAACACCTGTACTTTCATCTTTGTTTAATCAATGTCTAGAACAATGCAAAAATCAGATCATGTCTTAAGTCATCCATACTGGGACCTGGTTAAATCATGTCTTGTGCCCTGCTGAAGGCTATTGAGGGCAATCCTCTAAGGATGGAGCACGTGGCTAACTGAATAAGTATTTATGGGTTGAATTGCCTTCTTTGAGGAGCTGTAGACGAGGCATAGGTATGGCTGGCAATTTCATCCTAGATGAGCAACCTTTTCCATAAAGACCTTGTACGTGTGCCGGCCATCACTGACTTATTGAGAGTTGCTTTGTTTTTTTCATATTTTCCCCTGTAAACTTCTATGTTGAATATTTGCAATAATTTCAAATTTCTGGTTCTTGAATGTAGAGAGGAGCTCCTTCCCATGGCTGACATAGTAACCCCAAATATAAAAGAGGCATCCGCTCTACTTGGTGGTATACGCCTTGAAACAGTTGCTGACATGCGCACTGCAGCTGAACTATTGCATGCACTGGGTCCGCGGTTAGTTCATGGAATTTGACTTTGTCCTTCGCTTGCTTAGGGAGCTAACATTATAAAACTATTATGTGCTTTTATTTCTCTAAGTCCATGAAATAGCTCACATTAGGAGTTCTGCTATTGAAAAGGTGGTAAGTTTACCTCTTGTTCAAATTGCAGCATTTTCTATTTGATAGCATAAGATTTAGAACGTCATTACACCCTCAAAGGTGGGAAAATGCTATAAGCAAGGCATGAGCTTTTTCTATGTCCAGGATCTTATTGTCAAGAATACAAGAAACTGTTTGTTTCCGGGGTTATCTGTCAAGTTAGGAGACAACATTGTAGCATTTACAACTTGCAAGTACAAAATTGTAGCTTATACAACTTCCAAGTACAATTATCTAATAGCTAGATTATAGAAAGTATTATGTGACATTCATGTGCAGGTCCTCTGTGGCTGGTTAGTTCTTTGTTGTCATTCGTTATCAAAATGGTCTTTGTTGTTTCAAATAAGTTGAGGAGAATAATGTGGCATCTATAGCACTTATGATTATGAGTTATGTGCCAGTTATGGGATTCTTGATGCAGAAACCAAGACTCTTAAAGTTAATATGTCCTGTTACTCTGAAGATAGGGGAAAACTTAATGCGATAGCTAACATGGCTCCCACCTGGAACCTGCCTAGAGTTTTTTTTTGTTTTTTTCTAATGTCTGAAAACTGTCATGCAAGTTGTTAAAGCTGCTCTAACAGCTTGAATAACAACTCATCTCATTGGGCATCAGTCATTTTGCCCATGTAAGCTCTCCCATGCATGTAATCATGCTTCTGAACCACAGTGGCCAAACATAATGTAGGAAAGCTCTCGAGGTTGAAATATTAAGGGTTATTCTACCATGTAAACATGTTGCTGTCCCATGTTTTCTTACAACAAATTGAACTCAAATATTTAATCTGTTGTTTCTCTGATGTAAATAATTGTTCAATGACACTGGATTTAGTCTAGGAGAAAATCTATCACAAAAAGGGTGTATCACTGTGCAACACGAGGTATAGAATAGATCCAGTGCTCTGAGCTTAGAGAGTTGCATGATTATAGTTGTTAATCTTGTTTTCCAGAAATGTGCTTGTCAAAGGTGGTGATCTCCCTGGTTCTTTGGATGCTGTTGATATCTTCTTTAATGGTGAGTTTAAATATTACTAAACTTGTTAAATAATAATGCTATTCCTTATATTTTGTCCATGATCATGGGCAATGTTCATTTTAAAGCCAATCTAACACCAACAAATTTTTGCAGGTGAACACTTCTATGAGTTGCGCTCATCTCGCATAAAAACTCACAATACTCATGGTACTGGCTGCACTCTGGCCTCATGTATAGCAGCTGAGCTGGCAAAAGGATCTCCAATGCTCACAGCTGTTAGGGTAACTATAAAGATTTTGTGGTTTTGATTCCTAGCCAACTTCGAATACTCAGTGATTCAGGAGTATCATGACAGGCTGTACAGTCAAGTTTGACTTAATAATGAGCTAAAACATCATTTTATGTATTTATTTATTTAAATTCACCAAGATTTATCAGTAAATACAAGATTTGCCTCTGGAATGCAAATTGAGCTGATAAAACCTGCTTTTTTAATATATTGTTCAGATGTTTTATTGGATGTTAAGAATGATGCTATCCTTTTACCATTCGCCCTAGAGAGAGAGTTATTGTGGTCCATGGACCAGTTAGGCTAAATTATCCAAAGTCATCCTGACTTTGAGTTAAATTGAACTTAATCCTTGAACTTCATTTTTTTTCAATTTGAGTACCATGAACTAGTTTTTGGTAAAAAAATCCCCTCTGCCTAGGTTTCTGTCCCTATGTTAACCTTTTATCTCAAATAACGTGTCATGTATATAGACTGTTATTTGTGGTCAAAATTAATGGAAAGGTTTATCTAAAAAACAGTAGTTCAAGGTACTCAAATAAATATAAATGAAGCTCATGGGTTAAGTTCAATTCGACCCAAAGTTTAGAGTAATTTTGGATAACTCAGCGGGCCATTTATTCTTACTTGCAATTTACAGTTACATGCCTGGAGTGCTCTCCCCCTCTTTTGATTTTCTTTCTCGTCTTTTTGTTTTGTGCACCAGCATTCTTATATACCCTAATTGTGGCAGGTGGCGAAGTGCTATGTTGAGACTGCCTTGGAATATAGCAAAGATATTTTGATTGGAAATGGGATTCAAGGCCCCTTTGATCACCTTCTAAGGCTTAAGAGTGGCTCTCACAGTTTCAGTAGAAAAGATGCATTCAATCCAAGTGACCTGTTTCTGTATGCAGTTACAGATTCGGGGATGAATAAAAAGTGGGGACGGTCCATGGTAGATGCTGTTGCAGAAGCCATACAAGGAGGGGCTACCATTGTTCAATTGAGGTTTGACTGTTTGGTGTTATGCTCTCTCTCCCTTTTTTTTATTATTCAAATTCACTCTGAAGCAGCTAATTGTTACTTTAAAAAAATATAAATATCCAGTGCTTTACATATTCTCAGTTGTCTCATTCATTTCTCTATAATAATTTTTCTGATTATATCTCTTGGACCTCCCATGTACGTGAGCATCATAATGGATCTATAGTTTGAAGTGTCTAAAGCAATTTTTTGGTCTATGTGCTATCACCCTTTTGCAGTTGAACAGGTCGCCATGAATATAAGAGTAGAGTTTTTGCCTATAGCTTGGTCTCTGCATGGATGCATAATTTGCAATTGCATAGGAATATAATTTTGTAAATTTTCTTAACAGGGAGAAGGATGTTGAAACAAGGGATTTTTTGGAAACAGCAAAGTCGTGTCTTGCAGTCTGTCGTTCCCATGGAGTTCCGCTATTGATAAATGACCGTATCGATGTAGCCCTTGCAAGTGATGCTGACGGGGTGCATGTCGGCCAGTCGGACATGCCTGCTACTGTGGCTCGCACTCTTCTGGGCCTAGAGAAAATAATCGGTGTCTCATGCAAGACAGTAGAGCAAGCTCAGCAAGCATGGATTGGCGGCGCGGACTACATTGGTTGCGGTGGAGTATATTCAACCAACACCAAGGCAAACAATCCCACCATCGGTTTGGATGGATTAAAAACTGTTTGCTCGGCTTCTAAGCTACCTGTGGTCGCAATTGGTGGCATTAATGCTTCGAATGCAGGCACTGTGATGGAGATGGGGGTACCGAATCTCAAAGGTGTCGCCGTTGTTTCAGCTCTATTTGACAGGGAAAATGTCTTGGCAGAGACCAAGAAGTTGCATGCGTTATTAATGGAGGCATCATCATCAACGAAGATGCAATAAATTCCAAGCATGGACCAGTCTTTGCTGGTAAGGCCTTTCTGCTGTTCGATATATTATCTCTGGATAAATTCTTATTTTGCTCAGTTGCCCAAACTCCGTATAAATAAATGCTCTAGTGACCTTGGGTTTCCTTATAAATAAGTTTTTTTTACTCAGAGCTTCATTAAAAAAAAAAAAACTCTGTTTAAATATTTTTCATAAAGACATCAACAAATATTCTACGCTAAGATATATTTAACAGATAGAACTTGGTCTAACCGGGTTAAGAGTGTTATTTTGAATCAAATTTTTATTATTTTATAAATCTCGAGCCTTCAAAAGTTGTAAATATACTGAAAGCTAAAATTGTTGGGAAAATTATTGTAGCTACATTTAAACAATGTAAATATGTTTTTCCCTCTCCATCGTTATTAGGCAAGTTTTTTCATGAGGTGTATTAATTATCTTTAAACTGTTCAGGGGCAATTATGTCTTTTTATTTTAAAATCATGATAAAAAGACTGAAATGCTCTTAAAAGTAAAAATCTCAATAATGTAGTTGATGGGCAGATTGGTGCTTTTAAAATACTTTTTTTCAATATTATCATGTAAGATAATAGGTAATTTTTTCATCGATCAAATATAAAAAAGCTTAGTGAAATAATCAAAATATCATTAAAAAAAATTAAAAATCATTTTGGAGTTAAAGGTTTCTTTTATTATTTTCCAAAGATTTTTTTGTTATTACAATGTCAAAACTTAAATAGTTTAGTATTTGGTTATATAAAAAGAAGAAAAAGAATGATAACATATGACGCGCTCAAAGGAGCGTGGAAGGTGCACATGCCCTTTGGGTAATGCTTGTGGCATCTGCTGATATTTAAAAATATCCTTTCATCATTTCTTGAAAGCACGGTTATTTCTTTTTTCTGTTGATGTGGTACATGTTTATGATTTTGGTTCGATATATTGCCGATGAGCTTCTTTTTTCTCTCCTTTCTCCTCTTCAAATTATAGTTTAATTCTTTTTGTGGTTGATATTTCAAGTTTAGTCTTCATTTTTAATTTTTTAATTTTTTATCTTGACTTTTTTGTAATTTTTTTTTTTAATTTCATCATTCTATCACAATTGATCAAATATTAGATTCACCAACTCCATCCCCCGTTATTTGAATCTATAATTTTTTTCTTAGACTATTTTGTAAGAGTTTTACTGGTTTTTCATTGCAGCCTTAAATTCAAATTGATGATATTATGTTTTTCTATTTGGTTCTCATTGTTTTGATTATTTTTTTTGACTTTTTTGTAAAAGTTATTGTTATTTTCAACTCCATATTTTTTTTATCGAAACATTGTTTTTGTTTTTATGTCAATTTTGATTATTTTTATCTTTAACTAAATTTATTCTTCTTTTCAATTTTTTCTCTCAATCAAATATAAAATTTATTTCTTAATTTAGCATCATTCTTTTAACTGCTATCTTTTAATTTTTTTTATACATAATTTTTTTTCCAAATTGATAATTGAATTTCATGATTTTTTTCATATTAGGTGTTGTGATCTCATTACTTGGATTACAAGTTTGAAAAGCTAATTACTTCTTTTTAATTAGCTTTATAATTCTAGTTATTTTTTATTGGGTTATTTTAATATTTTAATTTAGACTACAGGGGTTATTTTAATTCTTTTAATTTAGACCGCGGGTTTTACAAGATATCTCAAATTAACTCGATCATGATTACCGTTGTCGTAGCATTGTCATCATAACTCAAGTAAATCAAAAATGATTTTTTGATGTTTTTTTTACTTATATATATATATATATATATATATATATATATATATATATATATATATATATATATATTACAAAACAAACAAACGGCGTGGGATTTCCACTGTAGCGCCCCTCACAGATCACTGTGGATTCGAGCAGTGTAATGATGATTTTGTCCCTCGGTGCGCCTGCCTTTTAACGCTGGAGACAGGGCTATTTTCGTTTTTTCCATTTTGATGCACAGTGTAATGACCTCAATGGGCACAGATAAGACAAAATGCAAGAAAAACCGGCGGGGCTGTTCCAGTAATTGCACAATTGCGGCTCACAGTGTAATGACCTCAATGGGCACAGATAAGACAAAATAGAGACCTTGCCTGGAGGGCTATTTTCGGGTGTTCAATTTTTTAAAAAATGTGTAACTACGCTTATAGCCCCAGTAAAGACAAAATCGAAGAAATTGAGGCAGGGGTACTTAGGTAATTCGCCATTGTTTTTAAATATTAAATCCCGATTTCTGTACGGCGCGTCCCCTGACGCGCCGGAGCTTCTGCATCGCACGCTCCTGTTCGACGGAGCGTGCGGTGGTTATCGGGCATGGAAAATGTTATTCCGGCCTATCTCCGGGTGCGCCTCCATGTGTTCTGTCGATCGGTGCCGCGCGTGTCATCGGACGGTGACTAGGTAGGTAGCGGTGGCCGGTTGAAATAGAATCTGTGCATTTCTCTCTCCTGCATGGCTAAATACATTTAAGTCCTTGGTCTTTAACTTTTTCGGATTTCTTTGAAATCTGTTAATGATTTCAGTCCAGATGTTTGAATTTGTTCACTTTTATCCTTTGATTAACGTTAGTTATATAATTGGTTTACATTTTAGTCCTTGGTCTTTTAATTTTTCGGTTTAGTTTGATATTATTAAGAATTTTGGTCCACAGGTTTTAATTTGTTCAGATTCATCCTTTGATTATATATTTGATTTATAATTTGATTAAATCTTATATTTAATTTCTTTTTTTGGACAAAACTAAAGTTATTTTTTTAACTTATAATATTAATTTATTTTTCTCATTTATAATTTTTCATTAGCTTTTTCTGTTTTTTTATCATAAAAAATCTCAATTAAAAATAAAAACACTATGGATACATTTAATTAACTAAATAAAAATTATTCATGCGAATAAAAAAATACTAATGATAAGTAAAGATTAAACTTTTCAAAAAATTAAGATATAGATAGAAATAAAAATATATTTAGCATTGCTAACATGTTTTCTAAAATAAATAGATTTTAATCATGAATTCAAAAATAGTTGCATATTGGATGATATTTTTATCTAATTTTAAGATGGATATATATTAAATTTACACGGGTAATCCGAGTTGACCTGTAAGATCAATAAGGAAAATCTTGCAAAAAAAAAAAATTGGAAAGCTTAATACCCAATTAATTTCATATATTTTATCTCCTGATCTATAATTTTTATTTACTTATATCATATAAATTTATCGTTATAGATTTAATTATGTTAAATCTATAATAATAATAATAATTATAATAAGAATAATAATAATAATAGTTATTATTATTAATATTATAATAATAGTGATTATGTATTCTATTATTATAATAATAGTGATTATTTATTAAGACTCCGATGTTGCTATTGTGATAATATTTTAAATTAATATTGCTTCATTTTCCCTTTGTTTTTTTTTTCTCTTTCTATTAATTGATTTTTATAATTTTATTATCTGCACAATAATGATTTCAGTGATTTTTTTTTCTTATTCAAATATTTTGCTCTTTTTTCTAATGTTAGTGCGCGCTCTTTTGTGATCGTTTATGACGTAATACCTATATTCTAAAAAATGTAATCTATGCTTACGTGACAAACTCAACTCAAAATTTTAAACATGTTATCTTTTAATCTATACTTTTTATTTACTTATATCATATAAATTTATCGATGTACATTTAATTATGTTAAATTATATACAAAAAATTACCCGCGGCAACGCGCGGGCAATTATCTAGTATATATATATATATATATCCCACCCGTGACCCACTTAACTTGAGGCATTTCAAAGTGGGTCGCCTTTGAAAGCTATATTGAGGTCAAAACCGACAGCAAGTCATTGTTTTATAGGAAAACTAATAATTTAAATTTAATAAGAAAATAATATATTAGTACAACTTATTTTCTTTATTAATTTATTTTTTTCAGCAAAAGATTATAACTTTTTTTTTATAACAATAAACCAAGGTGAATAGAATTAATATCCAATAAACTCTAAAACTAAAAAAAACAATAATACGATCCTTTTCTAACAATTTATTTATCAAAATGTTTATTTCTTGAAGCTAAAATTGAATAGAATCATAGAAACAAAATTCAATAAAAAAACAATTAAAGGTTTCGTGTCTATGCTGTAAATATATTTAAAGAGAACAGGAGTAATATACATTTTTTTTTATTTAATCATATAATAGTTAAAAAAATACAATTCTTTTTATATATAAAAAATCATAAGAGATCGCAGAAACAAGACTCAACAATTTCATAAAAAATACAATAATATAGTTTAAAGTTATTTATTTTAATTATAAAAAAACATAATAAACCGAATGAACAGAGGCCAGACACTTGATCTCGAGTGACTCATCGCACCTCATCTATTTTAAAGGTGTCTATTTTTAAAAAGTAGCTACAGTTACATGCATGGTCTGCATCTCACTTTTTTTTTAGCTGTCCATTTTTAAAATAAAACAAAAGCAGATGATGTCATAATTCTCAGCCACTTGGATTTTTTTTACCTTAAAATTTATTCTTAAACGTATAAATATCATTATTATAACAATAAATTAATATATCAAACTCAAAATATTATTGAATTGATCTACAAACATAAGATCAAATCGGAGAAAATCATATTTCAAGCATGACCTCTCTTTTCAAGCAATATAAAAGAATAAAAACACCTTCAAAAAACCTTCTTTCATCTAATTGAAACTGTAAATTTGTTGATACTAAAATCTATTCAATGTAACCCTACCACTTTCTCTCTTCGTTATTATTTTATGACGGGTTTCCCTCACCTTTCTTAAAACCAATAATTAAAAAATAAACATGTAAATACAATAAAAATTCCAAAAACAAAAAAATGATTGAAATGGATGAAGGAGTTTTTAATATTTTGGCAATCCCTCTTTCAATTTTGTCTTTCTTTCACATTCTCAAGAAATTATACACAAAAGGGTTTCAGAAAAAAAGAGACTAGAATTGAAAGAAAAAAAAGTAGTTTCGGTGATTAACAGCCTTAGTTCTTTTAGAATATCTAGTAATAGTAATGTATATATGCTCAAGGAGACATCCTTACTAAGCCCATGATTTGTCACACTAATCATATTAACCCTTTCAAGCAAAAACCATAATTTATACGAGTAACTCTGATAGGTATTTCAGAACCTCCTCCTAATTGAAGGATCTAAACAGCTAGACGTCCTTCCTGCTCAACACAGCTGGATTCAAAGTTTATGACTCCGATGATCACTCAAATTTCACACCCATCCTAACCGATGAGCTACGATTTACCGGACCAGCTCACAGACACACAGTTTTACACAAAGCTTGAATGGATCCTATGAATATCCAAAAGGTGAAGTTAAGACAGTGGATGTGCAAGAGACAGAGGATGAATCTTAACTCACATGAAACTCCCCGCTTGCTTGTGCCTCCTTAACTCTCTTCTCGTACTCATCCTCTTCATCATCGACTTTTTCTTCATGGGCCTCTGCATCGTCTTCCTTCACCCCATCATCTTCTTCTCCTGCCCAACCAAAGCCTCCGATAGATCTGGATACCGGTGGGGGCATTTTTGCCTCTTCCACGATCTTCATGATTTCTTCAACACTTTGAAGAGAAAAGGTGGGATTTTCTTTCCTGTAGTACATGGCCTGAGCTGCTTCTGTCAGTTCCCTTGGCAAGTTCTTCAAGAACCATGGATGGCTCTTGATTTCTTTAATGGTGATCCTCTGTAAAAGCACGAACGGTTTAGAAATGTAGATACTCAATTAAGGGAGTCATTATACAGAAAGTGATTAAAACAGAACATGAAATGATAATGCTGGACGATCAAAGCCAGTTTTTTCCTCTTCTTTTTTTGAAGAGATGGATGACCAAAGGCTGTGAGCTAATGTTGCATTTGCACATCCTGAAGGAAACCATCACTGATGCAGACATCACTTAAGACATGTTGAGAAACAAGAACATGCATGATCTATGGGCTATAAACAAACCATAAAAGCAAAAAAAAAATACAATTTTCAAGAAAGAGAGCTGAGGCCTCAAGAATGGTTTTATTTTAACTCTCACAATAAACAAATTCAATAATTGTTTTCTAAAGATTCTCTACACCCTTGGCTTTCAATAGGGGGGATTTTTTTCTTCTCATAGTGCTTAATGGACACTCATCAGCTTGCCCAGACAAAAAACTCAGGGGTTCAACAGACCCTGCATCATTCATGAACAAGCTTATTTCCCCTCTTCACAGAATGAAGCAATACTCATATCCTTTTATTATATCAACCGAACGATCATTCATTCTTTTTCCTTGATTATTTACTTATTTTGGGGTCCATTAGTTTCTCTAAATCTGAGTGTTTGTGGAATACAATTTCAAGTTTCTTGACACAACACTAAGTGACTTCACAACTATTGAACAGGTACCCACCACCATCAAAAACAAACTATGCAGAATTAGATGGCAAGCGGACATGTTATTGAGGGTGAAACAAGATTAAAATCACATCTAAACAACGATGAATGCAACAGAAAGTAGACTTATATCAAAATACTCCATCAAAACAGCAATACCTGAAAAGGAAATCCAAAGTAACACTAATTTCCCAATATAAAACTCATGTGTAACTCAATGAAAGGACATCTACCAACGCATAGTGGCATGAGTTTCCTTTGTAATATAAGTTGATTGTCATTCTTAGACAAGGTTTGTTCATTCATACCCGGGATGCATTTGCAACAAATATGGAAGAGAGGAGATTTCTGCAATCTTGAGATATGTGGACAAAGTCAGGGATCTTGTATTGAACTGCCATTATCCTCTGCAGATAAACAATACAAAATTCATGGACAATGAAAAATAAAGGATAATTTGAATAGAAGAGAGATGCTAGAGAATATAATACATTGATAGTTTTCCTGAAATTCCTTGGGTCCTCATGATCTTCAAACGGATATGCTCCCACTAGCATAACATACAGAGTCACGCCACAAGACCAGACATCCGCCAACTAAACAAACAAAAATAAAAATAATAAAAAAACTGCAAAATGAGACATATTCATGTCCTCCACTAAGAAGACCTTCCAAATATTTAGATCTTAAATCTACATGTCTTAGGTTTTTCCAGGTCATAGTCGAAGTTAAGTATGTTTATTTACTATGTATCACATGAAAACATGTAATATTTAACTGAAGCTACATACTAATCAAAAGAAGAAGAAGAAAACAACAAATTTTTGATTGACATGGACAATTTTTCTCTGTCTTCATCATTGATACAATACAGAATCTTGCCTTTCACAATGGTCAACAATTATAAGTAAAAATGAAATTGAAATAGGAAGATAGAGAAGGGGAAACACATGACAGAAGTACAACTCTAACCACAAACCTGAAAGATGCATGAGAAACAAAGAGGTGAATGTGATTCTGACAAGCTATGGGAATGATAATTATAGCCTTGTAGCATAGGCCATAAATTAATGTCAAGCAAAATCCAGCTTTGGGTTCTAAATGGAAAGGGTTCACTCGGGACGTCAAACAAATAAGATCATTTTAATTTTACATTTAAGCTTAAATTATTAAGTAAAAACTCATAATATGATTTATATTATTCTCTAACACACTCCCTCAAGTGAAAACCTTTTGGATTTGAAACCTGCACGGGCTGACACTATCTTGTGCTTAATTTTTTTATCAAATAGAATGGGGACGATGAGATTCGAACTCGTGACATCTGAGTCAACAAGGCTCTGATACTATGTCAATAAATCATCTCATCTAAAAGCTTAAACTATTAGTTAAGACCTTATAATATGATTTATATTATTCTCCAACACTCAAGTCTCTAAAAGCTTAAATCTAAACAGTATTGGATTCAAATTTACAATCTCAGGAGCAGTTGGTTTACCATATAACAAAGTAAAAAGATTGGAGCATAAACCAATCATAATGTTCTTTGTAGGAAAGCTACTTATTTAAATCATAACTTTCTGTTGGTGATACCACACACACACACACAAATATCCTGATGATAAATGATATGAAGTTCCAAAAAGGTAAATCCATTAAAATGTCCATGAAATTATTCTCTGCTTGAACCCTAAACGACAATCCCTTATACAAACTTTGAATTCCTGAACAACAAAGGTAGGCAGCTTCAAAAAGTCAATTCCATCCAGCTCAGATGGATGTTTTTTACCCTAAGGGCATAGCACAGAATGACAATCTTTCATTCAAAATATGAAAACCACAAATCATTACCACAAATTTGTCCTGTTTATATTGCAAAGAAAACAATTGAAGCAAAGCAAAAGGAAATGCAACTGTAATGGTCTTGAGCATTCCTGAGTACAACATGGTCAAGCATTAATGTGAACAAACATCTATTTTTATATGAGAAATGCTTGTATGCAAACTATCAGCAGATGCAGATAAGGCATTTCAGGAAAACTTCTCCAATTCACTGATTAATACAATCTAACATGTCCACTGTCATTTAAATCAAAGTAAAAGTCCAAACAAATATAGAAGTTGTTCAAATAATGATCTCAAATTATTATTATTTTTTTTTTGAACAAATGATCTCAAATTATTGCTTGTTCCTGGTTTGGGTGCTAGTGCTTTAGTAGGTGAACGCAAAGTAGGAGTGGTGTCTCATCAAAGAAGTTGTCTGTATGTAAGAGGAAAACAAGTACATGAATACTAATCCAGGTTTTACCTTGCCATCATATTCTCTTCGAGAAAGAACCTCTGGAGCAATATAAGCTGGAGTACCAACTGTAGATTTGGGTCTTGAATGCAGCAAAGACGACTACACAAATATTGTGGATAAGGAGATAAAAATTTCACAAACACCACAAATAAACCAAAACCAAAACATAAAATAGCAACAATTTGGCCTTTTCAAACAACCTTAGAATAACCGAAATCACATATTTTCAACCGCGGTGCTGGGCTTCCATCCAACAACGTATTTTCCAGCTTCAAATCTCTATGGCATATTTGCTGCCAGTCATTAAAATTAAAATATATAACCAACCAAAACTCTATCAGCAACCAAAACCTATAAATAAATTATAATACATTGCTTTTACCATAGAGTGGCAGTAACTAACTCCAGAAATAAGCTGCTGAAAAAAATACCTCGCCTGAAAATAAATAAAAAACAAACGTATTCAGCACTTTTTTTTAATTTAATAACGAAAACAAAAGAAAATAAAAAACCTCGTCTTCGCTGAATCGTCCGGCCTTGCAAATTCGCTCGAACAGCTCTCCTCCGGCAGCATACTCCATCACGATAGCAAGATGAGTTGGCGTCAACACTACCTGAACAAAAAAAAACAAAAAATCCCTGAACAAGAAGCACCGAAATAAATTAAAAAAAAAATCAAAATAAAATAAAACATAACCTCTCTAAACCGAATTATGTTAGGATGGCGAAGCGATTTGTGATTGATAATCTCTCTTGCCACATTCTCATCAATCTAATCACCAAAATCAGATCTCAATTAGGCCGCAGCTAAAGCTACACTTACACTCTAATTACTAATTAAAATAAAATAAAAATATATTTGATTATGTTTTACTTACCTTGAGGCCGCGCTCGATGTATTTCATGGCAACCAGTTCTCTGGTTTGTTTGTGCCTCATCAGCCTTGCCACTCCAAAATTACCAGATCCTATGTCTTTCACTAGCTCGTAATTCTCCATTTCCTTTTTTCTTTCCCCTTGATTTTCTTCTAATAATCGCTTGATAATTATAAAAACCCTAAAAAATCAACTCAATTAATTATATCTTCAATTCATTTACAGAAACTAAAACTATAAACTGCGAGGGAAGAGAGCCAGAGAGAGCGCCGCGGCGGAGGGAGAGAATTGAAGGAAAGTAAAAAATCCGAGGGTGAAATTTGAAAGAAAATGGAATTGAAAGGGGATAATAAATAGCATGAGGAATCTGTAACCGCGTCGCTCTTTTTTGCCTTTTCTTTCTCGTTTTCTGTGAGGGAGAGAGGGAACGGGTACTTGGAAATGGAATATCTTTTCTGTGGACTCTCACTTTCATGGTGGTTTTTTTCTTCTTTGTTTCGCATGTAAAATTTATGTAGTTTAGAAGTGTGGTAATAATAATTTTATGTTTATTTTTTATTGTTTTAGAAATTATTTGTAATATTAATATATAAAAATAATTTAAAAACATTAATAAATAATCTAAAATCAAAACAGATCATTTTTTTAAATAAAATTATAAATGGTTTCTAACACCCCTCGTCCTCGTGATTAGACAGCGGTTTCGGAACATGCTATGAATGAAATTTTCTAAAAGAATTTTTCGTTCAAAACTATTTTTTTATTATTTTGATATACTATTTTTAAAAAATATTATTTTAATATATTTTCAAATAAATTTATTTTTGAAAATAATTATTATACTTTCACCTCTTTACTACCCGTAGGTCAAAGCATATTATTATTATTATTATTTTAAAAAAGCAACCTAAAACTCCAAGATCAACTCATGGTTATTGAGTTTTATCAAAAGTATTTTTATTTTAAATTATTTTTTTAGTGTTTATAGATTATTTATGTGTTAATATCAAAAATATTTTTTTTAAATAAAAACATATTATTTTGATACATTTCTAAATGAAAAACTTTTAAAATCAATATTAACCAAAAAAATCCAAGATTGACTCATGGTTATGAGTTTTGTTTGGTATTGTGTTTCAAAAGTATTTTTTTAAAAAAAATATTTTTTTATTTATTTTCTTAGATCATTTATGTGCTGATATCAAAAATAAATTTTTAACAATAAAAACACATTATTTTTATATATTTCTAAATAAAAAACTTTTAAAAACAATATTAACCAAAATACAAACAATTACTAAGGGTGTGTGGTATTGCTATTGCGGTTGTTGTTGTTGTTGAGGTTGAAAAAAAAAAGTTTTATAAAAAGCGCTTATACTACAGTTCAAAATATCTTCTGTATTTCAAAGTTGTTGTTTGGTTCAAATTGTGGTTGAGTTTGAGGTTGAACAAAAAACAGTTTTGTGTGTTTGTTTGTCATATTTTTCATATTGTTGTCAATATTTGAAATTACTTCAAAGGACACACACACACATATATAATTTTTTTAAAATTTCTCCCTCTCTCCTCACCGCACGGAAAGCACCAAATTGTTGCTTTCCGTGAACCTTCGGTTTGTAAATATTTTGGGGTGTGTCCCATGCCACAAACCCTGTGTTTTTTATTTAGCCAAACACCATGTACTATTGCCTTTTCAAACTTGCGTTTGGATCTCTATACCAAACGGGCACTAAGCACCGCAAATCTGCGATTATACATTGTAGCCATAATGTAATTGAAAGGCAGCTGATAAAAAAAAGCCTTAATTGTCTTAAAAAGGCAATAGGATTAAATGAAACCCTAGACATTAAGGTAAATCAATGTGATGGTTATAACATGTAGAAACAATGATTTTTTGTTTTTATGTTGGAATCTGAAATGTTATCTCTTTCCCATAATAGAGATTTGAAAATAATAAAAATACAATTTTGTATAAAAAATAATTTAAAAAACTCAAGGAATTAAATAGCTTTAATTGTTAATATTAAAGGACTAAATTATACTTTTTGCACCACCTTATTATAAGTTGTAAAATAAACTCGATGCATTTTTTTAGCTTAGATAATTAGAGGTTATTTGAAATGGTTGTAGTGATTTTTTTAAAATATATTTTTATTTGAAATGGTTGTAGTGATTTTTTTTAAAATATATTTTTATTTGAAAATACATTGAAATAATTTATTTTAAAAAATATATATTTTTGAAATGCAAATAAACCCTACTCTCAATGAAGTTATTAACAACATAATATGTATTTGATGAGTGCATATATTTTCTTTTATTATAAGCCCATCTGTTCTATGGTTAATAACTTGATTGAAAGTATAGTTTTTTATATTTCTTTTTTTAAAATAAATTATTTAAATGTATTTTCAAACAAAATTCAATATATATACACACAGACCCAAGTCATTTGTCTTGTGTTTCGTCACAGTCAAAACTAAATATTTTAAAATATAAAAAAATATATTAAGAGTGTGAGTTTTTTTTTTTTATATAATACTATACATTTAGGCAAAATAATCAACCTGAACATAATTTTTAATTAGTAATGTTAAAAAAAATTATTATAAAATATTTTTTGTGTTTAATACTAATGTTAAGTAATATATTTTTTTTAAAATAAAATAAAAAAATTAAAGACAACATTGAATTACAGATTTTTCACAAACTATTAATATGTGATATTAGATAATGAAATATTATATTAGCACATATGACATAAGATAAAAAAAAATATTTAATTTGAAAAACAAATGAATATAAGTACAAGAAAAAAGAAAAATCAATATTATTATCATTATGAATACAATTATTATAATCGTTTGGATTTGTTATAAAATAAATAAATAATTAATATAGAAGAGCATTGATATCAAAACATAATGAAAAGAGATAAGAGAGAAATATCTTTCTTATTATGAATTCTATATTTCAAAGTTGTAAATAATACAAGACAAATAGTTTATTTATAGGAGAAGGAAATGAACTCAGAGGTTATGAAAATCTAAGAGACTAAACTCAAGAGTCATGGGGATTCAATACACATAAATATGAACTTAGAACATTTTCCCTTGAATGACAATGTCCTTTAGAATTCAATAGAAGACTTTATATAGATACTTCAATATCTATATATGAATACTTCAGGTTCAATAAAACAGTGTCAAATTGCCTCATTAAAACTTTACAAAGAAAAACTTAGTGGGAAAAAATCTAAACGAAGGAGTACAATTTGCATTGATTTCCCCTCAAAAGTACATGTCTTATGACAAATTTGTAAGATGACACATTCCAATATTATGGACAAGTTTCTTGAAAGTTTAGGCTAGTAAGGATTTTGTAAATAAGTCTGCTAAATTATCACTTGACCTGATTTGTTTGATATCAATCTCTCTCTTTTGTTGGAACTTTGGTGAAATATGATTTGTTTTGTCTCTTTTAATATAGCCTCCTTTGAGTTAAGTGATGCAAGCAACATTATCTTCAAATAATATTGTTAGACTATTTTCAATGACTGACAATTCATATTTTCTCTTAATGTGTTGGATAATTGATCTTAGCCATATACATTCTTGACTTGCTTTATGTATCGCGATAATCTCTCAATGATTTGATAAAGTAGTCACTAATGTTTGACAGATCTCTAAGAAATTGCAGTGCCGTCATAGGTAAATAGATAACATGTTTGTGATCTCCCTTTAAGGGAATCAAAGAGATAACTTGCATTTGCATATTCAATCAATTGTGAATTTGATCCACAGTAAAATAAACTCATTTTGGTTGTTCCGCGGAGATAACAATATATATGTTTGACTCCTTTCCAATGTCTTTTGATGGGAGTGGAACTATATCTTGCCAATACATTTACTATAAAAGATATATTTGGTCTTGTACAATTTGCAAGATACATAAGTGCTCCAATAACATTAAAATATGGTACTTCAGGATCAAGAATCTCTTCATCTTTTTCTGGAGGTCGAAAAGGGTCTTTTTTCGCATTAAGTGATCGAACAACCATAAGTATACTCAAAGGATGAGCATTGTCCATATAAAAACGCTTTAGGACTTTTCTGTATACATCAATTGATGTACAAATATTCCATTTGAAAAATATTTAAGTCATCAACATATACTACAACAATAACATATCTGGATATTATTTTCTTAATAAAAATACACAGACAAATCTCGTCATTCTCAAACCCTCTTTTTAAGAGGTATTCATTAAGATGTTTATACCAAATCCGACCAGATTGCTTTAACCCATATAAAGATTTTTATAATTTAATAGAAGAAACACTTCTAGGTTCATTACAAAAAGCTTCATGCATTGTAAATCTTTTAGGGATTTTCATATGGATGTCTTTATCTAATGATCCATATAGATATGTTGCAACTACATCCATTAAACACATATCTAACGTTTCTAATACCACTAAACTAATTAAAAATCTGAAAGTGATTGCATCCATTACTAGAGAATAAGTTTCCTCATAACCAATGTCGGGTCTCTACCAGAAACCTTGTGCAACAAGTCGTTCTTTGTATCGTACAAATTCATTGTTCTCATTGCGTTTTCTAACAAAATCCCACTTATATCCCACAGGTATAACACCTTTAGGTGTATGAACTACAGGTCTAAATACTTCACGTTTTGCAAGTGAGTTCAACTTTATTTAGATTGCTTCTTTCCACATTGGCCAATCATTTCTTTGTCGACATTCTTCAACAGTTTGTGGTTCAAATTCATCATCACTTCTAGTGATGCAAAAACCAACCTTAAATAAAAATACATCATTTATGATAATTTTATCTCGTTCTAAAATCTCTCCTATATGAACATAGTTTATGGAGATCTCATTATTTCTATGTACCTGATTCTCTTTAAGAGATTCCTCTTTAGGGGGATCAATATTAGGAGATGATTTGGACACAAGATTTGATATTTGTTTTGTGGATGAGGACTCTCCAAGAGTACCATCATCTATTTATTGGAGTTTTTGTTTTCTAGGATTTTGTCTTTGACTCTAATAGGTCTCCTGCGCTTCAAGCATGATATAAATTCATTTGTTGCTATGTTGACCATTTTTCCTTAAGGAATTTCAATTCTAGATGGAGCATTTACAATAGAAATATGAGATTAAACTACCTTTTCACTATTGGTGAAAACATCAGGTAATTGATTTGCAATATTTTGAAAAATGAATTATCCATTGAACTTCAAGTTCACATTGCTTTGTACTTAGATCAAAATGAGATAACTTTGGGTTATTCCAATTAATTTCTTGTCGTGCTTCAGTCACTAAAATTGTTTTCTCTAATAATAGGAAAATGTTTTCATCAAAATGACAGTATTCAAAACGTGCCTTAAAAACATCATCAATCAAAGGTTCAAGCAATCAAATAATATATGGAGAATCAAAACTAATATAAATTCCTATTTTTTCTTTGTGAGCCCATTTTAGTACTTTGTGAGGGTGCTACATGTCGCGATGATGTTTTTTCACGCTTCGTACCCCACCATCCCTGGATTTTGGGAGACAACAATGCGTTGTGAATATGGAGGTGTATTTTATAGTCATAAAAATTATAACTATAATTATTACGAGTCGTCACCTAGTATTAAGATCACTAGGAACATATTGGTCTGCGAGAGTTTGGATAAGGAGACTTGTTGTGCAAGGAAAAGACACATCACACCTAGTGCACCCTACCTAAGTTAAGCTTCATTGTTGTTTGATTGTTTTTCTAAGTTAAAATTTTTTTACACTGTATTTTCAAAAACTATTTTTGTCTACTAGTGTATTTTATGATGTAATTTTACACCACAATTAAAAACTTTTTCTTATCTACGAATGTACTTTACAATATAATTTTACACCGTAATTAAAAACCTCTTTTTCTATGGATGTACTTTACAATGTAATTTTACACTCTAATAAATAAAACAAAATAATTATATTTTTTTTATATTTTAGCTAAATTCCAACGGATAACCGTAAACAGATTATGATATTCAATTTTCGTTTCAAAATATGAGAAAGATGTAATATATTTTTTTTACAAAAATATGATGAAAAACCTTGGAATTCAGACGTATACATGAAAACAATATATTTTTTAAATGCATTTTTTTTTTAAAAAAGAAAAATTAAAAAAAAATTGGGCAGGGCCCGAACCAGCCAACTGGGTTGCTTTCGACAGTAGCATGCCTATAGTGTGGCTGTTGGCGATGGTGCAGGTGGGCAATCAGCAACAACGTGCTTGCAATGGTACAGTGGTGGGCGTCCACTGTGAAGAGACTGCAGTTTTGGGGGAGGTGGAAGTGTAGTTTGGTCCCTCAATTTGTAATTGTTCTAATTGCACTCCTAATTGGATTTAAACTTGTAATTTTGTGCAACTATATCCCAGTCAGAATTTCAACAACTTTGGCTTTGCACACCTTTTTTATTTTGGTCCTTGGTTTCTGATTTATGCGATTTGACTCTTAATTAACCATTAAACTCTTAATTGTTTTCAATTTGACCCCTGACTTTTCACAATTGCTTGGAAAAATTCAATTGGGTCTCTAAAAATTCTAATCTTCTCAATTGAGCCCGAATTAAGCTTAAGAACTTGATTTTTCATCAATTAAGCCTTTAATAAAATTAATTTAACCAATTTAAAGTATAATTATGTCATTGCACTTAATTAAATCTTTCAATTGCACTATAAATTAATTCTTAATCATAATTATATTTTATATTGGTCAACGATTAAATCAAATCAACTTATAAAAATATAATTATGTGGTTAGACTTAATTTTTACACAGATTTATCCAATGATAAATTATTTTTGCCTTAAATCTGTACTTTCTTTTATTTTTGGGGACAAAATGGACTCTAAAAACAACCAAAATTACCACATTTATTTTTCTACCAATGCCGACCCCTTTTATTTTATTTTTGTTATTTTTGGGTAGATTTTAGAGAGTAACCCAGAAATTGGGTTATGACATTGTTCATAGAAGTAATATATTTTGTGGTATACCATAAATAAATTATAAAGGAGAATAATTACGGTAAACACTTAATCTAATTCTAACTAGCGATACAGCATGTAATATAGCATATCCCCAAACAAATGTAGAAAATTTTGATTTTATGAGTAATGGTCTAGCAATTAATTGAAGTCGCTTTATAAATGATTCTACTAGACCATTTTGAGTATGTACATGAGCAACAAGATGTTCAACATCAATTCTAATCGAAGTGCAAAAACTATCAAATGCTTGAGAAGTAAACTTGCCAGCATTGTCTAGTCGAATTTTCTTGATAGCATAATCAGGAAATTATGCTTGTAGTCTAATAATTTGTGCTATTAATCTAGCAAATGCAATATTTCTACTCGAAAACAAACAAGCATGCGATCATTTACTTGATGCATCAATCAATACCATAAAATATCTAAAAGGTTCACGTGGTGGATGAATAGGTCCATATATATCGCATTGAATTCTTTCGAGAAAAGATGGTGATTCTGTAAGAACCTTTGATGAAGATGGTTTGATAATTGATTTACCTTGAGAACATGCAACACATGAATTTTCACTTGGTCAAAGAATCATCAGGTTCTTTAAAGGATGCCCATATGAATTCTCAATAATTCATGTCATCATTATTGATCCTAGATATCCAAGTCGATCATGTCAAAGCATAAATTGTTTTGGGTCATGACACTTTTGGTGTATCACAATGTTTGATTCAATATATTTCATGATCGTATAATAAATTCCGGAAGAGAAAACATGTGTTTCTCAAGTACAAGCTTTTGGCCTGAAATACGTGCAGTAATATAAAGATATTATTTTCTATCTTCATTTGTTGTTTCAATATGATAATCAAGCACGTATATCCTTAAAACTGAGTAAATTTCTTTTGGACTCAGGTGAATATAATGCATCTTTAATACTCAATCTTATGTTATCTGGTAACACAATATTAGCTTTTCCAAAGCCTTTAATCATGTCTGTTGGACCTGATATTGTAGTGACTTTAACTTTGGTTAATGTCAAATACTCAAAATATTTATTTTCCTTAAGAATTATGTGCGTTGTTGCAGTGTCTGCCAGACATAAATCTCCATCATGAAAAATTATGTCACTATTCAAAAGATAATCAAAGTTTATTATTTAACTTGATCCAAACTGATAATGTTTATTGTAAACAAAATAACATAAAACAAAAGCTATTAATCATCTCTAATTATTCCATCACTAATCATGTTTTCTGTTATATCCGAGTTTTCAAAGAAATCAAAAACATCAATATAAGCATTATGATTTTCAAAAACATCTTTATGAATAAAATTAGTCTCAACTGTATATTGTTTTGAAGAGGCTTGATATAAATCTATAAGATATTTTGGTGTACAACATGTATGACTAATGACAATGCATACCACGCCTATGACACTTATCTTTTGGATTTATGCAAATTCTTGCCTTTTCATGTTTAAGTTCATTGTGTCTTCACTTCTGGTGATATGACGGGTTGCTTTTTTAGAAGGATTATTTCTTCTTATTTTCCTTTTTTTCATACCTATATCCTTGGTTCTTTCTTGTCTTCTGGACAAAAGTTTCATTCACTTCAGGGAATAACTTAGAACCTTTTGAAATTATGCACTCTAGATTGTTGTTGCAAGACAATGTTTGAGGCATGAAAAGTAGAGAATGTTTTCTCTAACATTTGATTGTATGTGATATCCTTACCACACAATTTCAGCTGTGAGGTAATTTGAAAAGGAGGAGAGTTATATTCACTAATAAATTAAAATCTTGCAACTTCAGGTGCAAATAATCATAACGACCTTGAGGAAGTATGATAAACTTTGGTGGTTATATTTTTTATTTAGATTTTGCCACATATGATTTCCTTCTTTGACGGTCTCTTAAAGATTCATAGATTCTAGATAAATCTCGACGTCAATATTTCATGAAAAATAATTATTTCTAAAAATATCAAAAATGATATATTCATGTTTTGTCAGATTTGATATTATCTTTATCTACAAAAACAAGAAATAACTTATTAAATACAATCATGGAGATAAAAGAAGAAGACAAAAATTAATTCCTTTAAGAATGTTATTTATTCAGCTTTAGAAATACTAGTTTGTCAGGAACTATATTTAATTTATTTAATTCATTAGAAACTTGTGATATTTGTTCTTCAGGAACTGTTTTAAATTTATTTGTTCTTCAGGAACTATTTTTAATTTATTTAATTCTTCAGGAACTTGTGATACTCGTTCTTCATGAACTATAAATCTCTTTCTATAAATAATAGTGAAATAAAATTTATCAAAAATAAATTACAATAATGAAGAGCAATAATATTAAAATTGATATAAGTTGATTGGAACATCTTGCTAATAACGTGTTTTAAAAAGAATATATAATTAACATAGAAGAGCATAGACATCAAAACATAATCAAAAGAGACAAGAGAGAAATATCTTTCTTATTATGAATTCTTCTGTATTTCAAAGTTGTAAAGAATACCAGACAAATGGTCTATTTATAGGAGAAGAAAATTAACTTAAGGGTTATGAAAATCCAAGAAACTAAACTCAAGAGTCATGGACATTCAATATACATAAATATGAATTTATAACATAATTATAATAAAATTTGTTATTATTGATACTTTTAATGTTATTGTTACTATTAGCACCATAGCCATAATTATTAATACCATAAGCACTGTAATCATTATAATAAATTATTATTGTTATCATCACTATTGTTATTTAAACAACAAAAATTATTAAATTGTCTTGAAGAACTAAAAAACTATAACATAAGAGAAAACAATTATTATTATGATTATTATGCACGCAATGAAAACAATTACTATGATCGAATAAATTTCTTATTTTGTATTAAAAAATATGATTTTGACCGCAACATAACAGAGGTAAATGACTAGTATTTTATTTTTATTTTTGTGTAAAATGTTTTTGGAAATGCAAAAAAAAGAAAAAACCCTACTCATCTAGTTATTAACTATAATTCCACGGCATGGGCGTATAAAAAAAGAAAATATATGCACTTATTATTATATTAACATTGATATGGACATAAATAATTAAATAAATCGTTCACTTACTAATAAAAAAGCGTTAACAAGCCCGGACGTCGCTAGGCTTAAATCCTCCTTGCCTTACGTTACTGTCTCTCACTGCACTCTCTCTCTCTCTATCTAGAAGGAAAAAATAAAATAAAATTTAGAGTTGAGCAAGAGAATCCATCCGTTTTTGAAAAAAAACAAATTACGATAAAAAAATCGATTAGATTCGATTTGGCTGATCGAATCTGCACCATCAGATCCCACCGTCGCCGGCGATCGCCATGTCCTCAGCAACCACCGCTCGATCCCTTCCTCTCCTCGCATTCATTTCCCTCCTTCTCCTCTCTCTCGCACTCGCCTTCGACGCAGATCACAGGGTAAACGGAAGATTTGATAAATCAAACCCTTTTTGTTTTGTTTTGTTTCGTCTTGACTCAGGTGTGCTCACCTGAGTCAGTCATATCTCGCAGATCTCGGTATTTAGGTTTTACATGTGTCGTTCCCCATTTTGACTCAGATCTGTTAGTTTTGGCTCGTTTTCGTGTAAATGATGCTTAGATTATTGAATTATTGAAAAATTGGATCTGATTATGACCTGATCTTTTTTGAATTTATTTTAGGGAATTATTTACTGGATTTTCATTAGGAAACAATCTTTGTAACTTATTTAGACTTGATACCTAAAAACATTAACGTAACAATGGAATCAAATTGTTGGGTTAATTAATGTATATGGATCGAGTTTTGATTTCGCAAATGACAGTTTATGCATTACATTGTGAAAGGTGCTTTGTGCGTGCTATGTTTGTTGGTGAGATTTGATGTGCAAATTTACTTTGGGTTCAATGTGTTATGTTTTATGGATGAGATGAACGAGCTTAGGAGCCATCGAGTTTGGATTTATTGATGAAAGATTTTGGGAACAAATGTTAGCTGTAGTGGACTTGAGACTTAGTATGCTGAAGTGGTTTGCATCTTTTGTTTGCTTTAAAGCTTTTATTTATATATGTTTGCGGGGATTGAGAATAATTGACTATGAATGAGTTTGGATGATGAGAGAATACTAGAAAGAGTTACCGGCCATTTAGAGTGGGAGACACATTCCATTTTCTGTAGTAAACTGACATTTCTTCTCTTAATCTTTTAATAAAAAGATGTGATTTCTGACTTGGTGTGAGCTAACATGGCTCAATCTTTTCTCATAAGATCCAAGGTCAAAATGATAGTCCTGATGGTTTTTTTTTTTTAAATGAAATGCATTCTTTAATCAATCACTTACTATGCTTTTAATTCACTACCCAATTGCAATTTCGTTTTTTGAATTGTGTATACAGTATGGACAAGAGGAACCGGTGAAACTTTGGGTGAATAAAGTGGGTCCTTATAACAATCCACAAGAGACATACAATTATTACAGCCTTCCATTTTGTCATCCATCTGCTGATGATGCTACACACAAATGGGGTGGGCTCGGTGAGGTCCTTGGTGGCAATGAGCTTATTGATAGCCAGGTTGACATGAAGTTTGGAAGTACGTAAATTCTTTTCTTGCACATTAACTTGTCTTGGTGGAATGTGTCCAGAAATTTTTTGCTGCCTTTATTTTGACTCCTATTTCCCCTCATATTTTTGTTTTAACAGAGAATGTGGACAAAGCTGTCATTTGTCAGCTTGAACTTGATGAAGCAAAGGTCAAACAATTCAAGGATGCAATTGAGAACAATTATTGGTTTGAATTCTTTGTGGGTACGTTCTGAACTGTATTCTTAGATGTGTTCCTTATGTCGGTGAAAGCATTGGGTGTATATGTTTATTCTATATCACTGTTTTCAGGCTTCTTTTAATTTAATGCTCACAATTCTTGTACTCTTTGTACATCCTTCCCTTCGCATCCCTCTAAAAATTCAAGGATGCAATTGAGAACAATTATTATTATTTTGAGTTTTATGTCATCTTTTGAATTATATCATTGGACTAAGTTGCCTCTGTATGTTGGAATGCTTACTGTTTACTTTTCTGACCTCTTTTCTCATGGTTCATGATCTTTGGGTTTCTGATTGCAAGTTCAGATGATCTGCCATTATGGGGTATGTACTCGCAGGACTCGTACCGTTGTAATTTTCTCTCAATGTGACTGGATAATTTATTCTTGGTATTTATCCTTATTTATAATTTAGGGTTTGTTGGTGAATTGCATCCTGATAAGAATGGTGAAAATGGAAAGCATGTCCTTTACACGCACAAGAGCATTACTATCCAATATAATAAAGATCAGGTTTATGGATCCTGAACTTCCATATGACTTTCTAGTAATGGCGTCTTTATTTTTTATCAATGTTAAAGCATCTTTGTTTGCAGATTATTCACGTCAATCTTACACAAGAAAATGTAAAGCCACTTGAATCTGGGAGAATTTTGGACTTGACATACTCTGTCAAATGGACCTTGACTAATGTCAGTTTTGCACGTCGTTTTGATGTTTATTTGGACTACCCCTTCTTTGAGCATCAGGTAAAAAGTAATGTTGGTTCAGTTCTGTTCTTCTCATTGCTTGCTATTCTTGATTTACAATGTATCATTAGTTCTACAAAAGCATTTCAATTATTTGTTGGATCATTGGTTGTTTAATTGTAATTTGTTTAACTTTTACTTATTTTGCTGCGAATGCATGTGAAAGCGCAGATCCATTGGTTTTCCATCTTCAATTCATTCATGATGGTTATCTTTCTCACCGGTTTAGTGTCAATGATTTTGATGCGGACTCTTAGAAATGACTATGCAAAATATGCTCGGGAAGATGATGACCTGGTGGAGTCTCTGGTAATGCTTCTCTCTATTAATATTTCATGGGTTTTATTAGTGTTAGCATTTATTTGATGGGTTTACTGAGAATAATTTTTTATCTTTGACTTATTTTTAAAAGACTAAATTCTAGTAGATTCTTCGTTGTCAGATTGCTGTTTTTACTTTACATCGATATCATGTATGTAACTGCAATAGAACTGTAACTTGTGAAATTGTGCTAATTATTCTGACATTTTTCTCAGGAAAGAGATGTTAGTGAGGAGACTGGTTGGAAACTTGTTCATGGAGATGTTTTCCGGCCAACTCGCAGTTTGGTTCTTCTCTCAGCTGTTGTTGGAACAGGTGCTCAGCTAGTGTTGCTCGTGCTTCTTGTCATCTTGATGGCAATTGTTGGAACGTTGTATGTCGGGTATGTTGAGATATTACTCTGAAACAAATGGATCAACCTTTGTCAACTTAGATAGTCTCTGTTATCTTATACAAATTATCATATTTATATGTTTTACACCTATCATTGGTAGTTAAATAGCAAGCAGGTAAATTTGATATTTGACCTTACAATCTATCGTGGTTATTATCTCTTTGGATTATACTGCTGGGATTCATGCTGGTTGCAATTTCCTGGAAGTTCCCTTGAATTTCTCCTCTTGTTATACTCTGCACTGTCTTCTTTAACATGGTCTCCAATTAAGATTTGTATACAATTTGTCATGCAAGCTACATGTTAAAACAATTGCCAAAGATTTGTCGAGTTCAATTTTATTCTCCGCGTGGAATCAATATACCCTCCTTTCATCTTCTCAGGATGTCTACAATCTGCAATTATGATGTACTTGTTATAACTTTTTTCTGTTTGATTTAAACAACTTTAATTCAAACAACATTAACATTTCACTTCCTCTTTTTCGCTCACTTACAAACCACTAAACCAAAACAAACAAAAATCTTCAAGGGGCATGCATCTCTTTGCACGTAATCTTTCCCCATCAATTCCATGTAGCGCACATGTACTCTTTTCCTCTACTTCTCTACTACCCCCTACTTGTTATCCCAAAACTATGATATTATCCTGGACTTAACTTTATCAGCAGGGAGATCTTAGTGAAGGCTTAGTAGTGGAGATCTAGAATCCCTTTGACTGTGTTCTTGTCAATGATGGATTGAAAAATAGTGGTGCATGGATTTGTAAAAGATTTATCCATGGCCATAAATGGTCTGCTGTCATCAGTTAACAACAAATTTAGTTTTATGTCTGTATCCATGGCTTTATGCTGGGATTGAGTTCAATGACTGGAATTAATGCCTCGTTAGCTAGCAACAAATTTAGTTTTATTGTTCTTTCTCATTTTTTCATTGTGGTGTATCTGTTACTGAAATTGAGAGGCATGCACTTGTGTTTTGAGCTTTTCAAATATAACTTCAATCTCCTTTGATAATGAATCATGCATATTGGTTTTGAATGAGTGCTTTCATCTCTATATGATTGTATCTCAAATTTATGGTTAAATTCATTTGGATTTGGATGTGGCTGGCTGCTGAGAATGCTGTCCAAGGGAAAGGATATGCTGGACATTTGTGAAAGAACTTTTAATCTGAAGAGGGGTTTCTTGTCTTTTAACTGGATGATATCCTCCTAACTTTGGTCTTTGGTTAGAGATTGAATGTCTTGTACCTAGTTATGTAAACTGTAACCAGTGATTTTATTAATATATATCTATACACACACACACACACACACACATTTTTTTTTTTTTTTTTGGGGGGGGGGGGTTCTTTTTGGTGTAATTTTTGCTTCCCTTCCAGTCATTGGTTTTGTGTGGTAAAGTTTGGTGGTATCTATGTGTTGCAGGAGAGGAGCGATTGTCACGACATTCATAATATGTTATGCTCTCACATCATTCATTGCTGGTTATGTGAGCGGAGGGATGTACTCTCGCCATGGAGGTATGTATCTTCATCCATCAGTCAGCTGATTTTTCTGTCTTCCTTTATCATTTGCTCATGGTTCTATTGTGGTTTCCAGGAAAAAACTGGATCAAGTCGATGATTCTCACTGCCTGTCTATTTCCATTTATGTGCTTTGGGATTGGGTTCATCCTGAACACAATTGCCATTTTCTACGGGTCTTTGGCAGCCATTCCCTTTGGCACTATTGTGGTAGTTTTTGTAATTTGGGGTTTTATTTCCTTCCCTCTGGCTCTTCTTGGCACTGTTGTTGGAAGAAATTGGAGTGGTGCTCCAAACAATCCATGTCGCGTGAAAACCATTCCCCGTCCAATTCCTGAGAAGAAATGGTACCTCACACCATCTGTGGTTTCAATGATGGGTGGACTTTTGCCCTTTGGCAGCATATTCATTGAGATGTACTTTGTCTTCACATCCTTCTGGAACTACAAGGTGATTTTTTTTGTTGATTGGCACAAGTAAAAATATCCCAATCTCATGTATGATGATTTTTTATCGATACCCTTAATTATCACATTGTGTTTATGCAGTGCAAATTTCTATCAGCTCTAATCTAAAAGTGTATGACAGTGGTTTGATACTCACCTGACTTCAAGCAAGTTTGATTCTAGAAAAACCTTGTTGTCTAAGGACTTATTGAGTGCTGTTTCATAACGGCATGGACATGCTTATCTATGTCTGACCAGATCTTTTTAATCGGATGAAAAACTTAAAACAAAATTCTTTTCCTGCCCAGAAAAAGCATGCTGCAAAAATATTATATACGAACTGTGCTGTTTTCAAATCTAATTTGAACTTAAAAGTTTTCCCGGGTACCCTATTCTAGTTTATTTCTGCCTTTTAACTGACTGGTAGGCCTGTTTAGATTGGTTGTCTATATTAAAATATTTCTGACGACTTAATTATTTTTTTGTCTTCATGGATGAGAACCGAAAAAACAAATGAATGATACAAATTAAGCTATGTTTCTCCATGACAATTTACTAACCTTGCTCCTTCTGCTGGTGGACAGGTCTACTATGTATACGGGTTTATGCTGCTTGTTTTCTTGATTCTCATTATCGTAACAGTTTGCGTGACAATTGTGGGGACATATTTCTTGCTTAATGCCGAGAACTATCACTGGCAGTGGACTTCATTCTTCTCTGCTGCCTCAACAGCTGTCTATGTGTACTTGTACTCAATATATTACTACTATGTGAAGACTAAGATGTCGGGCTTCTTCCAGACAAGCTTCTATTTTGGATACACTCTGATGTTCTGTCTTGGATTAGGAATTCTCTGTGGTGAGTTTGATATTTTTGTTGTTCTTACTATTCTGCACAATGCCCTAATCGCTATCACCTTGGTGTTGACTCATTTCATGCCCATTCTCATTAAATCTTCCTTTCTTTCTACTAATGGGAAAACATATTATACTCGCTGGTAGTTTTGTCCTCTAGTAAATCGTGATGAGGCCCCTGATACTATTATTTGCTGGCTGATAGCAGATACCAGCAATTTTTGTTGTTCTTACTATTATTCTGCACAATGCCCTAATCACTATCACCTTGGTGTTGACTCATTTCATGCCCATTCTTATTAAATCTTCCTATCTTTCTACTAATGGGAAAACATATTATACTCGCTGGTAACTTTTTGTCCTCTAGTAAATCGTGATGAGGCCCCTGATACTATTATCTGCTGGCTGATAGCAGATACCAGCAATTCTTGTTGTTTGTAATTGGTGCAATTTGCAACTAAATTGGCCATGAATCAGAGATCAAGATCAAGGATGCCGCCCTTATCATACCCTTTTTACGGTTCTTTCTTTTAATGATTGATATGATTATTATTTTTCATGTGCAGGAGCTGTTGGTTACTTAGGCTCTAATTTGTTTGTGAGGAGGATCTACAAGAACATAAAATGCGACTAGAACTTCAGCAAGGAAATTTAGGCCTCATTGAGCTTCCTCAGAGCTTGTTCTTATTGTCGAGACAACAATTTTTGAGATGAAGCCTCGGGTCATGTATGGGACTCAACAATGCACAGATATAACAGGGTTTTGGGATGGGGGATCTTTTCTTCTTTCCCTGGACAAAGGGAAGCCCTGAGATGTTTTTTTGGCTTTCTTCCCCGGCTGTAAGTGAAGGTCTTAATTTAGAATCAAGAGATTGTTTTTGTAATCTGTTAAGCTAGAAAAATATATCAAACACCTTTCATTTTGTTACACGCTTTCTCATGGAAGTAGGTTCACTATACAAAGGACTGCTGCCTATTTTCCCTCTTTTTTTTTCGTTGTTGAATTTGTTCTTATTATTTACTCATCTTGGGAAGAATCGCCATGTTTAGGTTCTGGAAATGCATTGTGCTCTGCTTCAAAACTATTACCTAAAAGGCTAAAACGAGTGGGCATTCCGCGCTGCTTCAAAACTATTACCTAAACCCTAAAAGTTTATTTTTAATAGAAGAGGGATTGTTGGGTTTTGGTAGTGAAAGAAATATTTTATTGATATCAATTTAGATTACAAAACAGATAAAATTTGTCAAATATGGGTTTGAAAAAACAAACAAATAAGTTTATGTTGATTTCTTTTAAGCGGTGTTTTGTGTTTTCTTATGCCAAGGATTGGTTTACCGACATTTATAAAGTGTGTGCTTTGGGCGTTTTTAACAATAATACAAACATTCGTTAAAAATTGTGAGACAAGCACTGCTGTGATTATCCAGGTTTTAAGGTTAAAGGCATTGATTATCCAGTCACTGCTGTGAATCTAAAAGAGATCAAGCGACGACGAGATTCTTGATAAAAAAAAATTCAAAAAAAAAATGGAGCATCTAATTATTATACATGGTTCTGTAGCATGTGAGACAAATAATTGTGGATTACAGTAGTATTACTCGGTTTAGGTCGGTTCGGGTCGGTTCGCCAATAATCTGATATTTATTTAGTTTTTCAGAGTGAAAAACTATGAAGCACTTGTAGCTCAGTGGAAAAATGCCTGTATTCTAGACAAGAGGGCAGTGGTCGAACCCCTCCCAGCGCGCCTTTTATGCTTTTTTTTTTTTTCCCTTATAATTTGTTTTTCATGTTTTGTTTGCTTTTTTGATTATTTTTTTTCACTTATGCATTTTTTTTCATTTTTCTTTCTTTTGATTATTTTTATTTATTTATTTTGACGTCAGATTAATTTTTTTGCTTATAATATTTTTCTTCATTTTTTGTTTGTTTTTTTGTTAAAGTTATTGACCTTTTTTTTCTTTGATTGAATTTTTTGCTTATAATTTTAGTTTTTTTTCTTGCTTCCTTTTTTTTAATGTTTTTGATTTTTTCTTCGGGATAATTTAATAATTTTTATTGTTTTAGTAGTAATAGTAATGATATTTTTAGATGTTAAGACTTCGATGTTCCTGTTGTTATAATAGGATGTGTTGATGTGTTTTATTATATCAAACTTTGCATGTATAGATGATATATTTTATTTTTAAACTAGCAAAATCTATTAATTATTCTATTCCCAATAATTATAAAAAATATTTGTTCAGCTCGCAACATAGTTCGAGTAATTAACTAGTCTAAATTCTAAAAGCAATGGTTAAAAAAAAAGGCCTCACATAGGCTTTCAAGATCCAACATACTGTTTTTTTAAATATAAAATGTTATATTTAGATTAATATTTTATATATATATACTTTAAGTTGATAAATATTTTTTAAAAAACATTGTTTTTTAATTTTTTTAACAATAATTTTTTTTGTACTTTTTGATAATATTTATAATATGTGTAGAAATGCATCATATTTTTTATTTCTTTTTTATTTGAAAAGTACATTTTATATTTAAAGTTAAAACATGTAGGAGAAATATTGTTTTTCCTCATCCATTTGCATTGTGAGTTACCCATTTGCATTTTATAATATTATATTTTTATCGGTCATCCAAATTTTCTTTGGACCCATTAAATTGATTGATTGATTTTGAGTTAGGTCTTATATGATTTAATAAAAAACTCGAGCTATATATGAAGTCGGGTGAGTACATTTGAATATTAAATTTCTTGATTGAATTTAATGATATTCCTATTTGGTTTTACTTTTTAATATTTTTTTTTAATAAATTGTATGTCCGGTAGTGGAGTATGAGGTTGGTTAGTTTATGCTATTTTATATTTTTTTTTGTTACAGTGGAAACAAATAAAAAAACTAAACAATTCTAGGGAAGCTAATTCCCATAATATCTGCTAGAAGAAACTGTTGCAAGCCTTGAGGAGGCTCATCCCAGATCATCAAACCATTGTCGCATGAAGTTGCAAACTTTGCCATAAAATCAGCACAAAAATTAGCCTCTTTAAATGTATGTTCAATTATGACAGTCCAGTCTCTTCTCAATAATTCTCTAATCTCGAAAATAAGAGCCCTGTACTTATGGAATCCCACTTGATTAGCAGTTAACAACCTAAGAGCATCCTTTGAGTCTGAGTGACAAATTATTTTACGATATCCCCGATCCCAAGCCAGCTTTAGTCCTTTAGCAATAGCTAGTAGCTCTGGAAGAAGGTTGCAAGCAACCCCTGCGAAGATAGTAAATCCAACAAGAAAATTTCCCGTACTGGCCCTAATTAAACCACCAGCTCCAATCCTACCAGGGTTACCGAGAGAGCTACCATCCACATTAATCTTTACAAAATCCCAAGGAGGCCGTTGCCACAAGATCTGGATTGTTTCTTTAGTTACCTTCATATCTTCTCCCCAAGCCATATGAGAATCACTAGCCATTCTCTAAATATTCCTCCTCAACCAAACATCGCCTTCATAGTGGTTTCCAAAAGCAAAGCAGTTTCTCTGCCTCCAGATCCACCATAAAGCTGAAAGAAACAGATGACCCTGGATTCAGAATCCACTTGCTGAATAATCCAATCCACAGTATTCCCACCTAGAAAATTAGTTGTTCCAACGAAACCAAGTTCCTTCCAAACCTCCCAAGCTCTTCTGCAGTCCCTAATACAGTGCCAAGTATCCTCGACAGCAAATTGGCAGCGGGGGCAGCCCTGATTGTCCGTTAATCTCCTTGTAAATCGAAGTGTATTTGTTGGTAAACAGCCATGGAAAATGAGCCAAATTAAGTGCTTAACCTTTTTTATAGCCTTAAGCTTCACTAACCAATGCCATTTCCCCGTATCATCCTCCATATGTCTAGATTTGTTTAAAAGCCAAGTATACCCAAGATGGGGAGTATAAGTTCCAACCACTGAATTTTCCCAAACCACACAGTCCTTTAGATTTTGGTCTCTAGGAATTGGGACAGCTAAGATTCCAAAACGAATATCATTAGGAATTACCGTAGATAGAGACTCCAAGTTCCATTGTCCATCATCCCAAAGATCCTTTACCAACATGTCTGTGTCACTAATATTCACTACCGGAAGAATTGACGCTAATTTCCCAAATTCTAACCATTTATCGTACCAAATCGACACATCTCCAGTGCCAAGCCTTATCATGAATCCCTCCCTCAAATGCTGAAGAGCACAAATGATGGATTTCCAGCAATAAGAACTGGAATTAGAATAGTTTTGAATTTGAACCAACACCTGATTCTTCACATATTTCTTGTGTAGCATTTGCACCCATAATTTCCCAGGGCTATTTAGGAGATGCTAGATCAGTTTTCCAAGCAGAGATATATTCCCAAGCCTTGTTTCCCTCACACCCAAACCCCCGTTGATGCGAGGACGAGTCACCATATTCCAATTAATCAAATTCCAACTCCCTCCCGTCTCTTGGTTTCCCAAAATAAATTGCCTGACAATTTTATCAATTTGCATACATGTGGCATTAGGCAACCACATGTTCTGCATAAGGTAAATAGGCATAGATGTGAGGACAGATTTTGCCAGAGTAATTCTTCCTGCTTTGTTTAACAATTAACCCTTCCAATCAGCTAACCTTCCTTTAATTTTATCAATGATACAATTAAAATGAGCCCTTTTAACTCTACCTTGAATAAGCGGGAATCCCAAATATTTTCCTAGATCCCCTGCAACCTTGATTGAAGACAATCGAGAAAACTTTTCCTTCTTTCCTCTGCTAACTTTCTTCGATCCCATAATCCTCGACTTATCAAGGTTAACTTTGAGGCCTGAGGCACTGCAGAAATCATTTATCACCTTATTGATAATTCGGACTTGAGAACATTGAGCTGAAGTAGATAGAAGAATATCGTCGGCAAAGAGGAGGTGAGAAATCCATGGCCCTCCTCTAGTAACTTGGACTGGTTTCCATTGTCTCTCATTAACCTTTTTGGCAATCATACAAGATAATTTTTCCATGCAGATGACGAACAGGTAAGGCGACATTGGATCTCCTTGCCTTAAACCACGGGTAGGAACAAAACTAGGAAGTTTAGACCCATTCCAGAGCAGAGTTAAAGAGGAAGACTTAACACAATACATAATCAACTTCACAATATTCTCTGGAAAGCCAAAATCCTCTAGAGTCTTCTGAAGGAAATCCCATTCTATTCTATCATAGGCCTTCTCCAAATCAAGCTTTACTGCCAATGAACCCTTTTTGCTCTTCGAATGGTTCATGTAGTGCATAATTTCTTGAGCTATTAGAGCATTCTCTGCCGTTCCCCGACCAGGAACAAAACTGCCTTGAAGAGGACCAATAATAGAATCCAGCAAAGGCCTTATTCTGTTCACTAACACCTTCATAATAATCTTATAAATTACTTTACAAAGACTAATTGGTCGAAACTGCTTTATAGAGGTGGGAGCATCCACTTTAGGAATCAGAACTACTAAAGTTTCAGCTAGTTTCCTATCAAAGGATCCATGAATAAAAACCTCTCGAACCATATTCCACACATCCTCCCCAACAATGTGCCAATATTTTTTAAAGAAAAAAGCGTGAAAGCCATCAGCTCCTAGAGCCTTAAAAGATTCCATCTGCATAAGGGCTGTAAAAACCTCCTCCTTCGACACTATACGAACAAGCCCAGCCTTTCCCTCGTCTGAGATCATAGGAAGAGCATCCAGCCCCAAATCAACATTTCCAACTGGTACATTTGAACAAAAGAGATCTTTGAAATAGTATAGGGCTTCACTTTGCAGTATTTTATCCTCCGTACACCAATTTCCATTTTGGAGAAATAGGCCGTGGATTCTGTTCCGTTTCCTTCGCGTCATTGTCATAGTGTGAAAGAATTTGGTGTTCCTGTCGCCATACTGCACCCATTTTGCTCTAGATTTTTGGTACCAGAAAAGCTCCTCTTGCTGCAGCACCATGTTATATTCTTGCCATAGACGTTTCTCTAACATAGTTAACAATAGACATTTATTTTCTTGTATTTAATTAAATATATGTATAATTTTTTTTTCTATTTATAATTGAGATTTTTAAATAAAAATTGAATTAAAAAAACCCTATGTATTAGGGTTTTTTTTTTTTTGTAAAATAAAAATAAATAAATTCAACTCGCAACAAGTGCATGGGATCAAATAGATAGCTTGTTACCGAATGGGATTCAACATGTGATGTGATTGAGATAAATTCCAGGTTAAATTACAAAAACAAACAAGAGTTACACGTATGTAATTCTGTCCGGCGTGGCTAGCTTATTTGAGAATGATTAGTTGTTTTTTAAAATAAATTTTTATTTAAAAATATATTAAATTATATTTCTTTATATTTCAAAAACTATTTTTGATATTAGCGTTAATTAAAATACCTAGAAAAATTAATTTAAAATAAAAACTATTTTTAAAATACAATGCTAAACAAAATGAGATGTGAAGTTCATCAATTTAAAAATGATTAAGTTGTTTTTAAAATTATTTTTTATTGAAAAATATATTAAATTATTTTTATATCATGTTATTGACAAATGTTGACAAATATAAAATATCAATTATTAATCTTATCTAACTTTCTATTTAGAATAAGTTCTAATATGAGAAATTAAGTGGAAATAATCTGTTTCCCAAAAAGCTAATTTTTAGTCTATATATTTTTTTCAAAAGGATTAACATTGATTTAAGTTGGTTTTAAATGAATTTATCAATTCAATTGCATCTCAAATCTAAAATATGATTAACCCAACTTGTTGCAAATTGAAATATCACCTCATTATAAAAAGATAAATTAGAGATAATAAATGATATCCTTTTATCATTTATTCTAATTTATATGATAATAATTAAGTGTTTTTTTTTAAAAAAAATAGTATTTATATTCACACAATTCAATTATATAAAATAAAAAATAGATGACATGAAGAAATTTGATCATTTAAAGTCATAGAAAAATGACCCTCTTTTCATCCCATTATTTGCCGTACTCAATTTTGCCTCTTAATTTTCCCATATTGAATTGATGATGTATTTATAATTAATTAAATAAAGTAGCGTCCCCGACAAAATTAAAAAAACTAAAAACGACAATTTATAATAATCACATTTTAATTTGAGCATTCAAGAAATGAGCTATAGCTCATGCGGTGTTTGTCTTTTAACACCATGAAATATTTCAGAAAGATAACGCAAGCCACAGAAAGTTGCCACGTGGCAGATAGGGTTCTGTTCCATGCCACTTCACCTCCGATTTATCTTTCAAATTCCAGTGCCCTCCCCGACTGCCTGTAGACTCCCACATTTTGAGAGAGAGGAAGAGAGAGAGAGAGTCTTTTATCTGAAACCCTTGTTTGTAAGAGAGAGAGAGAGAATCGAAGAAGAATGGCAACCACAGCAGCCGGCCTCAGTACCAGCGCCATGGTTAGCAGCTCGTTTGCTAGCCGAAAGCCAGCAAGAAGCCTGCGGGCTCTTCCCGGCGCGAGGGAGGCTCTTTTTGGCTTAAAAGCCAGCCGAGGAGGGCGTGTTAAAGCAATGGCATCACACAAGGTGAAGCTCATCACTCCCGACGGCGAGAAGGAGTTTGATTGCCCCACCAACGTCTACGTCCTTGACCATGCCGAGGAGGCATGTGGAATGGACCTCCCGTACTCATGCAGGGCCGGCGCGTGCTCTTCATGTGCCGGCAAGGTGGTGCAGGGGACTGTGGATCAGTCTGATGGCAGCTTCCTCGATGAAGATCAGATAGCGGAAGGCTGGGTTCTCACTTGCGTTGCTTATCCCACGTCTGATGTTGTCATTGAGACACACAAGGAGGAAGAGTTTAGTAATTCTTAATCGTAACTTAGATCTCTTTTTTGTTTGTCGTGTGTTCGAGGGAGGTATTTCATAATTTGCTAATCTTTCTTGTTATTGAGCATGCAATTGGATTTTTCCAAGTTTTTCTTTCCCGACCTAATTAAAAACTATGTTTGGAATTGATTTTTGAAGTATATTTCGGAATTTTCGTTTTACTTTTGGATGCTCTCGTTGATGTCTCAGGTTATATTTAGAGACCCCTTGCAATGGTTCATATAGAAATAACTTTTTTTTGGTATGAATGTAGTTTATGAACTAACGAGACTTGATCGACCTAATCCATCTATAACTAATGCTGTTTTTTTTTTTTATTATTATTTATTTGATGTAAGTCAGTCAAAGTTAATTTGACTTGCCTACTTAATTTTTTATTATTATTAGCATAGCAGAGAAATAGCTTGCACGTATTTCAACTAATCCAACATGCTGAATTAATAATTATATAAGTTTCAAGTGATTATCATATATTGTCTGCTTAATTTTATTCACCTTAATTATGGTTATGATCGAGGTCATTAACTCGACTAATTAGTGATCTTAGTTATAGGTTATTTATATTATATTAGTTTGTGTGCCTACACTATGTTCTTTGAACGTAACAAAAATATATTTATAAACTTAACAAAAGATATTGATTATAAAGATGAAAATCATTGGAATTCGTGTGTAATCTATATTGCACATTAGATAATAACATTGAAATGTTGATGCACAATTAATACTTTATGATTTGAAATGTTGTTATATGTTAATTTGTTTTAATTAGTTCACAATATTATTTAACGAGTAATATATGATTGATTGGTTGGGAACATGATATTCGAGATTGAATGGAGCATGCCCGATGATGATTGGGTTATAAATATGATGTTGCGAGAAATTTAAAGATGAAAATCAAAATAATTTAAAAAACATTATTTTTTTTTAATTTAAAATAAAAAATTAAAATTAAAATTTCGAAAACACAATTCCAAACAAGTTAATCGGAAAAGTTTGACGGAGTTTTTTTTTTTCTCTTTAAATCCCTTAGGTAAATGTACCATGAACATTTAATTATTATTTTTTTGTTATTATTTTTATAGAGATATTTCATGACTGATTTAAGACCAAGGAAAAATTAAGAAAAGAGAAGTACGAAGAATGAGGGGTTGAATTAAAAAGAAGAAAAAGAGAAGATTGATTATTCACTCAATAGAAAAAGGTAAAATATAAATAATAAGCTTCACAAATAATCTTAGTTTATTTAATAGAAAAGGTAATTATAAAGCAGCTATTTCACTTAATAGAAAAACAAGTGGGGAATTTAGAGATAGTTGCATCAGTCAAGGGACCGAATTATAAAAATATATCAAGTTACGTACCAAATAAAATAAAATAAATAATATAGGTACTAATTGAAGAGATACCCAAAGTATAGGGACTGCATGTGGAATTTAAAACTGAGAAACAGCTACTCAGGTACAAGAGCGAGAGGGCGAGTGTCTTACAAAAAAGAATAGAAATTCCTAAACCCGCTCCAAAACCCTAAAATTCACGACTACGACATGGCGCTCCGCCTCCTCCACCTCCGTCGAACCCTAACTTTACTCTCTTCCACACTGCAACGCCCTCTCTCCACTCCTGTCCCAATCCCACCATCTTCCCCACAGTCCCCCACAATCATTTCCCGGTCGCAGGTTTTCACGGGAACGAGAGGGTCGATGATGTCGACGACGACGACGACTAGACCAGAGAAAAAGTACAAGCTATACGAGGACGGAGACGAAATCACCGAGGACACAATTCTGTTCCCAGGCTGCGATTACAATCATTGGCTCATCACCGTTGATTTCCCCAAAGAACCCAAACCCTCTCCTGAAGAAATGGTCGCTACTTATGAACGAATTTGTGCCCAAGGACTCAACATCAGGTTATTATTTATTTATTTATTTATTTTAGCTTGAAATCTATATATAACTAATGCTGTTGTGATGTTTCTGAAGTATTGAGGAAGCGAAGATGAAGATTTATGCTTGTAGCACAACTACTTATCAAGGGTTTCAGGCTTTGATGTCTGAACAGGAGTCAGAAAAGTTTAAAGGTCGGGCCTTGTCCGTCGGTTTGTCTCTGTTTTTAGCGTTCTTAGTTTGTGCATTGTTATTGTCTGGAATGCTTGCTGACTTGTTATGTATGATGGTTTACACAGATGTTCCTGGGGTTGTTTTTGTACTACCGGATTCATATATTGATCCGGTGAACAAGGAATACGGAGGTCGGGCTTTTCTCCTTGTGATTAAAATTTGTTTGTTCTGCTCAGTAGTTAATTGTATTTGGGTTTTTGTTTTACCTGTTTAAGCTGGTATTAGTCCTTTACTAATGGTAGTTTGGTTATTGCACAAGCTAGTTAAAATTTAGAATGATATGGTTTGTTGGGATGCTGATTTAAACCGATGCAATGTGCTCTGCAGGAGACAAGTATGAAAATGGAGTGATTACTCCGAGACCACCCCCAGTTCACAGAGGGGGAGAAAGACGGTATGACCGGAATAGAAGTCCACCTAGATTTAACCAGCAAGGAGGTCCAATGCCAAATCATCAAGGGCCGCCACCCCAGTACAGTCAACAAGGGCATATGCAAGGAGGTGGTAGTAACTACGGGCCTCGACAAAATTACCCACCACAGCAAAATCATGGTCCTCCAGTGCCAGGTGGAAGTATGCCAATGAACAACAGGGATCATTCCCCTGGAGGGAGGAACACTAACCAAGGACAGCAGGGGAGTTTTTATCCCCCAGGACAGCAAGGTTACAACCAAGGACAGCAGGGGAATCTTTATCCCCCGAGACAGCAAGGTTACAACCAAGGACAACAGGGGAATCTCTATCCCCCGGGACAGCAGGGTTACAACCAAGGACAGCAGGGGAATCATTATGCCCCAGATCAAAGGAGCTTCCTGCAAGGAGATCCGAGTAATCATGGATCTCCTGGTCCAAGAGATTATAGGGGAGGTGACAGGAATTATTCTCCCACCCGTGCTGGAAACTATGGGCAAGTCGGAAATACTGGCATTGGACAACATCAACTAGGTGATGGTCAGAGGTCTGCACAAATGGAGCAGAGGAGCATGCAGGGAGAGCAAGGGAACTATGCACCAACAGGGCAACCGGGGTGGTCAGACCAAGCAAGGCACCCCCCCATTAGAAACTTTGGGCAAGGTGGAAATACTGGCTATGGACAACGAAACCTAGGCGAAGGTCCAAGGTCCACACAAATGGAGCAGAGGAGCACGCAAGGAGAGCAAGGGAACTATGCACCAACAGGGAAACCAGGGTGGTCAGATAAAGTAAGGCACTCCCCCATTAAGTAATTAATTGGAACCTCATTTTAGTTATTAGATTATACCTGTTGGTTTGACACCAGATATGGAGGAAGAATGGTGTACAGAGAGAGCCTTGCATACATGTATGACCTGAAGGTTTGTTTTCAGGTTGATAGATTAAAATGCCATCTTGTGTTCCTAGGTTAGCTGGTGACTGGTTACAAGTTAGATAACAGGAAAGTTTCATCAAGAGTCTTGTGATTGCTATTATGCAATTACCAATCGATCTCTCGTGTGAAACTGGATGCTTGAAAGTTAAGTGAAACACGAGGAGAAGAAGTTGAACACTATCAGTCCAAGTGAAAGTGATAAACTTTAAGAAAGAGCTCAACTCTTTTTTTCCACTTACCATGTCATCTTATTTCACTCATTCTTGATGGGTTTTGCAGGTTGGATACTGAGAAGACTCTGATGGTTCTTTGAAGTGGAGGAGAGAATGGAAATCACTTTCGTCTTTCAATTTTCATTGTCACGAGTCAGCAATGAAATAAACTTTGGATGTCTGTTTAGGTAAATAGTCATGTGTTTGTTGTTGCCTATATGAGACTAAAGAAAGTAGGAATGCGGCGGTTTTCATGTTCTGTCGGACTGCGCGAACTGTTCTTGAGGTTGCCAGGTTATGCATGTCTTCATGCAATCTGTCGGAAACTGTCTGAATAGGAAAAAAAACAGTCTGGGTTCTTTTTTTTACGGGTGTACGGTCTATAATTTCACCATACCATACGTCTAATTACTAGAAAGCAAGTCCTCTGTAGTCAGCTAACTAGGAAATAAAATGTCGATGATAAGTTTCTAGTAGAAAAAGATTTCGTAATTTTAAAAAATATAAATTGTTAAAAAGATATAGTAACATGGAAACCAAACAATCTAAAAATTCAGTAAAAAATATCTTATTGCATCTGATGTTCACGAGGGATTTGGTTTTTAATTGAATCATATCAAGTTCATATATAACTATTAAAAAAGTAGTTGTTAATTTTACCGTAAAAGTCGTAATAATCTTATTTAAAGTATATCAAAATTTGGGGGTGTTTTTTTATTTTTAAGCTAAACATGTTTGAGTGGGATATATTAACTTGTGTGCCTAGTCCAAAATGATAAAGCCTAGGCATGCTTGATGCTTGGAGATGGATGGACATGTCACACGCTTGATTTTATTTTTTATTCTATATATATATATATATATATATATAGAATATGATGTTCACTTTCATAAATGTTATAATATTTTCTCGCAAAACTTTCCGACAACCACATAGCTCTCGTGTTAGAAAAAATCGAGTTACGAATTTTTAGATTTTAAAAAGTCAAATTTCAATTATTTATGTCTAAAAATATGAAAAAACGATCATATAAATCTTAAAAATCTCATGATTATTGAAAACTTATATAATTATTCATTTTAGAATATGTTGAATTAGTCAAGATATATATAAGCTGACTCGAATACGTATATTAATAACAAAAATCTGATCCTTAGCCACAAAATACATTTTTATTTGATAAAAAAAAAAAATCTTACCAAATAAAATTATTTTTGAGCCCTAATATACTTTATCAAACATCATTGGAGATAAAACTACATTCATCGAGTTGTCTTCTTAAAGATGAATATAAACAATTAAAATCATAGTTATTAGTAACTAAAATTTGACCATCAAGAGTTTCTCCTCTATTTTCTAGAAATCTTCTCTCTTCTCTGGACTTCAAGGGAAAAAAACATAAAATATAACCTGACGGGCCATAACGTAAAGATCCCAAAGAAAAGGGACTCATATGAAAAATGTGAAACTTGAGGGACTGAACTGGACATTTCAACATCATCTAAATAGTAAACGCATGGATTTTTTTTTTTGAAATTCCAACTTGGATATTGATCCTTAATTTTAGGTTTAAAAACAAAATGAAATTAATTTTTTTTATAAAAAAAATGTTCTATAATTATGAAACCATGTCTCGATAATAAAAGTTTTTTTTCATAATAAAATTAATACGTGAGAGTATGCAAATCAAAGCAGATATAAAAACCACGTGTCGATAGAATTTGTAAGGAAATAATTGGAAACAAATAAAGATTAGTGGCTAAAATGAAAAGAAAAACAAATCAAGGATCAAGAAAGAAAAGGTCTATTATAAACGTCTAAAGCGAAATGAGAAAGTAGCTGTAGTAGATTAACGGTAAAATTGTCTAATCTTTTATTATTTTATAATTATAATTATAATTTGTAATGATAAACATATTGTATTTGAGTTCTAATAATTAAATAATATTGTTTTTAAATAACAAATAATATTACTACTCCATCGTTAATATCAGCAAGCATGAATGTCCAAAATTATATTCGAGAAAAAGCTAGAAAGGTTTGGGGGTATGGCCAAAACAAATCTAAGGAACAGCTAATAATAGTCATTCTCATAAAAACGTTCAAGATTCCCGCCATTTTCGCTGCCCTCCTCTCCTCCTCCTGCAAAGATGGTGGCTGGCACTGCTTCAGGCCATTGCACCACTTTTGTACCTTTCTCATTATCCTCCTCCATTCTCCGATCCGGCCTGCATCTTCCTCCTTGCTTCTTCTCTCAAGGTAACCATGCATTATTATTAACCTCACCACTTTGATTCTTATCTTCTTAATCGCGAAACTAATTTTTCTTTCTTTTAACACACTATTTTGCAATGAAATGAATCTATATATATATATATATATATATATATATATATATATATATATATATATTATGATCTAATGCTAATTAGGGTATCTCAACTAGTTTTCATGGAACGTGACTGTTTTTGGATTGGATTTTAAGCAGGACATTCATATCGGAACTCGGTCTGGATTTTGTTTTTGATTGTTAGTTATGAGAGATTGATACACTCTTGGTTTATTCTTTTTTGTTTCACCTTGGGAAAGTTGATCCGCAAGCTTGAAAGATGAAAAAAGCTGGGACATGAATTATTAATTACCATGTTAGATTTGCATGGTAAAGAGATTTTTTTATATGGTGTGATTAATAAATGTGTTTTAGATGATTTAAATTAATTATCAATTAGAATTAACAATGATATGGTGTGATTAATAAATATATAACACTTCTGCCAAATGACAAATAAAACTATAGTGTTTTATATGAAATTTGAAAGATTAAGGATAATAAAATGAAAATAATTAAATTTATAATTTCTAGGTGTTTTTGGATATTTTTGATGCGCTAATGTTATTTTTTTAAAAAATAATAATTTTGATATATTTTTTATTAAAAATTACGATACACTAAATGCAAGTATGTTTTGTCCAGAAGAAATACCAATTTGGCATCAATGGACTTTGTGTAGTGGATTCTTACAGCGAGTCATCCATGGTATGTGAAGGAAATTGAGTAATCTTTTGGTTACTCTAGCAGATTGATGTTTTGTTGTTTGTGTCATGTTTCTTCTTCTGTCTTTAATGTCCTTATGTGCATGGTCTGAAATTAAGCAGATCAATGTCTTCATGTTTCTAGCAGATTGTGTTTTTGGTCTGAAATCTGATTCTTTTGCTTCTCCTTTTCTTTCTTTCCTTCCCTGACAGGGGAAGATTCCTGGGGTCAACCTATGGAGACTGCAATCTCTGCATAATGCATCTGACGGGCTCAACTCAGAACACTGTGTTTCCATGTTTTCTGACTGCTAATGATGCTTGTTCCTTCTGCAAAGAAGTGAATTTCACAAGCTCTGTGATGTAGATGCAGGTTATATCTGCATGAAAAAAGGATTCGTAGCACAGGCTTGATTCATCTCTCGGGGGGCTGGCTATCTGCAATATAACTCTAGCATCTGATTGATTAAATTTGAGTACAGTTTTGGCAAATATAGGAGGGCCCTTGAGAATTTGGTGTTTGCAAAGTTGACGAGACAGGATGAGTACAGAAACCAATGTTCCTCGGAAGACTCAATCCACTGCAACTCAGTCCTCTAAAGAATCTGTTTTTTTGCATGGTGAATTGGACATATGGATCCTAGAAGCTAAATCTCTTCCAAATATGGATCTGGCTTCAGAAAATATGAGAAAATGTTTTACTATGTGTGGGTCTTACTCACCTCTTTGTGGACACGGACCCATGACACATTCAGGCAAACATTCAATCATTACTAGCGATCCCTACGTGTCAGTCTGCCTTGCAGGGGCAACAGTAGCCCAGACTAGAGTGATTGCCAATTGCGAGAACCCTCTGTGGGATGAGCATTTCTGCGTCCCAGTTGCCCACCCTGTTGCAAAAGTAGAGTTTCATGTAAAGGACAATGATTTTCTTGGGGCACAGCTTATTGGAGTAGTGGAAGTACCAGCTGAGAAAATCATCTCTGGAAATACTATTAATGATTGGTTTCCTATCATTTGCACTTCTGGAACTTGCCTGAAACCTTACCCCGAGCTACATTTTTCCATTCAATTCAAGCCAGTTGAAGACAATCCTCTGTATAAAGATGGTGTTGGTGATGGACCAGAATACAAAGGAGTTCCCAACACATACTTTCCACTCCGGAAAGGAGGGTCAGTGACACTTTACCAAGATGCTCATGTGCCTGATGCCCTGCTACCTAAAATTTCTCTCGATGATGGAAAAGTTTTTCAGCATAGTAGCTGCTGGGAAGACATATGCCATGCTATCCTAGAAGCTCACAACCTGATATATATTGTCGGGTGGTCAGTGTACCACCGAGTCAAGCTGGTGAGGGAGCCAACGAAACCATTGCCTGCTGGAGGAGAGCTTAATCTTGGAGAGTTGTTGAAGTACAAGTCAGAAGAAGGGGTCCGAGTGGTTATGCTAATATGGGACGATAAAACTTCACACGACACATTCTGTCTGAAAATGGCAAGTAATTCCACAACCTCAATAAACATGGCAGAGATTTCATGTTAAGAATCTATTAGTTGTTTTTTTCATGCAGCTTGACAGCATAGTTATTAAATCTGACTCAACGAGTCATCTCAGTAACTTGTTGATCAAGAACATGCAATCGATTTGATCATTAAGTTGGTCTAACCCAAATGACTCGGGCAGATCAACCAGCAACTTAGTTGATCCCGAGTAAGACTCAGACTGGGTCAACTTCAAGATTTGTTTTACTGTTAACCTTTTTTTTTTCCAACCAGTAGTTGATTATTATGATTAGAAGACTATTATCAAGTTCCAAAATCATAGTTTAGATAGGCATAAATTTTTCCCACGTGCACATATTATATATACATCCATTTTAATAATATTATGCGTGTTTAAATCCAGGATGGTGTCATGCAAACTCATGATGAAGAAACCAAGAAATTTTTCAAACATTCTAGTGTCCATTGCGTGCTTGCACCTCGTTATGCAAGCAATAAACTTAGCGTTTTTAAGCAGCAGGTGTGACCAATTCCATATCTTATTTGCCCTGTCTGTGCTGGGCCTATGATTCTGTTCTCTGACATGACTAATCATTCTAGTCCAGGTTGTGGGAACTCTTTTTAGCCACCATCAGAAATGTGTGATTCTTGATACTCAATCTTCTGGGAACAACAGAAAAATTACTTCTTTCATTGGTGGCTTGGATTTATGTGATGGCAGATATGACACTCCTGAGCATAGGCTCTTCCGCGATCTTGACACAGTTTTTGAAAATGATTTTCACAATCCTACATTTCCTGTAAGTTTTTGCTATACTTGTCCAGAAATATTAGCATGGAAGAGATCTTTGTTCATAATGCATCTCAGCTTTCGTTTTTGGGCACGATATCATCGGTTCATTTTATAAGATTTTTCATTTGAAAATGGGATTGGCCTACAGGATTTTCATTTGTACCACCATCCTGTTGGATGGTTTTTGCTCAGCTCTCTACTTAATAAAACAGAAGGGATGCTTAAAGGTATCCTTAGTATCAACCTTATGGTTCATTTGCACAAAGAAACCAAAATTTTTGTAAGAGGTAAAATTATGGAATTCACAGGGGAGAACTGGTTTAATGCTTTAATTTCCATTGTGAGTGTACTCTGTGTACGATATATAGATATCTTGTTCAACGCCATTTCTGAATTTTATGATTTATGTCTCGAAAGTGTGTGAATGTAGGGATTTCTTTTTGTCTTCAGAACAATAAATGTACCCTCATAACCAAAAACCAACCTCGTATTCCTAGTTAACTTTTTGAGGTTTTGTGTATAACTCAAGTGATGAGATGAGATAGTGAAGGAATTATCTATTCCTGTTCAAATAATGATAGTTTTTCTCTGTTATGTTTAGTCTAATACCAAAAACCCAAGGCAACCATGGCATGACTTGCATTGCAAAATTGAGGGTCCAGCTGCTTATGATATATTGACAAATTTTGAGCAAAGGTGGAAAAAAGCCACAAAATGGCGTAGGATAAAAAAGGTGACTCGTTGGCATGATGATGCCTTGATAAAGCTAGAACGGATTTCATGGATACTCACTCCATCTTCTAGTCCTGATGGTGATAAAATTGTGCATGTCACTGACGAAGGAGATCCTGAGAATTGGCACGTGCAGGTCTGCATTAGCCTTTTTTTACTAAAGATAATTTGCATGTGTGAGCCCTTTTATTGGAGCCAACGAAAATTATAATTACTGCTCTCTTTTACAGGTATTCCGATCTATAGATTCAGGATCTGTGACGGGATTTCCAAAGTCTACTCAAGAAGCTGTGGCTCAGGTTAGAACTAGCTTTATGATTAGCCTGCTAATGAATACCAGAGTTAACCCATGAGGGTATACCAGATTTGTATTAACTAGGCTTATATGATAACACTCTAGACCTACCCTACTTCAATAACCTTTCTCCTTTTTTGCAGAATCTTGTGTGTGGAAAGAATTTGAAAGTAGATAAGAGCATTCATACAGCATATGTAAAGGCAATAAGATCAGCACAGCACTTCATATACATAGAGAATCAATATTTCCTTGGATCTTCCTATTACTGGCCATCATACAAAAATGCAGGTATAAAATGGAGGTTAACTTCCTTTCCTAGTTAAATGTGATGAAATTTATTGATTGCTGCTTCAATAGACACCAAGGTGGCGTTTCCTTAGTGTTCGAGGACAGAAAAAATAGATATAGAGTGGGACAAAAATGTTAGAGAATAGTATAAATCATATTTTGGGGTCTTACCTAAAAGATTAAGCTTTTAATTGAGATGGTTTCTTGACATGGTATCAGAGACTTGTTGACCTAGCAGTCACGAGTTCGAATCTCATCATCCCATTTTATTTGATAAAAATCAAGAACAAGGTAGTGGGAGCCCTTGTAAGTTTCAAGCCTAAAGAGCTTTCCTTGAGAGGGTGTGTTAGAGAATAATATAAATCATATTTTAAGGCCTCATTTAAGAGCTTAAACTCTTAGGTGAGATGTGTAATTCGAGGGATGAACACAAAGACATAATATAAAGATATCTCTAGGACAATTTTAAAATGAATTTCTATCCTTTTAAAATAGAAAGACCTGTCCTCTTTGTTATCGAATGCTATCTAATATTTAGATAAGAACATCTCAGGGAAGAGTGTTTTAGTTTCTATATTATTGTTTGGTTGGATAAATGACAAGGAAAGTTCTCTTTTAACTTAATCCTCTATGACAGGAGCTGATAACTTAGTCCCCATGGAACTAGCACTGAAAATTGCTGGCAAAATCAGAGCAAATGAGCGGTTTTCAGTGTATATAGTAATACCAATGTGGCCAGAGGGTGTTCCAACCAGTGCTCCTGTGCAGGAAATTTTGTATTGGCAGGTTAGTTTAGTTTTGATTTTGTGCAATAACTATCTTTTACATGGCAAACAGTACTTTCTGTGTTGATAAAAAACCATCTGTTTCTGCAAATCACAAGAGTTGTTCTCTGGCTTCATTTCATTTGTGCATGGTTAAGTTAGGTTTGCTGATCACTCCCTTACGATCTCATGCAAGACTCCACGTTTACCTTAATTTTGCTTGCGGGCGAGCTATGTATCATTTCGGTGATGGTGTGGTTTGGTTTCTTAACAAGGCAGTCAAGCACATGTTTAATTAGGAGCTAGAATCTCTACGAATCATCCCCATCAATGGTAATAGTACAAAAGTAAACTGGGAAAAGAAGAGGTTAAATCCAACTTGAAAAGGTTAAATGCAACTTTATTTTTCTGTGCTGTGATGTATTATTTGTCGAAAAAAACTAATGAATGACATGTTTGCATATCTATGCACCTTGAGCTGTGATTTCTGAGGCTAAATGATGATTGAATGACTGCAGGGACAAACAATGGCCATGATGTACAGGATTATTGCGAACGAACTTGAAAAAGCAGGGCTCGCCCATAAGTATCATCCACAAGATTATTTGAACTTTTATTGCCTCGGTAAACGTGAAAATTCTCCACACAATTCTTCCGAGATGAATCAGCAAACTGAAAATCGTTCACTGGTATGGCATATATTCGAAGAATTATATAAAAAATTGTTGTTTGTGTTAATGTACAATCAATGTTGAAGCCATTCTTACATTGTGAAGGAAAGTGTTAAGTAATCAAGGTGATGAACTGACCGAACTAGTCATTATCAAACGTAACGTGACAAGGAGGAGGCGTTCCTCTTTATTTTCTTTACAGGCAGCAGCTCAAAAGTTTCGGAGATTTATGATATATGTACATGCAAAAGGAATGATTGTCGATGATGAATACGTAATCATGGGATCGGCAAACATTAACCAGAGATCCTTGGATGGTTCAAGGGACACAGAAATCGCCATGGGGGCTTACCAACCGACACACACATGGGCCAGGAAAAATTCTCATCCACATGGACAGGTTTGAAAATCCAGCTCTTCTTTTTATGTATATAATGCCACTTGAAATTAATATAAATCCAACCTTACTTTATGATCCAAGTATATAATTTACTGTTCCATGAATGAATAGAGTCCCAATATTCAGAAATCAGTCTTGATTGATGAGAATACCGACAAATTGAGAGCATATTACTGCTGTCAAAAACAGAATCTATGATTATGGAGCTCCTCAGTGAAGGTGTAACTTTTGAGTTAAATCTTCTATTAGCATTGACTCAGTGAAGGTGTAGCAACCATGTATAATCTTAATACGCACTTGCCAAATCTTGCTTTGGATCCATCATGATCATGTCTCGATTGGTACAGAATAAAATAAATCATATTCTGGAGCCTTACCTAATAGTTTAAGTTCTTAGGTGAAATGGTTCTTTGACATGGTATCATTGACCCAACGGTCACGAGCTCGAATCTCACCATCTCCATTCAATCTAATAAAAACCAAGCACAAAGTAGTGTGAGTCTGTGCAAGTTTCAAGTCCAAAGTCTTACCTAATAGTTTAAGCTTTTAAATGAGATGATTTCATGACATCGATCCAGTGTCATTGAAAAAGGGCATGGTTAGCATTACAATTGCCAATGCTGCATTTCTTATCCTCATAATTGATTGCTTGGATATTCAGGTTTATGGTTACCGAATGTCTCTCTGGGCAGAGCACTTAGGCATCCTCGAGAAAGCTTTCGACGAGCCACAGAAGCTCGAGTGCATGAAACTTGTCAACAGGACTTCCAGGAAGAACTGGAAAGCATACGTGTCCGAGGAGAGCAAGGAAATGAGGGGGAACCTGATGCAGTATCCGATCCAAGTGAGCAGAAGTGGAAAAGTGAGTGCCATACACGGACATGAAACATTTCCTGATGTCGGGGGAAAAGTTCTCGGAGCATCCACCAACCTTCCTGATGTTCTAACCACATAGATCCAGTTTGAATTGCCAAGTTTACGCAGATGATGCAGAAACGGTTCTGATTTATGGGAACAAATACATTCTTAAATACATCAGAATACATCCATCACTTGAAAGTGCTGCAATCTGTAGAGAAAAATTAAGGTTGTCTTTCTCTTGATGGAGCATGCCAATGACAGAGCAAAGACTTCATTTATGATATATTCGTGTGCGCTGTCTTGTTTTTTTATTACATTTTCATGAATCTCCGATCCTCCTTTTTTAAAATATTATAAATATTGAGTTTTTCAGGCTAGGAGCTGAAAGGGACCGCATAGCGCAGTGGATTAGCGCGTCTGACTTCGGATCAGAAGGTCGTGGGTTCGACTCCCACTGTGGTCGTCTTTTTATATATTATTAAGCAATGGATTGTTTATAAACTTTAAGCTTGATATAGATTTTATTTTTATTTTTAATATAATAGAAAAATCATATGATAAACTGTAGTTTAAAATATATTTCAGTAAGATGTAAAATTAAAAAAATAATAATCAAGAAACCAGCTTTCTACTATCTTTCAAGCTGTTTTTATGATGGTATAAGAGTTGAATTATATATTATTTGATTTCTTATTATTTTTAATAAAATTAAATGATACAATAATATTTTAAAAATATGAATAATATCTAAATTAAATATCAATTGATAAAATATATTATATAGTTCCTTTTAAAAAAAATATTACCTTTTTTACTTTAACTTTGGATAAAAAATTTATACACTCAATTTCAACCAATAAAAATTGAAACCAAGTTAGAAAACAACTATACAAAATATATTTAACATTTTTTTGGGTATGATGAAATTCATTAATATTTTTATTTAAATACATAAAATTATTAGATAATTTACTAGATAAAACTTATTAATCATGAATCAAACAAAACTTACACATACCTTTGAATTTATCCTTTTCATTTTATAATCGATACATTATTATTTATTACGTAAATATAATTGTACAATTAAATATTTTTTTTTTATCATGCAAATGTTTAAATGTGAAGAAACTCACATTCTAAATGTCATGAAATCATTTGAAATCATTTATTTTATTTTATTAATTCATTTGTAAGAAAGATAGATTAAAAAAAATTAAAATATAAAGACAAATTAGAAACGTTTAAAATTATAAAGAATGATAAAAAAGAAGAAGATAGATTCTTATAATTCTTTTTAAATGTTTTTTATATTGTATATCAAAATTATTTTTTAAAAAATATATATTTTTAAATTAATTTCTCAAGAAAACTTTTAGAATACGTTCTGTAGAATATAAGGACCAATAGAGTCGACACTCGACAGTGGCTCATTTAGGACAGTGGCTCATTTAGGACTCCAAAATCCCAGCAAGGCAAAACAAGCTCTCTACAGAAAAACTCGAGCAGAGCAGGAAAACAATAGAGCTGATAAGATTAAATGGTAATTAATCTCTAATTTCCTCTTCTGTTTTGTGATTATAAGTTAAATGCTATGATTTGATTTAGGGTTTATGGCGGGGTGCAGTTGTTTTTTTCGTATTTCAAGGATTTGGTAGGGAAAGAAGTGACGGTGGAGCTGAAGAATGATTTGGCTTTAAGAGGGACTCTTCACTCTGTGGATCAGTACCTCAACATCAAGCTCGAAAACACTCGCGTTGTCGATCAAGACAAGTATCCTCACATGGTACTTTACTCTCTTCTTCCTCCAATTCTTTTCAAACCCTAAATCCATATCTAGGTACTGGGGGGCTTGATGTAAAATCAATAACCCTCATACAAGTGCATATTTTACGTGATTTCAAGAAACATATAGAATGTGTAATCACAGAAATTTAATGGTTGCAAGCTGACGAGATTTTCAAGAAATGCTTGATTTGATGCGATTCAATAACCACATAGAGTGTGTATTAGTGGAGGTTTTATGTTTGCTAGTTGACTCTATTTTCAAGAAACACATAGAAATACGTATTGTAGGTTTATACTTGATTCGATGTAGATTCAAGAACTGCGTAGAATGTGTAGTAATTGAGGTTTTATGGCTGTTTTAAAGATTCATATAGAAACACATGTTGCAGTTTTATACTTGTTTTGATGTAATTTCGAGAACTATGTACAATGTGTGCATTATTGATAATGGAAGTTGGTAAGTGGGTGGCCTGAGCTGTGGTTATCTCAAATTCATTTGCTGAAAAATTTATTTTGTCACCTCCATGTGGTTATTCATGGTGGTTATTGTGATGAATCAGGTTTTATGATTGTTTTGTCCCCCTTTTTGGTGTTGACAAGGGATTTATTTAAATTAAAAGGGAGTAATGGTGAAGCATCAACAACAATTGTACAATTTGATGCTGTCATGACTTTTCATTATGTTTATTCCCTTGAACATGGTGAGACTGTTTTTGGTAAAAAGAAAAAAAAACAGCTATGTTACTGAAGTGTTAGAATGGTTGAGTAAGGCTATGAGCTACTCAATATCATTGGACCCGTGTGTTGTGCATGCAAAACAGTTGAAACCTCAGGGTGACCTAGGATTTGTTCTTTGGAGACTATTCTGATGCCCAACTTAGCAAGCTTGTTGTTGAGAAATAGCATGTGATACATTTTAAAGCAAATGAGTGTGTGCATACCCCAAGTTATGCATCAAAACCCTCTCTTTATAGAGATTTAACTTGCTCATATAAAGTTGGATTATGAGTAGATATACAGTTTGTAGATTACATGTGAATTTAGATTATAGATTGCATTATCACAATCCGTCATTGACTCAACTTCGTATTCTTCTAGAAGATCATAATTCTGTTAGTTTACATATACCATCAAGTAACCATTTACTAGAGTTTTGGGAATTTGTTTTAAGGATGATGGATGATATGAAAGTAGGTAGATTTTAATCTGCAAAGGGAGGGTGATGTCATTATCTGCTTCCTAGCTTTCTATAAGATTAAAAAAACCATATGTATCTGTGCTTGCTACCTTCAATGAGTTTGTATTCTACTGTTGTGATTTTCGTTTTCTTATGAATAGAAGAGAGTTGCTTCGTTCTCTTTCCTCTCTCTCATTTTCTTCCATTTCAAAAAGGTCACGAAGAGTTTGGTTTTGGTATTTGGATATCATTTCTGTCAATCTGGCCAATGATTTATAGTTTTGCTATAAAAACATGTAAACTAATGTCTGCAAATATAAAATTTCTAAATAGGGATCACAAAAAATATTCATTTGTTTCTCCTATGAGATACGAGCCAATCATACAACACAAGCATTTGAGGGTTGACTAGTCCTCTATATTTATGCATGTTGCATTTGAGGGTGTTTGCTATTCGTTGTATAAATGCATGAAGATGTGTGTCCTTAGGTGTTGACATACACACAAACACACCCAAAGAATGTTTCGAGGACTAAGATTGTGTTGAACCCAGGTTATTGATGTTATGCTGTGGAAAATTTCCCTGAGTTTGCTTTCTCTGTTTTGTGTTTGCTTCGAGTTCTGATGTCTGTATTGCTTTACATTTACCATTTGACAGTCCTTTTTGTTTTTGGGATTTTCCATATGATTGTGCTAGCTGGAGCTAATGATTTTATGTTAAATTTCAGCTTTCTGTCAGGAACTGTTTCATTAGGGGATCAGTAGTGAGATATGTTCAACTTCCTCCAGAGGGTGTGGATGTTGATCTGCTTCACGATGCCACGAGAAGGGAAGCTCGGGGTGGCTGAAACTCATTTGAATAGACTTTTCCAAGTACTTGCCTGGACATCTGATGTAATTGCTTTAGTTTGAACAAGCTTTCTTCTCATTCTGAACCTGGATGGTTTGAATTGGTGACAAGTTCATGAACATAGAAGTTAAGACTTCCTAGCAATCCAAAGAAAATGCTGTTGGGTTTTGTATTGACAAATTTGATTGCTTGAAGAAGATAATTAATCTGCTGAGCTTAGTATATCGATTAAAATGCACTTTCTTCCTATATGTATATGTTCGGCAGGTAGGTTGCTGTGTTTTTCTCAGTAGTACTTCAATAATTTTCAATGATATTTTTAATTTCTCTGGATTCCTTATGTTAGAAGGTATTTCAAATCATAGAATAGAATGTGGATCTTATGAAATTAAATAAGGAAATACTGTATTTTTTTCAGTGGAAATAATCAAATTAGCCAAGATAAATAAATAAATAAACAAAATATTTTTAGTGATTTATTAAATTTTAAAATGTTTCGTTCAAAAAATTGGAATCCAGAGAAATTTTACTGGATTGATTTTAGATGAAGGGACCAATGTTGTCTAAAACTCAAATTGGAATTGCATGTCTAGTTTTACTAAAAATATATAGCATAAAAGCTTTATTGTGATTAAAAACTTGTTTGCTTTGCATTTCAAAAATATATTTTTAAAATAATTAAAAAAATATTTTTTTCTTCATTTCAAATTAAATTTTGCCTACATGCCATGACGTACGTACAGCGAGAACAAGCTGGATGCAGGCAGCGAAAGATGTGATTGCATGTTTTTTGGCATACACACCAAAGCTGTAACCCGTAAGGAAGGAAGAAAGATTGCTTTGACATTATTAGAGAATAATATAAGTTATATTCTAGAGCTTCATTTATAAGCTTAAGTTTTTAGGTGAGATAATTCCTTAACATGGTATCAGAGCCTTGTTGACCCAGCGGTCACGAGTTCGAATCTCACCACTCCAATTCTATGTGATAAAAATTAAGCACAAAGTGATGTGAGCCTGTGCAAATTTCAAGCTCAAAGGGCTTTCACTTGAGGGTGTGTGTTAAAGAATAATATAAATTATATTCTGGGACCTCACTTACAAACTTAAACTTTTAGGTGAGATGGTTCCTTAACAGTCATATATTTGGAATTCTAGGTGATAGATTAAATCTAACACCGTATAAAAAGGCTTTAATTAATTAATTAATTAATTTCAAAATTAAGTCTCTCTCTCTCTCGATCCATCTATATTATTCAAATTGAGATGCACATGAAAGGGTTTCTGTCTTGGTGAAGATGGTGATATTCTTCGATACGATGGACTTTTATACTCAAAATCTTAATTATATTTCTTCAATATATATAGAGATTAGCAAGCTCTTATGGAGACAGGGAGTACAAGGATACACGCTGCATGCATCTTCATGGATCCTTGAGAAAATCACTGCACGAACAAAATTATTAAAAAAAAATAAAAAAGAAGAGAGATCAAGACTCAAGAGTAGGCTTGCATGGATATTACTCGTGATTCTAGATGCTCAGGGGATCGAAATGCACCCCTCTTTTCTTCAGCAATGAAGATGAACAACCTTTGCAAAATGGACACCAATCAAATTGTATAAGAGTTAAACATGTATTTCTTGTAAGAATCTGAAATAATTAGAGTTTTATTCATTTATCTGGATCAATAAAATATATTTTTCAAGAAATAAAATTTCCTCGACTATTAGTTATTCTAGATGCTCAGGGGATCGAAATGTACTCCTCTTTTTAATTCGGAAATGTTTTAAAATGATATTTTTTATTTTTTTAAAATTATTTTTGGCATTAGTAGATGAAAATTATCTAAAAACACCAATTTTTTTAATTTAAAATAAAAAACAAAAATATTTTTTTTTAAAATATTTTTGAAATGCAATGACAAACACCTCATAATGTTGGGGATCAGAGACATACTGGATTTTCGTATCTGTTTGTGAGTGTGGTTGATGTTATTTTTGAAAGTGATTTTTATTTAAAAATGCATCAAAATAATTTTTTTAAAAAAATTATTTTTAATATCAATACATTAAAATGATCTAAACACACATTTTTTTTTAATTTAAAATAAAAATAAAAATAAAAAAATAATTAAAAAGCGCTTTCTAAGCTGGCTTCTTCACCACTTTATTATATAATTAATAATGTGCTGTGCCTCTCTTTCCATCTCTTCACTTAACCCTAATTATCATATTCTATCAGCTACTTGCAAACCCTTTACGCGTAATCATCTCATCTCATCTCTCATGTTTTATTAAGAAAATCCCTTCATCTTCACTCGATCCCGACCAAGCTACATGCTTCCTTCATGGATCCAGTTCATGCCCGAGAGCCAGCCATGTACCTCTTCATCATATCGTTTTGCCCGAAGCTGGTTCCTGGTCAACATTTAGCGCGTAGAGTTGACTTTTGTTAATCTTTAACAAATAAAGAGACCCAAGAGACTGGGTTTTCATGAATTTATTATTGAGTTTCAGCCTTGTAATTACTGTTTTTGAAATGTATTCTTTTTAATCAATGCATTAAACTGATATATATATATATATATATATATATATATATATATATATATTGTATTTTAAAAATATCCCAGAAATAGATTTAGCATTAATGATAAGTAACGTGACATAAAAATGCATCTCATTAACTATATATATATATATATATATATATATATATATATAAAATAAACAAGAAGGAAAAGAAATTCAATTTCTTGGATGGCAAACACTAAGAACAGTTACTCAAACATTAAATTTGATTTTTAGATATTTCTAAAGTGGTTTACAGAGTTTCTTACTTGTTAAATATCACCAAAGATTTATTTAATATTTATAAAAAAATATTAGATTATTTTAAATATATAAATGTATGTGAATATACCCAAATATCTCTTACATTGAATAATAATAAAAATAAATTATACTGCTATAATAGTACTAATGCTAGAATCATAAAGTGATATATAAAGAAAGTACTACTCCATTTGTCAAGGTTCTCAATCCAGCCCATTTGAACAAGAAGAGAGAGAGAGAGAGAGCAGAAGTCCCTTCTCTGCATTGAAGAAACAACAAAAAAAAACCCCTAAATTAGAAAGACACTGTTCGATTTATTTGATTTCTCATCTCATGTTTTGAATTGCATTTAGAGATCTTAATTTCTTCAATCCACCAAAAAGGTAATTTTTTTTCTGCTTCCAAACGAATCTGTTTTTCATTTTGATTCTCATAAAGAAAAGTTGAGATTCTGATTCAATTTAGCTCTTATTTATCACACATTGCAATAATTTGTAAAATAAACCGCAAATTTTGTTTCTAATTTCAGATGTTGTATGCCTCTGATTAAAGAGTTTTTCCTGTTTGGTTGCTCAGAAAATTTGGAAATCAAGAGAAATTTGCTATTTTAAATTGTGGGTTTCTTTTCTTTTTTGTCTAGGAGCTGAAAAAACGCGAACTTTACTTACAGATTGACGAAAGTCAATAAGTTTGCAGTCGTACTGATCTTTTTTTCCCTTTTCATGGCAACCAAACAAGAAAAACTCTACAATCAGAGGGCTGTAATGCAGTGTTTTTCTGTTGAGTACTCTGTTGTTAACTTAAGTCTTAAGTTGTGAAAGAGGCTGCAAGGAATTGCTGTTTGCGTTTTTCTTGATTGTTCTTTTTAATTTTATTTTATCCTTTTGGTTTTGGATTGATAACGTCCTTTTTTTTTCCAATTAAATGTGGTAAAATTAGTTTATGTAAGACTGCATGTTGGCCTGGCACAAACATGACCAACAGGGTTGATGAAATTGAACATATGAGGGTTGATTAAATTAGGAAAGATAGCACATGTGTTGCTTTCAGGTCTGATTTACTCTTTTGAAACCTTCTCTTATTAAAGAGGGTCAGCGTAAATCTTTGATCATCAAAATCCAATGGATGTTAATTGGTGATTATTAAAGTTCATCACTGAATTTGTGACATCTAATTTATTTATTTATTTATTTTTCCTGCTTTTGATCTGGTATGCTACTGTCAATATGCCTGCCTTTAATGTATTTTGAAATGTAGAGAACAAATTTTGGTGGATGGATGTTGTCCCCGTATTGTTCATTGTGGTTTCCTTTATTAGATAATATGGGTTTAAAAATATTTGTTATATGCTATCTGTATTGCTTTCTTTGAGGCCTCTGTGTGGATGTGTTTGATAGATGATAAAACATTAAAAAATTTCATCAAATTACCATTAAAAACCCTGATTTGTTTTCTTCATCTAATTCCTTGACAGGTACTGTTAGTGCTTTGGCTATGGCAAATTCCAAGGGGTCAGCGAACATAAGAAATTTGATGTACTCAGGGAAACATCCATTACTTCCTCCTAAAAGTCCTTTTCCTAGTATTTCACCATCTTTCATTGATTATGTTCCCAGCAATAGTTTTGGATCAAAAACTTTTCAAAAGCCTAGAGAGGGAAACACACATCATCAGCGAACTTCTTCTGAGACTCTCTTCATAGAGGAGCAGCCTTCATGGCTTGATGATCTTCTTAATGAGCCAGAGACACCTGTTCGTAGAGGTCATAGGCGTTCATCAAGTGACTCCTTTGCGTACATAGATGTAGCTAATGCTTCTAACATGGATTATGCAGCACAAGATGAGTACATGTATAAAAATGTGATATCCATACCTTCTCGGGGATCTCATGATTTTGATCATCACCAAGATGTCAGGCAAGCTTCTCTCTATTCTGAAATGAACTTGGCTAAACAGAAGAATAGGGCTTGGGATTCATCCTTAAATGCCCCAACCTTTCCAAGTAGTATTTCCTCTGTCAGGGAGATTGCTGGTTTGCAGAGTTCAGGATCATCATGTGCCCCACGGGAAGCAGATTGTGTTTCGGAGAGTGAAAAACAAGATCCACTTGATGGTCCATATGATCAAAAAATTTCATTTGAAAAAAAGGACAGCTCAAATTCCAAGTCTTCTGCATCAGATAATGATACAAAACGTGCTAAACAGTATGCCCTTTTTTACTCTTCATTATTCAATACATTGTGCTTACTTTGATATATTACTTGGACAAAGAGCATGGATGAAATCATGTTATTGGTGTCATCATTTAATCTCGTTAGTGCCCTCCTCTCCTTTCTATGTTCTCCTCTCCTTTCTATGTTCATTGCATATTTCTTTGATGCACTGGATGGATCAAGCCCCTTTATTGGTGTCCAAATGTGTATTATTGTAAGGATGCATTACCATTAGTAATGTAATTAAAATTGAATAGAGTTAATTGTCAGTTTCTTCCATGATATGAGCTATGAATTACCGCAAAATTATAGGTGATATGTTCTATCCCCCATCTTGGAGCTAGGATTATGCATTTGACAGGGAAATAGCTCATTAAAATATATGAAAACACTACTTATAATAGAGTTTTAAAAACTAAAAATTACTAATAACAAATAAAATAATTGAAAGCAAGCAGCATGTGCAACAACACTGTAATCCTGCTGACAGTGAATAAAAGGAGCAATCATATTTTCTAACTGAAAATGGCCTTGCATGATTGAGAAGAAAAAAGAGACGAAGAGAAACTTAAAATTACTAATAACAAATAAAATAATTGAAAGCAAGCAGCATGTGCAACAACACTGTAATCCTGCTGACAGTGAATAAAATGAGCAATCATATTTTCTAACTGAAAATGGCCTTGCATGATCGAGAAGAAAAAAGAGACGAAGAGAAACTTAAAAAGAGAACTACCAAATCACAGCTCCATAGCTCCTTCTAAAACAAATTTAACTTTCTTGATGTAGAATGAGTAGAAGGGATTGATGGAAGGATAGAGAAAACCTAGAAGTCCCTAGGCTAATCTTTTAAATCCAGAAGGGGTGCTTTTTGAATCCAGATGAAATTGGGGTTCGTGAAATCAAAATGAAACTAGGATTCGCAAAATCAATATGATCCAGGACAGTGATGAGATTCCTGCGCTGTTAGTGTTTAATGGTGGGCTATGGTTTTGAAATCGAGGATTGTAAGGTTTAGATAAAGGAAGAAGGGGCAGCTTTACACTTTGCAAATTTGGATATAGTTGCTGCTTCATGCGGTTTACTTCGTGATTTGTGGAAAATATTCTGTGATTAGATAATTTAATGCATTTCTAATTTCTCAAAGTCTTCATCATTTTTATTTGGTTGAGTGGCATATATGTCCATTGTGCTCATTTTAGGTTTTCTAGGAGTCAATGCATCTTGAAAGAGAAAAATCCAACTATTATACCCGGTGTACTTAGAGTCATATTGTAGGTAGATTACATGACACAACCTTAAAGCATAATTACTGGAGATCTGATTCATAAACTCAGATTCTTAATACGAAGCATTACAAGTATGGTATCCATAGACTCAACGCACTCCTGACCATACTAAAATAAAGCACCAAATAATCTCTGCAGTATTAAGCTCAAGAATGAAAAAGTTTCCAAAAAGAATAGACTAATACAAAAAAATAAAAATAAAAATAAAATCTATATCACAGTTCATTCTGTCTACTGTATATGAACTTGTGACCAACTCTCGGTGCTTTCTGTTGTGAAGACTTGTGTACTGGTCTAGGTTAGATTCAGATAAGATCCTATTCTTTCCTAAACGTAACCCAACATTTTTTTTTCATCTTGTTGAGGAGGATGTGTTTCTTCCTTCTGAATTTTCTACTTGACTTCCTTGGTAATCATATCTGTGGGTTCATATATCTTTCTTTCTCTGAAATGAATCTATGAAGCAGTGGCTTATGCTATTTCTACATTTCTGATCTGTTAATAACCAATCCAAAAGTTGGTATGATGTCTATGACTATTAGATGTTGCTGTTTAGTTGTTATTTTAGAGACATGTTTGTAGAAGCTAGAGTAGCCACTTATAATATGAATGATATGCAGAATTGAGAAAGTTCATGTACTCTACAATGAGTTGAAAAGTCAAAAATTTATACTTTTGTCTATAGCACTTGAAATGATATCTAATGCAGGCAGTTCGCACAGCGCTCCAGGGTCCGTAAACTTCAGTACATAGCTGAGCTGGAAAGAAATGTACAAGCTTTGCAGGCAAGTATCTCTATCTCTGCAGAAGCTGACGTGAGGCGTAATTTCCATTTCATTTGTAACAGTGTTGAATGAATTGCAAGATTTTCTGATGTCATAATGTACCTCACAGGCAGAAGGATCCGGAGTTTCAGCTGAGCTTGAATTTCTCAATCAGCAAACTCTTATTCTAAGCATGGAGAATAAATCTCTTATGCAACGACTAGAAAATTTGGCCCAGGAACAGCGAATCAAATACTGTAAGCACTAATTATTGACTTCTTGACAGTTAAGGTGTTGATATATTGTCCTTTCATCATTCTCACTTTTGGTTGTAGATTTTATTGAGAAGCTGTTTGAATTTTTTTAGTTTTATGCCTATTTAGTTTTTCATAATGCTAGCATATAAAATACAAAGAGTCAATTATTGCTTCCCCCATATCCAGCTTAAGCTTTTAGTTTGAGTGATTCCACATGTCAGAATTTCATTGACCAAGTGATTGAAAATTTGAATTTGACCATCCATGATCTTTAATCTGATTAAAATTAAATTTCAGCTCATGATATTATGGGTCCATGCAAGTTTTAAGGTCACAAAGTTTTCACTTTAGGAGGTGTTTTAATGAATATTATAAAACATATCATGCGGCTTCCTGTCTCAAGGAAGTTGAGTGGTTCTTTGACACTGGAAGGGCTAAAGGCAGGGTTTTAGGTTTAACTATCAAGTCAGTTGGCATGGTTTTTCCATATAACAAAAAAATTTGGGAATACTTCTCCCTTGAATGTCATGTTCAAGTTCTTATAGAGAATATATGATCTCTCGGAAAGTGCTGACTCTTAATATGGTTTTCTCTTAGTGAAATGATATCTTTGTAGCTTTGCCTCTTAGAAACAATTTCTGCTGCCAGTACCGGTCAATATTAACTCTACTGGTCCTTGGGTTTAAATTCTCATATCTTGCCAAAAAAAAAAAAAAGAAAGGAAAAAGAAGAAAGAATATTGAGAAATTGAATCCATGTAACACCAACTAGTTTCAGATTGAGTCGCTGAGGTTTGGTTGAGTTTCTCCTACTAACAACAGAAAGACAGGCATATAACATCCTCCAGCTTTCCTAAAAGAAATAAAAAAATCCAACTTCACTTCCGCACTCCCTGGCCTTGTCCTCTCGCGCTCATTAATTATAAGAGAAGGTTGTTACAACCTTAGTTTAACTTCTGCTCCATTAACTCATTGTTGGGCTGATTAGCAGCTGTGCTCACCTTATCTTCAGCTTGAAAGCGTCAAACTTTCTTTTCACTTCCAACTTTTCTTGAAGCTTTTGCAATCTCTGAAACTACACAGCTATATATTCATATTTTCTTTTGTGTGCAATGTATTTGTAATCTATATGTATTCCTTATATTTCCATCATGTTGTGCAATGTATTTGTAATCTATATGTATTCCTTATATTGCCATCATGTTGTGCACCCTTTTAGAAGATTAGAACGAGCAGGAAGATGGGGTGGACTGCTCATGACTAGCATCTTTTGTTTCACATGAATTGGCCTTATGTTGGGTAAAAATTTAGTGGAGGCGGTCTTGTTTGGAGTCTAAGCTAAAATATTAGTCAGTGGTAGAAAATAGAGTACAATATCAACTGGTCCTATCTACCATAGCCAACAAGATATTTTAGCTGTGTCACGTGGCATAAGAACATGTCACTGAAATGTTTCCTCTTGGCAAAGGGTTTAGCCACAACAGATTTTGTTGTGTGCAACTAAAAAGTTTTCTGATGATTGTGGCAAGAGTTTGGAAAATGCAATGCTTCAGTTTTTTGCTACTTGAGATCATGGGGGTGGAGGAGAGCATGATGCCAGAAGCTTGGCTTGCTGCTTCTTGAAAGGAAACCTTTTTGGACACAGTCCTATTCTGAAAATTTTAGGGTATAGAAGTAATGTAGCTAGATGACAGAGATAAGAAGGATAATGGACTGAGAACGGGTTTATTGATTATCATGAATGGATATGCTTTTATGTATATATTATTTTTCATGTTCTTACTCCTAAACTTTTCGAGGTGTGTTTTCAGTGGAGCATGAAGTTCTGGAGAGGGAGATTGGAAGGCTACGAGCCTTGTATCAGCAGCAACAGCAGCCACAACACCAGAAACCTTCTAGCCATCGCCGGAGTAACAGCAGGGACCTGGATTCCCTATTGGAAAACCTCTCTTTGAATGCCAATTCTAGCCGAGACCCTCTGACTGGTTCGCTCCGCATTTAGACATGTTTTAGCGATGAGATTTGACGCGCCACTACTTTTCCTGCGCGGGGCTTGCCAAGTCTAGCTGTTACCATATGACCATAGTTGTTGTTACCATTGAGTGGGATAAAGGCCCGTTTTCATCCTGTTCTCCACCTGATTCACACGTTTTGTTTCTCTTCTTTCTTGTCCTTTTTTTAATCTGATTAATATCTTCACGTGCACCTGGTGGTCATTGTTCAGGCAGATGACTCACCGGAGGTGATAACCTAAGAAAGAGGTTCCCATTTTGGCCTCCCCTGTATGTTCAAGCTATCAGAAATCAGGAAATTTGTATTCATTTCTGACCCATTTAGATGATTCTCTATTTGGAATCTCGTGAAGCTGCGAAGGATCGTTAGGGATTGTTGGATATGCATGTCTGTAATGTGTTGTTAATACGAAATGCTTTTTTCAGTTAAATCCATGTTTGCTTCCTGCACTGTGTAAATGATGAGAAAGCTATCTTGGGTACAACTGCTTTTGCACAGGTTCGGGAAGGGCGACACTTCTCTCAGGATGTATTTGGTTTACAGAGTCAATATGTTCTCTTCTCCACCGTTGATTTTGCTTTGATCATAGGTCGTTTGAGCCTTCAACCTCATGGATTCTTGGCTGCCCTACTTTGGATAGGTTTTAACATCGTATGTCCATTTTCCTTGGTATACACGCCATCTCCTTTGCCTCTCTCGCTCTCTCTCTAGCAGCAGCTCCCTGTTGAAAATCCTTGACCCTCTCAAGGAAAATATCATGTTTCTCAAAACTTTTTCTGATAGGAAGCCAAATGTGCGAGGCTAACTTTGCACAAAGTCATATAAATAAGGTGTTCGACAAATCTTGGAAATAAAAGAATGGCCTGTGATGTGTTGCTGCATCAAGAAATGGAAGTTCGGGGTTTGGTGGATTTGTTTATATTTATATTATCAGTTGAGAAAAAGACGAAATGGTATAAAAAGGGAGGGAGAAGAAGACGTATACAATAAAGAATGAGATTCTCTGCGAGTTTTTGTTTGATTTTCAAGCACATGACTTGTTATAATTACATTGCATTGCTGTTACATTTACGATTATGATTATATTATAAAATAAAATAAAAAAGAAAAGGAATAACGTCCACTATTCACTGCACTGTTGATGTTAACCATGCAATTTCTTTTTTATTTTATTTTATTCTTTTTTATTTTATTTTATTTTATCATATAAAATAACGTCCACTATACACTTCTCTCAGGATGTATTTGGTCATGACAATAATTTTTTTTCTTATTTAAAGTTATAATAGCATGATTTTATATGCTGATTTTGTTTTTCACTTTGCATGCTCTTGTATATAAAAAAGTGATTTTATAAGATTAAATTTTAAATTGAGTTTTATTTTTTCACATTTTAGTCAGTAGAAATCGAGAGAGAAGATAGAAAATCACAAAAAAATATATACAAGAGAGAAAGTATTTGATGACCCATTCTAGTAATTAAAAAAGACTAATCTTAATATCAATGAGTTCATCTTTGTAAGGATAGTTAAATGGAGGTGGAGTTTCCATTTAACCATGCTAGAAAAAGTGGATTTATAGGAGTTTACAATTTTTTTAAGAGTGTTTAATAAGTGTTTTATAGCTAATAATGATCGAGGTTCCTAATTTTTTTTTAATTGCTTTTAGATGAAAACAAGTTGAAAAAATAAGTTTATAATTCAAAAACTTGGACTTCAATTTTTCTAGATTGTTAGGCCCGATGAAACCTAACCTATCTCTATTCTTTTTTAATTATTCATTTAAATATTAATTAATACTATCCTTTTTTAAAATAGTAATTAATCTTTATATATATATATATATATATATATATAAATTCATAACACTTCAAATTATTGCATTTTTTTCTTATTTTCTTCCTCTTTTAATTTATATAACTTGTATTTACATCATATATTTATAATTATACATATCATTTGTTTTTAGTGACTAAAATTAACTTAAAAGATAAAATAAATAAAAATGCATAAAATAAAAAGGACAGTCTAGGTATTAATTTATTAATTTTCCACTTTTGTATGCAATTAGTGTTAATGATTATATATATATATATATATATATATATATATATATATATATATATATATATATATAATCTTATTATACATAAACATCATCTTTTTAGTTTTTCAGGTAATTGTTTTTTCAATATCTAAAAGAATGTTAGGGCAAAACAAATCCAAGTCCTAAGTCACTAGTTTAATTAGGAATTTAAATAATATGAAAACAAAACAATAAAAACAATATAAAAAGAACTAAACCTCAACCTATCCAGATTATTAAACAAGTCAATGTTGTTGGGTAAAAATGTAAAAACAATACAATAGAAAATCCTATTAAATCAAGAGAACTCAAAAAACCCATGATCATGAGCATAAGATTGAGATAATTTCATAGAAAGAAAATCAGAGAAAAAAATTTAAAGGGCAAGAATGAAATAAATCAATTTTATAGAAGAAAAAAACAATAAACCCACGTTAAACTTTAAAAATAGTAATCCTGATCATGAACCCAGGGCTAACCCAATAGATGAGAAACCACATAAAATAATAAAAGCAAAACTTAAAAAGGGATTAAGAATAAAAAAAAATCTTCTTAAAAAAAGAAAAAACAACAATCAAACTCGAGCGAGCTTCCTAAACATGGTCTAATCTCTAAAACTTGCAACTCATGAAATCTTAGATTCAGGTTCAGTCAAGATTTTTAATTCTTAACCAATTCAATTTTGAAGGTTTAAATCATGGAAAAAAATATTAACAAAAAATCTTGCAAAAAAAGAAAAGAATAAGGATAAAAAATGATAGAAAAAAAACCAAAGGATGAAACTTGAGAAAATAAAACAATTTAAAAGATTATCCCAAATAAAATAAATATAAATTCAAAAAATAAAGATCAAATTTTAAACATTATGAAATCATAGAGGGTGAAATGAAAAATACTTGTAATTTCATATACTATTGAAAAATTAAAAATAGTAAGGAGTGAAATTAAAAAAATAATAGAGGGTTAACCCAACACAAGAATAACTGCAAGATGGTGGTCGAACAACGTCACACTCGCCACCTGAATGATACAAGAGCTATCAACATGGTAGGGCACACATAGGAGCTATCAAATATTTTTTAAAATAATATTTAATACATGTGAATTAAAATAATACCATTGAGAAAACTTAAAATTTACAATAAAATCAATATAAAACAAACAAAAAAAACCCATGAAAGAGTTATATTGCTTTCTCTCTCTCTCTAAAAACATTAAAGTAATCATACTGTTTTGAAATAAATAAAAGGACTAAAACACCCCTGAGCAAAGAGCAACCTTGTGCAAATATTTCAATGTTTTTTTTTCCAAGGACAAGTTAATAATTATACAATTACAATGAATAGTGTTCAATATGTTTTTTCAAGGACACATTAGTAACTATACCATTAACAATGAATAGTGTTCAATGTGCATGTCCAAGTAATTACCACTGGAGCTTCCTCATCATCTATCTTTCTATGCCAACTATTCATGTTGGTCCTCAATCTTTTGACAAATGCTTGTAGGTCCACCAAAATATGTCGATCACGAGAGGAGAGGATCCAAAGTTGTGCCCATTAACATGTTTTAATGCACCTAGGGTGCACCATACACCTTATTTTTACATAAGACAATTAAATGATACTAGTGTTTTTTTTTAATATAATTAATAAAAGAATGCCTTTTCAAATATTATATTTTTTAATTACAAATGTGTACATGTTTTTATTAATCTTAAAAAACAAGACCATATGAATTTTAGTTTCCGTATACATCATGGAAATATAACTTATGTACCCAAGGAAAAAATACAGATGAATTATAGAAATTTCTCTGAAAGATCATCAAATTAAGAAAATAAATACTAATTAAAAAATATGCACTAGACAATCTGTTTTTTTTTTTTTTTTTAAGAAGAGAGCGTGTTATTTAAAATTCATTTATTTTTGGCAACTTTTTTATTTATCAAAATATCTAATTGTCGAACCAAAAAATTATGAGTAATAAGAAATATAATAATAATAAAAATAATACTTTCATAGTTATGTTGTAGATGTATTAAAAAATATAAAAATAATAAATTGAAATTCTTTGGAGTCTATTTTTAACGCAATAATGTGAAAATAGAAAATTTTGACCAAAAAATTAGATCAACATGTTTGCAGGGGAAACATCAACTTGTCAGCTTGTTTGAAATAACTGAAAACATTAGATCTCTGACTAATTCAACATGTGAGATACAAAGTCAACCATGGTAGTTGGACTAACAATCAGGTATGGCCCACTTTCCAATCCCACGTTTTTTTTTGTTTAGCATCTTTTAACATGTTTTTTTTTTTTAATTAAATAAACAATAACTCATTTGTTGCCCAAAATTGTGCGAGAGATGTCAACCGTATCTTGGTCAGGCACAAGCCGATAGAAATTAATTTTAGAAATGGAATATTATTCCACGTTGAACATTATTAAATAGTGATTTAGGGGATTTTCATTAGAGATTAGACTATTAGATGACTTATAATTTGTGATAATTTAATTTTTAAAAAGTTATTCAAAGCCGAGGAAGATCTTCAAGTAAAAAATCCCTAATCAATTTTAAATTTTTTTTAATGAGATCTTAGATGCTCTCCATATAAATTTATTTTATTGTTTCTATATATTACTTGTATTATATTAAAAAAAAAAAGCCGAACAATAAGAACATTTTATGTTTTTGTTTTGGAAATCTTACACTTGAAATAATTTTGAACATCTTTGAATGCATGTATTTACTAGTCATCAAGATTGTATTCCATTTTCTCCACGGTATATGGAAGATATTAAAACATGATGCAATTCAGTATGTCACTGTTATCTGGGTAACACATATAATACACACACGTGTCTTAAAATTGCATCTCTGGGAATTTAGCCCAAACCAATCCTGGGGGCTTGCATTCAAAGATTCCACAACAATCTTCAATGCTGTCATGTCTTTGAAATTTCAAATTTTTAATGGGTTTATGTCATTATATATATATATATATATATATATATATATATATATATATATATATATAAAAGAACTAAAATCAAACAATAAAAATTAAAAAAAAATATATATTATAAAAAAATAAAATTGTTGTAAGAACTTTGATTTTATAAAAACTAAAAATTATTTTTTTTTATTTTTTTCATATATATAATTAATTAATTATATTACACGCTTTCAAAATAACATGTTAAAACATTTTGAAACTATATTATGTACCAAACATCAACCAATAAGAAACTGACAAGTATGGTTTTAAAACGGGGGAGGACTAAGGTTCTGTAACAATATATTTAAAATAATGGGAAACTCTTTGACTCGGGGAGGACTAGGGTTGTACTTATATATAAAATAATGGGAAACTTTTTCTCATGGACTGTTTTGAATGGGGGGAGGAGAAGGTTGACTAGGCAATAAATATATGAAGTCTCTCTTGTAACCATTAAGTTTGTTTCTTAATGTGTGTATATATGGCTAACCTCTACTCCTACCCTAGCTCTCTCTCCTCATAGAAACTCCTCTTCATCTCCTGAAAAAGGAATGGAACAAGTGCATCTCTTCACGAAGAAACTAAAACCAACCCATATCAGCCATGCTCTTTCATTCCCGACGCATGCCCTCGACGCCTTTTCATTTCCTGAAGGAGCCCATACGATGAGATTTGAAGCAGTCGATTCTACTGATAATGTATGGGGGTTTTGTTTATCATCCCGTCTGACTGGATCATACCCAAAACCCGTTCTTCTACGCTCTTCTTGGCGTCGTTTCGTAGAGCAGAAAGGCCTTGTTCCCGAAGATAGGGTTGCTTTCTTCATGGAGAGATCAGGTGAAGCTGGTGGCATGATCAGGAGGTACACGGTGAGAGCTGAGCGAAAAGTGATGATGTTGATGGGGCAAGATGTTTGGGTTGATGTCGAGGATCTTCCCCTGTACGGTCCACTGAACTAGCAGTTAATTCTTCATGGTAATGTTAATACAATCATAGTTATTGATCCCGTCCCGGTCCCGGTTCCGGATTTGTGTTTGGAACGGGACGTCCCGGTTTCGGTACCGTTCCGGGTACCGTTCCGGTTTTGTACTGTTCATTTTTATTTAATTATATATATGAAAAAAATAAAATATTAATTTAACAAGTATAATTTAAATTCAAGATAAATGAAATTTAAATTATACAATACAAACATAATCTCAAAATTAGAAACATCTTTGAAATTCCAAAATATTATGAAAGTAAAATGTTCTAAAATAAAAGAAAAATACATCAAACATCCTCTACTACATCAAACATATTTCAATTTCACGTAATTATTTTTTTCACTAAATATTATTAATATTCGAAATTTCTCAATATTACTAATTATTATTTTTACTAAAACTAATTATTAATTATTAATTTTTTTCCTATACATTATTTAATACCCACCCGAAACCCTACTTCCACATAACCCTAATTCCGTCCGTCCCTCTCTTCACTTTTTTTCAATCTCCAACTCTCGCCGCCGTCCCTTTCCTCAAATGCCTATATGTCATCTACTTTATGTTTTTTCTTCTTCGTCTGGCAAAGTTGTGGTGGCCGTGGCACAGATCTTATGATCCTTTTCTTTTCTTTTTTGGTTTATAGGAAAAAAACACTGCAATCCCATGCTTTGCTTTGTTTCGGATCTCGGGATCTTGCTTGCTCTCCTTTAGAGAATGAAATATATCATCTTCCGAAAATTAAAAACCTTCGAGTTCGATCTCGCCTCCGTGACTCACCTCTCAGCAACCTCTCGCCGTCGTCCCTCTCCCATGGCCATCTTGCCCCGTCACTTTCTTCAATCGTTCCCTCTCTGCTCCCTCTCCCCTTCTCCTCTTATTTTTGCCTCCGTCACTCTGCTCTTTCTCCTCTTAGTTTTGGCTGGTACCGGAACGGAACGCCCGGTACGGAACCGGGGCGTTCCGGCCGGAATTCGCCCGGTTTTTCCGGGACAGGCCGGGATTCTACCCGGGACAAAAACGTCGCCGTTTTGTCCCGGATTTTGCAACGGGACGGGGCGTCCCGCCCGTTCCGGCCGGAACGGGACGGGATCAATAACTTTGAATACAATAGATAACTTGGACTATAATTATGTTTAATAGTTTGCTTAGCAGTAATCGATGTAAACTGTTGTATATGTTTTCCTGTTCGACTACAATATCTGTGTAATTAATATCTTGCTTGGTTTCCAAGTTTCCCCCCTCTTCTTCTTACTGTTTGCATGCCCCTCGGTGCCCTACGAGCTTCGAAGAGAAAGGGTACGATGAAAGGTAATAAAAATAACTCGAGATGGTATCACCCAACTTCGTTCTACCGAATTATTGACATGAGGTTGTTCCCGTTGGAGACATGAAGTGTGGCTGTCTCTGCCTCACCTGACTAATCTCATATTTGGCAATACCATGGACATGTTTTTGTAAGAATATATTGCAATTTAAGGTAAAACTTGGGTAAAGCCCTGTCTGTTTATGGATATGGAGGATTTGGACTGAGTCGAAGTCAATATTGAAGTGGTTAAATTTAGTTATTGAATTACATTTTGAGTAATTTCTCCAACTCAATCTCACCAAAGAAAAGTCTTTTTGAAAACTAAAGCAATATTGTTTTACTGATAATTCAAAATTAACCCCATATCTTAATTTAACGAGTGCAGCCCTTTTATGGGTCAACTCATGGATTGAGCTTGTTGAAAACTGGTGGCAATGGCTGCAACGTGTGTATGTAATTAAATTGAAATAAAAAAATATAGTTCTATGATATAAGTAAATGATTGCACGTTAAATTAGTGAATTATAAATTACCAAATATTAAGTTATGGAATTGAAAAAAAAATCAGCAAGAAAAAAAATGAAATTATAATGGATAAAAGTAATACAAAGAGTCTAATCTCTCGAGTTAAGAGACCTAAATCTCCAAAGCCTCCAGATAAACACGGGTATGAAGCAAACCCACGCACAAAAGCTTTATGTTTTTTCTTACAGAGTGAATGACAACAATGCTTTGAAAAAAAAAATAGCAGGAGACATATTGTCTGCATTGTTTCAGACCAAGAGAAGCCTATTTTAACTATAATTTGACAAAAAGAAAACACCATGTAAAACATATTTATAACCTCTAAAAACCTAAAAATTAGCTTTAAAACTAACAATTAACCCGAAATTAAAATTCTTTTAGGGTTCATATCTATCATATTAGGTAAGTTTAAAGAAAAAAACTAACATCTTATATAATGCTTAACATAGACTTTCTCTATCTATCAGCAAAATCTGACAAACTTTCTCTTTTCTCTATCAAACGAGAGATCAAAAAATAAAAAAATAAAGTTTTAGACCATAATTTAATGTCATAAATGTTTAAGGACTAATATTTTATAATGCATGTTTAGCCTCAAGTTTAGAAAAAAAACCATTTTTTTTTGTGTGTTTTTGATAGTCCTTTTCTTTGAATCTTGCTCTTCTTTAATAAATATATTTTAACTGGCCATTAATTTGTCTCTATAAGGGGGTGATGGAAAAACATGGGAAAAAAAAGAAAGAATAACAACGTAGCAAATCATATTAATTTATTCCTTAGTAAACAATGATGAGTGACGTGATGAACATTATATTTTCCCAACATATTTTAAAGTTTTTTTTTTTTTTTTAATGCCTTCATTTGTTTTCTTTAATTTAATGTTTTAGTTGAGAATAATTAGGAGGCTTAACCTAATAGTTAGCCAACCCTTTCTATATATATGAGTAGGGCAATATACAATAGTAATGGTGGAGATTACCACACAAGAATATGACTACAATGTTTCCTATATAGTTACAATATTTCCTATATAGTTACATCCTATAATACGCCCCTTCAAGATGAGGGTGGAGAATCAACCTCGAAGCTCAAATCTAAAAGCAATAAACAAAGAAGCAGGAAGTGGCTTAGTGAAGACACCAGCAAGTTGATCCTGAGAGGAAATAAAACGAATCTGAAGAAAAAATAAATACAAGTAATTGGTGGGAGTTTGATAGAGGAACCATTGCTGAAGCGTGTGTTTCCACGAGAGGCAAATGAACAGCAGAATCATGAGAAGAAGAATCAAACATGTGCTCTACACGTGGAAGTTGTTCTCGGCCAGCAACATGAGAATGGCTGGCCGGTGATGTTGCAGAACTGGTGGAAGGAGAGATGTCAACGGTGGCAGTAGAAGAGTCCATGGGGGAGAAAAAATTAGGGTCGGTTGCAAAGGGAGAAAAAGAGTTTCGACGACGAAGGCTCTGATACCAAGTTGAGAATAATTAGAAAGCTTAACCTAATAGTTAGCCAACCCTTTCTATATATATGAGTAGGACAATATACAATAGTAATGGTGGAGATTACCACATAAGAATATGACTACAATATTTCCTATATAGTTGCATTCTATAATAAGAATCATACTGGAGGTAGATTACATGACACAACCTTAAAGCATAATTACTGGAGATCTGATTCATAAACTCTGATTCTTAATACGAAGCATTACAAGTATGATATCCATATACTCAACGCACTCCTAACCCTACTAAAATAAAGCACCAAATAATCCTTATAGTATAAAGATCAAGAATGAAAAAAGTTCCCAAAAAGAATAGACTAATACAAGATCTAATACAGGTAGTTCGCACAACGCTCCAGGGTCTGTAAACTTCAGTACATAGCTAAGCTGGAAAGAAATGTACAAGTTTTGTAGGCAAGTATCTATATCTCTGCAGAAGCTGACGTGAAGTGTAATTTCCATTTCATTTGTAAGAGTGTTGAATGAATTGCAAGATTTTCTGATGTCATAATGTACCTCACAAGCAGAAGGATCCGAAGTTTCAGTTGAGCTTGAATTTCTCAATTAGCAAAATCTTATGCTAAGCATGAAGAATAAAGCTCTTAAGCAACGGTTAGAAAATTTGGCCCAGGAACAGCGTATCCAATACTGTAAGCACTAATTATTGACTTCTGACAGTTAAGGTGCTGATATATTGTCCAAAAACACATTTAGTTTTTCATAATGCTAAAATGGGAAGCATCTACATATAATTAAAGTTTCAAGATATTAGTGGATATGATATAACTGTTGGAAATTACCATTTGTGCCCCTCATGACACACCCATGTTCTTGATCATGCAAACCCATGATCATGGAGATAAATCATAGGGTTTGATCATGAGGATCAATTGATTGATCATGACTAATTATCTCCTTTATGGAAGGAGAAAATTGGAAAATAAATTAATAAGTGGGGTCCCTGATCTACCTATAAATAATAGCTTATGTACTCCATCTATGACTACTGGTAGACATAGATCAGAAGGTTCCTCTCGTAAAACTTTTATTATTTTAAAGTTATATTGTTGTTGCTACATTGGAAAAAAACTGTGTTGCTGCTGCTGCAATTGAGAATTCATTTCGGTACTTGAGCAACAATGACTAGAGGTATTTATAATCTAAATTTCCGTTGCTATATGTATTTAACATTCAATTATATAAAGTATGTATAAAAATAACCATATCCAGCTTAAGTTTAAGCTTTTAGTTTGAGTGATTCCACATTGTATCAGAATCTCATTGCCCAAGTGATTGAAAATTTGAATCCGACCATCCATAATCTTTATTTTAATTGAAATTAAATTTCAGCTCTTGGTATTATGGGTCCACACAAGTTTCAATCACAACAAGTTTTCTAGGTTTAAATTCTCATATCTTGCCAAAAAAAAAAAAGGAAAAAGAAGAAAGAATATTGAGAAAGTGAATCCTCCAGCTAGTTTCAGATTGGGTCGCTGAGGTTTGGTTGAGTTTCTCCTTCTAACAACAGAAAGACAGGAGTATAACATCCTCCAGCTTTCCTGAAAGAAATAAAAAATCCAGCTTCACTTCCGCACTCCCTGACATTGTCCTCTTGCTGTCATTAATTATAATAGAAGGCTGATACAACCTTAGTTTAACTCGTGTCCCGTTAACTCATTGTTGGGCTGATTAGCAGCTGTGCTCATCTATCTTCATCTTGAAAGCGTCAAATCTTCTTTTCACTTTCAACTTTTCTTGAAGCTTTTGCAATCTTAAAAACTAATAAGTAAAAGTTTTTCCAACAAGCCATGCAAGTGAGCATCAATGGAGGAAACCAGGACAAGCTGGGATTGGAGGTGTGCTAAGAAATAGGTGTGGTGCACGCGTGAAGAAAGGCCAGTTGTCTTAGTGTTTCCATTAATGGACATAGAATTAAAGAGACGCAGTATCAGCCATGGCATTTTTGCTAACCCAATCTGACTCCACAACCCAATTAAGCTGACTTGCCAACGATGAGGGAGCACTAATCTCTAATGCTTTCTTTCTTACTTGCACAATTAAGCTCAAATTAGGTTCTCAAATTTATGTTTTACCAATAACATCCCAAATATAAATTATTTTTACCCATTTAAAATGTAATTAAGTCTTTGCACCTAATTAAATATTTTAAATGGACCCAAATTAATTCTTAAACATAAATAAACTCTTAATTTATTCAGTGATTAATTTATGCCATTGGACTTAATATTTATATAGATTTGTCCAATTCTCATTTATTTTGACCTTGAATTTGTATTTTTTCTTTAGTCTTGGTCACAATAAAATATGATTTGACTCTCAACTTTATTTTTTTCTTTGTTTACCATGCAAGTCCCTTTTTTTTTTTATGTTTTTTTAGACGAGTTTGGAGAATAACCCATTGAAAATATGTAAATTAGTGATGAGTTAATTCCATTGCTAATATGAATTTAATCATTAAAAGAATTACACAATCTTTTCTATCGATGATATGATATAATTATTATTTTGATTATTCCCTTTTTTCCATCTTTAAATCCATCGGTGAGTATATTACTAAGTGACATGAACTTCATACAAGAAACAAAATGGTTCCCTTTTCTCCAAGGTATATGAAAAATATTAAAACATGATGCAATTCAGTATGTCACTGTTATCTGGGTAACACATATAATACACACGTGTCCTAAAAGTGCACCTCTGGGAATTTAGCCCCAACTAATCCAGGTGGCTTGCATTCAAAGATTCCGCCGGAGTCTGACTGGACTGGAATCAAGCTGTCCCATCTTCCAGCTGTAGAAAAGAGGTACAGTTAGTTTGGAATTTTATATTGTCTTAGTTTACAAAAAATTCCTACAACCTAGACAGTGGCGCGTTATTTCAAGTGGCGCGTGAGTTCAAGTGGAGTCTCTGCTGTGGATCGGTGATCAAACAGCGTTTAGTCAATAAATAAATTTACTTATTATAAATAGTGATTTTAGAAAATAGTCGAATCCCAACCTCATTATCTCTATAGATCCCTGCCTGTGGGTTCCCTTTTGACTTTTCAATTAAACCAATGACTTGAACTTATATGGTAGACTGATGGCACACAAAATTTATCTACCCAAATAGACACTCTGATTCAGCCAACCCAGGAATTGATTACTAGCTAGGGTGATGTGTTGTGGGCCACTGAAAAATTGTACCACACATTCGTAGAGCTTTCCGGCCATTAAAATAATGGGAAACTTTTTCTCATGCGTGTTTCGAGCGTGGTTGAGACTTGGGACTTGAGAACCAAACATGGATAGTTACGTAATGACGAATAGCTGAGGCAATGGTGGGGAAAAAGTCTGCAATCAGCGAGTAGGGTTGTGTACGCAATACATACATACATACATACATACATACATACATACATACATACATACATGTGTGTGTGTGTGTATTGCGTGGATGTCGCACGTTGTCGTGGGTGTATGTGTTGCATGAAGCCTCTCTTGTAACCATTAAGGTTGGTGTGTATGTGTGTATATATAGCTAATAATCTTTGCTCCGACGAACCCTAGCTCTCTCTCTCTCTCTCTCTCTAAACTCCTCTTCATCTCCTGAAAAGGAATGGAACAAGTACATCTCTTCACGAAGAAACTAAAACCAACCCATATCAGCCATGCTCTTTCATTCCCGACGCATGCCCTCGACGCCTTTTCATTTCCTGAAGGATCCCATACGACGAGATTTGAAGCAGTCGATTCTACTGATAATGTATGGGGGTTTTGTTTATCATCCCGTCTGACTGGATCATACCCAAAACCCGTTCTTCTACGCTCTTCTTGGCGTCGTTTCGTAGAGGAAAAAGGGCTTGTTCCCGAAGACAGGGTTGCTTTCTTCATGGAGAGATCAGGTGAAGCTGATGGCATGATCAGGAGGTACACGGTGAGAGCTCAGCGAAAGGTGATGATCTTGATGGGGCAAGATATTTGGGTTGATGTCGAGGATCTTCCTCTGTACGGTCTTTGATACGAAAATATACAGTGCTTTCCACTGAACTAGCAGTTAATTCTTCATGGTAATGTCAATACAGTATATAACTTGGACTATAATTATGTTTGATAATTTGCTTAGCAGTAATCGATGTAAACTGTTGTATATACATGTTTTCCTTTTGGGCTACAATAACTGTGTAATTAATATCTTGCTTGGCTTCCAAGTTTCCTCCCTCTTCTTCTTACTGTTTGCATGATCCTTGGTGCCCTGAAAGGGTACGATGAAAGGTAATAAAAATAACTCGAGATGGTATCACCAACTTCGTTCTACCGAATTATTGGAGACATCAAGTGTGACTGTCTCTGCCTCAGTTGACTAATCTCATTTTTGGCAATACCATGAACATGTTTTTGTAAGAATATATTTGAATTTAAGGTCAAACTTGGGTAAGGCCCTGTCTGTTTAAGGATATGGAGGATGTCTGTTTAAGGATATGGAGGATTTGGATTGAATCAGAATAAATATTGAAGTGGTTAAATTTAGTTATTGAATTAAATTTTTAGTAATTGGTCCAACTCTAAATTTAGTTCAACTTTAATGTTGCCATTGATGCTCAAAATAAGGAGGGCCAAATGGGTTCTTCCATTCCTTCAAGTTTACTAAATCATGTTTATCAAGCTAAATTTATATTATAATAAAAATATCTTATACTTTTAATATATCTTTTTCATTGAAAAAAGTATAATTCCAACCATGGTAAAGTGCGGGTAAATAACCAATCTCTATCTAATTCAACATGTGAGTTACAAAGTCAACCATAGGAAGTTGGGCTAACGATCAATCCCTATATTACAAACAATGATATTAAAAAGGTTGACTATGCAAGATTATATTATGACAATGATACTAAACTAACCCAAACAATGATATTAAAAAAACTCGATAGTTTTATTAAAAAGATTATATTAATATAAAACGAGATATTTTTTAGGGAACAACCTTATAAATGATGATGGGTCTTATCAAGTTTGAAATGGCTGCCCATGCATCCTTTACTATGTATCATAAAGCCAAAAAATTAAACAAAAGAAAAAAAGCAAATATAAATCAAATAAAAGTGAAAACAAATCGATAATTTTATTAAAAGATCATGTTAATAAATGCAAAATCTTTTTTAAAACATATTAATTTTTTTTTATTTCAAATCTTCAAAAAGGAAAAGAAAAGATTATTGCCACAAGTTTCTTCTATGGGTTCCACCACATTACATCGTGGAAAGAACAAAGGGAAGGTTCCAGGAGATTATCACCACAGTTACAACGTTGCGATATTTTAAGATTATCTCATCAAGCCAGATTTAATAATAATAAAAAAAATTCTCTGTACTCTTAATATTTTTCTTATATTTTTTTTATCTAACCTACAGCAGAGTACCTGCCAATGGAATATTATAATATAGTTATTGTTTGAAATATTGATATTTTTTTTAATTCAACCATATGTATAAAAACAAAATATTTTTTTTTGTTTTTTTTTTTTGAAAATTTCAGGAAAAATTAAATATTTATACTAAGTTTATATCTTACACTGTAATTCTACGACCGATATTGAAAAAATTAGTAGAAAAGGATGTCATTAAATTAAACATATAATGGAAAAGCCCTCATGTTTTTTAAATTGTTTTTTGAATTTTCAGAGAAAAATGAGTATTTTTAATATTGGATTTGTAACTTACAGTATGAGTCCAAAACATGATGTTATGAGTCTTTTTGAAATAACCATTTTTTTTTTTGCATATTTTTTTTTTTGTTTTTTAAATATTATTTATTATTAAAATATAATATAATATAATATAATATAATATAAATATATGGGTTGGGCTCTGATGCGATCCAACCATCAAAGGATCCATTGGAGGTTCCAGTTGGTCTAGTTACTAGGCTTAGGGCTAAGAAGTTCAAAGAAACTTTCAATGGACTTCTTCAAGATACATGGGCTAAGATGGACTTCAAGAGGATTTGTAATAATAAAGAGCAAGCCTTGATTAATCTCATTCATGTTCAAGAAGGGCTTGTTGGTGGAACCAAGACCATTACACAAGGATTGGGAGAAGAAGACTAGATTCAGATAGTTTGACCTTTGGTTACTCTTTTAGTCATAACTGGAGCTACAGATCGAATTTTGATGTGATTCTAGTTAGGATGGAAACTAGACTTCAATACCTTTCTAACGGTATATGTAACTTCTTCTAATTCATTAAGACGAGAGAGAACCATCCGTTTTAAGTTGGGTCTTGCTGCTGCCCGACAAAATGCGGAAACAACGAGCTTTTTTTATTTAATTAGTTGAGCTATCAAATTTTAATTATTTTGAGAGGAGACAATTTGTTTGGGTTTCTAGACTTGTTTATTTATTATTTTAATTAGTTTGGACTAGTTTTAGCTTGGATTGATTATTATTTATTATGGGCTTATGTGAGAGACCCGTGAGACCCATTAGGAAAACTAGGGTTTTGGCTTGGAGTATAAATACTCTTTAGGAATAATGTTAGGGCAACTTTTTGAACAATATTTTCCAGCATTGTAGCCGTCTTTGGTTGCTTCATCTTGGTTCTTGATTGAACTTTTCAACTCTTCAAAGAATTGACCATTCTTTGTTGTGAATTTATACTTCCTTTGCTCATCTCCAGGTGTAGGCGTTGTGATCGAGTTGGTTTATAGTCTTGTTGCCTTGGAGCAAGTCTTCCATTGTGATAAGCTCAGTCAATTCTCAACAAACTTGAGTTAGATTGATCTTGGGGTCGCGAATACCATTAAATTCCGCTAGGGTTCGCATTAGGCTCAAGCAATAAAATTGAGCCAAACCTTATTGGGTGAGGCCGGTTGGTGACTCAACTATTTCTTTTTAAAAAATAGGTTGGACCCGAACATGCCTAACCCATTGTTAAGTCTTCCCTAGGCATCTACATGCATAAGTTTTACATCAAATGGTTGAGAGGCCTCTTTAGATGTGAAAATGAGAGAAAATAATGCTTTCTTGGTAGAGATTGCTTATCAAATGCATGTCTAGTGTCAAAGGGATGACTTGAGAGAAGAGAGAGGGGGGGGGGGGGGGGGGGGGGGTGTCTTTATTTATGGCATTACAAAAAAAGGGGGTGGTTTGCAATATTGAAGTGGTTAAATTTAGTTATTGAGTTACATTTTGAGTAATTGGTCCAACTCAATCTCACCAAAGAAAAGTCTTTTTAAAAACTAAAGCAATATTGTTTTACTGATAATTCAAAATTAACACCATATCTTTAACGAGTGCCGCCCTTTTATGGGTCAACTCATGGATTGAGCTTGTTGAAAACCGGTGGCAATGGCTACAATGTGTGTATGTAATTAAATTGAAATAAAAAAATATAGTTCTATGATATAAGTAAATGATTGCACGTTAAATTAATGAATTATAAATTACCAAATATTAAGTTATGGAATTGAAAAAAAATCAGCAAGAAATAAAAAGAAATTATAATGGATAAAAGTAATACAAAGAGTCTAATCTTTCGACTTAAGAGACCTAAATCTCCTAAGACTCCAGATAAACACGGGTATGAAGCAAACCCACGCACACAAGCTTTATGTTTTTTATGCATGTACATACTAACTGATGCATCACCTTGCCGAAGGTCTTGAAAGGAGGCATGTAGTTGCATGATCCGGGAATTAGATGGAGAGGCAAGTGCCTTCTTAAGAGTGCGCCAAACACAATGTGAGGTAGAACAATCTACTACAAGATGCAACACATCCACAGAGAGAGAGAGGAGAGTAGAGCACTCAAAATAAGTTGATCTTATTGCTTCCAACGAAGAAAAAAAGGGCTGCTGGCAGAGGAAGAACCAGCCGAAACATCAATCATATGAGCTGGAGGACACGACAAGGAGCCGTGAATAAAGTTAAAAACACTTTGACCAAGGAGATATGGCTTCATCTGCATTCTCCAATAGAGATAATTTGTGTTCGTAAGTTTCATCGAAATAATTTGGTGGGTGTTTGATAGAGGAACCATTGCTGAAGCGTGTGTTCCCATGAGTGGCAAAGGAATGGCAGAATCATGAGAAGAAGAATCAGACACGTGTTCTACATGTGGAAGTTGTTCTCGGCCAGCAACATGAGGATGGTTGGCCGGTGATGTTGCGGCACCGGTGGAAGGAGAGATGTCAACGACGACAGTAGGAGAGTCCATGGAGGAGAAAAAATTAGGGTTGGCTGCAAAGGGAGAAAAGATTTTTGACGGCGAAGGCTCTTATACCAAGTTGAGAATAATCAGGACGCTTAACCTAATACTTAGCCAACCCTTTCTATATATATGAGTGGGGCAATATACAATAGTAATGGTGGATATTACCACATAAAAATATGACTACAATATTTTCTATATAGTTACATTCTATAATAAGAATCATACTGGAAATAGATTACATGACACAACCTTAAAGCATAATTACTGGAGATCTGATTCATAAACTCTGATTCTTAATACGAAGCATTACAAGTATGATATCCATATACTCAATGCACTCCTAACCCTACTAAAATAAAGTACCAAATAATCCTTGCAGTATAAAGATCAAGAATGAAAAAAGTTTCCAAAAAGAATAGACTAATACAAGATCTAATGCAGGCAGTTCGCACAGCGCTCCAGGGTCCGTAAACTTCAGTACATAGCTGAGCTGGAAAGAAATGTACAAGCTTTGCAGGCAAGTATCTGTATCTCTGCAGAAGCTGTCGCGAGGTGTAATTTCCATTTCATTTGTAAGAGTGTTGAATGAATTGCAAGATTTTCTGATGTCATAATGTACCTCACAGGTAGAAGGATCCGAAGTTTCAGCTGAGCTTGAATTTCTCAATCAGCAAAATCTTATGCTAAGCATGGAGAATAAAGCTCTTAAGCAACGGTTAGAAAATTTGGCCTAGGAACAACGTATCTAATACTGTAAGCAGTAATTATTGACTTCTGACAGTTGAGGTACAAAAACACACTTAGTTTTTCATAATGCTAAAATGGGAAGCATCTACATATAGTTAAAGTTTCAAGATATTAGTGGATATGATATAAATGTTGGAAATTACCATTTGTACCCCTCACTACACACCCATGTTCTTCATCATGCAAACCCATGATCATGGAGATAGATCACAGGGTTTGATCATGGGGATCAATTGGTTGATCATGACTAATTATCTCCTTGATGGAAGGAGAAAATTGGAAAATAAATTAATAAGTGGGGCCCCTGATCTACTTATAAATAATAGCTTGTGTACTCCATCTACGACTACTGGTAGACATAGATCAGAAGGTTCCTCTCATAGAACTTTTATTATTTTAAAGTTATATTGTTGCTGCTACATTGGAAAAAAAATTGTGTTGCTGCTGCTGCAATTGGGAATTTATTTCGGTACTTGAGCAACAATGGCTGGAGGTATTTATAATCTAAATTTCCACTGCTATATGTATTTAACATTCAATTATATAAAGTATGTATAAAAATAACCATATCTAGCTTAATTTTAAGCTTTTAGTTTGAGTGATTCCACATGGTATCAAAATCTCATTGCCCAAGTGATTGAAAATTTGAATCTGACCATCCATGATCTTTATTTTAATTGAAATTAAATTTCAGCTTTTGGTATCATGGGTCCACGCAAGTTTCAATCACAAAATTTTTTCTACTAGTCCTTGGGTTTAAATTCTCATATCTTGCCAAAAAAAAGAAAGAAAGGAAAACGAAGAAAGAATATTGAGAAAGTGAATCCTCCAGCTAGTTTCAGATTGGGTTGCTGAGGTTTGGTTGAGTTTCTCCTTCTAACAACAGAAAGATAGGCGTATAACATCCTCCAGCTTTCCTGAAATAAATAAAAAAATCCAGCTTCACTTCGGCACTCCCTGGCCTTGTCCTCTTGCGCTCATTAAGTATAATAGAAGGCTGTTACAACCTTAGTTTAACTCCTGTTCCGTTAACTCATTGTTGGGCTGATTAGCAGCTATGCTCACCTATCTTCAGCTTGAAAGCATCAAATTTTCTTCTCACTTCCAACTTTTCGTGAAGCTTTTGCAATCTTAGAAACTATATAGGTATATATTTATATCTTCTTTTGTGTGCAATGTATTTGTAATCTATATGTATTCCTTTTCTTGCCGTCATGTTGTGCACCCGTCCCCAAGGGACATGACGTGATGACAAAGAGCTTGAGATCTGCACAACAGTTCTTGAATTCGAGTCTAGACGTGCATCTCTTGTAAGAACCTGGAACAACTGGGGTTTTACTCGCTCACTTGGACCCATAAAATACGCTTTCTGGAAAGTGGAGTTTCCTCTAATCCAAAAAAAATAAAATGTTGTACACCCTTCCAGAAGATTAGTGAGAACGAGCAGGAAGATGGGGTGGATTGCTCATGATTAGCATCTTTTGTTTCACATGAATTTGCCTTCTGTAGGGTAAAAATTTAGTGGAGGCGGTCTTGTTCGGAGTCTAAGCTAAAATATTAGTTAGTGGTAGAAATAGAGTAAAATATCAAATGATCCTATCTACCACAGCTAACAAGATATTAATAAATACACTAAAACAAAACGAAGTTTACTGTTAAAACACCGTGCACATACACTCATTAACACTGTGGACTCGAAATTTGTCTTCGTTCTTCACAGGTGCACGTCCACCCTATTTTTTTTGTCTTTTCCTATTGTGAACAGTGTTTTAACGATTTTGCCCCCGCTAAAAAGATAAAAAACGGTTCCGGCTGAGGGGCATGGGTGTAATTGCGCGCGTCCGGAACGGTCCGGTTCGGTCCAGTCCGCCGCAAGATTTTTTTTAATATTTTTTAAAATAACTAAATACAGTTATAGCCCCTAATAAGATAAAAACATTGACTTGAGTATAGGGGCAGACCGATAATTGACCCTATTTTTTTTAATTCTATGGCTGTGAGGTCGTGGGGCGCACGCGCCAGTCGGTTTTCCGCCTCACGCCCTGTTTAGGTGGCCCGTGCGGTGTTATACAGTGACCGAAAATGGTCTTCCGGAGTCGTTCTCGATGCGCCTCCGCGTTGACTTCCTCCCGCGGTGGCGCGTGTAACCTAACAATGTCTGTGGATGTGGCGGCGGCCTGTTAAAGCCGCTGACCACGTTTCTCTCTCTCCTGCACGTAAAAGTGCAGGAGAGTCCCCCATTGTTTGTTACTTTTCACTTCGGTCCTTCTACTTTTAATTTTATTTTTGGTCCTGATTTCTATCATATAAGTTTTGATTTAGTTCGATTGGGTCCTTTGATTTTAATTGATTGAATGTGAAAGTTTCACTTCGGTCCTCCTACTTTTAATTTCCGGATTGGCTGTAAAAGCTCAATAAATTCGGTACACAAGTTTCAAGTTTTTCAACTTTGTCCTTTAATTTAAATTGATAATAAATGTGATTTCCATTTGAGCCCTTAGACTTTTAATTTTTGAATTTAATCCCTTTATATTTGATTTTCATTTCAGCCCTTATACTTTTATTTATTTTTTATATTTCTAGAATAATCCCTACTTTTTTCCATGTATATATAAGTGTACTTAGCACAATAATAATAATAATAATAATAATAATAATAATAATAATAATAATAATAATAATAATAATAATAATAATAATTTAATTGTTTTTCTTGCTTACTCTTTTGTTAATGTTTTTTATTTCTCCGGATAATTTAATATTTTTTTTTGTTTTGACAGTAATAGTAATGATATTTGTTTTTTTTTCTTTTGTTAAAGTTTCTGAGATATTTTTAGTCTTTCATTAATTATATGTTCTAATATTTATTGAATATTAACCCATAGGAATATATATATAGGGAGAAGAAAACATGATCTAGGATTTTTTGAATAAAAAAAATTAATATCAGTATTCTTAAATATATTTAATATAATAATATAATGAATAAATCGGATAACATAAAAAAAAATTGTCCTTGAATTTTAATTTTGTACTTAACACAATCATCATCATCATCATCATCATCATCATCATCATCATCATCATCATCATCATCATCATCATAATAATAATAATAATAATAATAATAATAATAATAATAATAATAATAATAATAATAATAATAATTAAATTATTTTTCTTGCTTACTTTTCTGTTAATATTTTTTTTTCCTCCGGATAATTTAATAATTTTTATTGTTTTGACAGTAATAGCAATGATAATTTTTATTTTTATTTTATTTTTTTGTTTTATCTTTTGTTAAAGTTTCTGGAATATTTTTAGTCTTTCATTAATTATATGCTCTAATATTTATTGAATATTATCGACTAGGAATATATATAGGGAGAAGAAAACATGACCTAGGATTTTTTGAATAAAAAAAATTAATATCAATATTCTTAAATACATTTTATATAATAATATAATGAATAAATCGGATAACAAAACAAAATTGTCTTCGAATTTTAATTTTTTACTTTTTAGAAAACATTATTTGTTAAAAAAAATTTACAATATTTTGGTTTTTAATATTTCAGATCTAATATTACTGGGCAAAAAATACAACTCAAAAAAAAAAATTGACACGTTTACCTAGATTTCAATTACACTGTTCTTTTTAGACGACAAATAAGTCATTATAGCACAAAAAAAGAGTTTTTTTCCTAAAAACATATTACAATATTTTTATTTACAATGTGTCAGATCTAATATTACTAGGGGAAAAAGGCAACTCATAAAAAAAATATGACAAATTTACCTAGGTTATTTATAATTAAAAAATATGCGAGTCACTTCCCGTTTTGATTATACTATTCTTTTTAGACGACAAAGAAATAATTATTGCACGCAAAAAAATTATGTTTATTTTTAAAAAACAAATTGCAATATTTTTTTTTATAATGCATCAGATCTAATATTACTAAGGAACAAAAGCAACTCATAAAAAAAATGACAAATTTACCTAGGTTATCTACAATTAAAAAATATACAAACCACTTCCCATTTCGATTACTCTGTACAATATGTGAGACTAATTATATGTTTTAATATTTATTGAATATTATCTCCTATAAATATATAGAGAGAAAACAAAATGATCTATGATTTTTTCCTTAAAAAAAATTAATATCAATATTCTTAAAATACATTTAATATAATAATATAATTAATAAATCTTATAAAAAAAAATTTCCTTTGAATTTAAATTTGATACTCTTTTGTTTAAGTTTATTTCTTAAAAACAAATTTACAATATTTTCATTTTTAATATTTTAAATCTAATATTACTGGGGGGGAAATTAAACTAAAAAAAAATTACAAATTTACTTAGGTTATCTACAATTAAAAAATATACGGTTCACTTCCCGTTTCGATTCCTGTTCCTTTTAGACGGCAAATAAGTCATTATAGCACGTAAAAAAATTAAATTCATTTCTGGAAAAAATTTCAATATTTTTATTTTTGATGTGTCAGATCTAATATTACTGGGGAGAAAATAGAACTCAAAAAAAAAATTGCCAAATTTGCCTAGGTCATCTACAATTAAAAATATACGAACCACTTCCCATTTCGATTAAACTATTCATTTTAGGCGGGGGAAAAATTTATATGTTACATATTTTATCTATTATAGTGTTACTGATTAAATATTTAAACAATTAATTACAGCATTTTAAAAATCAATTAGTTTTCTACAAAGAAAAAACCCTAATGCAATGCGCGAGCAAGCATACTAATTATACAACCCAAAAAACATATTTTTATAACATATTTGATCTATTGCAATTTCAGTAATTAAACATTAAAATAACTAATTATAGGGCGAAAAAAATATAAGTTTATTTCTGAAAAAAAATAATTACAATATTTTTATTTATAATGTGTCAAATCTAATATTACTGAGGAAAAAATGCAACTCATAAAAAAAAATTACTTGCATTATCTGCAATTACAAAATATACGAACCACTTTCCATTTCGATTATACAGGTTTTATTAATTATAATTTTACTAATTAAATATTAAAATAACAAATATAATACATATAAAAGCAATCAATTTTGTACATAGATAAAAAAGTCCCGGCGCATCGCGCGGGCATACCGCTCGTTATGTCATGGACATTTGGTTGCCGTATGTGGCATAAGAACATGTCACTGAAATGTTTCCTCTTGGCAAGGGGTTGAGTGACAAAAGATTTTGTTGTGTGCAACTAAAAAGTTTTCTTATGATTGTGGCAAGAGTTTTTTTGCTACTCGAGAGAGGGGTTTGAGACCATGGGGGTGAAGGAGAGGATGATGCCAGAAGCATGGTTTGTTGCTTCTTGAAAGCACACCGTTTTGGTCAGAATCCAAAACCTGTAGGATTAGTTGATGTACACACAAACTAGTTCAGATATCGATGATAATAAAAAAGAAAAGTGTTAAATAGTCTTTAAATACTGAAAAGTGATTGCATGTAGATTTGTTTCGTGCAATTGAGTACTACAGGACCAATCATACTACTATTTTTGTCATTCCTATAAGATGGTTTATCATCAAGTTCTCAGGGAAGCATAAAATTGATCTATTGAAGAACACCCTCTGGTACAGCTCAGCTCGGAAGATGGTGATTTGTCGTGGGCCATTGAAATAGATTTCAATGAAGCTAATAATAAATAGTAAAAGTTTCTCCAACAAGCCATGCATGTATACGTGAACAAAGGCCAGTTTTCTTGGTGTTTCCATTAATGAAAATAGAATTAAAGAGACGCATGCAGTATCCTTCATGGCATTGTACGTTGCTAACCGAATCTGATTCCACAACCCACTTAAGCTGAATTGCCAATGATGAGGGAGCATTAATCTCTAATGCTTTCGTATGGGGAAAATTCCAGTCTAATTTGATTCCATGCCCTCATGCATGCGAGAGAAAATGCACTAGAAATGACATGTTGGTTCCTGAAACATACACATACGGCGGAAATTGTATTTTTTAAAAACGTTTTGGGAGTCCTAAGTATCTCGAATGTAGAGTTTATATAAAAATTATTTGAATATAAAAAAAAAATCAGCTTTGAATATTCATTTGAATGCTGTGTCGTTGCGGTTAAAGAACCATCTCACCTCCTAAAAGCTCAAGTTGTAAGGTGAGGCCCTAAAATATGATTTATATTATTATGTAATGCACCTCCTCAAGTGAAAACCCTTTGGACTTGAAACTTACATAGACCTATACTATCTTGTGTTTGATTATTTTTATCAAATAGAATGGGGGGTGGTGAGATTCAAACTCGTGATCGTTGGGTCAACAAGGCTCTGACTGATACCATGTTAAGGAATCATCTCACATAAAAGCTCAAGCTGTTAGGTGATGCCCTAGAATATGATTTATATTATTCTCTAACAGTCACAAACCCCATGTCATCTAAGTTTTCGATCTCTAACGGGGATCCACGCGAACCACTAGTAATAAATCTCTTAAACTTTTTTAGTTGATATACCTTAGAATGAATGTTAGATCTTTTCTCTTTGTATTTTAGGTGTTTATGTACTTTACTATACTTATATTTTTTCCCATCTCTCACAAGAAATAAGACAATGTTTTATTTAGAAGGAAACTTAATTTTTTTTTATAAATGGTAATATATAAATTCGTCTCCCCTAATAAAATTATGATTATATAAGTCAGGAGTCATAGTTTAATATTAAGGTCACTTGAAAATTTAAAGGTTTGTCAGAGTCTAGGTAAGAGAACTTGTTGTGTGAGAAGAAGACGCATCACCCTCAGCACATTATCTAAGACAAGTTGTAGTGTTGTTTGATTATTTTTCTAGATCAAATTTTTATCTGTTGGCCTGTTTTTAAGTTCAAGATAAATATCTCTTTGTGAGAGAGTCTCTACCTTATTACGTTAAAACCTAACTATTATAACACCCAAATTTTAGCATTGCGTTTATTTTTTATATTTTTAATACCAAAAGTCATACTTTACAATGCAGTTTTACACCTAAATTATTAAAGTCTACAACTAATTCCTAATATTTTGAATATTAATTAGACATGATGAAAGTTTTTGATGTTTTAGCCAAACACTAATGCATAGTCATAATTTGATTACGATATCTATTTTAGCACTTTAAAACATGAGAAAGATGTGGTTTTCTTAAAGAAAATATGCTTAGAATTTTTTTAGGATTTGACCGTATGCACGACAAAAAACATTTGTTTTATTTTTCTTAAAGCAGGGTATTTTTAGATTTGTTCTATTTGTTTTTGGAAATTCAGAGAAAATTAAATATTTTGTGCGGGGTTTGTATTTTATGGTGTAAGTCTACAACCTGGAATTGAAAAACATTTGCAAAAAAACATGTGATAAAATAAAAAATATTTTGGAATAACCCCTGGAATCTATTTGATGTTTTAAATCTTGATGGTTTTAGAGAAAATCATGTATTTTTAATACCAGGTCTATATCTCATAATGAAGTTTACAGCCCGATATTATAAAAATTATTTGGAAAATATACAAGAAAATTATAAACTATTTTTTTTTGCCCTGGTGAATTTCTTCAATTTGACCCCTAATTGATCATAAACTTTTTATTTTCTTCAAATTTTGCCCATGATTCAATCAATTGACTTGGTAAAAATTAAATTTAGTCTTCTAAAATTTCAATATTCTCAATCAAACCCAAATTAGGTCCCAAACTTAAGTTTTCACCAATTACGTCCCAAATTAAAAAAAAAATGAAAAATTTAAAGTGTAATTAAGTCCTTGCCCCTAATTAAATATTTTAATTGGACTCAAATTAATTCTTAAACATAAATAAACTCTTAATTTGTCCAATAATTAAATCAAATTGGCCTATTAAAAATCTAATTATACCAATGAATTTAATACTTATGTAGATTTGTCCAATAATAATTTATTTTAGCTTTGAATTTGCTTTGTTTCTTCGGTCTTGGTCACAATGAGGTATGATCGGACTCTCACTGTTGCCTAAAATCTTCGACTTCATTTTTTTCCTCTTTTACCATGCATGTCCCTTTTATTTTTTATTTTTATTTTTGGTGAATTTGAAGAATAACCCACTGACAATATGTAAATTACTGACGAGTTAATTCCATCATTAATATGAATTTAATCATTGATAGAATTACAAATAATCTTTTCCATCGATGATATGCTATAATTATTTTTTTTTATTAGTGCATTTCTACCGTACATAATTATGTTATTAAATTTTTTCTTATCAATATTTAAATACTGATACATTATTCTGTCACTATTATGCTATATTTTGGTCGGTGTATAAGACTTTGAACAGGGGAACTATTTAATTCATTGAATGAGTAATCAAGTGTTTTCTACTTTTATTGGGTCCATGTTTATACTTAAATCTTATAGCCACAACTTTCTTCTATGGGTTCCACGAGTCATCGAATGAATAAAGGAAAGGATCGACGACACTCTCAGCCGGAAGGTTCCTGGAAATCTCCTTGGTGCTCCACAAAACCATCCAAGCTTTTATTGTATATATATATATATATATATATAGTTGTTTTTCTAAAAGTTAAAATTGTTTTTTTTTTTAAAAAAAGGTTTATAATTATAATTATAATTATAATCTTTCTGGTTTATTCCAATTACATGATATGGAATACGGGTTTGATAAAATATTCCTTGTTGACTCGACCTTGATTACTAAAATTACAAGTTTATCATGTTCACTCAAGTCGATCATGATCAGTTTTTTTGTGTCTTTTTTTATCCATTTTGTTCTTTCATATTTAATAGGTTTTGAATTGAGAAACATTATTTGTCCTCTTTATTTTTTTTTGCAATGTTTCCTAATCACTTTTGCTTTTTTGTTTGTTTTCTTCAAATTGAAATAGACTCAGCTTATTCAACTTATTGGGGTCTATAACCACAGTGCATGTTTAGCCTAAAGTTTAGAAAAAACCAAAAAAATTGTCGTGTTTTTCATAGTCCTTGTCTTTGAATCTTTCTCTTCTTTAATAAATATATTTTAACTGGCCATCAATTTGGCTCTATAAGGGGGTGATGGAAAAACATGGGGAAAAAAGAAAGAATAACACCATAGCAAATCATATTAATTTATTCTTTAGTAAACAATGATGAGTGACGTGATGAACATTATATTTTCCCAACATATTTTAAAGTTTTTTTTTTAATAATGCCTCTCTTTAATTTAATGTCTTTAACATTATTATATATATTCATTTACAAGTAGATAACCCAGAAATTACGTTGAAATTCTTGTTTCGATTACTGAAGGCAATGAAATGAAGTCTTGATTCACCGAGGACATGTACTTTCTGCCTGTTATGTTGTACATCCTAGAGGGTCCAACCAAGCTTCTAATAATTAATAATAACTCACCATGTCATGCTCTAATTCTATCATAGTTTTCATAATAGAGGATAAAAGAAAGTTCCATCTTACTGCATGTGGTGAAAACTTGTTTGGTTTTTAATTGATTTGGCTAAACCAAATCCATTTCTTACCATGCTAATAAATGATTAAAAATAAAATCCATAAATTAATTTAATAACCCATAAATTTACTTATTACTCAACAACTAAACCTTGTTTTTGGATTAATTTCTCACAATTATAAATACTGATTTTAGAAAATAGTCGAATCCCAACCTCATTATCTCTATAGATCCCTACGTATAGGTCCCCTTTTGACTTTTTGACTTTCCAATTAAGTCAATAACTTGAAAAGTAGTCTATTTTGAACTTATATGGTAGACTGATGGCACACAAAATTTATCTATCCAAGTAGACACTCTGATACAGCTCACCCAGGAATTGATTACTAGCTAGGGTGATGTTTTGTGGGCCTCTGAAGAATTGTACATTGAATTTACCGGCCATTAAAATCATGGCAAACTTTTTCTAAATATCCAATGAATGTATTCGATGATGACAAAATGACCTTCAAAAGACTTCTTTGAATTCAAACTTCTATTTTTCTATCATATTTCTAAATTTTCATTTTTTTAATTGTGATATGTGTGTCAATAACTCGATTAAAACTTGATTTAATTCATAAAGTTTTCAGGAATAGTTACACTAATAAAAAAAATAGATTCGAGAAAATCTTATCTTCTTTTAGATATTTTTTATAGGTCAGGTTAAACAAGTAAAATTTTTATTGTTCTAAACTTTTATAAAATAAACATGTTTCAACTCAAATTCAAGACCTATAAGATAAAGTCTTTGTCACATGGTTAAATATAATTTAAGAAATATTACCTATTGATTACCAAATAGTGTAAGAAAATACAAAAAATTCAGGGACACTTGAACGTGATGATGACGAAACAGCTGATGGAATGGTGGAGTGTGGATTGAGAGTACAATCAGGGAGGACTAAGGTTGTGTAGGCAAATGGGAAGAATTTCAATCTATATATATATATATATATATATATATATATATATATATATAGCATGAAGCATCTCTCTCTTCTCTTATTCCCTGAGTTTGTTTCTTGAAAAGGAATGGAACAAGTACATCTCTTCACGAAGAAACTAAAACCAACCCATATCAGCCATGCTCTTTCATTCCCGACGCATGCCCTCGAGGCCTTTTCATTTCCTGAAGGTGCCCATACGACGAGATTTGAAGCAGTCGATTCTACTGATAATGTATGGGGGTTTTGTTTATCAACCCGTCTGACTGGAGCACACCCAAAACCCGTTCTCCTACGCTCTTCTTGGCGTCGTTTTGTAGAGCAGAAAGGCCTTGTTCCCGAAGACAGGGTTGTTTTCTTCATGGAGAGATCAGATGAAGCTGATGGCATGATCAGGAGGTACACGGTGAGAGCTCAGCGAAAGGTGATGATGTTGATGGGGCAAGATGTTTGGGTTGATGTCGAGGATCTTCCTCTGTACGGTCTTTGATACGAAAATATACAGTGCTTTCCAGTGAACTAGCAGTTAATTCTTCATGGTAATGTTAATACAATATATAACTTGGACTATAATTATGTTTAATAATATGCTTAGCAGTAATCGATGTAAACTGGTGTAGATGTTTTTCTGTTCGACTACAATAACTGTGTAATTAATATCTTGCTTGGCTTCCAAGTTTCCCCCCTCTTCTTCTTACTGTTTGCATGCCCCTCGGTGCCCTACGAGCTTCGAAGAGAAAGGGTACGATGAAAGGTAATAAAAATAACTCGAGATGGTATCACCCAACTTCGTTCTACCGAATTATTGAGATGAGGCTGCTCCCGTTGGAGACATGAAGTGTGAGTGTCTCTGCCTCACTTGAGTAATCTCATTTTTGGCAATACCATGAACATGTTATTGTAAGAATCTATTTGAATTTAAGGTAAAACTTGGGTAAAGCCCTGTCTGTTTATGGACATGGAGGATTTGGATTGAATCGGAATATTAAATTTAGTTATTGAATTACGTTTTTAGTAATTGGTCCAACTCAATCTCACCAAAGAAAAAATCTTTTTAAGAAACTAAAGCAATATTGCTTTACTGATAATTCAAAATTACCCCATATCTTAATTTAACGAGCGCAGCCCTTTTATGGGTCAACTCATGGATTGAGCTTGTTGAAAACTGGTGGTAATGGCAGCAGCGTGTGTGTGTAATTAAATTTGAAATAAAAAAAAATAGTTCTATGATATAAGTAAATGATTGCACGTTAAATTAATGAATTATAAATTACTAAATGTCCTTTTCTTTCTCTATATAATTACTTTTTAAGGAATGATTTCACTTAAAATTCAATTCATAAAGAGATATTAATTATTCCACATAAATCCAAAATTTAGATCATAAGTTCCGCTTGAGTCAACAATATCGTTTCAAAAATAATATTTAAAAGTTAAAACGAAACTTGTCATTAGAAAAATTAAATAAAATCTCACTCAAGTTTTGACCAGATTAAAAAATTAACTAACCAGGTTGAGCAAATCTAATCAAGTCATGGTTCAACACGAAACCTGACCGGACGAGATCCCAAGTCTGGAACCTTCCTACTCATCCAAAAGGGACACAGCCATCTGGTCGGCAGAGATGGTGAATTTCAACTTTAATGTTGCCATTAATGTTCAAAATAAGGAGGGCCAAATTGGCTCTTCCATTCCATTCAAGTCTTACTGAATCATGTTCATCGTGCTGACAATAGAGTTGCAAATGAACGATAATCCGTTGCAAATAAATTTGTCCGTTACAAATGAATTTGCAACCGCAAGAATGCATCGGATTACTTCCATTACAAATTCCATTGCTAATTAATATTAGCAATGCATTCCTTTATTATATTGCAGCAGATCAAGCCACTGTTAATGACCACTTTTTATAGTTGTGGGCTAGGTTTAAGGTTGATAACTGTACTGTATTACACGGGAAGATCCCAGTGATTGTTTTGGTCATTGCAAACTCTGTTGTATCTCAGCTGTTTTTTTTCTCTTATTTTTGTTTTTTTAATGAAAGGAAACAAGCTATCAAGGAATAGGAAAAAAAACATGAAATACATGATTTAAGAACCTTGAACACACGGTAGGCCCTCTAACTCTGTAAATCTGACAACTCTTTTGCACTAACCCACCAGACAAACAAATGCACATTATCTCTACTAAGGTTTCCACCCCACGAGAAATGCTCAATTACTAACCACCATACAAGTTTCAAAGGGTCTGTGCATTAGAAATTTAGAGCTATCCCAGGCCATTGCATACAAGTTGAGGAACTTCCATCAAATTATCGTTTATATGTTCTTCAGTACTTACACTTGACTGATGTACAAGTCTAATAGAAAGGAAGTTATGGGGCTACCTTGAGAGTTGGGATAGAACAAGGCATGGAATTCTAAAATTTCATCTGAAGCCATTCCCCAGCATCCTCCGAGACTGATCAACTCTTGTGATTTATAGAACAGAGAAAGGAATACAAACAGGCTGTCTTTTTGCTCTAAATCCAAATCCAACCTTGGCATCCCTGAAATGGAAGATCTCATTAGAAATTACAAGGGTAAAACAGAACAAAGATGTGCAATTGAGTAGTTTATAATTTCAAATTCCAGTATGCACAATATTTTTTATAATGTTGCCAGATGATCCAATAACAATCCCTTGGTAAGGTTCTAAAGGGACCAATGACTTCATGCTGAACGTAACATCAGACATCTCGAACTACCACTTCCATGTGAGCTACACCCCATGAAGGATCCATATACCTGTTCCTTCATCATTCCCCCCTCTCTACTTTGGTGTCTGAAAACAACAAATCATGCAGAATGCGACACGTTAATGAATCAAACATTGTCCATCATCTCCATGGTTGGATTGCATTCACCTCATCGATGTTTGCATAACACGATCCACTATCATTGTTGCCATTATTAGTGTAATAATAATCTCTACATGCTCCATCATGACGACAGCACAAAATTTCTTAACACCATTGCTATAATAATTAAATCATATATAGCACTAATCACTTTAAAAAACTCAATCTCTTTCATATGATTTCCATAGATCTGCAATGAGAAACTTAGGTAACAATTTATGTATGTATATCATTAATAGTTAGCCATATATTTTCCATCATATTTTGGAATCCCCCTAATGAGACAAAGCAATAAGTATATCTACATTTTTACCCAGGTTCAATTTAACCACACATTCACCCCCTCTAAGCAGCAATAACAAGTGAGGCATGACAGAGATGATAACTAAACAAAAGAACATAAACTACCTACCTCAAAAAGAAGAGCATTAAGGTTTCAAAATTCATCAACGTCACTCAGATCACTCAGTTCCTCACCAAAGAATTCCCAGATTTTATGATCCAGGACACTTAAGTCATCAAGATCTGCAATGGCGAGCAAGTAATGTGTGAGCTTCACTAGCTCCAGATCTCGGTTTGCATGGGCCTTACGGAATGGCCTGATTACCAAACCATTTTGGAGGTTCATCATGAAATTTCTTCTCAGATCATCAAACATTATGGTGTTTTTTGAACTGTAAAACTGAACCAACAACAAAAAAAAAAACGTCCATCAAATTGTGATTCTTGACAATTAAACTTCATGCAAGAAACAAAATGGTTCCATTTTCTCCACGGTATATGAAAAATATTAAAACATGATGCAATTCAGTATGTCACTGTTATCTGGGTAACACATATAATACACACACGTGTCTTAAAATTGCACCTCTGGGAATTTAGCCCAAATCAATCCAAGCGGCTTGCATTCAAAGATTCCACAAGAGTCTGACTGAACTGTAATCATTGCCGAGTGGTCTAAAAGAGCTGTGATTTTGTAGTTAGGATTGTCGAGGACACCCAACTGTCCCATCTTCAGTTCAACCCGCTTCATGCTGTAGAAAAGAGGTACAGTTAGTATTTCACTCTTTTGGAATTTTATATTGTGGTAGTCATTTTAGTTTTTAGTATTATTTAGGAGTATTAATATTTACAATTTAGTACGAAAGTATGAATGTTGAGTTCTTATTTAGTAGGTTTTCCAATTTTTATAGGCATGTTTTAATTTCTAATGCTATTGGGATCTACTTTTCCTATTTCTATTTGGTTGGTAACAATAAATATGCTAGTTGTGTTGTGAACATTGATTAATCAAATAAATTGAGTTTTTCACAGAATTGGTTCTCTTGAATGTTTTGTTCATGTGTTTACAACTGTCTCTATCACTTCATTTCTTGGGCTTGGGAAGTGGAGGATAATAAGCAGAATGCCGGCGCAAAGAAAGAGAAAAAATCAAAGTAAATTGATGATCTGACCTGGTTGCAGACCATATCATTATGTCATATTCTGCATAAACAGCAGTGAGAAACTCATGAAGATCTGCACCAGATGACAAGATTAGAAATTAACAGTTACAAAAAATTCCTTCAACCTAGACACTTACATGGGCGCATGAGTTCAAGTGGAGTCTCTGCTGTGGATCGGTGATCAAACAGCGTATAGTCAATATCCAGAACAAGCAGTTTCTTCCCTGGACGACATGGGTTTTTAAGTTCAATCTACAGATCAGAACACAACAAAAATGGACATTACTCACAAGCTTTGTGCAGAAAAAAGATGTATCAAATCATGCATTCAAATTAATGTCAGTTTAGAAGTGCCATTCCATACTTAGTAGATAAAATCATCATTATAAAGAGAGCTTGACATCAACTTTTATTACTTAAAAACCAACAACATATTATTTTGACTGCAAGCATATATATATATATATATATATATATATATATATATATATATGATTTTCAGATATATAAGATGACCAGATTAATCATGACAAAAAGGAAAGCTTCAACATATGAAACCAAAGAGATTTTTCAATTCTGTAAAAAATCTGGCAGCAGAAAGACAGGAAGTACAGTTCTAATATTAGTAACAAAGCTGAATTGGCTATTTAGCAGTGGTATTGTAGGGCACATTGAAAAGCTATAGAACTCCATATATCGATTCCATATGCAGTCCTGTGTTTTTACCATTTATTTCATCTGGAGAATAGAATCACAAATTTGGAGTTCATGCAAAGCTTTATCTCCCTTGTCTTTAACAAAAAAACAGATAATTTTCATTAAAAAAAAAGTCATAGTGATAAAAGGATAGGAGGATAACCACCACCCTTGACAAGAAAAAAGGTTAATACAAAATTCCGGTTGTGTTAATCATCCAGTAGAGAAGCTCCACTGTGAGACCCTGCAGCTTAACTGCATAACAAGGTTAAGAAAAATAATATCTATCACACTAGAGATGCTTCATAAGGAATAGTAATATTAGCCATGCATTCAGCATCTCATGTCACTAAAACTAAATACTTTGGTGTCCTACTAGTTTGAAAAAGGTTGAGTGACATCATTACTGCCAATCTATAGACGGGTTTAGCTTGAGGATGATAGGCATGCTTTAGGAGAAAGTGAGCAACAAGAGGATGATAGGTGTGTTTTAGGAGAAAGTAAGCAACAAACAAATCATTAAATGAAAAGGTAAAATGAGATTCATCAAGCTATAGGATAAGGTGAATGACAAATGCAGTGATAATTTGACACCATGTTTCATGGACAAATAGCATAGGATGGTTTAGATCTCTTATAAAGCATACATGCACCTGAGTGTTACGCATCCAAAATCAAAAGATAAATCCAAGCAGATATTATATTCCCGTAGAACTCCCAAGGTACAATTCACTTAATTAATTAACCAAGAATTTTTTAAAGCTGACCTCATATTGATCAATACGCCTCCTCAGTTTCTGCTTATTGACTTCAACATCTTCAATGTTAACCGCTTCATCTTGCCCAAGTTCAAAATCATCAACAATCTCTGGAGAGTCCATTTGATTCACTATTATATCATCTTCAGCAGTTCTGTAGTGGTATTTAGTATCCATTTCAAATGGAATTAAAATTAAAGGGTTAATAATCTCTTATGATTGACATCACAATATAATAACTTGAAGATGTCATTAACGCATCAAACTGGCTCCTTGTCATTACAAACTTAAACAAATGTGATGTGACTCTTTTTTTAGCAGCAGCAAATTCTTATATTAGACAAATTCAAACTATAGCACACTAGGAAGAATTAAAATTCATTCCAATGTAGTAATGTACAGCTTGTATCATTCTGCTTCCACCATTTTTTTAAAACAAGTTGCTAGGAATAAAATGCTGAAGCTATGAAAATGTACAGAATCACAGTAGAATGAATAATCTATTTGCTGAAATTTATAGCAGTTATCATAGTTACATTCTGCATATTCTGTATCACAGAGGATAGGCACCCTTATAACATCACTGCCTTTCTCAATAGTTTAATTTTCGGTCCAAATGACTGCTATGTGCTATGCAGGAAGAAAAAAAAGGTATCCTACATTACCAATACATATTTCCAAAGCGATACTAATTAAGTGAGGAAGACCTTAAATCGAAGAAGTCTTGACTACCGAGCAAGTATCCTAGAAGAAAAGGGCAAAAGGAGGATAAAAAGGCTTTACATGTTCAACTCCAACCTCCAGCAGGACTAGACTCTCAAAGAAATCATGTTCAGAAACAGTAAAGCATGCAATAAGGGGTGGAATTAATTAAATTAAATTAAATTAATGCTATTAATGATTTCTTGACTTGGATTTCGAACATCTATATTGTGAGAATCAAACCATTTTCGAAACTAATAAATAAGAATCCGGTGCTTCATTTTGCGAAAGAACTTGTCATCCTCCACTGCTTTGTTCATGACACAGTACCATACAGCAACTTCTATTAATGCAGTGCACAAGGATTCAAGCAAGTGCTACAATTTACCTTGCAACTATTTTAAAATCCTCCCGAGTACTTCCTAGGAACCTGTCAAATTCTCTTCAATCAAAAAGCCCCATCCATCTACTTCCTCACCAATTCTTATCTCTACTCAGCTCTTCCTCAGAAGTACTTTACTAGTTTTCTAGCAAGATTCAGCCCTGGTCTTCAGGGGAATCCAGAAAAAGCTCTTCGTAGAAAGAGCTTTCACCATTGCAAAATTAAGATCAACTTTCTAACTAGACAAACAAATGCAGACACAAAAAAGCTTCATAATTGGTTCTTGAGCTAAGAAACATAAGCCTCGCCAAGACAGTAGCTAAACCACTTTCTCTTCATTCTTTCTAACTAGACAAACAAATGCAGACACAAAAAAGCTGTCTTTTCCACAGGAAATTCTGAAAACTCACAGAAACCACTCCATTTTACAAAAATAAAAACCCCATAAATCAACACAAGATCATCATCAACAAAAACCCATCAAGAAACAAGAACATAGATCACTAAAGAAACCAATTTTTGCTTAGTCTTTGGTATGCAAAGAGAGAGGGAGAGTTTGTTACCCGATCATGGTCATCTTGAGAGAGGATTTGAGGGGTAATTGAGAGAGAAAAGCGGAGTCATCAGCGAGTTTGTTACTAATTTTGGGGTAAAGAAGCTTTTGTCTCTTGGGCAAAACGTTGGTGAGTTCGCAGATACGGCGCTTCAACCCGGCTACTGAGTCGTCGCCACAGACTCGGACAGCGTACTCCTTTCCGCTCCATTTAACAGTCAGCGTTAACTCTTCTTCTGTCGCCGACGAGGTTAGTGAAGCAGAAGCAGCCATTTTGTTTTGGGTCTCTTCTTCACTCCGATTATCTCCGGTTTCAGTCTCCCCTCCAAGGGGTTTGGAAACCAATTTAAAAGCATTTTTAAGGAAAATGATTCTTTTTCTTAAAAAAATATATTATTTTAATATATTTATAAACGAAAAAATAACTTTAACTACAAAATCAAACCCATCTTGAGGTGGTCATTGTTACCTAGTCGAGAGGTGTTTGTTGAAGATATTACAAATATTCCAACATTTAATGCATATTCTGCCTTACACACCTTGCTCAGATGTTGGTTACTGTGCTTCACTGTACTGTAATTAATACTAACGGTATTATTACCGTTAGTATGAGTCTACTCCATATCCTCTCATGTATAAATTACACCATGTACAAATTCATTTACTTTTTATGATTAATACAATAACAGTGCTGTAATTCCAGCAATCTTCAACTCATCTTCTTCATCTCATAAATTCCTTAAATTCTTCATGGTATTAGAGCATTGATCCTGCTCATTACCTCTGCAATTTTTTTTTTCTCGATTATTAACAATTGACAGTCATGGACTGTCAAGAGTCTGGAAGTAATTCTAAAAGAATTACTACTTCTTCAAGCATCGACAGTGATGCAAATTCCTCCCAAAAAATCACCACAGTGTTGCTAAATGAGTTTAATTACTTACCTTGGTCAAGAGCAGTGTCCATTGCACTTGGTGGTAGGTCTCGGTTGGGGTTCATCAACGGGAAAGAACAAGCTCCCGATAGCAGCTCCCCAGAATTCGAAAATTGGTTAGCCAAGGATCAGATGGTGATGTCCTAGCTGTTGAATTCGATGGAACGCAACCTTGCTGAGATGTTCAGCTACTATCAATCCTCACTGGAACTGTGAGAGGCTGTGAAAGAAATGTTTGGCAACCAAAACAACTCAGCCCGTATCTTTCAAATTCAACAAGAAATTGCAGCACTACACCAAAATGGTCAGCCCTTTGTAAATTTATTAAGCAAATTAAAAAGTTTGTGGAATGAATTGGATACCTACAGATCACACTCAGTAGACCCAACTGTTCTTCGCAACCGCAAGGAAGAAGACCAAATTTTCCAGCTACTGGCAAGCCTAGGATCAGACTATGAAGACCTCAGGAGCCATATTTTGATGAATGGTGAGCTTCCCCCATTGAAGGGTGTCTGTGCAACGATCCAAAGAGAAGAAATTATAAGAAAAGTCATGACCCGAGAAAACCCATTAAAAATGGCAGAAACCCGTGCATTTACTGCCATGAAAATCGAAGAACAGGGCAACTTCAAAAATGCAGAAAGAGCTCACTTCAAAGGTAATCGTCCTAACCTAGAGTGTAATTATTGTAATTCAATGGGACACAACATGGATCGTTGTTGGATTCTTCACCCGGAATTGAAACCCAGAAATTTGGGTAATCGGCAAAGTGGAAACCAAAAGAAATTTGTTAAATCTAGGGCTCATGTTGCTGCGCATGAACCAAACTATCCTAGTCCTATGAGTTTGTTAAACGAATTTGCAAGCTTTTTGCAAGAAAAAAGAAATTTGGGAGAAGACGGGAGAAATTTGGGAAGAGATTGGTCTTCGGCTGAAGATGCAGATGCAAATGCAAATGCTCTGTTAAGCAATTTCAACGGGTTATCAACCCGTGACATGGCTGGTCATTTGCCACGTGGCAATGTTGCTTATGGTGTGGCTGCTGGTGTGGCTGTTAGCGTGGCTGGGTCTTCAACACATGGAAATGCAGCCCGTGGAAATGCAGCCTTCTTGAGCAATTTTGGTGAGTTATCCACCCGTGATTTTACTGATACTTCAAACCGTGAGGATGCGCAAAAATTTGAAGGTATTTATAGTGCTCTTTTAACTGCTTTAGAGTTAAGTAAATTTCATAATTTATGGGTTGTGGATTTAGGTGCTAGTGATCACATGACACATAATTTAAACAAAATTCATGATTTTACCTCGTTCCCGATACCATCTTTTGTCTCAATTGCAAATGGATCTACTGCAGCAGTAAAAGGCAAGGGAAAAATTAAAATTGCGTCAAAAAATATTAATTCTGATATTTTATATGTGCCTTCATTTCCATTTCAGTTATTATCAGTTCGAAGGTTAACTATTTCTCTTAATTGTGATGTAATATTTACTCCGTTTAAAGTATTTTTTCAGGACCATTACACCAAACAGAAGATTGGTGAAGGATTTCATTTGAATGGTCTCTATTTTTTCTGTGATTCCGAAGTTCCGACAAGATTACAAGCTATTTATTCTCCGCTCAATGATCATCAATTGTGGCATTTTTGTCTAGCTCATGCTTCCGACTACGTCATCTCAAAATTAAAACCTAATCTGTCAAAGAGAACGTATGATTGTGATACGTGTCATTTTTTCAAATCAAGCAGACTTCCATTTAAATTATCTTTGTCCAAAGTGTCTCAAGTTTTTGAACTTATCCACTCAGATGTATGGGGACCCTTTTCAATGTCAATTGATGGTTTCAAATATTTTGTTACTTTTATCGACGATTTTTCAAGAGTTACATGGATATATTTACTAAAATCAAAAAATGAAGTTTTTAATTGTTTTAAGGACTTTCACCAACTAGTGTCTACCCAATTTTCCACACATGTTAAAATTTTTCGATCTGACAATGGTTCTGAATTTACTTCTCATGATATGGAAAATTATTTAACCTCTAATGTAATAATTCATCAAACTAGTTGTGTTAATACTCCCTGAACGCAAAAATCGGGATTTATTAGAAAAAACTAGAGCTATAATGCTTCAAATGCATGTTCCCAAAAAATTTTGGTCCTATGGAATTCTTACTGCTATCTATATTATTAACCGCTTACCCAGTCAAGTACTGGATTTTCAGTGTCCTCTTGAAATTTTGCAGGGTAAACCTCCTAATATTGCACATTTGAAGATCTTTGGGTGCCAATGCTTTGTTCACATTCATCCCAATCAACGTGACAAACTTGACCCTCGAGCTTCCAAGTGTATTTTCTTAGGGTATTCAAATACCAAAAAAGGGTACAAATGTTATGACACTGTGCGTCAGAAGATTTATGCCAGCAGGGATGTTTGATTTATCGAAACCAGCCCTTATTTCAATACTCCTAATCAGGGGGAGTCCTTGGAGGATTTAGTTCCTCTTCCTAGAGCCAATACCTGCAGTCTCGACGTGACTAGGCCCACCGGGCCCAATAATTCAAATGAAATCATCCCGGTTGACAATCCTTCGACTGCAATCACGCCAACAATATCTATGTCTCCAAATTTGTCAGCTGAAGGGCCAGCTCCAAGACGTAATCCTTCCCGGCCGCGTCAGTGCCCTTCCAAATTTCAAGACTATGTGGCTTATACAGTCAGGTATCCTATCTCGAATTATTTAAATTACTCAAAACTCTCACCCTCGCAATCTGTTTTTTTGTCAGCCATATCCAATGATCAGGAACCTAGAAATTTCGCTGAAGCTCACTCTCAACTGGTATGGCGAATAGCCATGGAGGAGGAATTGACCGCCCTAGATGATCATAATACCTGGAGTCTAGTTCCCCTTCCAAAAGGTAAACATGCCATTGGTAGCCAATGGATATACAAAACCAAGTTCAACTCTAATGGAACTGTTAATCGACACAAAACTCGTCTTGTGGCTCAAGGCTATACTCAAGAATTTGGTGTTGACTACAAGGAGACATTTGCTCCCGTCGCTAAAATGACCACTGTAAGAGTTCTTTTATCTGTTTCAGTTAATAATGGATGGTTTTTATCTCAAATGGACGTAAAAAATGCGTTTTTACACGGAGATCTTGAAGAAGAAGTGTTTATGAAGCTTCCTCCTGGCCATTCCTTCGGTGCCACTCCTAATTTGGTATGTAAGTTTCACAAATCTATTTATGGGTTAAAGCAAAGTCCCCGCTCATGGCATGCAAAGCTTAGTGGAGCCCTTGCTACATTAGGTTTTAGCAAAAGCTCTGCTGATTCTTCCTTATATATCCGATTCCAAAATGATGATAAATTGATGGTTTTAATTTATGTTGATGATTTGATTATATCAGGAAATAATATTGACTCCATTGCTAAATTGAAGAAAACTCTTCAACAATTATTTCCTGTTAAAGATCTTGGTGCTTTAAAATACTTTCTTGGGATTGAAATGGCTTCATCCAAGAAAGGATTTTTTCTTAATCAACGAAAATACACTATTGATGTTCTCCAAGATGCTGGTATGCTTTCCACTAAACCTTCTCCTACTCCTGTTGATAGCAAACTAAAATTATCCTTTGCAGGTACGACACTTACATCGCCTAAGTACTATCAAAAGCTTGTGGGTAAACTTATTTATCTGACGATTACCCGTCCAGATATTACCTATGCAGTCAGTCTGGTTAGCCAGTTCATGCATGCTCCAACTGTTCATCATTTCAGCATGGTCAAGCGAATTCTGCGATACCTGAAAGGCACCATCGGTCGCGGTATTGTCATGACCAGAAACAGCCATACCAACATCATGGGATATACCGACTCCGATTGGGCTGGAAATCAACTTGATCGGAGATCGACTATGGGATATTGTATGTTTGTTGGAGGTAATCTTGTGTCCTGGAAGAGCAAGAAACAACATGTTGTTGCTCGATCCAGTGTCGAAGCCGAATATCGTGCAATGGTGGCTGCGGCTTGTGAACTTGTGTGGCTTTGGAGCCTTCTAACAGATATGGGTTGTTTATCAGTCACTCCAATGAGCCTGTTTTGTGATAATCAAGCTGCCATGCATATTTCCAAGAACCCTGTGTTTCACGAACGAACCAAACACATCGAAGTTGATTGTCACTTTATTCATCAACAAGTTCAATCAAACAATATTACTACTCATTATGTGTGAACCGGTGACCAATTTGCCGATGTGTTTACCAAAGCCGTGTCGTCTTCCCAGTTTCATCGTCTTCTTTGCAAGCTTGGATCCATCAACCCCCTTGATCCAGCTTGAGGGGGAGTGTTGAAGATATTATAAATATTCCAGCATTTAATGCATATTCTGCTTTACACACCTTGCTCAGATGTTGGTTACTGTGCTTCACTGTACTGTAATTAATACTAACGGTATTATTACCGTTAGTATGAGTCTGCTCCATATCCTCTCATGTATAAATTACATCATGTACAAATTCATTTACTTTTTATGATTAATACAATAACAGTGTTGTAATTCCAGAAAACTTCAACTCATCTTCTTCATCCCATAAATTCCTTAAATTCTTCAGTGTTTATGGTGATTATGGATGCTTTACTCAAGATTGTAGCTTTTTAGGGTGATTATGGATGTCGTGGAGTAGAAGAGATGAGCTTAAGCTAACGAAGCTGTTACTGCTTACATTTTTGAGAGGAAGATGCTACAAACGCGCTAATGCATATGATTTTATGATATGTCACCTCTTGAAGTGTACTTAAAGGCTCATAGATGCACTATTGAGGACGAATGTTGGAGCTGACTTTGGAGAAGAAGAAAAGCTAATTGTTACAAAGCTGACGAGTGTGAGCTATGTGATGGAAGATGGAAGGAACACGATGGTGTTGTTCAAGGACATGGTGGCAAAGGATTGATGATTTGCACATAAAGTTTCGTCAAGTTCAAATCAATACGTGTATCTTGTAACAACTTAGGATAATCAAGATTTCACTCGCTTGAACCCACAAAATACACTTTCTAATATAATTTTCTCGCATAAAAAACACGATGGTGTTGATAGAGAGAGGATGTCACAGTGTTTGTGTAGATGAACTATTTCCCTTTGGCTTTTTCTTCTTCTTTTCTGTTCCAAATCCTGGAATGGGAAGGCTTTGGGGCTTATGAATTAATGGGATCTCTACCATTAATGATGGTGAATGAAGCTTGGTCATTCAATAGAGCTTAGAACAAAAGTTTATCCTTCTCTACAACTGACAATGGGAGGGCCGAAACTGTTTTTGCAGGCAGAACAATGTTGAGTAGTGTTCTTAAGAGACAATTTGCAAGTGTTTTGGGCGCTATTAGAGTAGGATTTTGTCCTAGAGTGAAGTATAAACATCTAGGTATAAGTTGGAACAAGGTTTGTGTGGTATGAACAAAGTCTTGTACTTCACTGCAATTGGTAAATGGAAGAGCAAGGCTATTTTTGCATACATAACTTTGATTTTCTTGCAATTTTGTCATTGATTCCACCCTAAAAGATCGTTGCGCCATTTTCACTCGTAAATATTAAACTTTGTCCTCTAAAATTCCTATCTTTTGAAATAAACTCAAAAAAGTTTTCAAACTTATATTTTTATCAACTAGGTCCCTAATAAAACCAATTTGACCCACTAAAAGTATAATTAAGTTCTCAAACCTAATTAAATTTGTTAATTTGACCCAAATTAATTTTTAAACATAATTAAACTTTTAGTTGGGCTCATAATTAAATAAAATTGGCCCACTAAAAATCTAATTAAGTCCTTGAACTTAATTTTTATATAGATGCATTTAATAATCATTTAATTTGATGTTGAATTTGCATTGTTTTTCTAATCTTGGATAAAATGTGAGTATAGTTAGGCTCCTAATTTTGACCAAAATTCTAGCTTAGTTCCTCCATATATTTGAAACTCTTCTCAATTTGCTCTTATCAAATTGTCAATATTTTTTTTATTATTTTCAAAAGAAAAAAGATATTCTTTTGGGGAACCAAAATTAGTTTATGATAGTTTGCAACTTCTTAAACAAACCTTGTGTTTACATATACGTTATCCTCAATTTTGCAGCCATTAGCTTAAAACTTATTATATTCAAATCAGGTTTTGATTGGATCGAGAACTGATCTGTTAAGTCGATCAGGTTTGACTATATCAATTCTTATCTAATTTAATTTAAAATTCAAATTGATTCTCAGGTTGACAGGTTGCTGAATGGACTCACCAGAATAAGTCAGATTTAATAATACTACTTGGATGTAAAAATTATGAATTATGTTATCTATATAAAAATATAAAACATGATGTGCAAACCACCATAAATTAATGAAACAAAATAAATAATTTTTTTAATATGGATCGAAACAGTTTACTTCATTATCAATATCAATATTCACTTCATAGGATTGCCACCATTTACAACAGAATTCTACCATGTAGATGCTATAAACACCTAAAGACATTGAATATTGCGGGTTTTTTTTTTGGTTAAGTTGGTTATTTGCCAATATAGGAAATGACTTTATTAACAAAATACATAAAAAAATTTAATATGTATCAAAAAGGTTTATTGCATTATCAATATCATTATTCACTTCATAGGATTGCCACCATTTACAGCAGAAATCTACTATGTAGATGCTCTAAACATCTAGAGATATTGAATATTGTGGTTTTTTTTTTTTTTTGTTAAGTTGGTTATTTGCCAATACGGGAAATGACTTGATTTTTTAACAAGTAGGACAAAAACATAAAACTTCATATATGTTTCGATCTTCATTGCAAAATCATTCAATCACATATAAAAGCAAGTCCTCTCAAATACCAATGATAGTAAACTGGGTGCCGCAAGTAAAATCAAGACTCAATTACTCCAAAACTTAGCCCGAGCAAGCCAGGTTTAAAAAAAAAACAGCCAAAAATTGACTCAATCAAACTTAAATGACTCGATAAGTCAACTCACAACTAAGTTTATCCGAATAAATCTATCGAAAATCGAAAATGTTGACTCATAAATAAGTCAACAGCCAAGAATTCACTCTTCACATCGAAAATCTCTTCGAATAAATCTTATCCAGACCATCAAAGTATAATACACCCCTTCCATGGATACATCTAAACGTTACTTCTTTCTTTTATTTTACTTCACTACAAAATCTATCTTAAACTACATTTCCTACGTGATTAATATGTTAGGTCGATCATGTTTGACTATGTCAACTCTTATATAATTTACTCTAGAATTCAATTGAGTCTTAAGTTGACATGTAACGACCCACCAATGAGCCAGATTTAATAATACTACTTATAAAATAAAAGCTATTAAACTCAGCTTTACTTATAGGTTTGTTAAGTTAAATTGAGTTAATTATAATCAATAAAAAACAATATTAAAGATTAAGTTGTTTTAAAAAAAAATATTTAAAAATTAAATTAGGCTTTGATCAAGATAAATATTAAACCAACTCTCACTTGATTTAATTTGAGACCGGTCTTGAGTCAAGTTGTGGGTTACTAGATTGATATATAGAGTCAATCCGGTTAAATAAATAAAATTGTATAAAATGTTCGTGTGTTGAAAAAAATAAAATGGATGAAATAGTCATATTTGTGCTCAAAATCAAATAAAATATTGGGACCTCAATAACTTTAGGTCAACGCATGGAATAATTGCTGCACTTTTATTAAAAACAAGTTCAACCTTTGTCTTACAAGAAATTAGCCCCACAAGAGCAGAGCATGATAAGTCATTAGTTTTACAAAAAAAAAGTATGACCTCAAGAAATTATAGCCAATGAAATTCAACCTTCCTCACTAAGCTAACCCTTGCGATTAAATATATCATGTCTTGTTATTACTATTACTATTACTATTACTATTACTATTACTATTACTAAGATATAAGCTAAAACAGCTCGGGGTAGTGTGCATTGTAGCTCCAGACCCAATGGCACTATGGACTGGCCATTTCTCAGCCGTGCGTCGCGGCTGTTCGTCTGCCTTTTTTTTTCTCTTATGAACAGTGTAGAGGCGAGATTAACCCTGGTAATATGACAAAATAGCTATCGGCTGAGGGGTAAATCACCGTTAGACTCAGGGGTGCGGACGTAATTGCACGCGTACAGACCGGTCTGGTCCACCGCAACCATTTTTTTTTGAAATGGCTAAAGACGATTCTAGCCCCCAATAGGACAAAATAGCTTATTTACGGGCAGGGACATAACAGTAACTGACCATTATTATTTATATATTTTCCAAAATCTGTCAGGGGCGTGTGTTTCACGCGGGCAACGGTGCCCCCCCTGACGCCCCGTTCAAGCGACGCGTGCGGTATGCTACGGTGGCCGGAAATGGGCTGCCGGCATCTAATCCGGTGCGTCTCTGCTTGGTATTCCTCCCGGCGCGGCGCGTTTTTCCACACGGTGGCCGGTTGAAGACGGCAGCAGCGTTTCTCTCTCTCCCCTGCACCTAAAAGTGCAGGAGAGGACCCCCTTTTGTTAACTTTTGCACTTCGGTCCCTGAACTTGCAATTTCCTTTCCTGCACCTTTCACTTCTGTTACAGTAGTTTTAATTTGCTGCGATTTCGTCCTTCAGGTTGAAATTAATTAAGGTGCAACTTTCACTTTGGTCCTGGAACTTTTTATTTTCGGATTGGGTCCAAATTGGTCATTAAATTCGGTACACCAGTTTTAATATTTGCAATTTTATCCTTGGATTGAAATTGATAATAAATGTGATTTTCATTTCAGCCCTTCAACTTTTGATTTATGATTTAAATCCCTGTTTAAATTTTTAATGCTTATCAAATAATTGTAACATTTTTCCTAATAATTTTATTTGCCATCAAATTTTTTTTCTTTGATTTATTTCTGCCACTTTCATTAATTAGAATAATAATAATAATAATAATAATAATATTTTTCTTGCTTACTCTTTTGTTAATGTTTTTGAGTGTTTTTTCTTCCGTTAAAATTTTATAATTTTAATTGTTTTTGTAATATTTGAATGGGGATAAAAGACAGCTCAAGAACTGAAAATAGACAAATTTACCTAGGTTACCTACAATTAAAAAACGATATAAGTCACTTTTGTCTCGATTACACTGTTCCTTTTAAACGGCAAACAAGTCATTATTATATGGTTTAATATTTATTGCATATTATCGCCTAAAAATATATAAAGAGATAAAAAAAATGACCTCGGATTTTTTGCAACAAAAAAAATAATATCAGCATTCTTAAATACATTGAATATAATAATATGAGGAATAAATCTTATAAAATATCCCTGTTTAAATTTTTAATGCTTATCAAATAATTGTTACGTTTTTCCTAATAATTTTATTTTCCATCGATTTTTTTTTCTGTGATTTATTTCTTCCACTTTCATTAATTAGAATAATAATAATAATAATAATAATAATAATAATAATAATGATAATATTTTTTCTTGCTTACTCTTTTGTTAATGTTTTGGAGTGTTTTTTCTTCCGTTAAAATTTTATAATTTTAATTGTTTTTGCAATAATAGAAATAGTCATTTATATCTAATATTAGTGGGAATAAAAGACAACTTAAGAACAAAAAATAGACAAATTTACCTAGGTTACCTACAATTAAAAAATGATACAAGTCACTTTTATATCGATTAAACTGTTCCTTTTAAATGGCAGACAACTCATTATTATATGTTTTAATATTTATTGCATATTATCGCCTAAAAATATATAAAGAGATAAAAAAAAATGACCTCAGATTTTTTGCAAGAGAAAAATTAATATCAGCATTCTTAAATACATTTAATATAATAATATGAAGAATAAATCTTATAAAATAAAAAAAATTGGCTTCGAATTTTATTTTTGTGCTCTTTTGTTCAAGTGTATTTCTGAAAAAAAAATAAGATTTTTAATATTTAAGATCTAATATTACCCGGGAAAAAATACAACTCAAAAAAACAAAAGGTAAACAAATTTGCCTAGATTATATACAATTAAAAAATATATGAGGCACTTTCTGTTTCGACTACACTGTTCTTTTTAGACAGCAAATAAGTAATTATAGCACGCAAAAAATAGATATTCCTTTGTTGAAAAATATTGGAATATTTTTATTTATAATGTGTCAGATCTAATATTACTAGGGAGAAAAGACAGCTCATATTGTTTTTTTTTAACAAATTTACCTAGGTTATCTACAATTAAAAACATATAAAAATCACTTCCCATTTCGATCACACTATATAATATATGAGACTAAGTATATGTGTTTAATATTTATTTAATATTATCGCCTAAAAATATATAAAGAGAGAGAAAAAATGACCTACAATTTCTTGAAAAATAAATTAATATCAGCATTCTTCAAGATATTTAATATAATAATATGATGAATAAATCTTATAAAAAAAATTTGTCTTTGAATTTAAATTTATATTTTAGACCCTTTGTTTTTTCCTTTTAAGAAACGGTGACCTTTTTTTCACATGTATTTTTTATTTTTTACTGTCCAACTCAGTTGTTCTTTTTTAACCTGGTTTCTTTTGTTGTTTTTAACCAGAGTATCCGTGACAACAAATTGCTAATAAATCATTTCCCCTTCTTAGCAAATTTTCTAACAAATTTTATCAAAAGTTTTTTAGCAATAGCAATATTCAATCACATTTTGGTTGAAAAAAACTATTTTTAACAGATTTTATCAATTACAATATACTACTTATATATTAAAATAACAAAATACAATATTTATAAAATCAATTAATTTTCTACATAGATAAAAATGCCCAGCGAAGCGGGCCAATCAACTCGTATAGCTAAAGCAGCTCGGTATTTCACTGTAGCTTTGTTTACTGTAGCTCCACACTCAGTTACACTGTGGAGTGGCTATTTTTGATATGTGCTTCGCGCGAGTTCATTCGCCTCTTCTGCTTTTTTTTTTTCCAGTAAATCACGTTTTCTGTACAAGCAAGTTTTATGCCATCAAAGTCAAATAATTTCGCCATCAAAGTCAAATACTTTCTCCCAAATTACCCAGGCTGAATAAATTAAAACATAAAAAAAGAACAAACATGCAAAATGGAAACTGAAACAAGTGTTTTGATCTACATAAGACATAACTAAAATAAAAAATTACAATATCTCAAACAAAATACACAGCGTTCAATCTAAGATCTAGCAACGAAAACAAACAAATCCTCCCAAAAAAAATCCCAAGACAAAACTTTTTTTTTTAAATCAAAACCCATATATATAAAAAAAAAATTCAAGCTCCCAAAGAGCATAAAAAAATAGAGCCCAGATGCAAAACTCAAAACTATAACAAGATCCAAGACAACCCATCACAATTTGATCCAAAACCAAGAGACCCCAAATCAAACAATCTGTGTCAAAAAAAACTCAAAAAGTTTCAATCTTTTCACGTTTAATAAAAAAAAACCAAATTTTGAATAAAAAGAAAAACAGAGAGAATAAGAAAACATGCCAATTAAGTCAGGAGAAAATCTGGGTATTAAAGAAGATGCCGTTTTGAAAGTGGAGATGAGGATCAGACAGTGGAGAGAGAAGGTGGGGAAGATATAATGAATTTATTTTTAGTCTTTTATTTATTTTATTTCCGGGAGTACCTTTCTCCGACAAGCATCTCCATCTCCCGTGAAACAGACCATCAGCTTACCAATACCGTTTCCCGTTAGTGTTTTTATTATTATAAACTAAATCACTGTAAGTTGGAGTATTTCATTGACAAAGAGGCAGAGAAAGGGAGATAAGCTAACGAGAAGAAGAGGTGAAGGTGAGAGAAATAGAGACATTGACTGTTCGGTAAGAAAAAAGGGTGATTGAAATTAGAAATGGTTTGTTTTTTTTTTTGGCCCAGATGTTTGTTTTAAATGTTACGAACTATTTGCTATTTTGTTTGGTTTTTTATTTTATTTTTTTTGTTAATTTTATGATTTTTATTAGTTACACAATAATAATATATGATTTTTATTAGTTACACAATAATAATAATAATAATAATAATAATAATAATAATAATAATAATAATGATAATCTTAGTAATTATTTTTTATAATTTTTTTCTTACTTATTTTTCTGCTATAGTTTTTTTTTGGACAATTTAATTCTTTTTTATTGTTTAAATAGTAATAGTGATGATAATGATAATAACAATAATAATTTATTATAATGATTGTAGTGCTTATGGTATTAATAATTATGTTTATGCTACTAATAGTACCATATATCTAAAACAGCTCGGGCATTGCACTGTAGAGGCAGACTCAGTGGCACTGTGGAGTGGTCTTTTATCCTCCGTGCGTCGCGCGAGTTTGTCTACCCTATTTTTTTTGTTTTTCCTGATTACACAATAGCTAAAAGAGCTCGGACTATTACTGTGCATTGTGAGTGATATAACTGTGGACTGGACATTTGCAAATTGTGCATCGCACGCGTACGTTTACCTCTTTGTTTTTTTTTGCCCCATTCCATCTGCACATCCCCTTCCCCTGGACACCTGTTAAGCTTACAACGTGACAGATGAAATTTTTCTTCTGCCTAAATATTAACCGTGAAGCACCCCCGTTTTTTTTTCTTTCGGCTGTGCACAGTGATTTAACAAAAACATCCCATGAAAACGACAAAACAAGCAGCCGGTTTCAGGGGCTCCGCGGTAATTGACCTCTGCCAGTCCGGTCCAGCCCGGTTCGTCTGACCGGTTTTTTAATAATTTATTCTGTCATTGAACAGTGCATTAACGATTTCATCCCCCGAAAACGACAAAATCACGCCTATTGGGAGAGGGGCTTCACGGTAATTAGCCAATATTTATTATTTGTTTAAGCGGGTCACTGTTGGCGCGTCGCGAAACGCGCCGTTCATCTTCGCGCTCACGCGTATTTCAGGCGGCGCGTGTGGCCTTATCCGACGTCGGAAAATACCCAATCGACGTCTAGAATGATTTTTAGGCATGTTATCTTCCACATGGGGCGGCGCGTGTGTAACTATGGTGTCCGAAGACGCGTCAATGGACGTTTGAATTCCCCCCCCCCTAATTTCTCTCTCCTGCCTGCGCCAGATGACGTCAGCTAAGCTGTTTTTTGTAAGAAATCATTTCAGTCCCTGCACGTGTAATTTGGTTTTTCTTGCCCTTAATTCCATTATAGAGGTTTAGATTGTTTTCAATTTCGTCCTTGCATGCAAATTGATTATATATTGAAGTTTCAATTCGGTCCTCACACTTTGAATTTTACGGGTTGGGCTGGAATTCGAAATATATTTGGTATCAAAGTTTTGATTGCTTTCAATTTCATCCTTCCATGCAAATTGATTATAAATCCTTAATATTTTCGGTCCCAAAGTTTGATTTCTTTCAATTTTATCCTTCTATGCAAGTTAATTATGGATTTTACTTTCATTTCGGTCGCAATTCTTTTTATTTCAGGTTATGTTTTCAATTATTTAATTTGAATGTTTGGATTTGCTTCAATTTGGTTCTCAAAATCACATATATTATGTCAAGTATGTCAAATTCATGATATATATTTATATATTTATGTCAAATTAAAGTATGTTAAACTAATTGTATGTTCTAATATTTATTGAATATTATCGCCTAAGAATGTATATAGAGAGAAAAAAATTATCTATGATTTTTTTACAAAAGAAATTTAATATCAGTATTCTTAAATACATTTAATATAATAATACAAGGAATAAATCTTATAAAAAATGTAAAAAAAAATGTCTTTGCCTGTGGCGCAGGGTTCGAACCCCTCAGCCAACAAATTTCAATTTGTTTTTTTTTTTTTTCAGAAATACATTTTTTTTGTTTACGTAATTTAATTAAAATTACTTTTTCTTTTTATTATTGTTCTTATTAATTACGTTTTTTTGTTTTTGGGAAAGTAATTGTCCCAACAGTTGCTTTCCCTTTTTCTTTTTATTATTATTCTTATTAATCTTATTTTTTAAAACTACCATGTTTTTGTTTTTTCCTTATACAATACTGATCTTGAAAATATCTGTCTGTAAAAGTTGCTTTCCCTTTTTGTTTTTTTTTGTTTAGGTAATTTAATTAAAATTACTTTTTCTTTTTATTATTATTATTCTTATTAATTATGTTTTTTTTTTGGGAAAGCAACTGTCCCAACAGTTGCTTTCCCTTTTTCTTTTTATTATTATTCTTATTAATCTTATTTTTTAAAACTACCATATTTTTGTTTTTTCCTTCTACAATACTGATTTTGAAAATGTCTGTCTGTAAAAGTTGCTTTCCCTTTTTTTTATTATTCTTATTCTTATTAATTTTTAAAACTAGGGTATCAATGTAATTTACGCGTCCATTGATAATTTTAGATTTTCAAACTTTTATTTTGCTATTGTTATACTAGGGGGTGTTGAGCTATTTTATTATATTAAATTTCACATAAATAAAAATTATGTTTTTATTTGCATCCAGCAAATCCTATAAAAATTGTTTACTCACCCCGCAACGTAGAACATATATTTTTTGAATTTTTCAAATTAAATGATTTTTTCAGCTAATAATTTTTTGTTTTGTTTTATCATCTATTATATTTTTTTATGTGCTCTTTCTTTTATTTTTTTATTGGTTTTATTGTTATTATTTTCAAGTTAGATGAATTTTTCCCCTGATAATTATGTTTTTTTTTTTTAAAAAAAGTTAGTATGAATTTTTTTTTCTTTTATTTATTTCTGTTCTTTATTCATAATAATAATAATAATAATAATAATAATAATAATAATAATAATAATATATTCTTTTTCTTCCTTACTCTTTTGTTAATGTTTTTGAGTATTTTTTCTTTAGGGATAATTTGATAATTTTAAATGTTTTTGCAATAATAACAATAGTCATTTTGTATCTAATATTACTGGGGATAAAAGACAATTCAAGAACAAAAAATAGACAAATTTACCTAAGTTATTTACAATTAAAAAACGATACAAGTCACTTTTGTCTCGATTACACTGTTCCTTTGAAACGGCAAACAAGTCATTATTATATATTTTAATATTTATTGCATATTATCGCCTAAAAATATATAAAGAGAAAAAAAAATGACCTCGGCTTTTTTGCAGGAAAAAAATAATATTACTGGGGATAAAAGACAATTCAAGAACAAAAAATAGACAAGTTTACTTAGGTTATCTACAATTAAAAAACGATACAAGTCACTTTTCTCTCGATTACACTGTTCCTTTGAAATGACAAACAAGTCATTATTATATGTTTTAATATTTATTGCATATTATCGCCTAAAAATATATAAAGAGAAAAAAAAAATTACCTCGGCTTTTTTGCAGGAAAAAAATTTATATCAGCATTCTTAAATACATTTAATATAATAATATGATGAATAAATCTTATAAAATAAAATAAAAATTTGCTGTGAATTTTAATTTTGTGCTCTTTTGTTCAAGTTTATTTCTTAAGAAAAAAAACAAATTGGATTTTAATATTTAAGATCTAATATTACTCGGGAAAAAATACAACTCAAAAAAACAAAAGGTAAACAAATTTGCCTACATTATCTACAATTAAAAAATATACAAGGCACTTTCCGTTTCGACTACACTGTTCTTTTTAGACGGCAAATAAATAATTATAGCATGCAAAAAATTTCTATTTTTTTTTTTAATTTTGCAATATTTGTATTTATAATGTGTCATATCTAATATTACTGGGGAAAACAGGCAACTCGTATTTTTTTTTCAAATTTATCTAGGTTATCTACAATTAAAAAACTATAAAAATCACTTCTCATTTCGATCACACTATATAGTATGTGAGACTAAGTATATGTGTTTAATATTTATGTAATATTATCGCCTAAAAATATATAAAGAGAAAAAAAATGACCTACGATTTCTTGAAAAAAAATAATAATTTCGGTACTCTTAAATATATTTAATATAATAATATGATGAATAAATCTTATAAAAAAAAACTTTGGCTTTCAATTTAAATTTATATTTTAGACTCTTTTTTTTTTCCTTTTAAGAAACGATGACTTTTTTTTTCACATGTAGTTTTTTATTTTTTGTTGTCCAAGTCAGTTGTTATGTTTTAACCGGGTTTCTTTTTTGTTTTGTTTTTTTTTTAAACCAGAGTATCCGTGACAACAAATTTCTAATGAATCATTTCACCTTCTTAGCAAATTTTCTAACAAATTTTATCAAAAGTTTTTTAGCAATAATAATATTCAATCACATTTTGGTTGAAAAAAACCATTTTTAACGAATTTTATCAATTACAATTATACTAATTAAATATTAATATTACAAAATACAACATTTATAAGATCAATTAATTTTCTACATAAATAAAAATACCCAGTGAAGCGGGCAAATTAGCTCGTATATTTCTATAAACCCAGGCAGACGCTGTGTTTCTAATCAATGGATGGATTTATCAATACGTGAAATTTGGGAACTCCAATAAAACTCACCGAGTTGTATCTTCTCATGACTCTGTAACCTTTCCATATATAAAATGGATGGTGAAAACACCTACACGTCCTAGTATGGTGATGAAAATATTCAAAATAATATTGTTTTATTAAAAAATTATAATGGATCCAAGCTAACTTGTCGACTTGTATGTTGATATGGCTAGTTTGTATCCCATACCTTAAACCGGGTCGAGTCTTGTCTCAAATATTAACCCCACAGGAGGTATATTATGTCTCAAATATTTTATTTATGTACTCTTTAATTTTAATTACTTATTTCAACAACAATTCTACTCACAGGGAAGAAATTGGACTATGAGCCCAAGAGGTTGAAAGATTTTTTTTATATTAATATGGGTGTGCGGTCCAGTTTGCGCGCATGGTGACTAATCCCACGAGCCCTGAAGTTAATGATCATATAAATCTTTAGTGACCATCATATTAGCAACCACAAAACTTGTATCTGAGACCAGAGGGGGAGCAAACCCTTTAGTTTCAAGCTCTTACCACTAGATTATCTACTAGATAGTTAAGGTTGAAAGATCTTTATTATATAGTATTGGTAGTGATTTTTTTTCTTGGCAAACTGATAGTGGAAGATTTAATACTGTTTGTTGAAGTGGACCTTAGGTGCAAGAATTGAGACAATTTTGGATCAATAAAATATGACTTAGTTATATGTATGCCATAGAATGCAAGTATACAATAAACAAATCATAAGTATTTATACGATCCAAGAATATTTATTAGTTTTTTCTGTCCTCAAAAAAGGAGACAGAACTTAAGTTACCATAAAAATTGAATGCACAGCAATTTGATGAACAATATTCCACACGTACGTAGACAATTTCTCATCGAAACCAGATACAAAGAAAAAGGTAGCATCTATGTATGTGTGTATTTAAGCCTAGAATAACTCTTCTGGTCAAGAAAAGTCATCCCTCTTATCGATTAAAAAATTAAAATAAATTATTTAAAAACCCATTCTTCCATCAATTCAATTTAAAATGTTTTTTAATTTTTATAAAAAAATCAAAAGTATTAATATTAAAATATAAATAGATAGTTAAAATGACTTTTTTTCCATTGGAATATACATAAGAAAAACAATCATATTTATACTCTTCTAATTAATTATTGCCATTGGATATTTAAAACTTTTTCAAGTTAGATAATAAATAAAGTATAGATAATCCAAAATATATTTGGAAGTGGTAAAAAGGGATAGATAATTCCATGCCAACCATCCTCTTTTGTTTATAAGATTATCTTTTAGTTTTTCACAGTCTTAATGCTTGTCTCCACCGCCCACACACACCAACTTAATACTAAAATAAAAAATCCCACGCTCGCTACTTCTATCAGCCTCCAATTCTATAAAACGATCAACAAGTATGTCATGAAACAGTTTTGAACTCTTCAAAAAGAATTCTTAGGAGAAAAATAATAAATAATAATAATATATACATATTTTTATTACAAAATCCAAAAAACAATCGAGAACTTTAATCCAAACACAATCTTTTGGGTACGAGGAGATGAACCTTCAAGATGGAATGCATCAAAATCCCATAAGAATATCCAAATTAAGATATTTTCGACAAAATAGGATGAAGAAAAAAAGAAAGTACGGGTTGAAATCCAACTGTGACCAAATTTGAAAGAATTAATTAAGTTTAAGAACTTAACTGAACTTCTAACAAATTTTGTTGATTCAATTAAGAACTTCATTAAAAAAAAATCAAGTTAGAGTCCTAATTCGAATAAATTGGAAGATATTAAAAGATTATCGACACAATTTTAAAAGACTAAATTGGTGCAATCAATGGTTCAAATTGGATCTTTCTACAAAAAAAACATGGCATATTGGGGTTGTGTCAAACTTTTATAGGGATTCAATTAAAGAAAATCAAAGCTTAAAGCTTAATTGGGAAAAAATGAAGAAATTGAAAAATAAGGGTTGCTTTGTAAAAGACATCGACTTGAGAGACCTCAATTGAATTTTTTCAAGGGCCTAATTGCATGAAATTAGCTAGTTTTGTCTCAATTAAAGACATTTAATCTTAAATTCAACCACCAACATGGACCAAATTTAATTTTATCAAAATCCCAATTTGAAAACCCTAATTCTTAGGGTTTAAGTAGAAGATATGCTATTCATTTTAATGAAGAGGTTGAATGAGATGTTGTCAGACCTTATTCTACTATCTTCCTCCGCTAAGAAGGTTGATTGAGTTGCTACATTCAAGTGAATGAATGAGTAGATACATGATTAATTTTTCAAAATACAGATATCATCAATAAATAAATAAAATATGGATTGAATATGAAAGCTTGGACTGTCCATCTCATCGGTACATAAAATATCGAGCAACTTGGATGGTTTTAATTTTTACTATATCTTCTCATTTTTCAACATCATATGCATTAGGTGGTCCATGATTATCCCTTTTGTTCGGTGATTTTTCCAAGGATGATTCTACGCATCGGTATATATGCACGTTTATTGTGAAGGGAATTTGTTTTTTTTTTTTTTTTTAATTTGGTCATTAAATTTTATTTTAGCACAACCAAGCTTAAATTAAAGTCTATTTGATTTTATTTTTTTTATGGATGAGAGATGAATGAAAAGATAAAAGACTGAAGCGTAAAATAAAAACATACATTCAAATTTACTTATAAAGTATATTACAGAAAGCTCTTCATTCACCCTCCTTTTTATACTGGATTTTGAAATCTACAAGGTTGAAAAATTAAAAATTGAAAAACCAAAGGTTCTTTGAGTAGAAAAACCATGGGCTCTTTGAGATTAACTCATGATTTACCTATAATTTATTTAAATTATACGAATAAAATTAATTTCAGTACAAGATAACGGGATCTAAACTGTTTCAATTATTGTTTATTATGTACTCGAAATGCTGCATTCATCTGTACCTATTGCATGTTGGAAAAGGTTATAATTGATGAATTTTTCATGCTCCATATCATTATTTATTAATTTGACCTATGAAATGAGGAGCTGATCAGTTCAACATAATATATATTGCATTTCTTAATGTCACCGTTTTCACAACATGGATCGTACGTCAGTGCAATACAGTAAGGTTGGTTGTTGACTAATCTAGGTTCTATATATTTGTTTTTAGATATTATACATATAGTATAATGCATATCATCATCTGGAGATTCGTTTATTTTTCTATTGCATTTCAGGTTGCCTATTTACACAACCCTAGTCCCACCTGATCATCCCAGACTTTCTCGACCATTGCATCAGCTATTTTGTCATACAGTCCAATTCCAGATATATATATATATATATATATCTAACAAGCTCCCTCTCCCTCATAGAAACTCCTCTTCATCTCCTGAAAAAGAATGGAAAAAGTACATATCTTCACGAAGAAACTAAAACCAACCGATATCAGCCATGCTCTTTCATTCCCGACGCATGCCCTTGAGGCCTTTTCATTTCCTGAAGGAACCCATAAGATGAGATTTGAAGCAGTCGATGCTACTGATACTGTGTGGGGGTTTGATTTATCAACCCGTCTGACTGGAGCATACCCAAAACCCGTTCTTCTACGCTCTTCTTGGCATCTTTTCGTAGAGCAGAAAGGCCTTGTTCCCGAAGACAGGGTTGCTTTCTTCATGGAGACATTAGGTGAAGCTGATGGCATGATCAGGATCAGGTACACGGTGAGAGCTCAGCGAAAGGTGATGGTGTTGATGGGCCAAGATGTTTGGGTTGATGTCGAGCATCTTCCCCTGTACGGTCTTTAATTTGAACTAGCAGTTAATTCTTCATGGTAATGTTAATACAATAGATCTTGGACTATAATTATGCTTAATAGTTTGCTTAGTAGTAATCGATGTAAACTGTTGTGTATGTTTTCCTGTTCGACTACAATAATATCTGTGTAATTAATATCTTGCTTGGTTTCCAAGTTTCCGCCCTCTTCTTCTTACTGTTTGCATGATCCTCGGTGCCCTATGAGCTTCGAAGAGAAAGGGTACGATGAAAGGTAATAAAAATAACTCGAGATAGTATCACCCAACTTCGTTCTACCGAATTATTGAGATGAGGCTGCTCCCGTTGAATTTTATTGACGTGGTTAAATTTTATGAGTCAACTCGTGGATTGAGCTTGTTTTTCTGTCGCCCTAATTAGTTGACAAAAAAAAATATCTTACCTGATCAGCCCTTTTATGATTTCAACTTCGTTTAATTAGGGCGATAGAATATATATCAAGCACCTGATCGCTGTTTTTTTTTTTTTGTCAAATACAAAAGAAGGCCATTTATAGAAAAATGAATCCCTTAATTCACTAAACATGGTACGCAGTTTCTCCTTCCTTGGTTCATTGGCAGTTAATTTCAGCGCGTAGAAGAAAGAATTAGAAGCAATTTTTTATTTGAAATATATGATCTGTGGTCATTTTTCGGCTTTAAATTGAAGAAAAAACATTTGATATATAGAAAAAAAAAAGGGGGTAGAATATGATTAAATTGTTCAGAATAAAATATAGCAAAAATCAATTACGTCACCTCTTGAATAGTTAATTACATGTCCCAGTATGATTAATCCGTTTATACTATAAAAAGAAGTAACATGTGATCAGACCAAAGTACTTTAGCAACTGCTCGTTAATTACATGTCCTTTTCTTTCTCTATATAATTACTTTTTAAGGAATGATTTCACTTAAAATTCAATTCATAAAGAGATATTAATTATTCCACACAAGTCCAAAATTTAGATCATAAGTTAAGCTTGAGTCAACAATATCGTTTCAAAACTAATATTTAAAAGTTAAAACGAAAATTGTCATTAGAAAAATTAAAGAAAATCCCACTCAAGTTTTGACCAGATTAAAAAATTAACCAACTAGGTTGAGCAAATCTAATCAAGTCATGGTTCAACATGAAACCTGACCAGACGAGATCCCAAGTCTGGAACCTTCCTACTCATCCAAAATGGTCGGCCGAGATGGTGATGAGTCTACTGAATCATGTTCATCGGGCTGACTATAGAGCTGCTCATGCACAATTATCTCTAACTGCAGAATTACTAACCACTATACAAGTTTCAAAGGGTCTGTGCATTAGAAAGTTAGAGCTATCCCAGGCCATTGCATACAAGTTGAGGAACTTCCATCAAATTATCGTTTATATGTTCTTCAGTACTTACACTTGACTGATGTACAAGTCTAATAGAAAGGAAGTTATGGGGGCTACCTTGAGAGTTGGGATAGAACAAGGCATGGAATTCTAAAATTTCATTCTGAAGCCATTCCCCAGCATCCTCCGAGACTGATCAACTCTTGTGATTTATAGAACAGAGAAAGGAATACAAACAGGCTGTCTTTTTGCTCTAAATCCAAATCCAACCTTGGCATCCCTGAAATGGAAGATCTCATTAGAAATTACAAGGGTAAAACAGAACAAAGATGTGCAATTGAGTAGTTTATAATTTCAAATTCCAGTATGCACAATATTTTTTATAATGTTGCCAGATGACCCAATAACAATCCCTTGGTAAGGTTCTAAAGGGACCAATGACTTCATGCTGAACGTAACATCAGACATCTCGAACTACCACTTCCATGTGAGCTACACCCCATGAAGGATCCATATACCTGTTCCTTCATCATTCCCCCCTCTCTACTTTGGTGTCTGAAAACAACAAATCATGCAGAATGCGACACGTTAATGAATCAAACATTGTCCATCATCTCCATGGTTGGATTGCATTCACCTCATCAATGTTTGCATAACACGATCCACTATCATTGTTGCCATTATTAGTGTAATAATAATCTCAACATGCTCCATCATGACGACAACACAAAATTTCTTAACACCATTGCTATAATAATTAAATCATATATAGCACTAATCACTTTAAAAAACTCAATCTCTTTCATATGATTTCCATAGATCTGCAATGAGAAACTTAGGTAACAATTTATGTATGTATATCATTAATAGTTAGCCATATATATTCCATCATATTTTGGAATCCCCCTAATGAGACAAAGCAATAAGTATATCTACATTTTTACCCAGGTTCAATTTAACCACACATTCACCCCCTCTAAGCAGCAATAACAAGTGAGGCATGACAGAGATGATAACTAAACAAAAGAACATAAACTACCTACCTCAAAAAGAAGAGCATTAAGGTTTCAAAATTCATCAACGTCACTCAGATCACTCAGTTCCTCACCAAAGAATTCCCAGATTTTATGATCCAGGACACTTAAGTCATCAAGATCTGCAATGGCGAGCAAGTAATGTGTGAGCTTCACTAGCTCCAGATCTCGGTTTGCATGGGCCTTACGGAATGGCCTGATTACCAAACCATTTTGGAGGTTCATCATGAAATTTCTTCTCAGATCATCAAACATTATGGTGTTTTTTGAACTGTAAAACTGAACCAACAACAAAAAAAAAAACGTCCATCAAATTGTGATTCTTGACAATTAAACTTCATGCAAGAAACAAAATGGTTCCATTTTCTCCACGGTATATGAAAAATATTAAAACATGATGCAATTCAGTATGTCACTGTTATCTGGGTAACACATATAATACACACACGTGTCTTAAAATTGCACCTCTGGGAATTTAGCCCAAATCAATCCAAGCGGCTTGCATTCAAAGATTCCACAAGAGTCTGACTGAACTGTAATCATTGCCGAGTGGTCTAAAAGAGCTGTGATTTTGTAGTTAGGATTGTCGAGGACACCCAACTGTCCCATCTTCAGTTCAACCCGCTTCATGCTGTAGAAAAGAGGTACAGTTAGTATTTCACTCTTTTGGAATTTTATATTGTGTTAGTCATTTTAGTTTTTAGTATTATTTAGGAATATTAATATTTACAATTTAGTACGAAAGTATGAATGTTGAGTTCTTATTTAGTAGGTTTTCCAATTTTTATAGGCATGTTTTAATTTCTAATGCTATTGGGATCTACTTTTCCTATTTCTATTTGGTTGGTAACAATAAATATGCTAGTTGTGTTGTGAACATTGATTAATCAAATAAATTGAGTTTTTCACAGAATTGGTTCTCTTGAATGTTTTGTTCATGTGTTTACAACTGTCTCTATCACTTCATTTCTTGGGCTTGGGAAGTGGAGGATAATAAGCAGAATGCCGGCGCAAAGAAAGAGAAAAAATCAAAGTAAATTGAGGATCTGACCTGGTTGCAGACCATATCATTATGTCATATTCTGCATAAACAGCAGTGAGAAACTCATGAAGATCTGCACCAGATGACAAGATTAGAAATTAACAGTTACAAAAAATTCCTTCAACCTAGACACTTACATGGGCGCATGAGTTCAAGTGGAGTCTCTGCTGTGGATCGGTGATCAAACAGCGTATAGTCAATATCCAGAACAAGCAGTTTCTTCCCTGGACGACATGGGTTTTTAAGTTCAATCTACAGATCAGAACACAACAAAAATGGACATTACTCACAAGCTTTGTGCAGAAAAAAGATGTATCAAATCATGCATTCAAATTAATGTCAGTTTAGAAGTGCCATTCCATACTTAGTAGATAAAATCATCATTATAAAGAGAGCTTGACATCAACTTTTATTACTTAAAAACCAACAACATATTATTTTGACTGCAAGCATTTATATATATATATATATATATATATATGATTTTCAGATATATAAGATGACCAGATTAATCATGACAAAAAGGAAAGCTTCAACATATGAAACCAAAGAGATTTTTCAATTCTGTAAAAAATCTGGCAGCAGAAAGACAGGAAGTACAGTTCTAATATTAGTAACAAAGCTGAATTGGCTATTTAGCAGTGGTATTGTAGGGCACATTGAAAAGCTATAGAAACTCCATATATCGATTCCATATGCAGTCCTGTGTTTTTACCATTTATTTCATCTGGAGAATAGAATCACAAATTTGGAGTTCATGCAAAGCTTTATCTCCCTTGTCTTTAACAAAAAAACAGATATTTTTCATTAAAAAAAAAGTCATAGTGATAAAAGGATAGGAGGATAACCACCACCCTTGACAAGAAAAAAGGTTAATACAAAATTCCGGTTGTGTTAATCATCCAGTAGAGAAGCTCCACTGTGAGACCCTGCAGCTTAACTGCATAACAAGGTTAAGAAAAATAATATCTATCACACTAGAGATGCTTCATAAGGAATAGTAATATTAGCCATGCATTCAGCATCTCATGTCACTAAAACTAAATACTTTGGTGTCCTACTAGTTTGAAAAAGGTTGAGTGACATCATTACTGCCAATCTATAGACGGGTTTAGCTTGAGGATGATAGGCATGCTTTAGGAGAAACTGAGCAACAAGAGGATGATAGGTGTGTTTTAGGAGAAAGTAAGAAACAAACAAATCATTAAATGAAAAGGTAAAATGAGATTCATCAAGCTATAGGATAAGGTGAATGACAAATGCAGTGATAATTTGACACCATGTTTCATGGACAAATAGCATAGGATGGTTTAGATCTCTTATAAAGCATACATGCACCTGAGTGTTACGCATCCAAAATCAAAAGATAAATCCAAGCAGATATTATATTCCCGTAGAACTCCCAAGGTACAATTCACTTAATTAATTAACCAAGAATTTTTTAAAGCTGACCTCATATTGATCAATACGCCTCCTCAGTTTCTGCTTATTGACTTCAACATCTTCAATGTTAACCGCTTCATCTTGCCCAAGTTCAAAATCATCAACAATCTCTGGAGAGTCCATTTGATTCACTATTATATCATCTTCAGCAGTTCTGTAGTGGTATTTAGTATCCATTTCAAATGGAATTAAAATTAAAGGGTTAATAATCTCTTATGATTGACATCACAATATAATAACTTGAAGATGTCATTGACGCATCAAACTGGCTCCTTGTCATTACAAACTTAAACAAATGTGATGTGACTCTTTTTTTAGCAGCAGCAAATTCTTATATTAGACAAATTCAAACTATAGCACACTAGGAAGAATTAAAATTCATTCCAATGTAGTAATGTACAGCTTGTATCATTCTGCTTCCACCATTTTTTTAAAACAAGTTGCTAGGAATAAAATGCTGAAGCTATGAAAATGTACAGAATCACAGTAGAATGAATAATCTATTTGCTGAAATTTATAGCAGTTATCATAGTTACATTCTGCATATTCTGTATCACAGAGGATAGGCACCCTTATAACATCACTGCCTTTCTCAATAGTTTAATTTTCGGTCCAAATGACTGCTATGTGCTATGCAGGAAGAAAAAAAAGGTATCCTACATTACCAATACATATTTCCAAAGCGATACTAATTAAGTGAGGAAGACCTTAAATCGAAGAAGTCTTGACTACCGAGCAAGTATCCTAGAAGAAAAGGGCAAAAGGAGGATAAAAAGGCTTTACATGTTCAACTCCAACCTCCAGCAGGACTAGACTCTCAAAGAAATCATGTTCAGAAACAGTAAAGCATGCAATAAGGGGTGGAATTAATTAAATTAAATTAAATTAATGCTATTACTGATTTCTTGACTTGGATTTCGAACATCTATATTGTGAGAATCAAACCATTTTCGAAACTAATAAATAAGAATCCGGTGCTTCATTTTGCGAAAGAACTTGTCATCCTCCACTGCTTTGTTCATGACACAGTACCATACAGCAACTTCTATTAATGCAGTGCACAAGGATCCAAGCAAGTACTACAATTTACCTTGCAACTATTTTAAAATCCTCCCGAGTACTTCCTAGGAACCTGTCAAATTCTCTTCAATCAAAAAGCCCCATCCATCTACTTCCTCACCAATTCTTATCTCTACTCAGCTCTTCCTCAGAAGTACTTTACTAGTTTTCTAGCAAGATTCAGCCCTGGTCTTCAGGGGAATCCAGAAAAAGCTCTTCGTAGAAAGAGCTTTCACCATTGCAAAATTAAGATCAACTTTTTACACGTAAGGGACCAACTTCATAATTGGTTCTTGAGCTAAGAAACATAAGCCTCGCCAAGACAGTAGCTAAACCACTTTCTCTTCGTTCTTTCTAACTAGACAAACAAATGCAGACACAAAAAAGCTGTCTTTTCCACAGGAAATTCTGAAAACTCACAGAAACCACTCCATTTTACAAAAATAAAAACCCCATAAATCAACACAAGATCATCATCAACAAAAACCCATCAAGAAACAAGAACATAGATCACTAAAGAAACCAATTTTTGCTTAGTATTTGGTATGCAAAGAGAGAGGGAGAGTTTGTTACCCGATCATGGTCATCTTGAGAGAGGATTTGAGGGGTAATTGAGAGAGAAAAGCGGAGTCATCAGCGAGTTTGTTACTAATTTTGGGGTAACGAAGCTTTTGTCTCTTGGGCAAAACGTTGGTGAGTTCGCAGATACGGCGCTTCAACCCGGCTACTGAGTCGTCGCCACAGACTCGGACAGCGTACTCCTTTCCGCTCCATTTAACAGTCAGCGTTAACTCTTCTTCTGTCGCCGACGAGGTTAGTGAAGCAGAAGCAGCCATTTTGTTTTGGGTCTCTTCTTCACTCCGATTATCTCCGGTTTCAGTCTCCCCTCCAAGGGGTTTGGAAACCAATTTAAAAGCATTTTTAAGGAAAATGATTTTTTTTCTTAAAATAATATATTATTTTAATATATTTATAAACGAAAAAATAACTTTAACTACAAAATCAAACCCATCTTGAGGTGGTCATTGTTACCTAGTCGAGAGGTGTTTATGGTGATTATGGATGCTTTACTCAAGATTGTAGCTTTTTAGGGTGATTATGGATGCTGTGGAGTAGAAGAGATGAGCTTAAGCTAACGAAGCTGTTACTGCTTACATTATTGAGAGGAAGATGCTACAAACGCGCTAATGCATATGATTTTATGATATGTCACCTCTTGAAGTGTACTTAAAGGCTCATAGATGCACTATTGAGGACGAAAGTTGGAGCTGACTTTGGAGAAGAAGAAAAGCTAATTGTTACAAAGCTGACGAGTGTGAGCTATGTGATGGAAGATGGAAGGAACTTGATGGTGTTGTTCAAGGACATGGTGGCAAAGGATTGATGATTTGCCCATAAAGTTTCGTCAAGTTCAAATCAGTACGTGTATCTTGTAACAACTTAGGATAATCAAGATTTTACTCGCTTGAACCCACAAAATACACTTTCTAATATAATTTTCTCGCATAAAAAACACGATGGTGTTGATAGAGAGGATGTCACAGTGTTTGTGTAGATGAACTATTTCCCTTTGGCTTTTTCTTCTTCTTTTCTGTTCCAAATCCTGGAATGGGAAGGCTTTGGGGCTTATGAATTAATGGGATCTCTACCATTAATGACGGTGAATGAAGCTTGGTCATTCAATAGAGCTTAGAACAAAAGTTTATCCTTCTCTACAACTGACAATGGGAGGGCCGAAACTGTTTTTGCAGGCAGAACAATGTTGAGTAGTGTTCTTAAGAGACAATTTGCAAGTGTTTTGGGTGCTATTAGAGTAGGATTTTGTCCTAGAGTGAAGTATAAACATCTAGGTATAAGTTGGAACAAGGTTTGTGTGGTATGAACAAAGTCTTGTACTTCACTGCAATTGGTAAATGGAAGAGCAAGGCAATTTTTGCAGACATAACTTTGATTTTCTTGCAATTTTGTCATTGATTCCATCCTAAACGATCATTGCGCCATTTTGACTTGTAAATATTAAACTTAGTCCTCTAAAATTCCTATTTTTTCAAATAAACTCAAAAACGTTTTCAAACTTATATTTTCATCAACTAGGTCCATAATAAAACTAATTTGACCCACTAAAAGTATAATTAAGTTCTCACACCTAATTAAATTTGTTAATTTGACCCAAATTAATTTTTAAACATAATTAAACTTTTAGTTGGGCTCATGATTAAATAAAATTGGCCCACTAAAGATCTAATCAAGTCCTTCAACTTAATTTTTATACAGATGCATTCAATAATCATTTAATTTGATGTTGAATTTGCATTGTTTTTCTAATCTTGGATAAAATGGGAGCATAGTTAGGCTCCTAATGTTGACCAAAATTCTAGCTTTGTTCCTCCATATATTTGAAACTCTTCTCAATTTGCTCTTATCAAATTGTCAATATTTTTTTATTATTTTCAAAAGAAAAAAGATATTCTTTTGGGGAACCAAAATTAGTTTATGATAGTTTGCAACTTCTTAAACAAACTTTGTGTTTACACATACATTATCCTCAATTTTGCAGCCACTAGCTTAAAACTTATTATAGTCAAATCAAGTTTTGATTGGATCGAGAACTGATCTGTTAGGTCTATCAGGTTTGACTATGTCAACTCTTATCTAATTTAATTAAAAATTCAAATTGATTCTCAGGTTGATAGGTCGCTGAATGGACCCACCAGAATAAGTCAGATTTAATAATACTAGTTGGATGTAAAAATTATGAATTATGTTATCTATATAAAAATATATAACATGATGTGCAAACCACCATAAATTAATGAAACACAATAAATAAAATTTTTAATATGGATCGAAACGGTTTACTTCATTATCAATATCAATATTCACTTCATAGGATTGCCACCATTTACAACAGAATTCTACCATGTAGATGCTATAACACCTAAAGACATTGAATATTGCGGGTTTTTTTTTTTTGGTTAAGTTGGTTATTTGCCAATATGGGAAATGACTTTATTAACAAAATACATAAAAAATTTAGTATGTATCAAAAAGGTTTATTGAATTATCAATATCAGTATTCACTTCATAGGATTGCCACCATTTACAGTAGAAATCTACTATGTACATGCTCTAAACATCTAGAGATATTGAATATTGTGGTTTTTTTTTTTGTTAAGTTGGTTATTTGCCAATACGGGAAATGACTTGATTTTTTAACAAGCAGGACAAAAACATAAAACTTGATATATGTTTCGATCTTCATTGCAAAATCATTCAATCGCATATAAAAGTGAGTCCTCTCAAATACCAATGATAGTAAACTGGGTGCGCAAGTAAAATCAAGACTCAATTACTCCAAAACTTAGCCCGAGCGAGCCAGGTTTAAGAAAAACAACAGCCAAGAATTGACTCAATCAAACTCAAATGACTCGATAAGTCAACTCACAACTAAGTTTATCGTATTAAAATCTAGTTTGAATTTTTAAAATGATGTTGTGTATTGATTTCAATTAACTCGATTGAACCTGCATCCCAAGCCTTAAACCTGAATAGGTTCAATAACTCTACTCACTAGCCGTTTAGGCTAGTGTCCCCACAATCTCTCTAGCTTAAATGGAGAAACTAATCCTTATGAATTTCACAACATCGAAAATCTCTTCTAATAAAACTTATCTAGACCATCAAAGTATAAATAACCCTTCCATGGATACATTTAAACGTTACTTCTTTCTTTTATTTTACTTCACTACAAAATCTATCTTAAACTACATTTCCTACATGATTAATATGTTAGGTTGATCATGTTTGACTATGTCAACTCTTATATAATTTACTCTAGAATTCAATTGAGTTTTAAGTTGACATGTAACGACCCACCAAATGAGTCAGATTTAATAATACTACTTGTTATAAAATAAAAGCTATTAAACTCAGCTTTAGTTATAGGTTTGATAAGTTAAATTGAGCTAATTATAATCAATAAAAAACAATATTAAACATTAAGTTGTTTAAAAAAATATATTTAAAAATTAAATTAGGCTTTGATCAAGATAAATATTAAATCAACTCTCACTCGATTTAATTTGAGACCACTCTTGAGTCAAGTTGTGGGTTACTAGATTGATATATAGAGTCAATTCGGCTAAATAAATAAAATTGTATAAAATGTCGTGTGTTGAAAAAATAGAATTGATGAAATAGTCAAATTTGTGCTCAAAATCAAATAAAATATTGGGACCTCAATAACTTTAGGTCAACGCATGGAGAAATTGTTGCCTTTTTAAAAAAAAAAGTTCTTCTATAACAAATACTGGATATTTAGCTATGTTTTATTAAAGCAATCACATATATATATATAGCACTTCAATTTTATTTCCAGTGCCTTTTTAAACCTCTGTTTATTTCGAAAGAATTGAGAAGATGAATTGTAGCTAGCTAGACAGTTATGCCATTCAACAGGCTATCTGTCTTGTACATTTAACAGGCTCAAGAGACGGCTTGCTATTATTTTTTTTAGTGGAATTTTATTTTATTTTATGTAACTAAGGATAGAGGAGAATGAAAATGTATCGTTTTTTTTACCAGATGTTCGGTGTGTTCCAAAGATATGGCGTGGCAAAGGACTGGAAATCTGCACAACAGGGTTAGAATTCGAGTCAGGATGTGCATTTCTTGTAAGAGCCAGAGATAACAAGGATTTTATTCACTCATCTGAACCCATAAAATACGCTTTCTAAGGAGTGTCATTTCCTCGAATCAAAAAAAAAAAAAAAAAAATCTGTGTACCTCAATTAAATCTCCATGCTCTAGTGTTTATGCTCATAGAAATTAGCCCCACAAGAGCAGAGCATGATAAGTCATTAGTCTTACAAGAAAAAAGTATGACCTCAAGAAAATATAGCCAATGAAATTCAACCTTTGTCACGAAGCTAACCCTTGCGATTAAATATATCCCTAGTTGGTGTTGTTTATTTGTATATTTTTTCTTGATGGGCAAGAAACGAAATTTGAAGGGTTTCTGCCTTCGCCGTATACTATTTCTATAAACCCAGGCAGGCGCTGTGTTTCTAATCCATGGATGGATTTGTCAATACGTGAAATTTGGGAACTCCAATAAAACTCACCGAGTTGTATCTTCTCATGACTCTGTAACCTTTCCATATATAAAATGGATGGATGGTGAAAACATCTACACGTCCTAGTGCGGTGATGAAAAATATTCAAAATAATATTGTTTTATTAAAAAAATTATAATGGATACAAGCTAACTTGTCGACTTGTATGTTGATATGGCTAGTTTGTATCCCATACCTTTAACCGGGTCGAGTCTTGACTCAAATATCAACCCCACAGGAGGTATATTATGTCTCAAATATTTTATTTATGTACTCTTTAATTTTAATTACTTATTTCAACAACAATTCGACTCACAGGGAAGAAATTGGAGGACTATGAGCGCAAGAGGTTGAAAGATTTTTAATGTGGGTGTACAAGCTAGTTTGTGTATTCTTTGATTAATTCCACAAGCCCTAAAGTTAATGAGCATATAAGTCTTCGGTGGTCATCATATATATGTCATAGAATGGAAGTATACAACAAACAAATCATAATTATTTATACGATCCAAGAATATTTATTAATTCCTTTGTCTCTTTCTGTCCTGAAAAAAGGAGAGAACTTAAGTTTCCATAAAATTTGAATGCACAGTAATTTGATGAATAATATTCCAGACGTACGTAGACAAATTCTCATCGAAACCAGATATAAAGAAAAAGATGGCATACATATATATATCCGGAATTGAATTTGGATACAAAATAGCCGATGCAATGCAATAGAAAAATAAAGAAATCTTACTTTTCCAACCCACCAACCTGCTTTATACTATATATATATATATATAGATATATAGATATAGATATAGTATGAAAGATGGTGAGTGGACTACCCCAACCATTTCTAATCCTGAGTACAAGGGCTCATGGAAGCCAAAGAAAATTAAGAACCCCAACTACCAGGGCAAATGGAAGACACCAATTGTTGACAACCTAGATTACAGATGAAACTTAGGGTTAAACCAGTCAGCAACTTAGGAGAGGCTGTTGGAAGGTAAGTTGCTGAGCTGGATTAATGGATGCAGAAGAGTTGATGCTGAGCTGGAAATGCAGTAGCATTAAAGGAAGAAGAAGTAGCATAGATAGTTACATTCTGTTATGAAGCATGTAAAATGCATGTGCAGATTCTGTTAGTGTAACTAATTGAAGTTGACAGTTATACTAGTTGTAAAACATGCATTACGTGTGTAGTGTCTCAAGACTATATAAGAGACATTATACCAAACAGTTGGTTGACAATTAATACAAGTCAAATTACCTTCTTCTGTAGAAAATCCTCCCCCTCAATTCTCTGAAAATATCTTCCTCTGTTTTCCCAAACTCCAGCATATCAACCTGCAATCAAACCACACAACAAGCACAATCAACACACAAAATTCTAACAACAGGTTGTTGGGTGTATATGTGTGTATATATAGCTAATAATCTCTGCTTCGACGAACCCTAGCTCTATCTCTCTCTCTAAACTCCTCTTCATCTCCTGAAAAAGGGATGGAACAAGTACATTTATTCACGAAGAAACTTAAACCAACCGATATCAGCCATGCTCTTTCATTCCCGACCCATGCCCTTGAGGCCTTTTCATTTCCTGAAGGATCCCATACGGTGAGATTTGAAGCAGTCGATGCTACTGATAATGTATGGGGCTTTTGTTTATCATCCCGTCTGACTGGAGCACGCCCAAAACCCGTTCTTCTACGCTCTTCTTGGCGTCGTTTCGTGGAGCAGAAAGGCCTTGTTCCCGAAGACAGGGTTGCTTTCTTCATGGAGAGATCAGGCGAGGCTGGTGGCATGATCGGGAGATACACGGTGAGAGCTGAGCGAAAAGTGATGATGTTGATGGGGCAAGATGTTTGGGTTGATGTCGACGATGTTCCCCTGTACGGTCCACTGAACTAGCAGTTAATTCTTCATGATGATGATAATACAGTAGATCATGGACTATAATTATGCTCATTAGTTTGCTTAGCAGTGATCGATGTAAACTGTTGTATATATATGTTTTCCTGTTCGACTACAATATCTGTGTAATTAATATCTTAATTTAACGAGCGCGGCCCTTTTATGGGTCAACTCATGGATTGAGCTTGTTGAAAACTGGTCGTAATGGCAGCAGCGTGTGTGTGTAATTAAATTTGAAATTAAAAAAAAAAAATAGTTCTATGATATAAGTAAATGATTGCTCATTAAATTAATGAATTATAAATTACTAAATGTTTTTTTCCTTTCTCTATGTAATTGCTTTTAAACAAAGATTTTACTTAAAATTCAATTCATAAAGAGATATTAATTATTTCACATAAATCCAAACTTTAAATCATAAGTACAGCTTGAGTCAACAATATCGTTTCAAAAAAAAAAAACATTTAAAAGTTAAAACGAAACATATCATCAAAATAAATTAAATAAAATCCCACTCAAGTTTTGACCAGATCAAAAAAATTAACTAACTAGGTTGAACAAACTCAATCAAGTCATGGTTCAACACGAAACCTGACCAGACGAGATCCCAAGTCTGGAGCCTTCCTACTCATCCAAAATGGACACAACCATCTGGTCGGCAGAGATGGTGAAGTTCAACTTTAATGTTGCCATTGATGTTCAAAATAAGGAGGGCCAAATTGGGCTACTGAATCATGTTCATCGGGCTGACTATAGAGCTGCTCATGCGATGGCCTTCTAGGCTAGGTTTAAGGTTGATAACTGTACTGTTACACAGGGGAAGATCCTGGTGATTGTTTTGGCCATTGCAAACTCTGATGTATCTCAGCTGGTTTTTTTTCCTCTTATTTTTCTTTTTCTTTTTTTAATGAAAGGAAAAAATCTATGAAGAATAGGAGAAAAAAAGAAATACATAATGCACAATTATCTGTAAATCATGGGCCATATATGGCTATCATGGTTTTTAATTAAAAAACCTTGAAAACACGGTAGGCCCTCTAACTCTGTAAATCTGACAACTCTTTTGCACTAACCCACCAGACAAACAAATGCACAATTATCTCTACTAAGGTTTCCACCCCACCAGAACTGCTGAATTACTAACAACCATACAAGTTTCAAAGGGTCTGTGAATTAGAAAGTTAGAGCTATCCCAGGCCACTGCATACAAGTTGAGAGCTTACATCAAATTATAGTTTATATGTTTTTCAGTACTTACACTTGACTGATGTACAAGTCTAATAGAAAGGAAGTTATGGGGCTACCTTGAGAGTTGGGATAGAACAAGGCATGGAATTCTAAAATTTCATTCTGAAGCCATTCTCCAGCATCCTCCGAGACTGATCAATTCTTGTGATTTATAGAACAGAGAAAGGAATACAAACAGGCTGTCTTTTTGCTCTAAATCCAAATCCAACATTGGCATCCCTGACATGAAGATTTCATTAGAAATTACAAGGCTAAAACAGAACAAAGATGTGCAATATTTTTTATAATGTTGCCAGATGACCCAATAACAATCCCTTGATAAAGTTCTAAAGGGACCAATGACTTCATGCTGAACGTAACATCAGACATCTCGAACTACCACTTCCATGTGAGCTACACCCCATGAAGGATCCATATACCTGTTCCATCAGTGTTAGTCATTTTAGTTTTTAGTATTATTTAGGAATATTAATATTTACAATTTAGTAAGAAAGTATGAATGTTGAGTTCTTATTTAGTAGGTTTTCCAATTTTTATGTTTTAATTTCTAATGCTTTTAGGATCTACTTTTCCTATTTCCATGTGGTTGGTACCAATAAATATGCTAGTTGTGTTGTGAACATTGATTAATCAAATAAATTGAGTTTTTGACAGAATTGGTTCTCTTGAATGTTTTGTTCATGTGTTTACAACTGTCTCTACATCACTTCATTTCTTGGGCTTGGGAAGTGGAGGATAATAAGCAGAACGCCAGCGCAAAGAAAGAGAAAAAATCAAAGTAAATTGAGGATCTGACTTGGTTGCAGACCATATCATTATGTCATATTCTGCATAAACAGCAGTGAGAAACTCATGAAGATCTGCACCAGATGACAGGATTAGAAACTAACAGTTACAAAAAATTCCTACAACCTAGACACTTACATGGGCGCATGAGTTCAAGTGCAGTTTCTGCTGTGGATCGGTGATCAAACAGCGTATAGTCAATATCCAGAACAAGCAGTTTCTTCCCTGGACGACATGGATTTTTAAGTTCAATCTAGATCATAACACAACAAACATGGACACTACTCACAAGCTTTGTGCAGAAAAAAGAGGTATCAAATCATGCATTCAAATTAATGTCAGTTTAGAGTGCCATGCCATACTTGTAGATAAAACTCATCCGTACTTGTTTATGATTAGGTACATAATAGGCACTTTTTTATAATCTTCTGTACAAACAAAACCGATGAAAGGAAATATAGAGGAAAAGCAGCTTGGCTACTATATTTACAAAGCTCCAGGCACCACCCATGCACCAGCTAGATGAACATTTCACCTCAACACAGATGCACTCCAATTATCAGACACAATTCCTCCATCAAAATAAAGACCAAACAATGAAATCAATAACCTTACACAAAATTTCTTTAAGATCTCCCCATCCATTGAGAGTAGACAAATGCACACATATACCACTTGGTAACATTTTTTAAAGATGACCTCGTATTGATCAATACGCCTCCTCAGTTTCTGCTTATTGACTTTAACATCTTCAATGTCAACCGCTTCATCTTGCCCAAGTTCAAAATCATCAACAATCTCTGGAGAGTCCATTTGATTCACTATTTTATCATCTTCAACAGTTCTGTAGTGGTATTTAGTATCCATTTCAAATGGAATTAAAATTAAAAGGTTAATAATCTCTTATGATTGACATCACAATATAATAAATTGAAGATGTCATTGACGCATCAAACTGGCTCCTTGTCATTACAAACTTAAACAAATGTGATGTGACTCTTTTTTTAGCAACAGCAAATTCTTATATTAGACAAATTCAAACTATAGCACACTAGGAAGAATTAAAATTCATTCCAATGTAGTAATGTACAACTTGTATCATGCATTCTGCTTCCACCAATTTTTTAAAACAAGTTACTAGGAATAAAATGCTGAAGCTATGAAAATGTACAGAATCTCACAGTAGAATGAATAATCTACACAGCCTACACTCTATTTGCTGAAATTTATAGCAGTTATCATAGTTGCATTCTGCATATTCTGTATCACAGAGGATAGGCACCCTTATTACATCACTGCCTTTCTCAATAGTTTAATTTTCGGACCAAATGACTGCTATGTGCTATGCAGGAAGAAAAAAAAGGTATCCTGCAATACCATTACATATTGCCAAAGCGATACTAATTAAGTGAGGAAGACCTTAAATCGAAGAAGGCTTGACTACCGAGCAACTATCCAAGAAGAAAAGGGCAAAAGGAGGATAAAAAGGCTTCACATGTTCAACTCCAACCTCCAGCAGGACTAGACTCTCAAAAAAATCATGTTCAGAAACAGTAAAGCATGCAATAAGGGGTGGAATTAATTAAATTAAATTAATGCTATTACTGATTTCTTGACTTGGATTTCAAACATCTATATTGTGAGAATCAAACCAATTTCGAAACTAATAAATAAGAATCCGGTGCTTCATTTTGCGAAAGAACTTGTCATCCTCCAGTGCTTTGTTCATGACACAGTACCATACAGCAACTTCTATTAATGCAGTGCACAAGGATTCAAGCAAGTACTACAATTTAACTTGCAACTATTTTAAAATCTCCCGAGTACTTCCTAGGAACCTGTCAAATTCTCTTCAATCAAAAAGCCCCATCCATCTACTTCCTCACCAATTCTTATCTCTACTCAGCTCTTCCTCAGAAGTTCTTTACTAGTTTTCTAGCAAGATTCAGCCCTGGTCTCCAGGGGAGAATCCAGCAAAAGCTCTTCGTAGAAAGAGCTTTCACCATTGCAAAATTAAGATCAACTTTTTACATGTATGGGACCAAGACTGGAACCGGGACCATGGGGGTCTGCTTGCCCTAATCCTTCATAATAGGTTCTTGAGCTAAGAAACATAAGCCTCGCCAAGACAAAGTAGCTAAACCACCCTCTTAGTTCTTTCTAAGTAACAAATGCAGACACAAAAAAGCTGTCTTTTCCACAGGAAATTCTGAAAACTCACAGAAACCACTCCATTTTACAAAAACAAAAACCCCATTAATCAACACAAGATCATCATCAACAAAAACCCATCAAGAAACAAGCACATAAACCAACTTTTGCTTAGTCTTTGGTATGCAAAGAGAGAGGGAGAGTTTGTTACCCGATCTTGGTCATCATGAGAGAGGATTTGAGGGGTAATTGAGATAGAAAGCGGAGTCGTCAGCGAGTTTGTAACTAATTTTGGGGTAAAGAAGCTTTTGTCACTTGGGCAAAACGTGGGTGAGTTCGCAGATACGGCGCTTCAACCCGGCTACTGAGTCGTCGCCACAGACTCGGACAGCTTACTCCTTTCCACTCCATTTATCAGTCATCGTTAGCTCTTCTTCTGCCGCCGACGAGGTTAGTGAAGCAGAAGAAGCCATTTTGTTCTGGGTCTCTTCTTCACTCCGAGTATCTCCGGTTTCAGTCTCCCCTCCAAAGGCTTTGGAAACCACTTTACAAGCATTTAAAAAATGATTTTTTTTGTTTTAATTTAAATATTTTTAAATTATTTTATGTGATATATTAAAATAATTTAAAATATATATATTATTTTAATATATTTATATATATAAAAAAAAAAAAAAAACAGCTTCAAGCCTTCAATTAAACTTGCACTTTAAAAAAACATGGCGTAAGTTTAGGCTGGGTTTGGTCCAACTATATAGTTGAGTCTATTGTTTGGTTCGAACAGGCTAACATTTTTTTTTTTTTGTTAAGGCTAGACCTATCTTAACTATATGGACTGGGCTTAATCCAGCCTATATAGTTTGATCATTGATCCAACCAAGTTACTAGGTAGACATTTACAAATAATGGATGAAAAATCATATTCTACATGTCTACTATATGTTTGAGGGCACTTAAATATAAAGATAAAATATATGGTTACCTAGTCCAAAGGTGTTGTTTGGTTACCGTGAGGTGGTGGATATGTTTGAATTGTTGTCTTTAGTTTTTGGGTAAGAAGTGTTAAGGAACCATCTCACCTAAAAGCTTAAGCTTATAGGTGAGGCCCCAGAATATGATTTATATTATTCTCTAACACACCCCCTCAAGTGAAAGCTCTTTGGACTTGAAACTTGCACACAGGCCCACTCTACCTTGTGCTTAATTTTTATTAAATAGAATGGGGGTGGTGAGATTCGAACTCGTGACCGCTGGGTCAACAAGGCTCTGATACCATGTTAAGGAACCATCTCACCTAAAAGCTTGCTTTTAGGTGAGATGGTTCCTTAACAAGAAGTAGGGTTTACATGTGGATTGATCAAACACCTCCCATCCACGTATATGTTTGAATAGATTTTCTCTGTGTTTTTGTTAGATTTGAAATTTTATGTTTTCTTGCAAATAAGATTGGTTTTACGTAAACCAGATCATGAAACTAAGAAATCAGTATTACAACTCCACTAAAAAAATCCCAGTTTGGCTTACACTTGATCATCTGAACAAATTCATGATCAACACCTTGCATGATTTAATCCATCAGACAATATATATATATATACTAGCCAATGCCCCCGCGCCTCGTCGCGGGCGGAACCATATTTTTTGTAACGCATCTTTTTTTTTAACATAAAAATATTAATTATGTGTGTTTTTTTTATTATAATATAAATTTAGTTAAAATAATAAATATGTGCAACATTACCCTAAAGTGCAAGTTTACTATAAAATATATGAATTTTCAATTGATACAAATTTATCTGTTTAGTAGGTTTTAATAAAATAACCAACATAAATTTATCATCTTCATTAAAAAAGCAAGAAGATTCGGATATTTGAATTATTAAATTCATAGTGTTAAGATTAGTTCATTTTATAATTCAATTTAAATCACATTTAAAAATAAAAATATAAATTGTGAGAAAGAAGTTAATTTTCTATCCATAAAAGATGAAAACATAAATTGAAAATTCATCCCTATATTATTGTTATTTTCATTACAATAACAGTTAAAATTATTATCAACATTATTGCTCAAATAATTAAATTATCTAAAAAAAACATTCTAACAAAAAAATAATAAAAAATAATCACTAAAATTATCATCATTATTGTGCAAACAATAAAATTATAAAATTATCTTATCTGAAAAACATATAACATAACAAAAACACACACATAAAAAAAAAGAACAAAGAAAAAAAAAGAGCAATATTAATCTTAAAATTATCACTAATATAAATTAAAATTTCAGAACAGAACCTGATAAAAATAAAACCCTTACAAAAAATGAATAAAAACAAATTCTAAAAGCATAAATGAATAAATATGGACAGAAAATAAACACTGTTTTTAGATTAATTTCATGTGTTAATGTTAAAAATAATTAAAAAAACAATTATTATTTTAATATATTTCTAAACAAATTTTTTTTTTTTTTAAAATCAATCACATTTAGGCCTGTATGTAGTGGGCAATCATATTTAGTAAAAATCATATCATCTTGTGATTTTCTTCTAATATAGTTATGTAGTGTCATTTATTAAAATAATATATATATATATATATATATATATATATATATATATATTATTTATTTATTTATTTATAATTTATACCATTAAAAATTTAAAATTAGTAGCCTGCACAAACTGCCTATAAATGCTCTCAATGAAAAGGTATAAATGCTATGAGGTTTGTTACGTCTCTTCCCTTTTACTGATACTTTATTTTAGCTTATATATATATATATATATATATATATATATATATATATATATATATATATATATATATATATATATATATCGATTATTTTTTATTTAGTAATATATTAAAATAATATATTTTTTTATTTTTAATATTTCCATACCAAAACAATTAAAAATACATAAATAATTAATTTCAATTAAAAGAATAAAAAATATAACTCAAAAATTTATTAACACTACTTTATTTTTCGAATCCCCAATCGATAATTGTAAGGTGCAGATGGGATCAACCTCTCTGTTAAATCTCCACCCTTGCTGCCTTATCATACCATCTCTCCCCTCTATCTCTTCCTCTTCTCACCAATCACCATTTCCCCGAAAGAGCTTCATTTCAACACCTCTTCAACTGTTATGCATCCAACTTTGAAGGTCACCCTTTAGTGCTCGAAGCTCTTTAGACTTTTTGTTTAGAATTGTTTTCCTCGTATAGATATGCTTTCTTTGGCTGCAAGTGCATTGAAAACCTCTCTCTCTCTCTCCTCTTCGATTCTTAAAGTTGCAGAACTCCTCTTCGATTCTTAAAGTTGCAGAACTCTTTTGAGTTCTGCTATTTGGTAATTATTTCTTGAATTCCATATATAAACTATTCATTAAACTGGTCCATGTCATTAATGTATGTCCTTGTCCATAAAGCTGTGTTTTTTCCTTTACCAGTTGTGAGATGCATTGTTGTTTCAATCTTATGTTGTTCTTGCTTTTTTTTTTGTTTAAAAATTTAAACAATAAAAATCTGTGGCTGAGGGGGAGGGACGGTGAATGTGGCTGCTCTTTGAAGGAGATGGATGACGGAGAGTGTGGTTCCGTGAAGGAGGTGAGGGAGAAGGCAGTGTGAAGTGTTTGTGTATTTGAGGCAGAGGGTGTGCTATTGCTGTCTTGCACGCTGTGTCTAGAGACCGAAGAGACACACAGAGAATAAAGGCAAAAGCCAAAGCAGCCCCTAGAAAGAAATGAAAACAGGCGAGCTCATTAAGGGCAGAACGGTACCAACACTGCTACAATCCACAGTCATTTTACTCTTAGTATACAGTGCAGGCTACAGTGAAATGGCCACGAGATTTATATATTAGGTAATATATATACCCAGCATACTCCATGAACTACGTACGTCCTCGAATGACTAAAGAAACTGACATTTGCTTGGATTATTAATAGCGTATTAATGGATGCTGGAATGATTCATGGTGTCATTTTAGGAGGAGGATAGCATCTGTTACTGTTGTTGTCCATTGTTGAAGCTGTTACTGTTTGTATTATTTAGAGGAAGATGCTAATGGATAATGTTTCGAGCTTCATTGTAAAATCATCATTCAATCACATATAATAGCGAGTCTTCTCAAATACCAATGTTAGCAAACCGGGTGCCGCGAGTAAATTCAAGAATCATGAATTACTCCAAAACTTAGCCCGAGCGAGCTAGGTTTTAAAAAAAAAAACAATTGAGAATTAACTCAGTTAAATTCAGATGATTTGCAACTAAGTTTATCCTATTAAAATCTAGTTTGATTTTTTAAAATGATGTTTTGTATTGATTTCGATTAACTTGGTTGAACCTGTATCCCAAGCCTTAAACCTGAATAGGTTTAGGGTGTGTTTGGCATTGCGATTGCGATTGCGGTTGAAAAAAAACAATTTCAAAAAAAGCGCTTTTACTGTGGTGCAAAATAAGCAGTGAAGTATTTGGTTAAAACTGTGGTTGAGTTGGAGGTTGAAAAAAAAGCAGTTTTGGGTGTTTGGTTACCAAACTTTTCATATTGTTTTTAACTTGTGAAATTACTTTAAAGGGTATATATATATAAATATTATTATTATTATTATTATTATTATTGTAAAAAAGCAGATTTATTTTTTTGATTTTTTTAAAAGCAAATTTAAAAACACGAAAAATAATTGTGTTTAATTATTATTATTTTAATTATATTAAAAAAAATTAAAATAATTACATAATTATAGAATATAATTATATTTTTTTTAACCCTCACCCACCCGATTCCCTTAATACCATTCCCATTCCCATTCTCATCTTCCCAATTCTATTTACCTGCGCCGCCCACCCCCCCAAAACCAAATACACCAGACCCCATTTTCTACTTCTTCTTCTTCTTCTTCTGTTTCAGCACACTACACATCTCTCTCTCTCTCTCTCTCTCTCTCTCCATGCTTGACCAATATCTTCCCCTTACAACAAGTTAAATGAACCCCCGAGAACAGAGACAAGAAAGAAAAAATATGCCATTGCTCCCTCCCCTTTTCTCTAAATCTCTACCATGTCCTTATCCGCAATGCAAGTTTTTAAGAAACCCCAAGAGAATAGTTTCTTTAAACTCATCTGAAGCAGAGGAGATATCTTCAACAGAAGATGAGTGGCTACAAAGACTCCCTGACAAGAAAAAGCCTTTGTACTCTCATAGCTTACCCTGCATTTAAGCTTGGTTGAAGGATTTGGGGTTTTATCAAAGCAAGGAGGACCGTGCTATATGGTTTATTGAGAAACCTGATTGGCATGTTTGGCTGTGGTTTGTGCAGACAGAGAAGAAAGATAGGCTCGGATGAGAAGATATGGTTTCAGAAGGGTAAAGAATTTTCAACGGATATATTTTAATCGCACATATAAATCGCAGATCGTCACTCCCCAAATCGGCATAAAATAAGTACTTGTTTCCTGCTTTTTGCGGAACGCCGTTTCAGATTAAAAGTGGGCGTTGGACCCACCTCTCAAACCGGTGTTTGGTTTTTACCAAACACCAAAGTTGTGGTGCGATCTGGCAATCGCAGATCGCACCATAACGCCAAACAGGTACTTAATAACTCTACTCACTACCCGTTTAAACTATAGTTCCCCCATTAATTTATGTGCTAAGTCAAATTTTTTGATAGATATGAAAATTCTATTGATTAAAACTTAAATATAATAACAAATAAGTAATCTATATATTATAATACCACCTTGAACTAACAATCTTATATAGAGTAAAGAAGGATGATAAAGAATTGATTTATACTTGACATTAAAAAAGAATCTCTAATATTAATCCATTTAAAGAAATAGCTATCATTTTAGAACATAAAATAGATAGACAGCCTCTCTTCTTCTTCTTCTTTATTTGTCAAAGAGGTCTATTAGAAGTCCATGCATTCTTCCATCAAAAATCACGCCATCAAAAATCACACTTAGTCCCTGTTTGGCGTTGTGGTGCGATCTGCGATTGCAGATCGCACCACAATTTAGGTGTTTGGTTAGCAGCCAAACGCTGGTTTCTCAGGTGGGTCCCACACCCACTTTTTATCTTAAACGGCGTTTGGAAAAAAGCTCACATTTGGTACTTATTTCTTGCCGATTTGTCAAATAACGATCTGCGATTATACCTGCGATTAAAAATATAACCGTTGGAAATCTGCTGAAAATCTTTACCCTTTGAAAACCTTATCCTCTCATCCGAGCCTTATCTTCTTCCTTCTCTTCTTCTCGTCTGCACCAAGCAAAGTCCACACCCTTCTCCATTTGCCTTCTCTTCTTTTCCACACTCTTCGGCTGCCTTCTCTTCCGTAAAAAACCACCACAGCAACCATCACCACCACCGCAAAAAACCACACCCTTCTCCCTCTGCAACCATCACAGCAACCCTCTCTAGAAACCCACTTTATAATAAATGAAATTAATTATTAATTACATTATATTATTATACCTATATTAATTCTTAAACTGTATTTCTCTTCTTTTCTTTTTTCTCTGCAGAATCACAAAAAGAAATAACCTAATCTAGAAGGGGAAGAAGAAATGGTTGTTGAAGACCCATAAAAATCCACAATAGAAGAGACACCAAACCCTAATGCTGAAGATGATCTAGAAGGAGAGATCGCTTCAGGAGGTGTGACGAATCGTCGTCCAAGAAATCAGTTTCTTAACCATACCAACCACACCCAGTTGAACTTCAATGGACTTTCTGGTTCTATAATCCACGTGCCAAATCCAAACAAGCCACTTTGGGTATCTCTTTGCGCTCCATCTTTACTTTTGCTACTGCTGAGGAGTTTTGGGGGTTGCCCTTTTGTTTTCTCTTTCGCTTTTCTTAATTTCTTGGCTTGTTTTGTTGATCTTGATTTGGCAGGTGAAAGAAAGTAATGGGAATTTGGATTTGGGTTTTGTTAAGTGAAATTTTGGTGAATTTATGTACTTTTTGAGATCCCTTTGTGTTTTTATTTGAGAGATAATTGATCTTTGTTTGGGTTTAATAAATAAGTAAGAGGCGATACATGCAATATATCTGGAATTCACACATAATTTGAGAAAGTTACTATATTATTATAATAAATGAAATTTACAATATATATATATATATATATATACCCTTTAAAGTAATTTCACAAGTTATAAGCAATATGAAAAGTTTGGTAACCAAACACCCAAAACTGCTTTTTTTTCAACCTCCAACTCAACCACAGTTTTAACCAAACACTTCACTGCTTATTTTGCACCACAGTAAAAGCGCTTTTTTTGAAACTGCTTTTTTTCAACCGCAATCGCAATCACAATCGCAATGCCAAACACACCCTTAGTGCAGAATATTCGTGCAAAGAAACGCTGTAATAATTCTTTTCCGACAGAAAAACTAATAAGATATGGTGTTTCCTTACACAGCAGCACTGTCATGTCTAAAATTTCCAGAAAGGTAATGTTATGTGTTTTTTATATATATATTTAATGGTAAATTAAGCTACACTCCAATCCGATTAATTATTGTATTAATCAAGATTTTGAAAAATTAATTATTAATTTGTATTTAGACCTAGTCTTGAGAAAAATCAACACTTCAAGCTTATATTTATCTTTTCTCTTCCAATGGTCACGATCAAACGTTGTATAGCTTTTCTTGAGCAAATTGCTTTGGTCAATTCTCTCCACCGTCCATCGATATCCTAATCATCGAGTGAAATAAGAAAGCATTATCGTTTCTATAGAGCAAAACAAAAACAAAAAAAAGGTCCACACTGCGTGCCCACATCAATGTATATATAAACCCTAGCTGGCCCAAGAAATCCCTTCAAGCTTTGTGATTTATTTGCATTCTTTCTTCTACAAAACCTCTCTTGGGTTCTTCAAACACTCTACTCTCTCTGATTTAGCAAGAAAAAACTCTGCAGTTATTAATCAACAATCATCTATAATGGCAAATCTCAGGAAAACTCTATCTGAAACTGACGTCGAGGTAAGATTTTCAGTGCCGAGTAAATGGTTCAGGGAAAACTTGTATTCTCGATTTGAAGGTAAATTTTTTTTAGATTTACCAGTTAAGGATCGAAGTGGAGAAGTGCAGTCCTTTGGTTTTTCTGTTCGAACCAAAGGGAAGCACCTCAAACCTGTCATCTCTAGGGGATGGCGTAAGTTTGTTCATGCCAAGGGCTTGAAGCCTGGAAATAAGATAGTTTTCGTTAGGGAGAATGACCCAGAAATGGGGACAGAGTACACTGTAGAAGTCGTTAAAGAGATCAAGCTATTTGGCAGAGATATACAAGGAAGGGTGTGAAGGTAATGTTTACAAATTATTGTTTTTTTTTCTTTTTAAATTAATGTTCTTTATCTAAACGTTTTTTATATTTTAAAAAGTCAATTCATCTGCTACTATAATTAGCTCAATATTTTTGTTATAAAATAAAAGCTATTAAGCTCAACTTTAGTTATGGGTTTGATAGGTTAAATTGAGCTAACTATAATCAATAAAAATAATTTTTTTTTAAAAAATGTTAAAGATTAAGTTGTTTTAAAAACTTTTTTTCTTTAAAAATTAAATTAGGTTTTGATCAAGCTAAATATTAAATCAATTCTCTCTTGATTTAATTCGAAACCCGTCTTGAGTCAAGTTGTGAGTTACTAGATTGATATATAGAGTCAATCCGGTTAAATAAATAAAATGGATGAAATAGTCAAATTTGTGCTCAAAATCAAATAAAATATTGGGACCTCAATAACTTTAGGTCAACGCATGGAATTTTTTTTGTATTTTTATATTAAAAAAAATTTTATAACAAATACTGGATATTTAGCTATGTTTTATTAAAGCAATCATATTTATGGTTCGATGACTCGAAAGATGGAATACACTTTCTTTTTAATCATTTTCATCGCATTTCAATTTTATTTCTAATGCCTTTGTAACCCTCTTTTTATTTCGACAGAATTGAGAAGATGAAGTGTACCTAGCTAGACAGTTATGCCATTCAACAGGCTATCTGTCTTCTACGTTTAACAGGCTCAAGAGACCGGCTTGCTGTTTTTTTCTCTTTTTTGTTGAGTGGAATATTATACATTTTATTTTATTTTATTTTATGTAATTAAGGATAGAGGAGAATGAAAATGTATCGTTTCTTTTTTTTGTACCGGTTGTTCGGTGTACCTCAATTAAAACTTCGTGCTTTAGTGTTTATGTTTGTTAAGGAATCATTTTACCTAAGAGTTTAAATTGTCAGATAAAGTCCTAAAATATGATTTATATTATTCTCTAACGCCTCCCTCGAGTGAAAGCCTTTTGGGCTTGAAACTTGCACATGCCTACATTACCTTGTGCTTGATTGTTATCAAATAAAATGGGGGCGGTGAGATTCAAACTCGTGACCATTGGATCAACAAAGTTCTGATACCATGTTAAGAAACCATCTCACCTAAAAACTTAAACTGTTAGTTAAATTCTAAAATATAATTTATATTATTTTCTAACAATGTTCATATAAATTAGCCCCACAATACCAGGATCAGTCATTAGTTTTACAAGAAAAAAGTATGACCTCAAGAAAATATAGCCAATGAAATTCAACCTTTACCACTAAGCTAACCCTTGCGACTAAATATATCCCTAGTTGGTGTTGTTTATTTGTATATTTTTGCGTGATGTGCAAGAAACGAAATTTGAAGGTTTTCCAATATTATCTGCCTTCACTGTATACTATTTCTATAAACCCAGGCAGATGCTGTTTTCTAATCAATGGAAGGATTTGTCACCCTACTGGCGAGACATGACATCCTTGCTGCTAGAAAATAAATAAAAAATTAGCCAATGAGTATTGCTGAGCTATGCAGATCCCATTGTGCTATGTGATGTCACATGAATTTTGGGATTTCCAACAAAAGTCATGGAGTTGTATCTTCTCATGAATCTGTAACTTTTCCATATAAAAAATGGATGATGAAAACATCTACACATACTAGTATTGTCATGAAAAATATTCAAAATAATATTGTTTTATTAAAAAATTATAATGGATACAAGCTAACTTGTCGATTTGCATGTTTTTTTTTTATTAATATGGTGTTTCGGTCACTTTGCGCGTATCTTGACTAATCTCACGGGTCTTGAAATCAACAAGATCATGTAAGCCTCTAATGACTATCATATTAGCAGCCACATGACTCAAACTTGAGATCATAAAAAAAGCAAACTCCTTAGTCCTAAAATACCACCTAATAGATGATTTTGTCAATTTGTATGTTGGTATGCTAGTTTGTATCCCAAACCTTCAATATTTTATTTATGTATTCTTTAATTTTAATTACTTATCTCATCATCAATTCCAATCACAGGTAAGAAATTGGAGGACTATGAGCGCAAGAGGTTGAAAGATTTTTTTTTATTAACATGTATGTCCAGAACAGATTATTCGTATCTCAATTAATTCTACGAGCCCTGAAGTAATGACCATATAAAATTCTAATGGTCATCATATTAAAAACCAAATGGCTCGAACCTGATCAGACCACAGGAATAGCAAATTCTTTAATCCTTATCTCTTATCATCGTGTCATCTACTTGAATGGTTAGAAAGATACCTATAATATAGTATGGTGGTGGTGATTAGTGTTTTTTTCTTGGCAAATTGATGGTGAAAGATTTAATATTGTTTATAGAAGTCGACTTTAGCTGCAAGAGATGGGACACTTTTGGAGCAATAAAGGATGAGAAATATGACTTAGTTATATGTATCCATGTATATGCCATAGAGTGCAAGCTTCGAGTACACAATAAACAAATCATAATTATTTATACGATCCAAGAATATTTATTAATTTCTTTATCTCTTTCTGTCCTGAAAAAAGGAGACAGAAACTTAAGTTTCCATGAAATTTGAATGCACAGAAGTGCTGCTTCATTTGATGAATAATATTCCACACGTACGTAGACAATTTCTCATCGAAACCACATATAAAGAAAAAGGTGGCATCTATATATGTGTGTATTTACGCCTAGAATAACTCTTCTGGTCAAGAAAAGTCATCCCTCCTATCTATTAAAATATTCTAAAAATTAAACCAAATTATTTAAAAATTCGTTCTTTCTTCAATTCAACATTTTTTATGTTTTATAAGAAAATCAAAAGTATTAGTCTTAAAATATAAATAGGTAGTTAAAAAACTTTTTCAAGTTAGATAATAAATAAAGTATAGATATTTATAAATAAAATTATCTAAAATATCAAACTTAATTTTGATAGGTGGAATGTCTTTTAGTTTTCTTATAAGTAAATAAATAGATAAAAACATTGGACTTGCTTTTCCCTAATAAAAATAGTGAAGGTGGAATGTCTTTTAGTTTTCTTATAAGTAAATAAATAGATAAAAACATTGGACTTGCTTTTCCCTAATAAAAATAGTGAAATAACAACGCCGGAAGTGGTCAAAAGGGATAAATTCCATGCCAACCATACTCTTTTATTTATAAGATTATCTTTTAGTTTTTCACATTCTTAAATGCTTGTCTCCACCGCCCACACACAGCAACTAAAATTAAAAAAAAAATCCACGCTCCATTTAGAACTTGATCGCTAATTCTATCAGTCGCCAATTCTAGAAAACGATCGACAAGCATGTCATGAAACAGTTTTGAACTCTTCAAAAAGAATTCTTAATAGAAAAATAATAAATAATGATAATATATGCATATTTTTATTACAAAATCCAAAAACAATCGAGAACCTTACAATCTTTTGGGTGCGAGGAGATAAACCTTCAAGATGGAACGCATCAAAATCCCATAAAACTATCTAAATTAAGATATTTTCGACAAAATAGGATGAAGAAAAAAGAATAATTAGGTTGAAATCCAAAGTTGACCAAATTTGAAAGAATTAATTAAGTTTAAGAATTTAATTGAACTTCCAACAAGTTTTATGGATTCAATTAAGAACTTCAATAAAGAAAAATCAAGTTAGAAGCCTAATTCAAATCAATTGGAAGATATTAGAAGATTATGGACATAATTTTTAAAGGCTAAATTGGTGCAATTAATGGTTCAATTTAGATCTTTCTACATAAAAGCATGGAATATTGGGGTTCTGTCAAACTTTTTCAGGGACTAAATTAAAGAAAATAAAAGTTTAAAACTTAATTGGGGAAAAATTGAAGAAATTGAAAAATAAGGGTTGCTTTGTAAAAGACATCGACTTAAAGGATCTCAATTGACTTTTGACAAGGGTCTAATTGCATGAAATTAGTTAGTGTTGTCTCAATTAAAGACATTTAATCTTCAATTGAACCAATAACATGGACCAAATTGGAATTTATCAAAATTCCAATTTGAAAACCCTAATTCTTATGGTTCAAGTAGAAGATATGTTATTCATTTTAATGAAGAGGTTGAGTGAGATGTGATAGAATATCGAAAAATGTGTAATGTGTATTCTAGAAGTATTGAATTAATAGTCTATAATATAAGTAGAAATATATATTGTGTGTACATAAGGGAAAGGTACACACGAGAAATGTATTGTGTGGAAAATAGGGTGGTTTTACTGTTGGTAATTCAAAATATTAGTTTCCCTCTCTTTTATCTCTTCTCTCTCTCTCGTCTCTAAACATCTTTTCCTCCAAAATCCTTGAATCTTCTGCAAACTCTTTCTATTCTAACATGGTATCAGAGCTATAATGCTCACGCAGATCAATTAATCGATCCAACCTTATACTCTCACAATCTTTGTCGCACCCCAAAAAATTTTAGTAATGCAGCGTCGTGACGACCTTTCCCCGTGAGCGGGGGATTAAATGTGGAGGGGTTCTCTATTTTTGTAAAAAAGGGGAGTCGCCACCTAGTATTAGTGGTTACTAGGAAACCTAAAACTGGTCTTTCAGAGATTCTAGGGTAAGGGACTGGTTGCGTAAAGGGAAGGTTTTAGCACCCCTAATACGCCTTACCTAAGGTAAGCTGCTTGACGTTTTGGCTTGCTTATGATTTGTTATGGCTTTGAAAAAAAACATATGTTGATTAAATGGCAAATGAGATATCATTCCCGCCGAATATTTTGGATATCAACCCCTTAGGATTTATTTATCCAAACACCGACAGTGAATAATAGCATATTACTCCTGCCGAATATTTTGGATATTAACCTCTTTTGGATTTATTTATCCAAATACCGACAGTGAATAATAGCATATCATTCCCGCCGAATATTTTGGATATTAACCCCTTAGGATTTATTTACCCAAATACCAATAGTGAATAATAGCATATCATTCCCGCCGAATATTTTGGATATTAACCCCTTAGGATTTATTTATCCAAATACCGATGGTGAATAATAAATTCCAAAAAAATAAGATTTTTATATTTTTTTGAATATTGGCCAATACCCTTTGGATTTTACAAACATGTTGTAAAATCTCAAAATGCAAGAAATGATTTTTCTTTGTGAAATCCATGCTAAAACTCATTTTCTCTTCAAAACCCAAGATAATATATATTTTTTCAAAAGAAAAACAATTTTTAAAATATGTCAGTGTATTGGCTGTATGCAAAAAACAACACATTTTTCTTTAATAAAAATATTTTTGGAAAATTTGTATTTTTATACTTTTTATTTATTTTTTATTTTTTCGGTGGGCTGGCTGTCAGCCCACCTAAATTCGGGCTGGGCTAACAGCCCAGCCCACCTTACCCCCAGGCTGGGCTGCTAGCCCAGATGGCTGGCAGCCCAGACCTATCTGGGCTGGGCTTCCAGCCCAGACGCTGGAAGCCCTTCAGGGCCAGGCCCACGCGGGGAGTGAATTAATTCACTCCCCGCATGCAAACACAGGGACGATGAACAGTGAAAAGTGGAAATTTCGAGTGTGATGAATGGCTTACCTGTTTATACCGTTGGGTAGAGGAGGTCGTGGTGATTCTTCTGATCGTTGTTTCGTCGGAAATGGTGACCTGAGGTCGCCGGACGGAACCTCTGAAGCTGCGGGCTGGTGGCGTCTGCGTCGAGCTACTCTGTTTTTTTCTTCAACAGAGAAGGTTGCTGATCTGCTGGGAGTTTATGGCAGAGACGATGGTGATGCTGAAGAGGGATATGGGTGGTCGAAGGTGGTGGTGGTTGGCTGCCGAGAATGAGAAAGAAACAAAGGTCTGTGTTTTTTTAGAGAGAGAGCGGAGCGTAAACGAAACAGAGGGAGAGCGAAAGAGAGCAAATACGAAGGGAAGATATTCAAAAATTTCACGTAAAATTCCTTGTCTCCTCAGCCCTCTCTGTTCTTTCTCCTCTTTTTTTCTTCTTCTTCACCGTGCTGCTATTTATAGCAGAGGAGACCCAACTTGCCATGCATGAAGTGGAGGAACAACTAGCAAATCGATACAATCAAAGGAGAATTAGGAAGGAAGTCACGCTAGAGATAAATTCGGGAAGGAAATAATGCTAAAGATAAATTTGATCTGCCTTGTTGTGATGGAGATGAAACGGGAAGAGAATCACACAGGATTTTGAAATTGAGTTGTTGATCAACTGAAGAGGATGAAACGGGAAGAAAAATCACTACTGATTAGGAAAAATATTTGACTTAGCTGCTGTGAACAATGCGAATTGGAAGAAAAATCAATTTGAAAAAGCAATAAAAATTTGATTGATCTGCTTTAAGCGCGCCTGAAAAATTTCAACGTAAATGCCTGCCGGAACAGTGATGCTATTTTTTTTAATGCAGATTTCCAAAAAATCAAAGAAGGTAAAAATATGATTTGGTCCTTTAAAAATTCATTAAAACTTGATTTTATACAATTATCCCCATCAAAAATTCAATCTGCCCTTTGACTCCGCGCGATCTTTCATTCTGGTCCTTGGATCTTGATTTTCGCGATTTAACCCTCAATCGACCATTAAACTCTCAATTTGCTCAATTTCACCCTTGCACCAAGATATGTATTTTTTCGGATATTTTCCAAAACATAAAAATAAAGAGTCAAAAATTGGATAGCAACAATCTTCATCTCAATCTTCTTTCAAATTTCTTCGACAAAGAATCTCACAAATTTCTTATTATTATTTGAACCAATATTGAATCTATATTTGTGTCTCATATTCCTTAATCAAGACACGACTATTTCTCAAAGAGTGTTTACAGCTTTCTGCACTCTATTCTTCTCAAAATTCTTCTCACAAATTTTTTGCAATGGTGACAGCAACCCAATTGCAAATTCTTCAATCCCTAATCACAAATCTTATTTCTACAATCTTTACTTCTGTGAAATGCTCCACCACTGGATTGGTAGTTTTTCTTGGTTCTAATCCAATTTCATGGTCTTCCAAGAAACAACAAATAGTCTCTCAATCTTCTATTGAGGCCGAATATAGAGCATTATCTTCTACAACAACTGAACTAGATTGGCTTAAGCAATTGATGGCATTTATGAATGTTCCAATTTCTCAGCCCCCAATCATTTTCTGTGACAATCTTTCTGCCATTGCTCTTTCCTTTAATCCTGTCCAACATCAAAGAACTAAGCATATAGAGATTGACGTCCACTTTGTGCGTGAAAAGGTGGCTAGCAATCAGTTGTGTGTGTAGTTTGTATCTTCATCAGAACAATTTGCCGATATTTTGACTAAAGGTTTTAGTGCTCCTCTGTTTCATGGCCATTGCAACAATCTTATGCTTGGTTCATCACAGCATGAGATTGAGGGGGGATGATAGAATATAGAAGAATGTGTAATGTATATTCTAGAAGTATTGAATCAATAGTCTAGAATATAAGTAGAAATATATATTGTGTGTATATAAGGGAAAGGTACACACGAGAAAAGTATTGTGTGGAAAACAGAGTGGTTTTACTGTTGGTAATTCAAAATATTAGTTTCCCTCTCTTTTATCTCTTCTCTCTCTCTCGTCTCTAAACATCTTCTTCCTCCCAAATCCTTGAATCTTCTGCAAACTCTTCCTATTCTAACAAGATGTTGGCAGTCCTTATTTTATTGTCTTTCTCGGCTAAGAAGGCTGATTGAGTTGCTATATTCAAGCGAATGAATGTGGCATCTTCGATCATCTTAATGATTCTAACTACCACCATTCGTCAAAAATATTCCCTTATACAAGGTTATGTCACCCTTGTTTAATGTCTGTATCTAACCTGCCACATCAAACCTCAACATTTTATTAGCCAAAGTTTGCAGTGTCGCACCTCATTTTGAACTGATAATGGAAAATCTACAAGCCACTAGATCAATCATGGTTTGATCCTAGTTGAAGAATAACACCCCTCTATGGGATCTATGGTTTGGATGGCTTTAATAATTTCGCATTTACCATGATTAATTCATGGAAAATGTATTATTAGTCAGCCATTTTTGGCCAAGTTTCATTTGTAAAGTACGTAGAAATTTTCTAGAAGCTCTAAGAGTATGTTATAGATACAGAGAGTAAAAGAAATATTCTCTTATGATTAAGTTTTGAGAAATGACTTCACAAATGGTTTCACAACCACCTATCTTTTAAGGCTATAAAAGGAAAATAAATAAATCATAGAGAAAAAAGAATCTTAGAAAAAAAAGGAAAAACTTGGAGAGTTAAATCACTTAATACTCTCTTGATAGAAAGACTATGAAAGATTGATAAGAAATGGAAATAAAGAGTTAGAAGGCAAAATTCTTGCCTAAAATAACTCAATCTACTTTGAGATGATAATTTTATTTAAGAGAACAATGTTTTTGCCTAAGAAAATGCTATCTTTATTTGTTGTTTTTAGTTAGCTTTGGGTATTGTTTAGTCTTTAATTCTCTGTTTCTTATCGTTTTGATGGTTCAAGTAAGTTGTTTAAACATGTTTAAACTTTGGTTGCTAAGTTTATGATGTTTTCTAGACTTTTTATTCCTTTTCTGGGTTGGTGTTCTTGCCATGAACATTGGTTTAGGTTATTGATCTTGATATTATTTTAGTCAATTGATGGTACTTACATGTGCGTGCATGCTTGTTAATTTTTAATCTAAGGTGTCTATGTTTAAGAACATTAATTTAATGGCTTTTCATCTTTGTTCTTTCATTTTTTTTTATATAAAATCAAACAATCATGGCTTTTGTTTGATTATCGTTGTCACACCCTCCGTGAGAGCGCGGCGTCGTAGCGACCCTCCCCGTGAGCGGGGCATTCAAATGTCGGGGTTTTATCTTTATTTTTGTAAAAAAAGAGTCGCCACCTAGTATTATGGTTACTATAAAGCTTAAACTGGTCTTTCAAATATTCTAAGGCAAGGGACTGGTTGTGTAAATGAAAGGTTTTAGCACCCCTAGTACGCCCTGCCTAAAGTAAGTTGTTTGGTGTTTTGGTTTGTCTTATGATTGCTATGATATTGATCTTTCAAAAATATATTAGTTAAATGATGATGACGTATTATTCCTGTAAAAATATTTTGGATGTTTACCACTTTATGGTTTTTTTAATCCAAATATTTGCGGTGAATAACAACGAATTATCACCGCTAATATTTTGGATATTAACCCCTTTAGGATTTATTTATCCAAATATCAACAGTGAATAATATGAATCCTTAAAAATAAGATTTTGATATTTTTGGAATATTGGCCGATACCCTTTGGATTTTACAAACTTGTTGTAAAATCCAAAAATACGAGAAAATGATTTTTTTGTTTACGAAATCCATGTCAAAAATCATTTTTCTTTGAAATTCCAAAATAGCATATTTAAAAAAATGTTCAAAATATGTTAACGTATTAGTCGTATGCATCAAAACAACATATTTTTGTTTTATTTATTAAAAATCATTTTTGACATCATCATACAAAAATAATTAAAAACATAAAAACATTAATTTAAAATAAAAAATAAAATAAAAATTGAAACAAAAATTTAAAAATATTTTTATAATGTAGTGTCAAACATACTATCTAAATCTTGGGAAGAACACTAATCGAAACGATTAAATTCTTCTAAATGCATATCCCATGCATATCATAGAAAAGTTATATATTTCGTCCAATAATAATTATTACATTTCTATCCTCTTCTATGTCAAATAAATAGAAATAGGCTTCGGGATGTATATATGTCACACACACACACATGCATGCATGTATCTGTAACTGTATTATACCGTATTTGTATTTTGTATCCTTGCTTGTGCTTTCTTATCAGAAATTCACAAACAGGGCCCGTCCCTTTGTCCGGCCCATCTTAATCCTGTGTTTAATTTTTATGGAGCCCATCTTCGATTTTAACTTTTCAAGCATAAAGACGGTTGCTTAACAAAATCATTAAATAATTAAAAGTCATTTTTTCTTATAACCGGGTGTCGGGCCAACTTGCGCGTATAACAACTAAATCATTGGGTTTATTGAATATCCTGCAAGCTCAATGAACATGTAAGAAACTGTAGAGACTTGAACATAAAATGACAAAAAAGAAAACATCTTTCTTGACCACCAGCGAAGTCCCTGCTGGTAAAGTCATTTGTTGATAAGATCGGTGTTGAAAGAAATGCCGAACGACAGATTGATTGAAAGATCTATCTCCGATGACTTTATTATTTTCTTTCTTTTGTAGACACAAAGGACGAGAGAACGTGCGATGAGATTGCAGCCCCGCCCGAAGAAGAAAGGTTTGGCTTTTCTTTCTTTCAATAATTTCACCACTCTTAAATATTAAGCCTTTAAAATATAATTTATTTAAAATAATATTATTTTATTTAAGACCAATCAAGATGATATTTTTTATTAAAAAAATAAAATAATATGAACTTTAAAAACATTATTTTTATTTTTCACTTTAAATTAAAAAAAAAATTGTATTTTTAAATTATTTTTATGTATTAATGTCAAAATTAATTTTTAAAAAATAAAAAATAATATATTATTTTGATGTATTTATAAATAAAAAACACTTTAAAAAATAATTATAATCTCAATTATAAATGAAAGCATCATGCCGTGCTGTGACATGAATGTATTCCTTTTCGACGTCGCCGTCGAAAGAAGTTGTTGATCGGGAGCAACTTGGAGGATTTTAATTTTTAATATATCTTCTCATTTTTCAACATCACATGCATTAGGTGGTCCATGATTATACCTTTTGTTCGAGGATGATTTATTATTTTAATGTTTTATATATAACATTAAAATAATTATATATAAAACATTAAAATAATAAGGGGTAGAATCATCATCATATATATGTGCATGCTTTTTTTTTAATTTGGTCCTTGAATTTTATTTTAGCACAATCAAGTTTATATTACAATCTAATTGATTGTTTTTTTTTTATGGATGGGAGATGAATGAAAAGATAAAAGACTGAAACGTAAAATAAAAATTTATATTCAAATTTTTTATCCTCCATATTATTTTGCTATAAGTTACTAAATCCTTTGGATTTTAGTTTTTCATTTTGATATTATATATATATATATATATATATATATATATATATATTGGGTGATTTTGCCAAATAAAATGGAAAGCTTTTATAAGAAGAGTGAAGGTAGTTTTATTAAATAGTTTATTTCAAAATCAAGATGATGTGTAGTTCTGTAAGAGAAACTTATAGATAATAATAACTAAAAAAAAAAAGAGATATAATTAAGGTAGACAAAATATAATTTTTTAATCAAATGATTAATAAAAAAAATCAATGGTTGAGAATTTTGGTAATTTTAATCGTTATTGATATTTAATTTATAATGGGTGAATATTTCTGGTCATCTAATAAGTACATGAACTTATCAAATAAGTGATAAGTATTTTTGTCTATGGTATGGTTGCAAGACCATTTTTTATAAGAAACAAAAAATCAGATTTCCACAAGAAACGAAACATGAAGCAGAAGGGGACCTTTCAACATATTTCTCTGTCAGCTTTGTCACCTAATAAAAATAAGAAAGACGATATTAAAAACAATAGGATCGTTAATGTTAATGTTGAACCAGTCCATGTCCATGTCCGTGTCCATGTCCGTGTTCGTTAACCATGTTATAACTCCTTTTTTCAATTTATAATTTAAGAAAAAGTAAGAAATATTTCCTGCAAGGATATAATTTATATATTTCTGGTAATTACAAGGAAAATCATGCAAGGTAAAGAAGATCCACTCTTCTACCTGCATGATTCTAAGTTCTCCATAGACATTTTAAGAAAAACTAGGCACCCCCGAACCCTCTTTCCCAAGAAAAAAAAAAAAAAAAAAAAAAAAAATATATATATATATATATATATATATTAAAAAGAAGCTAGAACTGATAGTAGCTAGAAGTAAGATAGAAGACTATGCGAACACCTATATTTAATTTATGCCAGGAGGTGATAGCTTCTTTTTCTTCTTCACAGAGGAGCAGTCCAGAAAACTTTACCGAATAACTTCATTTTTCTCCGAGCTTGAATTTGAAACTCCAGATCCTCAGCTCCCTTGATGTCGTCCATCACAAAGAAGGTCACTTCATCTCCTTCGTTGAGACCCCTTTCTTTGGCGAAGGCTGTCCAGCCTGAAGAGAGGACTGGTTTAGGGTGGAGACCAGTTCTTCTTGTAGAGCACCGGAACATCTTTCTTGGATCAGGTTCATATTGTTTCTTTGGGACTCCCCAGTTTAGTCTTTGTAGGTATCTATTAGTCACATTATTTTCTAAGACAGGGATTTCATTTATCTCATTTGGGAGAGGATTTAGAGTTACCTGAGGGGACTGAGGAGAGACATTCTCGGTTGGTTCTTTGATTAATGGTGTAGACATTGGTGCTTCTAGAGACATAGGGGGGTCGTTACTGAGATCATTTCTGTCTGTGCATTCTTCCAGGTTATCATCCCTACTTGGTCTCATTTTTCTAACTCGAATATATCTTCATTCTCTTTCTCTTCATTGTTTCTCTCCCCCTGAAGAGAAGAACCAAGAACTCCCCTTGAATAGTAAGGTTCAGATTCTTGAAATGATACATCCAAGGTCACATGTAACTTTCGGTGATGAGGATCATAACACCGATATCCTTTCTGAAACTCCAAGTAGCCTACAAACACGCACCGTTTTGCACATGGATTTAGTTTGCTTCGCAGAACCTTAGGGATGTGGACATATACTGTACAACCAAATACTCGAGGCTCCAAATTTGGAAAGTGGGGAACCAAGAGAAGAGATTCCATTTTCTGTTGAGGAGACTGAAATTCAATTGCAATGGATGGTGTTCGATTCATTAAGAACGAAACGGATTTGACTGCCTCACCCCAATAGTATTTTGGCAGGTTCACGCCAAATAGCGAAGCCCGAATTATTTCCATAATTTGCCTGTTCTTTTTTTCGGCTAATCCATTCTGCTGTGGAGTATATGTGCAGGATGTCTGATGTCAAATTCCATGATGTTATAAAAATTTTCCTAGCACTTGATCCATAAATTCCGTATCATTATCTGATTGAAGTGTATGTCAAAACCAGAAAAGAAAAGCGTATTTGATTTGCAAAAGAAAGATATTTAATTCAAAGAGCAAGATGGCCTTTTAAAGCCTTACAAAGTAACTGAAAGAAAAACTGACTTAATGGACACCCCACGATTTTACAACACTTACAATCGTGTGGGTTAACTAAGCTTTCCATCATGCAGCACGTGTTCCTTTATCACAGGAACAGATAAGCAAGTGGACCTAAAACAAATAAGCAAATAAACTGAAACAAAGAAATCTTAATAACTTTAACATCCTCTCTTAAACTGAATATTGTTAACATTCAGCTAACTTCTGGATAAGAACAAACTCCCAGCATATCTCGCAGCTTTAAGAAAGCCTCCAGTTTCAAAAGTATGCCTGCTCATTCGTTGTTCATGAACAAGCAAGCTGCTTTGAAGTTCATCGATTGACAGGATGTCAATATTATTTGACTCCTCAATTGAGCATACAACATAGTCGAATTTTGGAGTCATGGACCTCAAAATCTTCTCAATAACTACCACATCATTCAACTGTTCTCCATGGGTTCTCATCTTGTTAATAACAGTAAGAGTTCGTGCAAAATAATCATGCACTGACTCCCCCAATTTCATGTGAAGTACCTCAAATTCTTTGCGAAGGGCTTGTAGCTGTGCACGCTTGACTCGTGTTGTGCCTTGAAACTTCTGTTTCAAAGAATCCCAAATGTCCTTCGACGTATCTTTCTTCAAGATTGTCTCCAAAACCGACCGATCAATGGCTTAAAAATGGTAATTTTTCACCTTTAAATCCTTTAGCCTATGATCCTCGATTTTCTTTCTCTGTTCCTCTGTAGAATCCATTCCATCTACTGCAGCTGGGATTCCAGTTTCAATTAATCCCCAGTATTCCTTCGATCGTAGAAAATTCTCCATGAGCATGCTCCAGTGATCATAATGCTCATGTAGCTTCGGTATGGCCGGCTACACAAAGCTGCTCTCACTCGCCATGAGCTCTGCTTGTTGGACTTTCAAGTAGCTTCCTTGTTATGGCTCTGATACCAAATGTCAAAACCAGAAAAGAAAAGCGTATTTGATTTGCAAAAAAAGCTATTTAATTCAAAGAGCAAGATGGCCTTTTAAAGCCTTACAAAGTAACTGAAAGAAAAATTGACTTAATGGACACCCCACGATTTTACAGCACTTACAATCGTGTGGCTTAACTAAGCTTTCCATCATGCAGCACGTGTTCCTTTATCACAGGAACAGATAAGCTAGTGGACCTAAAACAAATAAGCAAATAAACTAAAACAAAGAAATCTTAATAACTTTAACAGTGTATTAATGTGTCGCTGGTGTTGCTACCCAAATTTTGACCTACTTATTTTTATGTTTCGGAAGAAAAAGAAAAAAATAGACAAAAAAAGACAAAAATCCAAAAATATCTTGTTACAGAGGCAAAATTGAATAAATTGAGAATTTAACAGTCAATGCAGTGTCAAATCGCACAAATTAAAAATGAAGGAGCAAATTGAAACAAGCACGCAAGCTAAGGGCTGCGTTTGGAATTTTGCATATGAAAAGTCTATAAATAGAGGTTCTAATTCACAAGAAAAGGGGGCCAAAAAAAATACACTCATTCAAAAAACCCTAAAAAAAACCCTAACATCGTTTTCTCCCAAAAGGGGCTGCAGCCGTCACGCCCTTTCAGGGCTGCTGCAGCCCCACCCTCTCATTTTTCTCACCTACAGACGCCAGCCTCTCCCCATTGCCTTCAGCCCCTCTCCGGCCGGCCACCACCACACCAGTCTTCCACTCACTCTCCTCTGCCTCCCATCAACCACGGTCCCAGCTTCACTCTCCTTTCTTCCCCCAACATTTCCCCATTTTCTCTTTTTCCCTCACTTTCTCCTTCTCCGGACAGCCCCGTCCTCACTCTCCCCTCCACTCTCAAAATCCCTCTCTCCCCTGCCATCCGTTGAAACACCATACCAGCCTTCCCCATCATCTCCTCTTCTCCTCTCTGCCTCCAGCCATGACAGAGCCCCCATCTCAGCTGAAACCAAACCCGTTGGCCATCCCTCAGTTCCTCTTCCTCTCCCTTGCCATCCACAGCCTTGACTGTCAAAATCAAAAGGTAGATCTGCGGAAGAGGGACGAACGAATTGCTTTTGTGTGTTGTTGTGTTTGTTGTTATTTCTTCGCAGGTTATCAAGACATCACCGCCGGCGGAGAAAGAGAGAGAAGGGGAAGAAGCAAGCAGCCGTCGACCCACAGCAGCCCCCACCATGGGCGAGCCCAGCTGCTCCTTGAAGAAGAAGAAGAAGACGAAGACGAAGACGAAGAAGAAGAAGAGGAAAACAGAGAAGAAGAAGACGAACGGACCGAGAGGAGAAAAACGGACCAGCTGCCCTGTTTGTGTCTGTTTGTGTGTTTTGTTTTGCTTTGCAGGTCACCGGAAGGCCATCTCCGGCGTGAGGAAGAAGAGAAGGAGCAGATCTGCTGATCCCCTCTGCCATCACTGTTCTCCGGTGGCGCGTGGTTCCACGCGCCGCCAGTAACGGCGGCCCGTGGGAAGACGCGCCACCACTGCCTCCAGACACGCTGCCACTGTCCAGAACTGTTCCAGGGTTGTTTTTTTTTTTTGTAATCGTCCTTTTATGTTCATGTCTTTATTGGAATTTATTGTATTTTTAATTGTTACTTGAAAAATGTAATGAAAAAAGACAATGTGTGTGTGAGTTGTATTTTATTTGTAAAATGTGATGAAAAAGAATAAAAAGATTGTGTGGGTGTGTGTTCGAAACCAATATTTCAAAAGTATAAAAATCTTTTTTTTGAGAAGTTATTATTCACTGCTAATATTCGGATCAATAAATCTTAAAGGTTTATACCCAAAATATTCGGGGAAATAGTATGCTATTATTCACTGTCCGGTGTTTGGATAAATAAATTTTATCCAAAATATTCGACGGGAATAGTATGCTATTATTTACTTTTCGGTGTTTGGATAAATAAATTCTAAGGGGTTTATCCAAAATATTCGGTGGGAATGATAATCATCAATAAAATTCATAAGATTTTTTTTCTAAATGGTGATCGATTCTTTTTTCATCTTAACATTTTTTGTGAATAAATACGACTTATTGAAGCATTTTAAATCACATCGAAATAGACAATGCAGCTTACCTCAGGTAAGGCGTATTAGGGGTGCTAATACCTTTCCTATACGCAACCAGTCCCTTACCCTTGAATCTCTGAGCAGACCAGTACCAAATCGGGTGTTCCTAGCGACCCTCAACAGCCAGGTGGCGACTCCTCAACAACTCCACTGCGAGAGCCAGGATCCCTCCCGGGATGCCGCGCGGCTACGTGCGACAGAATGGCGACTCCGCTGGGGACGGTATTTTTTCTGAAAAAATATTGGACTAAGCTTTGAATATTTTGATGTGAATTATTTGTTTCAATTTGTTTGAACTCTTATGTGTGTTTATTTTTAGCAAGTTTTCTTGGCATTTTTAATTCGTGCATATGTATATATGTTCATGCATTGTTAGTTTATTTCAGTTATATTATTGTGGTTTGCAACTTTAAGTTAGGTGGGGGAGTAGCAGCTTACCTATGACTTGAGTCAAGGTTGAAGTTTGTGAAAACCCCAACTCTTCGCTGAGAGCTTAGATGGTAGTGATTGGTATACGTGCCATCCCATTATCTGCTAAGACCCTATATTGTCTTTACGAGGGTGATCACTGGGACAGCAAGAGACCCTGTTTAGAGCCCAAAGTAGCAAACTCATCATTTGTTGTGTAAAGGTTAGAACCAATCATTAGGGTGTGTGCTACTTTCATTTTGTTTTGCATTAAGGCAAACTCTTCTCGAGGCATTTTGAATTCAAGAATTTTGGGTGACACAGTAGCCATCATTTAGGAAATTTGCATATGCATTTTAACACGTTTTGTGTATCATACAATTGTTACATGCATGTGTCACTCCTCGAAAGACAAGTTTGTCAAAAAAAAAAATGCATATGCATAGTAACATGCATTCCATAGTTTTGTTTGTCATTCAATTGTTACGATCACGTGTCCCTCCTAGAAGGTCGAGTCCGTATAAAAAAAACCAAAAAAAACATGCATATGCATTTCAACATGCATTCCCATAGTTTTGAAATAGGGGTCCCTCAATTTGTCATCCTCCGAAGGATCAAGAGTCATGGACATTTGACATTGCTGAGAAGAACTGACATTGACACAGAGCCATCATTCATGTTTCTTCTGCAAGCCAACGATAGAGTTCTCTGCTCTCTAATGAAATCAGGTGGAGCATATGCCCAGATATTATCTGCAGAGTGTTAATGCAATCATCAATGGGGATTGTGGAAAATTCGGGTTTTCTTTTGAGGGAGTGCGAGTAGTCCATTTTAAGAAAGCAAGCATCAGTCAAAGAAGTCGTCATTCCATTTAAGCATCAATTGATTGCTCTCCTATTCATGTGAAGTTTTTGTGGCACTATTAATCAAGGAGTTTTATGCCGCTACGCACATTAGACCATGTTATTTTGCGAGCAAAGATAAAGCATCCCGAGCGTGGAAACTTAATATGGGATTGTTTAATCTATTCCAATATCTGAGAGGTCAAAGCATGTGCACTACAAGATTACATTGCTCGAAGAAGCAAATTTGCCGCAAAAAGAGTCTTTTCATCGTATGACGAATTTTTTATGATTTGCTCACTTTGGTGTTTTGACAAGGGTGCTTCCAAGCTTGATTTGTTTTTTATGTCCAATGAGGAGTGCGGTGGAGCGAAAAAAAAAAGAAATGCCTTCTTTTTTGAGATATAATCCAGATGAGAGAGATGAATAGTTGCAAGAATTTCAGTAATCAAGTGTGGAAGTTAATCAGCAAAAGGCAAGTCAACTTTTATGGAGGATGTTATCGTCGGCAGTGTCAGCAATAAATCATCGCAAGCATAAGCGAGATCAATGAGCAGCGACAACACAGAAATGATTGTTTGAAAAGTCTGAGGAAAAATGTCGCACTGTCAGTAATTGTCTTATGGAATCTCATCGGCACCACTTTGTTTTGGGGTTAAATCATCAGTTCATTGAATCATGTGTTTTCCTTATCTTTTTGTTGTTTTGAAATCAAGAGATGTTTGCATTCTTATTTTTGACAAAATATTTTGATCAAACTCCAACATGCAAAATTCAAAGTTTTTCATTTTTTAAAATTAAAAGTATTTTGATTGCAAAATTGACCCAACTTTTGTTAAAAGACATGATGACCAATACCAGATGACTGAACAATTTTTGAGCCCATACACCGAGTTTTGGAACCACATCATAGAACTAAGCTTTATTGGTATGCATATCAACATGTAATGGATTCGGTAGTTATGGACCCACGAATCATGACTCTTGCACGTCCAAATCATTACATTGGACGAGGTCAAAATTTATCAGTTAAAACCAACTTTGCTTGAAATGACAAAAGGCCATCTTTGTTTATTTCCTTCACTATTCTTGAAATATGTATCCCTTGTTAACCCCAATTTGAGCCTGATATTATATTTCTTTGGAAACACCCGACATGGATCACACCCTCACACTGGGGGCAAATACACCGGGGGCAAATAAGAGATTTGTAGTTTGAGGATACAGTGCAACATTAGAATCAACAAAAGGGGGGTGTTCAAGAACGAAAACCCAACATGGGAGTACAATCAAATAGAGATAGGTCATGACAAAAAACCAAGAGTCGATGCTAAGGACAAGTTCAAAAAAAAAAAAAGAAAAAAACAAGAAGAAAAAAGAATATTGAACTATACAATGTCCGTTGGTATCTGTGGTCAAACCTCACGTGGGAAGAAATGTTATTAAGATTATCAAGTCTTCAAAATAATTGATCCATCAAATGAAGATCTTGCAGAATTGTTTTGTTAGACTATATTGAGTGCAACAAGAGATGAAATAACATTTGATGACAAGTGATGATTCGGGTTTTAGTATTTCCCTTTTAAGTTTGAAATTGTCAATGAAAGGAATGACATGGTTGTAGAGATTCTTAGTGCATTGGTTGATTGATAAAAAAATCATGTTAAGATAATTAACGTATTTTGATGTCGTCTCTTCTACAAGGACAACAAGAGAAAAATAATCGACTAGATGATGGTGATCCTAGGTCTTTGAAACCCTTAAACACCTTTTGAGCCTATGAATATCCTTTTCTTTTATAGCCATGAACCATAGCCTCATTACATGCTTGTAAAAGTCCTTCTCGATCAAGCAAGCAATCTTAACTGATAAGTGGCGCTCTCCAAATTTGCTAGAGTTTTTCCATAAGGGTTATAATTTCATGAAAAAGTTGCAAGTTGTTATGCATATTGATAAAGTAAGTACTGAAAAATGAGACAAATTTTTCAACTGAAACCTCAAGTTTTTACTCAGCTCTAAATTGTTTTGAAAACCGCAAATTATCACTCCATCATGACATACCCCCAAAATCCGAGATTAGAATTGAAACACAGAAAACCCCGTAAAAGACGATTTCAATCTCATAATGGGTCAATTACTGTTTGCGAAATACAAGACATTACAGATTTGCATGCATTGAATATCATGTATTGGATATTTGACCAAATGAATTTGATTTTCATAATGGCATCTCTTTGATTTTATTTCAATGATTAGACTTTGGATGCACATGATCTTTTGAATTGGTGATTTAATTTCAGAACAAAAAGATTTACAAACAAAGAAGACAGTGACTGGATTTTGCAGAATCCTTGATATTGATAGTTCTTGATTGGAAAGCCCAGCTGTCAGAGGGCACATTGTGGATCTTGATAGGAATACAAACAATTTCACTTCAGCTTGGGGGCAAAGAAGCACAAGCAAACAATGATTTAGTGAAATTCATCAATGAGCACCAACGAATTCAACTCAGGGCAACATTGCTTAATAGAGAGTGATGGTTTGATAAGCTCCAACAGTGATTGAGAATAAGATTGCATTTGAAGGGCACCTTTAGATTTCAGAAATATCAGCTTACTCGCAGATTTGCTTGTCTCCAAAAGATGATATCGCATGAGTGCATTTTGATAAATATCGAAGGGTATGCAAGCCACCAAGATTGATTGAGGAATAATTTGCTTTGAAGCCAGTCGACTCAAGGTTCAGTTCACCGCATGAATATGGGAGACAAAAAAACCTCGTTAATGACAACATCATAATTCTTTGCATAGACTAAGAAGAATTTGTTTAGAAGAAATTGAGTCTATGACGAAGAGTTTCAGATTGCATGGCCGAACAGCTGCATCAGTTCAAGGCGCAATTCATCGCATGAATGTGGGTGATGATAACATTACATCTCTTCTCACGAGCTGAGAGAAATTTATTGATGATAGCTTTGAGCATACCGATGAGTTTTGGATGCATTTATGGATGACTTGACAATTCCATGAAAGTTGATGATGATATATGCTGGAATAAATACAATTCAATTGATGAAAACTCCATTACTGATTGGCAACCGAAGATGAGATCAACATTAGCAAGCCTTGCAATGATTGTTAGCAAAACATACGCAAACCAAAGAGCTGTTATTGAGAGAAATCCAAGAATATGGATGCCTTGTTACGCTCCTTCACGAGGAATCAAGCAACACCACACTTGGGGGCAATGTTAAACTTGATAAGCACTGAGAGCAGAGATCATCGCAGATAGCCCAGATAAGCAATGTGCTTACGATTGGGTGAATGAATGACAACAAGCTTTGGAGACTGGGCAAAGACATCCTACGACAATGGAGCATCAGAGAAAGGGGACCTATATTTCTCAGGTAAGTATACATGCATCATCATGCATTGCATCCCCATCTTCACCATCTTCCATCAGGGTAGGTCACCCGTCATAATGAGACCCGGGTAGGTCACCCGTCACCATTGACACCCTATTTTTTCCGGGTACATCACCCGTCATAATGAGACCCGGGTAGGTCACCCGTCACCATTGAGACCCCATTTTTTTCGGGTAGGTCACCCGTCATAATGAGACCCGGGTAGGTCACCCGTCACCATTGAGACCCCATCTAATTCGGGTAGGTCACCCGTCATAATGAGACCCGGGTAGGTCACCCGTCACCATTGAGACCCCATCTAACTCGGGTAGGTCACCCGTCATAATTAGACCCGGGTAAGTCATCCGTCACTATCGAGACTCCACTAATCCGGGTAGGTCACCCGTCATAATGAGACCCGGGTAGGTCACCCGTCACCATTGAGACCCTGTCTAACTCGGGTAGGTCACCCGTCATAATCAGACCCGGGTAAGTCATCCGTTACTATCGAGACTCTTCTAACCGGGCAGGTCACCCATCATAATCAGACCCGGGTAAGTCATCCGTCACTATCGAGACTCCATTAACCCGGGCAGGTCACCCGTCATAATCAGACCCGGGTAAGTCATCCGTCACTATCGAGACTCCACTAACTCGGGCAGGTCACCCGTCATAATCAGACCCGGGTAAGTCATCCGTCACTATCGAGACTCCTCTAACCCGGGCAGGTCACCCGTCATAATTAGACCCGGGTAAGTCATCCGTCACTATCGAGACTCCACTAACCCGGGCAGGTCACCCATCATAATCAGACCCGGGTAAGTCATCCGTCACTATCGAGACTCCACTAACCCGGGCAGGTCACCCGTCATAATCAGACCCGGGTAAGTCATCCGTCACTATCGAGACTCTTCTAACCGGGCAGGTCACCCGTCATAATCAGACCCGGGTAAGTCATCCGTCACTATCGAGACTCTTCTAACCCGGGCAGGTCACCCATCATAATCAGACCCGGGTAAGTCATCCGTCACTATCGAGACTCTCCTAACTATTCTTTTATCTGGGTAGGTCACCCATCATAATGAGACCATCTCCACAATTCTATTTTTTCTTTACAACGCTTACTATTTAAAGTCTTTTGCAAGACTTTAGTCGTAAGCATTGTAAAGAGGGGGCATCTGTTGCTACCCAAATTTTGACCTACTTATTTTTATGTTTCGGAAGAAAAAGAAAAAAATAGACAAAAAAAGACAAAAATCCAAAAATATCTTGTTACAGAGGCAAAATTGAATAAATTGAGAATTTAACAGTCAATGCAGTGTCAAATCGCACAAATTAAAAATGAAGGAGCAAATTGAAACAAGCACGCAAGCTAAGGGCTGCGTTTGGAATTTTGCATATGAAAAGTCTATAAATAGAGGTTCTAATTCACAAGAAAATGGGGGCCAAAAAAAATACACTCATTCAAAAAACCCTAAAAAAAACCCTAACATCGTTTTCTCCCAAAAGGGGCTGCAGCCGTCACGCCCTTTCAGGGCTGCTGCAGCCCCACCCTCTCATTTTTCTCACCTACAGACGCCAGCCTCTCCCCATTGCCTTCAGCCCCTCTCCGGCCGGCCACCACCACACCAGTCTTCCACTCACTCTCCTCTGCCTCCCATCAACCACGGTCCCAGCTTCACTCTCCTTTCTTCCCCCAACATTTCCCCATTTTCTCTTTTTCCCTCACTTTCTCCTTCTCCGGACAGCCCCGTCCTCACTCTCCCCTCCACTCTCAAAATCCCTCTCTCCCCTGCCGTCCGTTGAAACACCATACCAGCCTTCCCCATCATCTCCTCTTCTCCTCTCTGCCTCCAGCCATGACAGAGCCCCCATCTCAGCTGAAACCAAACCCGTTGGCCATCCCTCAGTTCCTCTTCCTCTCCCTTGCCATCCACAGCCTTGACTGTCAAAATCAAAAGGTAGATCTGCGGAAGAGGGACGAACGAATTGCTTTTGTGTGTTGTTGTGTTTGTTGTTATTTCTTCGCAGGTTATCAAGACATCACCGCCGGCGGAGAAAGAGAGAGAAGGGGAAGAAGCAAGCAGCCGTCGACCCACAGCAGCCCCCACCATGGGCGAGCCCAGCTGCTCCTTGAAGAAGAAGAAGAAGACGAAGACGAAGACGAAGAAGAAGAAGAGGAAAACAGAGAAGAAGAAGACGAACGGACCGAGAGGAGAAAAACGGACCAGCTGCCCTGTTTGTGTCTGTTTGTGTGTTTTGTTTTGCTTTGCAGGTCACCGGAAGGCCATCTCCGGCGTGAGGAAGAAGAGAAGGAGCAGATCTGCTGATCCCCTCTGCCATCACTGTTCTCCGGTGGCGCGTGGTTCCACGCGCCGCCAGTAACGGCGGCCCGTGGGAAGACGCGCCACCACTGCCTCCAGACACGCTGCCACTGTCCAGAACTGTTCCAGGGTTGTTTTTTTTTTTTGTAATCGTCCTTTTATGTTCATGTCTTTATTGGAATTTATTGTATTTTTAATTGTTACTTGAAAAATGTAATGAAAAAAGACAATGTGTGTGTGAGTTGTATTTTATTTGTAAAATGTGATGAAAAAGAATAAAAAGATTGTGTGGGTGTGTGTTCGAAACCAATATTTCAAAAGTATAAAAATCTTTTTTTTGAGAAGTTATTATTCACTGCTAATATTCGGATCAATAAATCTTAAAGGTTTATACCCAAAATATTCGGGGAAATAGTATGCTATTATTCACTGTCCGGTGTTTGGATAAATAAATTTTATCCAAAATATTCGGCGGGAATAGTATGCTATTATTTACTTTTCGGTGTTTGGATAAATAAATTCTAAGGGGTTTATCCAAAATATTCGGTGGGAATGATAATCATCAATAAAATTCATAAGATTTTTTTCTAAATGGTGATCGATTCTTTTTTCATCTTAACATTTTTTGTGAATAAATACGACTTATTGAAGCATTTTAAATCACATCGAAATAGACAATGCAGCTTACCTCAGGTAAGGCGTATTAGGGGTGCTAATACCTTCCCTATATGCAACCAGTCCCTTACCCTTGAATCTCTGAGCAGACCAGTACCAAATCGGGTGTTCCAAGCGACCCTCAACAGCCAGGTGGCGACTCCTCAACAACTCCACTGCGAGAGCCAGGATCCCTCCCAGGACGCCGCGCGGCTACGTGCGACAGAATGGCGACTCCGCTGGGGACGGTATTTTTTCTGAAAAAATATTGGACTAAGCTTTGAATATTTTGATGTGAATTATTTGTTTCAATTTGTTTGAACTCTTATGTGTGTTTATTTTTAGCAAGTTTTCTTGGCATTTTTAATTCGTGCATATGTATATATGTTCATGCATTGTTAGTTTATTTCAGTTATATTATTGTGGTTTGCAACTTTAAGTTAGGTGGGGGAGTAGCAGCTTACCTATGACTTGAGTCAAGGTTGAAGTTTGTGAAAACCCCAACTCTTCGCTGAGAGCTTAGATGGTAGTGATTGGTATACGTGCCATCCCATTATCTGCTAAGACCCTATATTGCCTTTACGAGGGTGATCACTGGGACAGCAAGAGACCCTATTTAGAGCCCAAAGTAGCAAACTCATCATTTGTTGTGTAAAGGTTAGAACCAATCATTAGGGTGTGTGCTACTTTCATTTTGTTTTGCATTAAGGCAAACTCTTCTCGAGGCATTTTGAATTCAAGAATTTTGGGTGACACAGTAGCCATCATTTAGGAAATTTGCATATGCATTTTAACACGTTTTGTGTATCATACAATTGTTACATGCATGTGTCACTCCTCGAAAGACAAGTTTGTCAAAAAAAAAAAATGCATATGCATAGTAACATGCATTCCATAGTTTTGTTTGTCATTCAATTGTTACGATCACGTGTCCCTCCTAGAAGGTCGAGTCCGTATAAAAAAAACCAAAAAAAACATGCATATGCATTTCAACATGCATTCCCATAGTTTTGAAATAGGGGTCCCTCAATTTGTCATCCTCCGAAGGATCAAGAGTCATGGACATTTGACATTGCTGAGAAGAACTGACATTGACACAGAGCCATCATTCATGTTTCTTCTGCAAGCCAACGATAGAGTTCTCTGCTCTCTAATGAAATCAGGTGGAACATATGCCCAGATATTATCTGCAGAGTGTTAATGCAATCATCAATGGGGATTGTGGAAAATTCGGGTTTTCTTTTGAGGGAGTGCGAGTAGTCCATTTTAAGAAAGCAAGCATCAGTCAAAGAAGTCGTCATTCCATTTAAGCATCAATTGATTGCTCTCCTATTCATGTGAAGTTTTTGTGGCACTATTAATCAAGGAGTTTTATGCCGCTACGCACATTAGACCATGTTATTTTGCGAGCAAAGATAAAGCATCCCGAGCGTGGAAACTTAATATGGGATTGTTTAATCTATTCCAATATCTGAGAGGTCATAGCATGTGCACTACAAGATTACATTGCTCGAAGAAGCAAATTTGCCATTCTGTCGCACGTAGCCGCGCGGCGTCCCGGGAGGGATCTTGGCTCTCGCAGTGGAGTTGTTGAGGAGTCGCCACCTGGCTGTTGAGGGTCGCTAGGAACACCCGATTTGGTACTGGTCTGCTCAGAGATTCAAGGGTAAGGGACTGGTTGCGTATAGGGAAGGTATTAGCACCCCTAATACGCCTTACCTGAGGTAAGCTGCATTGTCTATTTCGATGTGATTTAAAATGCTTCAATAAGTCGTATTTATTCACAAAAAATGTTAAGATGAAAAAAGAATCGATCACCATTTAGAAAAAAATCTTATGAATTTTATTGATGATTATCATTCCCACCGAATATTTTGGATAAACCCCTTAGAATTTATTTATCCAAACACCGAAAAGTAAATAATAGCATACTATTCCCGCCGAATATTTTGGATAAAATTTATTTATCCAAACACCGGACAGTGAATAATAGCATACTATTTCCCCGAATATTTTGGGTATAAACCTTTAAGATTTATTGATCCGAATATTAGCAGTGAATAATAACTTCTCAAAAAAAAGATTTTTATACTTTTGAAATATTGGTTTCGAACACACACCCACACAATCTTTTTATTCTTTTTCATCACATTTTACAAATAAAATACAACTCACACACACATTGTCTTTTTTCATTACATTTTTCAAGTAACAATTAAAAATACAATAAATTCCAATAAAGACATGAACATAAAAGGACGATTACAAAAAAAAAAAACAACCCTGGAACAGTTCTGGACAGTAGCAGCGTGTCTGGAGGCAGTGGTGGCGCGTCTTCCCACGGGCCGCCGTTACTGGCGGCGCGTGGAACCACGCGCCACCGGAGAACAGTGATGGCAGAGGGGATCAGCAGATCTGCTCCTTCTCTTCTTCCTCACGCCGGAGATGGCCTTCCGGTGACCTGCAAAGCAAAACAAAACACACAAACAGACACAAACAGGGCAGCTGGTCCGTTTTTCTCCTCTCGGTCCGTTCGTCTTCTTCTTCTCTGTTTTCCTCTTCTTCTTCTTCGTCTTCGTCTTCGTCTTCTTCTTCTTCTTCAAGGAGCAGCTGGGCTCGCCCATGGTGGGGGCTGCTGTGGGTCGACGGCTGCTTGCTTCTTCCCCTTCTCTCTCTTTCTCCGCCGGCGGTGATGTCTTGATAACCTGCGAAGAAATAACAACAAACACAACAACACACAAAAGCAATTCGTTCGTCCCTCTTCCGCAGATCTACCTTTTGATTTTGACAGTCAAGGCTGTGGATGGCAAGGGAGAGGAAGAGGAACTGAGGGATGGCCAACGGGTTTGGTTTCAGCTGAGATGGGGGCTCTGTCATGGCTGGAGGCAGAGAGGAGAAGAGGAGATGATGGGGAAGGCTGGTATGGTGTTTCAACGGACGGCAGGGGAGAGAGGGATTTTGAGAGTGGAGGGGAGAGTGAGGACGGGGCTGTCCGGAGAAGGAGAAAGTGAGGGAAAAAGAGAAAATGGGGAAATGTTGGGGGAAGAAAGGAGAGTGAAGCTGGGACCGTGGTTGATGGGAGGCAGAGGAGAGTGAGTGGAAGACTGGTGTGGTGGTGGCCGGCCGGAGAGGGGCTGAAGGCAATGGGGAGAGGCTGGCGTCTGTAGGTGAGAAAAATGAGAGGGTGGGGCTGCAGCAGCCCTGAAAGGGCGTGACGGCTGCAGCCCCTTTTGGGAGAAAACGATGTTAGGGTTTTTTTTAGGGTTTTTTGAATGAGTGTATTTTTTTTGGCCCCCATTTTCTTGTGAATTAGAACCTCTATTTATAGACTTTTCATATGCAAAATTCCAAACGCAGCCCTTAGCTTGCGTGCTTGTTTCAATTTGCTCCTTCATTTTTAATTTGTGCGATTTGACACTGCATTGACTGTTAAATTCTCAATTTATTCAATTTTGCCTCTGTAACAAGATATTTTTGGATTTTTGTCTTTTTTTGTCTATTTTTTTCTTTTTCTTCCGAAACATAAAAATAAGTAGGTCAAAATTTGGGTAGCAACAGCTGGTATTGGGTCAACACTATTTTCTGAAATTCTTGAAATGTTGTACTTCACTTTTATTTCGGAGGAGAGATATTGAGGTCATTAGAGTATATTCATCAATAAATATAACAAAATACTATTAAATAGTTGTATTATTATTCCTTTTGAAACACAAAACATAAAGATTAGTAAATTCAATGCTCCAGACTCCCCAGGTGAGAAAGCAAGCAAAGCCTCGCCCGATAAACGAACTGACGTCTCGACCATCGCAAGTGGCTCAGCATCACATCACTTGAGCTTTGGCGGTCGTCCATTTTTTCTCCCTCGTTATGTTATTTAATTTAATTGTACACTCTTACTCTCTCTGAATCAGAATTTGATTGATTTCTTTTTTAAATCTAGTTTTAATTTAAATAGTTTGAAGATTTTCATGATATAATCAGAGTAATTCAATTATTCTAAAAACAATTCAGATAATAAACAAAACACGATATATATTATTGTTCTTTTCAAGATATTCATTTTCTTTGAGTATGGAGACATCTTTTTAGACTCATTAAAACTTTGTGGCTTAACTTATCTAACACATGATCTCAATCATTAACTCTATTGAGTTTAATAAATTTATTTATGTCTGTTCTTTTAAGGTTTTTTCAATATCAAACAGATATTCTAATATTTAATTCATTTTCGATTTTGCAAATATTTATTTCAAGATTAATTATTCTATGTGTGGGGATGATACAGATAATTTCATCACCTTTGGAAGGTCTCTGAACTGCAGGGCATTGAAACCTTCATACTTCTCTTGGAAATCAATGGTTTTGCCGTGTGGGGTTTCGGCCCAAGGAAGGAGGTCAACATTTAATTTTTTTAATATCACAAGTTATATTTAAAAAAATAAAAAATAAATTTTATTTTAATATATATATATAGCTAAATAGAAAATATATTTAAATCAATAATTGTAGTAGTTCCAAACACATCATTGTCTACTTTTTATGTCAACCAATAAAAACAGTTGATTATATATATTTTTTATTCCATTAAATAGTGTTTAAAATTTGTTTTCTACCGGTGTTGTTGGCCCATGAAAATAATAATTAAAAAAAAAACACTTTCTTGTTAGCTTTTTAGAAAAGCACGCCACATTAAAGCCAACATAAAATAGCTGTTATTTTTATCAAAATCACGATTTTAACACGATACGAAAGAGGTTTTAGAAACTCAGATTATAAGATTATATCGTAAAATCATAAAGTTTTACCTGAATTTTTTCGTATAAAAATCGTAAAATCACAGCTAAAATCGTGTGGATAGAAAAATCATAAGTAAAATATTTCCGAATACAATACAATATAATTATGGTCATACAACTTTATTAGTTAAGGTTCATACATGATTCAAAATTACAAAACAATTATATCCATAGAATTTCATTAGGTAAAAACTAATAAATTTAAAATAAATATTTTACTGATGTGCTATATAAATTAAAATAAGTCTTATGACCGTTATTTTCCTCGTTATTTTTAATACATTCATCAAAAGCATTACTATTGAAATGATTATCAGTACTAAAACTCGTACCAACACCGATATTGTTAGTACTAGCTCCAACTTTAACAAATTATTTCGATATCAGAACATGAAAATGATTTAAAAAAATAAAACAAAATTAATTTAAAATACAAAATAAAAAAAAATCAAAAATTTTAAGTATAAATTTTAAAATCAATAGTACTGATTTTCAAAAGTGATTGCATGATATATATATATATATAGACACACACACACATACGGGGCCTATATATTACCTAAAATATAATCGGCGTGGGCATTTTACTATGCATTCATGCACTGTGCACTAAGACACATTGCACTGTGGTCTGACAATTTGTTCCGGTGCTTCACGCGTGCATGTGCTCCTCTCTTTTTTCCGCCTATGAACAGTGCATTAACGAATATGCCCCTCATAAATGACAAAATAGTGCACAGGGGGCCGGGGCTCTTCCAGTTTTTTCCAACTTCTTTGCACAGTGCACCGGCAAAAACAACCCCTAAAAACAACAAAATAACGTATAGTAAACAGGGGCAGGGACGTATTTTCCACACTGGTTTTTTTGTTAATATCAGTAGCTTCAAGGGTGCATAAGTCATTATCCAATATTTTATTATTTTTTTCAGAGGAACAGTTGGCGTGTTGTCCGGCCGCGCTAGCGGCGTTCCACGCGAACGCGCCCTTGAGGAGGCACGTGCTTATCCTTCAGGCGGTAACAAATTCCCTTCCGCCGTGTCAGGCAGTGCACCCCATGTCCTATATCTTTCGTCGCGACACGTTCCGGTCATAGGTGTTCGGGTAAGCGGCGACAGATGATTTTGTGTCGGTTGTCGATTTTCTCTCTCCTGCCGCCGCAAATTCAGATCCGTTCCTTGATGCATGTAGGAAGTTTAGTTTGGTCCCTTATGTTTTGATTTCGGTTTTATTACTGATTTCTGTAATTGAAAGTTTGATTATTTTCAATTGTGCCCTTCAATTAAAACTGATTATATAAGGAAGTTTTCATGTTCGTCCTTATTCTTTTGATTTATGATTTCTTTTTCGTTCCTTTAATGTTTTTCGGTATGGATGTTTTAATTTCTTTTAATTTAGTCCTCCATATAAAATTGGTCATATATACAACTTTTCATTTCAGTCCCTCTTCTTCTAATTTTTTCGTAAAATTACACAACAATTAAATTTATTATTTCATTATTTATTTTGGTCCCAAGATTTGTTTTTGTTTCAATTTTATCCTTCAATTGGAATTAATCATATATTTTATTTTTCATTTTAGTCCTTATTCTTTTAATTTATTTTATTTTATATTAATTCTTTTTTTTTAAATTCTTGGATAATGTTTTTTTTTTATTCATATTTATGCATCTATACTTTTAGTTTGTCTTTTTTTTCAGGTTTTATTTTTAATCGGTTCAATCCTGGGGTTTTAATTTATATTGGTAATCATTAATATTAAAATTGTTTTCCCTTTATTCCTTTTTTTGTGTGTTTTATGTTATTTTTATTTATTCTTTGGATTAGAATATTTTTATGATTTTACTATTTGCGCAATGATAATGCTAATTTTAGTTATTGTTTTTTAATTGTTTTTTTATAAAAATCTTTTGCTTTTTTTTAATGATTTTTCAGGGCAATTTAATTATTTTAATTGTTTTGATAGTAATGTTAATAAGAATTTTAATTGTTATAATAATGATAATGACAATAACATAAGGATAGATTTTCAATTTATATTTTCTTCTTTTTGTAAATAAAAAACTTAACTACTTATTTTTCTTATATGATTATTGGGGTTTTTTTATATTAATTGATTTCGTTTGTTTTTATTATCAGACAATGTTTATTTTTTATTCATATTTATACATCTATGCTTTTAGTTTTTTTGTTGGGATTTTTTTTAATTGGTTAAATTCAGAAATATTAATTTATAGTGGTAATCATTTTAAAATTAATGTTGCTCCCGTTTTCCTTTTATTCATTTTTTTTTGTTTTCTATTATTTTTATTTGTTCTTTAGATTAGATGATTTTTATTATTTTACTATTTACGCAATAATAATGACAATTTTAGTGATTGTTTTTTTTTTGTTTTTTTCTTAAAAAAAAATCTTTTGCTTTTTTTTAATGATTTTTCAGGGTGATTTAATTATTTTAATTGTTTTAATAGTAATGTTGATAATAGTTTTAATTGTTATAGTAATGATAATGACAATAACATAACGATAGATTTTCTATTATTTTTATCTGATTTTCAGATTAGATGATTTTATGATTTTTATTGTTTGAACAATAATAATGATAATTTTAGTGATTTTTTTTACAAAATATTTAACTGTTTTTTTTTTAAATTATTCAGGTCAATATAATAATTTTTACTATTTGGACAGCAATGTTAATAATAATTTTAATTGTTATAGTAATAATAATGATAGTAACGTGAGGATCAATTTTTAATATATATTTTCTTCTTTTTGGAGATAAAAAATTAACTACTTATTTTTTTTTATTAATGCAGGTTCTTTCACAATTTATGTTTTGTTTGTTTTGTTTAATTTAAATTGAATTATAAAATGAACTAATCTTAATACAATGTATCCAATAATTCAGATATCTTTTTACTTTTTTTAATGACAATAATAATTTTATACTGCTTATTTCATTGAAACCTACTAAACAAATAAATTTTTATCCATTTAAAATTCATATATTTTATATAAAACTTGCACTTCACAAAATTTCTACACAAATTTATTATTTTATTTAAATTTATATTAAAATAATAAAATCACATATAATTAATATTTTTTTACGTTTAAAAAATATAGTTTCGCCCGTGACGAGGCGCGGGTATATATATATATATATATATATATATAGAGAGAGAGAGAGAGAGAGAGAGAGAGAGAGAGTACACACACACACACACACGTAGAGACAACCATGGCCTGGGGGCGCCGTGCGGCAAAAAAATTGAAAATTGGAGCAGAATGTAAAATCGGACCGTTCCGGTCTGATTTTATTATTTAGACTGATTTTGACCGAGTTTGACCAAAATCGATTTTCTCCCTGAATTTACACGATTTGATAAGTTGACTAGCAAAATCGTATAATTTTACGAGTCAACTCGCGATTTTAACAACACTGGTTGTGAGCATCATTCTCCTCACTCTATTTATAAATGAATAGCTCTAATTGATGGAGGGCTCATTACCCTTTAAATGTTCATTTTTAAAATTTACATAAATGGTACCTTCGACCTATCATCAATCAAAACCCAATCATTTTCTCCAAACAAATTCAAGGATGTATTGTTTATATAAATTTAGTAATTTCAGGGAGATCAATAAAATATAATTTTAACCGGAAAAAAATAAAAATAAACATACTTTCTAAAATTGTAATTGTTAGATTTGGCTCAAGGATTAATCCAAAAAAGTGATTTTTTTTGGGGGTGGGTCAATCCAATAAGCACCTGTTTAATTCAAATAACTTGTTTTTACTCATAAACATTTATTTTTTAAAATATATATTTAAAGCTATCCCATGCAAGAAAATCAAAAAAACAATTTCTATAAATATTTTGTGTCAAAGAACTTTCTCATCTAAAAACTTAAATTGTTAGATAAGATTCAAATATATAATTTATATTATTCTTTAACTCACCCCCTCAAGTGAAGACTCTTTAGACTTGAAACTTGCACACAAATCCATACTAACTCGTGCTTGATTTTTATCAAATAAAATGAGGGTGATAAGATTTAAACTCTTGACTGTTAGGTTAACAAGATTCCAATACCATATCAATGAATCATTTCACCTAAAATTTAATTATTAGGTGAGATTCCAAAATATAATTTATATTATTCTCTAACACTTTAAAAAATTAGATTTTTAAGTTGAATCGAGCATGTTTAATAAATGTATTTTAAAATCATGACTACCCCTTGATATTATCTACATGTTGCCTTGATGAGATGACAATTATTTTATTTTCTTCGTTTTGCGGAAACATGCAGCCTGAAGATCCAGTGATCCAGAATCTACGGTCAAGAAAGAAAGCAAAGCCCTAACTCGTCCGACTAAAGAAGACGAGCCGACTAGCCTGACGGTTTCAATTTTCAACACACCCTGAGCCCACGGAACATCTTTTGGTGAATCAAAATAGTAGGCTTCAACTGTTATAACCATCGGCATGGGTCTACATGATGATGATGATGTTGACCAAGAAAAACATCTGCTGATTACCTTTTTCTTTTTATTTTCATCAACCACTTGTGTTTTTAACGGCGTTAGCGGGCCTATGATAGAAAAACTACATCACTTTCATGTCAGCACGCCACGAGTGCCAACGAATCCTTATATTTTCAGAAAAGTTTCAAGGACACCATCATATCCTTTTATAGCTGAATTATGTTTCAATCATAGGTGGTAATACTGCGGTACATCGTGGTCATCGAATCAACTTGAAAGATTCAACAAACAAAATCTGTGCAAGTTGAATATAGAAAAGTTTCAAGTTGAATGTGTATTTTGGTCATCGAATCAACTTGAAACTATTAAAACTATAGTTTCAAACATGAACCACCATTTCAGTGTTAAGCTGTATGTAGCCGATGTAAAAACATGATGGTCCCCATTTCTAGAATCATGACGCTACTTGCTCACGTCTTCCAGGATCAAATTTGATTGGTTCATAATAATAATAAATGAATTAAACCAAACCAAATCATGCGATTTAATTTAATTTTATTATAATAATAAAATAATATATATTTAAAAAAAAATATTTATGATATTAATACATTAAAATAATATAAAAACACTGAAATTTTTTATTTTAAATAAAAATATATTTTTTTTTTATTTTTTAAATTATTTTCAAAATGCTGTATCGAACAGTCAATATCAGAATATTCTAACCTTTGCCTACAATTTGTTTGGTCAATACTCTCCACTGCGTGCCCCCATCAGTGTATATATACACTCCTTCAAGCTTTGTGATTTATTTGCATTCTTTCTTCTACAAAACCTCTCTTGGGTTCTTCAAATACTCTACTGTCTCCTATTTAGCAAGAAAAAACTCCCCAGTTATTAATCAACAATCATCTGTAATGGCAAATCTCAGCAAAACTCTATCTGAAACTGACGTCGAGGTCAGATTTTCAGTGCCGAGTAGATGGTTCAGGGAGAACTTGTATTCTCGATTCGGAGGCAATTTTGATTTAGATTTACCAGTTAAGGATCGAAGTGGAGAAGTGCAGTCCTTTCGTTTTTCTGTTCGAACCAAAGGGAAGCACCTCAAACCTGTCATCTCTAGGGGATGGCGTAAGTTTGTTCGTGCCAAGGGCTTGAAGCCTGGAAACGAGATAGTTTTCGTCAGGGAGAATGACCCAGAAATAGGGACAGAGTACACAGTAGATGTCATCAAAGAGATCAGGCTATTTGGCACAGATATACAAGGAAGGGTGTGAAGGTATATGCTTACAAATTATTGTTTTTCCTTTTCTTTTTAAATCAATGTTCTTTATCTAAACGTTTTTTATTTTATTAAAATTCAATTCATCTGCTACTATAATTAGCTCAATGTTCTTGTTATAAAATAAAAGCTATTAAACTCAACTTTAGCTATGGGTTTGGTAGGTTAAATTGAGCTAGCTATAATCATTAAAAACTAAAATGGATGAAAGAGTCAAATTTGTGCTCAAAATCAAATAAAATATTGGGACCCCAATAACTTTAGGTCAACGCATGGGAAAATTGTTGCTTGTTCTTAGAAAACTTCTTCTATAACAAATACTGGATATTTAGCTATGTTTTATTAAAGCAATCATATATATATATATATATATATATATATATATATATATATTTAATAGTTAATGTTTTTTACATAAATGGTACCTTTGACCTATGTGCAATTTAGTAATTTCAGGGAAGTCAATAATATATATAATTTCAACCTGAAAAATATTAAAATAAAACATACTTTCTGAAATTATAATTCCTAGATTTGGCTCTAGGATCAAACCAAAAAAGTTTCTTTTTTTTTTGTGTGTGTGTGTGTGGGGGGGGGGGGGGGGGGGGGGGGGGGGGGTCAATCCAATAAGCACCATTTTAATTCAGATCACTTGTTTTTAGTCAAAAACATTTATTTTTTAAAATATTTTTAAAGTTATCCCCTACAAGAAAATCAAAAAACAATCTCTACAAATACTTCGAGGCATGAGCTTTTTAAGTTGAGCCGAGCATGTTTAATTAATGTATTTTAAATACCATGACTACCCCTTGAAATTATTTTAATGTTGCCTTGATGACATGACAATTATTTTATTTGTTTTGTTTTGTTGGAACAGGCAGCCTGAAGATCCAATGCTCCAGAATCTACGGGTAAGAAAGAAGAAAGTCCGAATAAAGAACAATGAGCCGACTTGACGGACGTTTTCAATTTTCAAGACATCCTTTGGTGAATCAAAATATTATGCTTCAACTGTTATAACCATCGGCATTGCTTTTGCTTTAGCTGCCGACCATTTTTTCTCTCATGTCTTTTTTTATTTAACTGTGTATACTTGTAATTACAGACAAATTACAGACAAATTTCATATTGTTACATATATTAAATAAAAAGTTATTACTATTTTTCATATTGTTCATGTTAAAAAAGTTTTGGTTGTTTATAAAAATATATTATGTGAGTCCAGGTGAGCGAGTAAAATTTTGGTTGTCCCAATATCTTATAAGGGATGTATGATACCTTAATTCGAACTTAAAATCCGTTGTACAAATCACAAATTCTGGAGATATTGTAGATTATAGTGAAAATACAATTATTTACTTCGCCTGCAAGGTGTTGAAAATTCAATGCTGGTCTTGAAAACTAATTAACGGCTCAACAAGATGTTGACCAAGAAAAACAGTTGATTACCTTCTTTTTTTTTGTACTTTCATTAACCACTTGTAGTTTTAACCATATCACTTTCATGTTAATTTTTCAGATCAGCACGCCAACGAATGCTGAATTATTTTTTTTGGAAAGGAAAAATATATTAAGAATGGAGAATGTACAAGCCAACTAAACAGACGGCAAACAGGAAAGGGCTGAGGCCCTCCACCAAAGAAAGCCCAATGGGCCTTAACAACGCAGCCTAAAAGCCTCAAAACAAAAAAAAAAGAACCTAGACTAAAGCCCTGCGGCTGAGGAAACTAACTGCAGAATATAAGAATTCCTTAGAATGAGAGACAGTCGCAAGAAGACGAGACGAGCTGACGCCCAAAAAACTCTATGGGATATTCCAAATGGCCCGAGTTCCGTCAGCCATTGAAAGCCCATTATTGCTCATAAGCTGATCTCTTAAAACCTGAAAGATGGCTTCCCCGACAGTAGAAACCGACTGAGAAAGCTGTTGAAAAATCCTCCTGTTCCGCTCCTGCCAAATATAATAAACCGTGGCTGCAAGAATGAGAGCACCAATCCTGTTGTTGATGGATTTAGTGTCCTGGTATCTACGCGAGGTCCACTCCACTAAACTGAACCAAGACAAATTTGGCCAGCGAGAATGAGTTTTAGCTTGGATATACTTCCAAACTTGGAGAGAATATCTGCAAGTGAAGAAGAGATGATCATGTGTCTCTGGATCCCGAGTGCAGAGACGACAAGTAGTATCCTCGCCATTAGTATAGTGCATTCTATCCATAGTTGTAAGTCTACCCTGAGCTGTCAACCATAGCACAAAGGAGTGTCTGGGGATGTGGATGCTATGCCATAACAGGCGATGAAGGACATTAATTGGTTTCCTGGCCCTTAGATGCTCCCAAGCCGAAGAGATAGTGAATTGCCCAGAACTATTAGGAGTCCAAACCACAGAGTCTTCCCTAGAGAGATGGGGCTGAAAATTTATTCTGGACCAGATTTGTTGGTTAAGTAAAGGGATCTGCGGGAAAGACCATCTGTCATTTTCAATGATGTCTGCCACTTTTGCTTGCCACGAAAGCATGGAAGAGGAGAGGCTCCTCTGAGAGAGAATGTCGGATGGACGCTTACCCATGGGCATCCAGTAGTCAAACCATAGGAAGGTGTTTTTCCCATTACCCACTCTCGATCTGAACTCCCCTCTACACCATTCTCTAGCTTGGAGGATCTTCCGCCAAGTCCATGAAGGATTAGCAGGAACTTGAATTTGCCAAAAAGGAATTATGTTTCAATCATAGATGGTAATATTACGGTACATCGTTGTCATTAAATCAACTTGAAAGATTGAGCAAACAAAATCTGTGCAACGTCTCAATTTTAGTTTTTTTTTTTATATATATTAATTCAGTTAAATATAGACAAGTTTGAAGTAGAATGTGTGTTAAATATAGTTTATACAGATACAGATTTAATTAAATCAAAACTAATATATATAACTCAGTGTTTTGCTCAAAAATTACCGAGTTAACCTAATAACTCGTGTTACAGACAAGACAAGAAAGAACTAAATTGTATCTATTTTTCTTGTCACGTCGTTCGGTTAAGATAGATCGAACCCCACATCCCGCATGTCATGTGAGCCTCGAGAAATATGTTTTGTTAAAAAAAATTTCGAGTCGGACTTTGTTAAAAATTGTGTTTCAAAAATATTTAAAAAAAATTAGAAACATTTTATTTTTATTTTTTATATTAAATTAAAATTTTAATTTAACTCTTCCAATAATATTGAATGGGTTGGATAGCTATGGCATACGTTAGCATGCTGGTTTTGTCCTTGCAAGACAATAAATAAATAAATTGTATATATTTTTCTTGTCACATCTTGATAATTATTGAATTAATCAAAACTCTACGCAATTGATTGATGGTGAAAACTCTATTACAGCATCATGGCTCATTAATTACCGATCCAATCACCAAGTCGTTCGGTTCAGACTTCAGATAGATCGAACCCCACATCCCGCACGAGGGGGTCCCCATTTCCAGAATCATGACGCCACCTGCTCACGTCATGTTGAGCTTCGAGAAATATGAGCCACCTAACTCTTAACAAATCCAAAATAAACGACCGAGAAGTTACAGGGATCGAAAGATTGGCGCCGAGATTCGTTCATGTCGGCATGAGACCCTACCGATTTCAAAACAAGATCATCTAAATAATATTGAAATCACACCCTGCAAGTTGGCATGCTAGTGAGATAACATCGACAAATTTGTGGGTTACGTGGATCTGTCAAATTCAATTCCACATCTGTAAAATATAACGCCATGGTATCTAAAACTAATTCCATCATTATTCTAATTGAATCGTAACAGGCCATTGTTTGTCAACAAAAAAAAAAAAAATTGTTGCACCTCTCTTATATGAGAGACTACTTGATAAAACCATATTAATTTGTTTTACACAAAAACAATTCAAGGAAAAAATATAAAACAAGTAAATACATAAATAAACTATATATACTAAATCAAAATATAAAAAACAAAAATTTTAAAAATAAATTATAGTAAAATAATTATTAATTTTGCATATTTGATATGGGGGAGCTTAAAAACAAATTGAGTTAGAACATAGAAAATGACAGTCCAAATATTGAGATGACTAGATTTATTGTGATGAGAGTTTGATTTGTGATCAACTAAAAACAAATTAATGTTATTTAAAGAGAAAAATAAAGGAAGAAAAAGAAAAGATTGATAAAGAGGCTGGTCACCAGGTCATAACTTAAATTTTACCTGTGAACTTATTAATATATATTAATAATATGCTTATTTTATTTTTAATATTTTAGGTAACAATAACATTTTTTTTTCATTTCTTATTTTTATTGTATTTTTTTCGGTATACCCATAAAACATTTTGTGTTAGCGTATATCAATAGTTTTTTTCTTATAAAATATTTTATCAGTAAATCTTATAGAAAATTATTAATAAACCTTTACAATCTTTTGGGTGCGAGGAGATAAACCTTCAAGATGGAACGCATCAAAATCCCATAAGAATATCTAAATTAAGATATTCTCGACAAAATAGGATGAAGAAAAAAAGAATATTCAGGTTGAAATCCAAATTTGACCAAATTTGAAAGAATTAATTAAGTCTAAGAACCTAATTGAACTTTTATCAAGTTTTATGGATTCAATTAGGAACTTCATTAAAGAAAAATCAACTTAGAAGCCTAATTCGAATCAAATGGAAGATTTAGAAGATTATGAAAACAATTTTAATGAGCTAAAGTGGTGCAATTAATGGTTCAATTTGGATCTTTCTACATAAAAGCATGGAATATTGGGGTTGTGTCAAACTTTTTCAGGGACTAAATTAATTGAAGAAATTGAAAAATAAGGGTTGCTTTGTAAAAGACATCGACTTGAGGAATCTCAATTGATTTTTGACAAGGGCTTAATTGCATGAAATTAGTTACTTTTGTCTCAATTAAAGACATTTAATCTTGAATTGAACCAACATGGAGCAAATTGAAATTTATCAAAATTCATGTAGAAGATATGTCATTCATTTTAATGAAGAGGTTGAGTGAGATTTTGTCAGCCTTATTTTATTGTCTTCCTTGGCTAAGAAGGTTGATTGCGTTGCTACATTCAAGCTAATGAATGTGGCTTCGTCGATCATCTTAATGACTCTAACTACCACCATTAGTCAAAAATATTCCTTTATACTAGGTTATGCCACTCTTCTTCAATGTTTGTATCCCACCTGCCACAGGAAACCCTCAACATTTTATCCCAATGCAACATTGTCTAACCTAGACAAAGTTTGTAGTGTTGCACCTAATTTTGAATTGATAATGGAAAAGTTACAAGCAAGGCTGTTAAAATTACGATTTTGACACGACACGAAAGACGCTTTTGAAACTTGGATCGTAAAATCGTACATGATATTTTATCATACAAAAATCGTAAAATCATAGTTAAAATCGTGTAGGTAGAAAACTCATAAAATCATAAGTAAAATATTTCTGAATACAACACATCATAATTATATTCATAAAACTTTATTAGTTAAGGTTCATATATGATTTTAAATAACTTAAAAATACATTACAAAATAATTATGTTCTTTCATGGTAAAAATGATCATGTACCGAAGAGAACTGCATCACCACTTCACACATATCTCCTATAAACTAAGCCGAATAGAACTGCATCATCAGTCCCTTGGTAAAAATGATCACGTACTGAACCATCTCCCTTTACTCCAATACCAAATCAACTAGAAAGTAATACAATTACACATAAAATGCACCTGAAAAGTAGTAACTAGGCTGTTTCCACATCCTCTACTATTAAAAACAGCAACACACCATCCTCTGTTATCCTCTGCTATTAAAAATATTCCCTGTTTCCACATATGAATGTTCATTGCAGTGATAAAATCATGATTCTCAACACAGATATACATAAATGAGAAGAAAAAAAATTGATTCAAGGAGAGAAATCAGGACACAAGCCACAAACACCATGATAAAATCTCCACAGTTCACTACGGTGTTTCCAATGTTCCTTTCATTTCTTTCTCACAGACTCAAGTCACAAACATCCAGTTTTGTTTCATGAAAGCTTCGATTTTTTCAGTGTTCTATTTCTTATTTTTATTACAGAGACAATGCTTGAATTAATGCCTGAATTGATGTTCTATTTCCACCTCCTCCACATCAATATCAATATGGTTACCAATGCTCATAGATATCCTAGCCACGTCTACCTTGTTCACAACCGGAATCACTGGCAATAACAGCAGACCCAATACAGCTGAGACTGGACAGATTTAACATATGTAAATAGGAAAGAAATACAAATAATATAACTAAAGAAAAAAAAGGGAAAGGGAAGAATACTGGAGAGTAGCTAATATGAGATATTACTGATAAATATAAAACCAATAAGTCATGTATAGGACTCTTAACAGTGTAATTTATATTTGATTAGGATTCCACCATTGTATGAGATGATAAGCTCTAGTTGATCACATCCCTTAAGGATAGCTACCTCTGTAACGATATATATTCATCTGACATCAATGAGAAAGACACTCTCTTCTCTCTTCAAATCTCACCTCTGTTATGGTATCAGAGCACTCTCTGATCCCTCAAAAATTTTCCCAAATATGTCAACCTCAATTCCCCTAAACACAGACAATCAGCTCATCACCATTAACACAGCCGCTCAAGCCCCACTCAAACTGACTTCTTCCAACTATGCTTCATGGAAAATTCAGTTTGAAACACTCTTCATTGGCTATGATCTTCTTGGATACATCAATGGATCCAAGCCATGTCCATCAGCAACACTTACAGTTAATGGTACAGCTACTCCTAAACCTGCCCACAGTTTCTGGGTTAGGCAAGATCAGCTCATCCTAAATGCTCTCATTGGCAGTCTTTCTCCCCCATTAATTTCCTTTGTAGCACGAACCACCTCCTCTCGTGAAGCATGGAACACTCTTGCCACCACATGTGCGAAACCTTCTCGCGGACGTATCAAGCATGCAAAGAACCAGTTGAAAAATCTTACCAAAGGGACCATGACAATCACAGATTTTGTGCACTTTGTCAAAGCAAGATCAGACGAACTTGCTGTTCTTGGTGCTCCTATGGATATTGAAGATCTTACTGAGAAGATCTTGGATGGCCTTGATGATGAATACAAGGAGCTTGTTAGGGCTGTTCAAGCTCGGGACACTGCCATCACTTTTGATGAACTCCATGAAAAGCTTCTCTCCTTTGAAGCTTCCCTTCAAACGCAGTCACGTTCCTCCATTATGGGACCTGTCACTGCCAATTCTACATCTAGATACCCAAGCAACAACAATTTGCGATCTGGCAGAAACAACTGGCGTCCACCATTCTCTCCTACGGGACACAATTTTCGCCCCACCTTTCGACAGAACATGAAAGCCCCTTCTACAAATTTTGGTCGAAATAATCGACAGCCTGCATGTCCATATCTGGGTCATTGCTAGATTTGTAGCATCCAAGGACATACTGCCAAAAGGTGCCCCTCTTTTCACTTGGCACCTAATTCCAACTCCTACGCTGGTAATCAATCTCATGGAACACCATCATCTGGTCATCCTCAAGCCAATTTCACATCGTCATCACCATCTACTTCTTCACCATGGCTAATGGATAGTGCAGCCTCCCATCATGTAACGGCAGACTTGAGCAATCTTTCTCTTCATGCACCCTACACTGGCCAAGATGATGTAATGCTTGGTGATGGTACTACTCTTCCAATAACTCACACTGGTTCAGTAACACTCCCCACTTCGAACTCTTCATTTCAATTACAAGATGTTTTATGTGTTCCCAACATGCATAAAAATCTAATTTCCATTGCACTGTTTTGTCTCACCAATAACGTGTCTGTTGAACTATTTCCCTCTTGTTTTCATGTAAAGGATCTATGGACGGGGGATGTTCTTCTGAAAGGCGGAACTAAAGACGGTGTCTATGAATGGCCAGCTGCAAGCTCATCCTCAAAACCAATTTTTGCATTCTCCACAGTCAAAACCACAGCTTCTATTTGGCACCAACGCCTTGGTCATCCAGCCTCTTCTATTCTTAAACATATTCTGTCATGTTATCAATTAAGTTTCTCTTCAAATAAAATTTTTTGCTGCAATGCATGCTTAAGCAATAAAAGTCATAAAATTCCCTTTTCCACATCTACTTTAATTTCCACTCATCCTCTTGAAATCATATTTTCCGATGTTTGGACCTCTCCCATTGTCTCACATGATGGTTACAAATATTATGTCATCTTCGTTGATCATTTTACGAAATACATATGGCTATACCCACTGAAACACAAATCGGATGTTCAAACGATTTAAAGCCATTGTGGAAAATTATTTTCAACTCAAAATTGTCTCCTTTTATTCAGATAATGGTGGTGAATACATTGTTCTCAAAAATTTTCTTTCCGAAAATGGAATAAGTCATCTCACTACTCCACCACACACTCCTGAACATAATGGATTTTCTGAACGGAGACATTTACATATTGTGGAAACAGGTCTTGCTCTTCTTTCTCATGCATCCCTTCCTACAAACTTCTGGTCTTATGCCTTCACCACCGCAGTCTATCTAATAAACCGAATGCCCACTCCCACGTTAAAATGTCTTCACCATTTGAGTCCATTTTTCAACGCAGTCCCAATTTTTCCAAACTAAAGGTATTCGGATGTTTGTGTTATCCTTGGTTAGGTCTATACACATCTCATAAACTTGATTCAAAATCAAAGCCTTGTGTATTCCTAGGATATTCCCTCTCTCAAAGTGCATTCCTATGTTTTGACAAGTCAGCAAACAAAATCCACGTCTCCCGTCATGTTCAATTTGTGGAATCAGTGTTTCCCTTCCAATCTAGTCCTACTGTTACTTCCAGTCCATCTACTTCTGTGTCCAGCTGGATCCCACCCACCATTACCGTTCCTTCTTCTTCTCCGCAGCTGGCTTCATCTGCACCATCTCTACGACACCAATCGGATGCATCTCCTCCCATGGGCTCTTCTTCTCCTCCACTGCCATCATCCCCCCATGCCGAAACAGAGTCAAATTCTCAATCCCAGGTACAAAATTCTTCGTCCTTGTCTCTCACTACCACCGATACAATAACCACCACAACACATCCACCTCAATCCCTTTCTTTTCACCCCATGATTACTCGGTCTAAAAACAACATCAAGAAACCCACTCAAAAACTCACCCTGCACACAATTAAATCTTGCAAACCCATCACCGAGCCATCATCCTCCTCCCAAGCCCTAAAAGATCCCAATTGGCGAAAAGCTATGTCTGAAGAGTATGATGCTCTTGTTCGCAATGGAACGTGGGAACTGGTTCCTCCTGATTGTGTTACTAACCTTGTTGGATGCAGGTGGGTCTATCGGATAAAAAGAAATTCGGATGGTTCCATAAATCGATTTAAAGCGCGTCTTGTTGCTAAAGGATTTCACCAACGTCCTGGAATCGATTATCATGAGACATTTAGTCCAGTAATTAAGCCAACTACAGTTCGTCTGGTCCTAAGCCTTGCTGTCAGCCGAAATTGGTCCATCAAACAACTGGACATCAATAATGCCTTCCTTCAAGGCTGTCTTACAGAATCAGTGTTCATGACACAACCACCTGGGTTTATTGACGATGACAAACCCAACTTTGTCTGCAAACTTCACAAAGCCATCTATGGGCTTAAGCAGGCACCCCGCGCTTGGTACACTGAATTGCGGAATTTTTTGTTGGAATCAGGATTTCGAAATTCACATGCTGATGCATCTTTGTTCGTCTTTCACAGTGCTCATCACATTTTATATCTCTTGGTCTATGTAGACGATATAATTGTCACTGGTAACAATGATGCTGCTCTCTTGCAATTTATGTCCAGCCTTGCCAAACGATTCTCACTCAAAGACCTGGGCAATCTATCCTATTTTTTTGGGAGTTGAAGTTCTCCCTCACAAACATGGTCTTCTTCTTTCTCAGCGCAGGTACATCAAAGATTTGCTCACTCGGGTAAACATGCAAGAGGCCAATCCAGTTCTCACACCTCTGCCAACCTCTGCTTCTGCAATATCCTTAAAATCTGGCTCACCAATCTCTGATCCTTCCACCTATCGTGAAGTTGTGGGAAGTCTCCAGTATTTATCTCTTACACGTCCAGATGTGTCCTTCACAGTGAACAAATTGTCACAGTTCATGCATAGCCCAAGTGATACACACTGGGTCCTTGTCAAGCGTATTCTACGCTATCTCCTTGGCACAATTGACAAAGGTCTTCTACTGCGTCGTGACTCACCCAGTTCTCTGTATGCCTTTGCTGACAATCTTCATGCATTTTCGGATGCCGATTGGGCTGGAAACAAAGATGATTATTCCTCCACCAGTGCTTACCTTGTTTATCTTGGAAGCAATCTCATTTCCTGGAGTTCAAAGAAACAAAAGACCATCGCCAGATCTTCAACCGAAGCTGAGTACCGCTCAGTTGCAGCCACTGCCACTGAATTAAGCTGGGTTTCCTCACTGCTACAAGAGCTTGGCATTTCTCTTCCTTCATCTCCTGTTATCTACTACGACAATGTAGGTGCCACTCAACTAAGTGCCAACCCAATCTTTCATTCACGCATGAAGCATGTTGCTGTGGACTATCATTTCATTCGAGACAAAGTTCAAACTGGCAAGCTACGGGTGGCTCACATCTCCTCTGCAGACCAGCTAGCAGACCTTCTAACCAAGCCATTATCCACTTCTCAGTTTCAATTTTTACGTGACAAGATAGGGCTCTCTGACCGTGGCCCATCTTGAGGGGGCATGATAAATATAAAACCAATAAGTCATGTATAGGACTCTTAACTGTGTAATTTATATTTGATTAGGACTCCACCATTATATGAGATGATAAGCTCTAGTTGATCACATCCCTTAAGGATAGCTACCTCTATAACGATATATATTCATCTGACATCAATGAGAAAGACACTCTCTTCTCTCTTCAAATCTCACCTCTGTTAATTACAGCCCAATATTAATTGGGGTTCTTCAAAAGCTTTATGTGATGGTGAGTTTTGGATAGCCATTTCCAGCTCTCCTCCTCCATAACAGCTCTTCCATTCATTTCCTGCCATTTCCATTGCCCTTTCACGTCCAGTAGATCAAGAGATTCTCCATTTCTGAGCTCGGTGACATGTTCTACTTCTCATCCATTGTGGCTTAAAATCAATCGATCTGTATCCTATTTCACAGTTTGCTTTTGACAGGTCCAGTTAGTTGCCAATTATCCTCCTCCGTTTTATATTTCCTTGTGTTTTTTAATGTGTGTTAACGTTAGGGTTTGTGTTTGTTGCAATCCTCTACTTGGTTTATAAATCTCATGCTGAACACGCGGACCTTGAAAGAATCAATATTCGAGATGACAGAGAAGCTATTTAAATGAATCCATATGTTGCGTAAGTTCTTTGTTTCTTCACTTCATTTAAATCCACCTTCTGGAGGACAGTAACCTTCATTTCTGATATAGCCGCTTCCCTGCTTGAATACTTGGCATTAATTCAGGCATGCTCTCTGTAATAAAGCCAAAAGTTGACATGTCTGAATTAATGTATGGGTTTAATGTTCTATTTCTTATAGAAAAAAAAATCTTAATTTTTTCTAATCCATTTTCTTACAGAGGGCATTCCTGAAACTTATTTTCATAACAAAACTCGAATGGGGTTAACAGCTCGAACAATGAACCATGAACCATCTCTCTTTTCGAAACCCATTGAATGTGAAAAAATATCTCGTATGAGCATGAAACCCAGAAACTCTACAAAGTTAACTAACATTGAAGATTGATGAGAGGCGATGACAGCAACAGATGAGAGGTGATGACAGCGACGACGACAAAGAGTTGAGAGAAGACAACGACAGCGACGAGCTGAGATGAGTGTTGGAAGATAAGCTGCTGAGCTGGAATGCTGAGATGGAATGATGAACTGGAATACTAGAGGATTGAAGACAATGTAATAGTTAGTTAGCTAAATGATTTGTGTACAGCTGTAACTAACTGAATGAACATGCATAATGTGTGTAATGTGTGTGCTCTGTCTCCATATATAAGAGGCATAAAGTCAAACAAGTTGTAAGCAATTTCAATTCAATATAATAAGAAGAATACGAAGTTAGTGAAGATTCTGACTTACCTTATTTCTCTCTGTCGAAATTTGCCTTCCTTATCATCTTCCACAAATTACCCAACCTCAAACCCTAGAAAAACAACATGGTATCAGAGCTGGCTTGATCAACAAGGAAGGGAGTAAAAACAATCTGTGATCAATCAAATCAGAATTCAACAGCAAGAACAATGACTGGATCATCAGACCTGCAAACACCACAATTTAATGGTGAGAACTATGACTTTTGGTTAGTTAAAATGAGAACAATCTTCAGAGCTTATGATCTCTGGGATGTGGTTGTATGTGGTGATACATCACCACAAGAATCTAGTGAAAGTAGCAGTGGAGAATCTTCTGGTTCGAAAGACAAGAAAGCTGAGTCAGGAGAGACTGCTGCTGAGATTAAGGAGAGGAAAATCAAAGATGCCAAGGCTCTAAGCATCATTCAAGGAGCCTTGACAGATGATTTATTTCCTAGAATTAGGAATGAAGAAACAGCAAGAGGAGCCTGGGATCTATTGAGAAGAGAGTACAGAGGAGATGAAAAAGTGAGAGAGGTAAAGTTGCAGGCAGTTAGAGCAGAATTTGAGTATTTGAGGATGCGACATGGAGAGAGCTTAAATCATTATTTGACTAAGTTTTTTGAAGTAATCAATGACTTAAAGTCTCTTGGGGAAGAGATAACTGAAAGAAGAATTGTGCAGAAGATTCTGATGAGTCTTAGCAGGAAGTATAAAGCCATAGTCTCGATAATTGAAGAAACAAAAGATTTGAAGACAATTAGAAGAGAAGAAGTTATTGCCTCTGTAAAGGTGTTTGATAAGAGAGAGGACTTACATGATGAAAGAGAGAGAATGACTGGTACTGAAAGAGCCTTCAGCAGTTTGAAGGTTGGATATAACCATGGATATGCTGCTGCAAACAAGCCTTCACAGGGGGGAGGTAACTCAAAATGGCAGAAACAAGCTTATAGCCATTCAAGCTGGGTTCAAGGAAGGAATCAGCAAAATAATTCCAGCAAGAACTGGAATCACAGAGGCAAAACAAGTCATGAAGATACATACAATTCACAACATAGAAGTGTTAGCAATAATCAAGCTAACATCAAACCTCAGTGCAATACCTGTCAGAAGTTCCACTTTGGATTGTGCAGATACAAGGGGAAGCCAAGGTGTGGAAGATGTAATTTCTTTGGTCACAATACCAAAGATTGCAATAACTTCAAAACAGTAGCAAATAGTGCAAAAGAGGAGGAAGAAGTTACCACTGGAATTTTGTTCTATGCATGTCACGCTGCTAGCGTGAAGGAGGATGATGTATGGTTTGTGGATAGTGCTTGTAGCAACCACATGACCTCGAATGAATCTATGCTGATCAATGTCGACAGGAGCATTGCTTGCAAGGTAAAAATGGGGTCAGGAGACCTTGTTCCTGCAACTGGAAAAGGAACACTGGTAGTTGAGACCAAGCAAGGAAGAAGATACGTAGAAGAAGTGTTGTTAGTCCCTGGTTTGGATGAAAACTTACTGAGTGTAGGGCAGATGATGGAGCATGGCTACTACATTCTGTTTGGGGGCAACAAGTCTATAATTTTTGATGATGCAAGGCTTGAAAATGTGATAGCCAAGGTGATCATGAAAGGAAATCGTTGTTTTCCTCTTTCACTGAAGTCTTTGTTACCTGCAGCAAGAAGAGCATCAGTAATGGATGATTCCTGGACTTGGCATAGAAGGTTGGGCCACCTGAATTTTGACAGTATGAACAAAATGCAGCAGGAAGAGTTGGTTACTGGTTTACCAACACTGACAGAGGTGAATAATGCATGTGAAGGGTGCATTTTTGGAAAGCATCATAGGGAGAAGTTTGACAAAGAAGGGAGCACAAGAGCAAGCAAGCCACTGGAATTGATCCATACTGATTTGTGTGGACCAATGCAAAATCAGTCAATAGGATTTATTACTTTTATTGATGATTACTCTAGGATGTGTTGGGTTTATTTTTTAAGATATAAATCTGATACACTAAGAGTGTTTGAGAAGTTTAAAGCAATGGTTGAATTGCAAAGTGGCTATAAGATTCTGAAATTAAGAAGTGATAGAGGGGGTGAATATACCTCTAATGATTTTCAGAAGTTTTGTGAAAACCAAGGTATGGAGAGGCAGCTTACTGTTGCATATTCCCCTCAGCAAAATGGTGTTGCTGAGAGGAAAAATAGAACAATATGTGAAATGGCAAAGTCTATGATGGTTGAGAAGGGGATACCTATTATGTTCTAGGCAGAGGCTGTTGGAACTGCAGTATATCTGCAAAATAGGTGTTATACCAAGGCAGTGGCTAATAAGACACCATTTGAGTGTTTTACTGGAAGAAAACCAGGCATTAAGCATCTAAGAACATTTGGATGCATTTGCTATACACACATACCTGCATCCCTAAGGCAGAAATTCGATGATAAAGCTGAAAAGGGGATTTTTATGGGGTATGGGAGTTGTGAAAAAGGCTACCGAATATACATAATACAATCTAATAAGATTGTGTTATCAAGAAGTGTGATTTTTGATGAAGGGAAGGCCTATAATTGGCAGTCAGAACAAGAAGGGCAGCAGAAATTCATATCCTCACATCTTTCATGGCAAGATATTGAAAATGATAGAAGTTATGGAAGAGAAGCTGTTCAAACAGAACATGTTCAGCTTGATAATGGTGATGATTCTGAAAATGAAGAATTAATTGGAAACTCAAGCAACATCAGCAGCACACAATCAACTCCTAGTTCAACCCCTATTAAAATGAGAAGCATAGAAGACATATATGCCAGGTGTCATATGTCTGTCACTGAACCCGAGAGCTACCAAGAGGCTGCTACAGACATAGCTTGGCAGGAGGCTATGAAGGCTGAACTGGAGATGATTGAGAAGAATAAAACTTGGGAGTTGGTGGCTAGACCTGTTGATAAATCAGTAATAGGAGTGAAATGGGTGTTCAAAACTAAGTTGAATCTTGATGGAACCGTGCACAAACACAAAGCTAGGCTAGTAGCTAAGGGGTATGCACAAAAACCTGGAATTGACTACAATGAAACCTTTGCTCCAGTAGCAAGGTTGGATACAATTCGATCTCTCATTGCCCTAGCAGCTCAAAAGGGCTGGAAGCTGTTTCAACTAGATGTTAAGTCAGCATTCCTCAATGGAATGCTGAATGAAGAAGTTTATGTTGAGCAGCCAGAGGGGTTTGTAGTCAAGGATGCTAGTTCTAGTGTGTATAAATTGCATAAGGCCTTGTATGGCCTAAAACAGGCACCTAGGGCCTGGTATAGTGAGATTGACACATATCTCACTATGTGCAAATACAAGAGAAGCAGCAGTGAAGCTACTCTATACACTCGGGCTGATGATGAAGGTCATATTATCATTGTTGCTATATATGTTGATGACATTGTATATACTGGCAGCAGTGAGAAAATGATGCATGATTTCAAGAGGGAAATGATGCAAAGATATGAGATGACAGATCTTGGCTTACTACACCATTTTCTGGGATTTGGGGTGATTCAAACTGAGCAAGGTATCTTCATTCATCAAGGGAAGTATGCAAAGTCCTTGCTTGAAAAGTTTGGCCTTGCAGATTGCAAACCAGTTGCAATTCCTTTGGTTGTAGGTGAAAAATTAAAGAAAGAAGATGGAAGTGACAGGGTTGATGAAGGTCTGTATAGGCAGATTGTGGGGAGTCTGTTGTATTTGACAGCCACTAGGCCAGACCTAATGTATGCAGCCAGTTTACTCTCCAGGTTCATGAGTAGTCCTACTAGAAAACATATGGGAACTGCCAAGAGGGTACTGAGGTATGTTCAAGGGACACTCAATTATGGGATTGAATACACTAGAGACAAATCTGCCACCCTAATTGGTTACTGTGATGCTGATTGGGGAGGTAGTGAGGATGATAGTAGGAGCACCTCCGGGTATGCTTTCAGCTTTGGAGGTGGTGTATTTTCTTGGGCCTCTGTAAAACAGAACACAGTGGCTCTATCAACAGCAGAAGCTGAGTATGTCTCAGCTTCTGAGGCCACAGCACAAGCCATTTGGCTTAGGTTTGTGCTTGAGGATTTCGGAGAAATGCAGGCTGAGGCAACACCATTGTATTGTGACAACATGTCAGCAATATCAATGGCCAAGAATCCTGTTTTCCATCAGAAAACAAGACATATAAACAGGAAGTATCATTTCATTAGGGAATCCCTAAAAGAAGGATTGGTCAACATGCAATTTTGCAGGGGAGAAGACCAACTTGCAGATATATTCACTAAAGCTCTACCTAAGGAAAGATTCAATCAACTAAGAATGAATCTTGGAGTTAAATCAGTCAGCAACTTAGGAGAGGCTGTTGGAAGATAAGCTGCTGAGCTAGAATGCTGAGATGGAATGATGAACTGGAATACTAGAGGATTGAAGACAATGTAATAGTTAGTTAGCTAAATGATCTGTGTACAGCTGTAACTAACTGAATGAACATGCATAATGTGTGTAATGTGTGTGCTCTGTCTCCATATATAAGAGGCATAAAGTCAAACAAGTTGTAAGCAATTTCAATTCAATATAATAAGAAGAATACGAAGTTAGTGAAGATTCTGACTTACCTTATTTCTCTCTGTCGAAATTTGCCTTCCTTATCATTTTCCACAAATTACCCAAACTCAAACCCTAGAAAAACAACAATGAGATCCTCGTTTGAGAAGAAGGATTAGGGAAAACTGGAAAAGTTTCAATTAATTATATCTGTTGAGTTCAATCAGAGATGAGAGCCTCGCTTTAGGGATGATTTGACTGGGATTGTAAAATCGGATCGATTCGGTCTAATTTTACGATTTCGTATGATTTTGATAGAATTTGACTCAAATCAATGTTTTTATCCAAGTTAATAAGATTTGATGAGTTGACTCGTAAAATCATATAATTTTACGAGTCAACTCGCGATTTTAACAACCATGGTTACAAGCCACTAGATCAATCATGGTTTGATCCTAGTTGAAGAATAACACCCCTTTATGGGATCTATGGTTTGGAATTGGATGGCTTTCATAATTTCTCATTTACCATGATTAATTCATAGAAAGTGCATTATTAGTCAGTTATTTTTGGCCAAGTTTCATTTATAAAGTTCCCAAAAAATTCTAGAAGCTCTAAGAGCATGTTATAGATACAGGAGTAAAACAAATAGAAAAATAAGAGAGAGGAATCATTTCTAAACATATCAGAGGAAAAAGAAAATAAATATTCTCTTAAGATTAAGTTTTGAGAAATGACTTCACAAAGGGTTTCACAACCATCTATCTTTTGAGGCTATAAAAGGAAAATAAATCACAAAGAAAAATGAAGTAGAAAAAAGAATCTCAGAGAAAAAATAGGAAAAACTTGGAGAATTAAATCACCAAAAAGTCTCTTGATAGAAAGACTATGAAAGATTGATAAAAAATGGAAATAAAGAGGTAGAAGGCAAAACTCTTGAGTTCAAGGGTAAGGAAGGAGCAAGAAATCCTAAGCAAAAACGACAACATTGTAACCCCCCTCTTTTCCTTTTTTCTATTATTTGTTAGTTTTTATGCATTTAGTGTTTATTTGATCTTTTTAAATGATTATTGATGATATAATTTATTGTGTGCATGTTTTGTTTTAAGCTTGGTTAAATGATAAGAATTATTCAGTAAATTGTTAATATAAAATGGTGTTTTGCATGCTTCAATGTTAGGCTAATCATTGTTTTCGAAGTTATAGTAATATGTTTTAGGTATTATAGTTTATATGGTTTATGTTATTTTAAGTTAGAAGCCTCTTGGGTTTGTTGAGGCTGTAGGCATATTTTTTCAAATTTAAGACGATGATTTTATTCAAGGGAACAATGTTTTTGCCTAAGAAAATGCTATCTTTGTTTGTTGATTTTAGTTAGCTTTGTGTATTGTTTAGCCTTTAATTCTTGTTTTTTGTTGTTTTGATGGTTCAAGCAAGTTGTTTTAAGCATATTTAAGTTTGGTTGCTAAGTTAAGTTTGGTTGCTAAGTTTATGATGTTTTCTAGACTTTTTATTCCTTTTTGGGTTGGTGTTCTTGCCATGAACATTGCTTTAGGTTATTGATCTCGATATTATTTTAGTCAATTGATGGTTCTTACATGTAGGTGTATGCTTGTTATTTTTTAATATAAGATTTATATGTTTAAGAACATCAATTTAATGACTTTTGATCTTTTTTTCTTTCATTTTATTTTATTTTTGTATAAAATCAAACAATCATAACTTTTGTTTGATTATCGTGATGATATAGCTCCAAAATCTTGGTTATGACTTCAATTAGATGTAATTTGCTTTATTTCTAAAATCATGTTTTTGAATTTTATATTGTATTTTTCATCAATTTCAACCAAAAATCTCATTTGATCTTCTATTCTTCATTTATGTTGTTGAACTTTGTTTGTATTCTTGGGCCTCTAGGCTAGAAAGCATAGACCGCGTGGCCGGGTCGAGTCCATTTTATATAAAACCATGTTTAGTATATTTATTTTATTGTTAAAAAAAGTGTGTTTTTTTATTCTTAAGACATGTTTGTGAACACGACCGTAAAATAATTTTTTTGTCTTTGATTATTTTTCAAGGACATGTTTGGTAGATACGCCCTACTGATTTTTTTAACAATGTTTTTTTGTTCATGTTTTTGCCAAAAAAAAAACCGTCAAAAGTTCTAACAAAAGCATAAAGACTATATTGAAAGTAATTGGGGTCTCTTGCACATTTTTCCAACCATATCACTTAATATTGGGGTTATAGACTTCCACTATATGTTTCTAACCCCACATTAAAAAATTTAGAAAAACAAATTACAAAAAAAAAATTGAAAAACAAATTACAAAAATTATATGGACATGTATTGATATAGAGCCGTAATGGTGGGAAGGCCCAAATGAATCATCTTTAGTTTGGAGGACCATTTCATAAAAGTAAACCAAGAAGTTGAAGGATTTGTAACATTCGAAAACTTTGGGGGCATGGCTAACCCGGCCGCAACTTGATTCGGCCGAGAATTTGTTCTTACAGACTTTTCTAACATTTTTTTTTACATAAGAGAAACTTTCAAGTGAAAAATAAAAAAACTAATGTATACTTCTAATCAAATAAATTGAGAATTATGTATGATAATAATAAAAAACTCTAAAATCATAAATAAAATAAAATTGAAAAATGAAAAAGCATTTATAAACCAAAATATTTGGTCTCGCAACTCGAGTTTTTGACCTGGTAGTGTTTAATGACTTTTTTTTTCACTAAAATTGTTTTTTATTTAATCTAATGATAATACAAATAGAAGCATGTGAAAAGTTATTGAATAAAGTAAAAGGAAGAAAAATATTATACAAGGTCATATAAATTAGAAATATTATTGGAAAAAAATATTTTTAAATTTTAAAAATAAATATCATTTATATAAAACATAAAAAAATATAAATGAATTAAAACAGTCCCTTAATAAAATAAACACATGAAAATAACTAAAACATAACTGTTATTTAAAAGAGACTAAACAACAACAAAAAGAGAGAGAATGTATTAGTTTTAAAAATGCATATAAAAAATAAATAATTAAAAACTACAATTATGAAAGCAAGAATCGGTTGCTTGTTAGCTTAAAAGGATAATTATTTATATTAATTTTCTAAGACTTCAATTAAATAGAAAAATAAAAACGGTTAGTTTAGTCTCTTCATGGTGATTTCAGTATATTAACAATAAAATGAGTGGAAATAGTGCTTATTTAAACTATTTGAAAGTTCATGTGATCATATTTTTAGGTAAGATATAAAAGAAATTAAAAAATAAAAACACCTCTTGTACTAGATTAACCTGCATCAAATTCATTAAAGAGTTTATATATGATGATATAAGAGTTGTATTAAGAAAATTATTCAGCTAGTTAATTTAATAAAATCATTAAATTAAGTGATACAGTATTATTTAAGTAAAGAATTGAGAATAATTAAGAGTTTAAATATGATATGCTACGTGAAAATAAAATATATTATATACTTTTTAAAAGAATTATCATGTTTAGATATCACTCCTAGGATAGAAACTTTTTAAATTCAGTCTCAATCAAATTGATACCAAATTAAATAAAAAAAATACTAGCTGAGTATTGTTTATAAGTATGATATTTAATATTATTTTTTTCACATATAATTATATAGACAACGACAGCATAAAGATGAGATTATTTTAACAAAGTTAAATTACTAAACAGTTTATTATTAAATAACTCAGATTTTCCTAATTAAATCGCAGGATATATATATATATATATATATATATATATATATATATCACTGCCCTGCTTCGAGAATGTAGAATGTATCATATCCTTCCGATTATCGAACGAAAAGAGCACATGTGCCTTTATGATCGACCGTATGATAAATTTGCTGGAATCTATCATATAATTTGTACGAAAAGATCATTAAATAATTAAAAAACATTTGTTGATAAGATCGGTGCTGAAAGAAACGCCGAGCGACTGATAGATAGAAGAGTGGGCCTTCGAAAGCTCCATCTCCGATGACTTTCTGCCTGTTTGTGCCTTTATTATTTTCTTTGTTACAGTACATGATTATTACGGTTTATTTTGTTTTTAAAAATGTTTTTTATTTATAAATATATATTAAAATAATATATTTTTTAATTGTTTTAGAAATATTTTTGAAATATAGTCACAAGATACTAAGGGCGACAGAACGCGCGATGAGCTTGCAGCCCCGCCCGAAGAAGAAAGGTTTGGCTTTTCTTTCTTCCAACAACATATGGTGCATGGCCCCACAAAGAGGATCAGCACTTCGTTCAAGAAAAACAAAGAAAGTTTTGACATAAGAGAGACTTCTCATTTTTCAACACATCACATGCATTCGGTGGTCCATGATTATCCCTTTTGTTCGGTGATTTTTCAAAGGATGATTCTACCCCTTATTATTTTAATGTTATATATATATATATATATATATATATATATATATATATATTATTAAATATATATATTATTAAATAGTTTATTTCAGAATCAAGAGAAACTTATAGATAATAATAGCAAAATAAAGATAAAAATAAGAGATATAATTGAGGTAGACAAAAGATGAATACATTGTAAGATATTAATCATAAGATAAAAAATAAATCAATGGTTGAGAATTTTGGTGATTTTAATCGTTGTTGATATTTTAATTTGGTCATCTAATAAGTACGGTCACTTATCAAATAAGTGATAAGTGCCATTTAGGTGCTATGGTTGGCAACATATTTCTCTGTCAGCTTTGTCACCTAAGCTCAACATATTTAACAAATAAAATGTATGTTTGATGGAACTGTCGAGATAATTTCATGGGACCAAAATGCTTGTAATGTTAGAAATAAACCTGTTCATGTCCGTGTTGGTTAACCATGTTATAACTCTCTTCTTGCAAGAAATATACAAGAAAAAGTAAGAAATATTTCTTGCAAGGATATAATAGATATATATATTTATGGTAATTACAAGAAAAATCATGCAAGGTAAAGGAGATCCACTCTTCTACCTGCATGATTCTAAGTTCTAGCTGGACATTTTAAGAAAAACTAGGCGTCAAACACCCCAAACCATCCTTCCGAAGAGAAAATAATATATATATATATATATATATAACCGATACCAGCTAGAAGTAAGAAGAAGACTAAGGGTGTGTTTGACATTGCGATTGCGGTTGAAAAAAAGCAGTTTAAAAAAAAGCACTTTTACTGTGGTGCAAAATAAGCAGTGAAGTGTTTGGTTAAAACTGTGGTTGAGTTGGAGGTTGAAAAAAAAACAGTTTTGGGTGTTTTGTTACCAAACTTTTCATATTGCTTTTAACTTGTGAAATTACTTTAAAGGGTATAATATATATATATATATATATATATATATATATATATATATATATATATATATATAATTTTTTTAAATATTGTAAATTTAATAATTATAATAATATAATGTAATTAATAATTCATGAAAAAACAAAAATTATTTTTTATTCTACCATCAAACAACTTGCAATTTCATCACGAACAAACATTTCCCTTCCATTAGGACTGATCTTTATCTACACTTTTTTTTTTTAAATATATATTTAAAAAAACGGCGTTATTTATATGTATTTATATTTTAATAAGTTTTTAGATTTTTATATTATTATTTTAATATTTTAAAAAATATATTATTATTATTTTAATAATATTATTATTTTATTATTTTAATATTATTATTTTAATATTAAAAACTATTAATATTTTAATATTTTTATCTTTTAATATTTGTATCTGCTAACAACCCCCCAAACCCATTTGCTTCGTCGCCCTTCTTCTCCACCCATCTGCTCCACACTGGCCTCTCTAAGACCAAGGGCATTCTTTTGTTGTACCAAGTATTCAAGCATATCAACGATCTCTCCTAACTTTGTCTCCATCTCTTCCTTTACTCTCTGAAATGAAAAACGAGTAGATAAAAAGCCTCTCACCTGATCTGCACTAGATTGAGAGCCACCTTCCACCTCCGATCGCAAAGCTTCATAAGACATGGATGGCTATCTCAACTATCTTTCTCTCGAGTATGACTCTTTGTGGGACACCAAGTCAGCCGAAGAGTGTGGAGAAGAAGAGAAGGAAGAAGATAAGGCTCGGATGAGAAGATAAGATTTTCAAAGGGTAAAGATTTTCAGCAGATTTCCAACGATTATATTTTTAATCGCAGGTATAACCGCAGATCGTTATTTGATAAATCGGCAAGAAATAAGTACCAAATGTGAGCTTTTTTCCGAACACCGTTTAAGATAAAAAGTGGGCGTGGGACCCACCTGAGAAACCAACGTTTGGCTGCTAACCAAACACCTAAATTGTGGTGCGATCTGCAATCGCAGATCGCACCACAATGCCAAACAGGCACTAAGTCAAGACCTATATTTAATTTATGCCAGGAGCAAGTGGCTTCCTTTTCTTCTTCACAGAGGATCAGTCCAGAAGCTTTGCCGAATAACTCCATTTTTCTCCGAGTTTGAATTTGAAACTCCAGATCCTCAGCTCCGTTGATGTCGTCCATCACGAAGAAGGTGACTTCATCTCCTTTTCTGAGACAGTACCGTTCTTTGGCGAAGGCTGTCCAGCCTGAAGAGAGGACTGGTTTAGGGTGGGGATCAGTTTCTCTTGTAGAACACCGGAACCTCTTTCTTTCGCCATCGATGTCAGTGACACCGATTTCCTTACAGTTTAAACTATAAATATAATTGATGGTGGGTCCCTCAACTTTTAAATGATATCTTTTTTTGTTTTTTTAGTTTAAACATTAAAGGTATCTTTTTATTTAATCTGTCCACCAATCAAAACTAAGTGGTGCTTTTAAAAAAAATAATTTAAAAATTATTTTTAATTTTTTTATATTATTTTGATGTGTTGATGTCAAAAATAATTTTTAAAAATAAAATAAAAATTATTTTAATATAATTTTAAATTAAAAATATTTTAAAAAACAATCGTAATTATAAACTCAAACACTACCTTAATCCCTTCCTTCACATTATAGACAAATTTGATAATTTTTTCTAGATATTAAACTTGGATTTAATCATAGATGTTAAACTCAACAAAAACATGTTAATTAAAAAAATAAACTTGGGATTTAAAATTTAATTCATATCAAATTTATTATTATTATTATTATTATTATAAACACATGAAACGAGCGGCGAACCGATGAACTGACGTCCGACAAGCGGCTCAACATCACATCAAAAGCGGCATGCCAAATTAATTTAGAAAGCTGATTTCTTTTCTAGATCTAGTTTTAAATTAAATAGTTTGAGAGTGGTCAACAGAAAGCAGTAAAAGACATAATCTAGATTATTTTGTGTATTTTTTAAAAAATATTAAGATATCGATATATTAAAATTAGATCAATTGAGACTTCCTCGTTTAAAACTTATTAAACTCGTGATCTCAAGCATTGATTCTATTGAGTTTAATAAATTCATTTTTGTTTTTTTAATAAGGTTATTTGTATCTCAAACAAACTTACAAATATTTAATTGATGTTCCATTTTGTAAATATTTATTTCAAGATTAATTAAACATTAAGAAAAATGAAAAACAAATTTTATTTTAATATATATTTTTTTAAAAAATAATTCTAAATCAATAATTATAGTAGTTCCAAAAACATCATTGTCTACTTTTTATGTTATCCAATAAAAACAGCTGATTATATATATTTTTTATTCAATTAAATAGTGTTTAAAATTTGTTTTCAACCGGTGTTGTAGGCCCCAGAAAAAAAAATAAATAAAAACCACTTTCTTGTTAGCTTTTCAGAAAAACACGCCACATTAAAGCCAACATGTTCATCTCTTTATGTCTCAATTGCTGATGGATTATAGCTGGTGATAAGATGGTAAGCCACGGCATGAGTTGCACGTTATTTTTGTCTATGCAATACAATAATATATACTTTTAGGATGTGATTGTGATTATTTTTATTTAAAAATATATTAAAATATATTATTTATTTATTAAAATTTATTTTAGCAAAATACATTAAAATAATTTAAAAATATCTATTCTTTTTATTTAAAGCAAAATACAAAATTCTTTTTTTTCTTAAAAAGATACTTATGAATTGCCGATCAACGAGCTGCGAGCATCATTCTCCTCCCTCTATTTATAAATGAATTGATGGAGGGCTCATTACCCTTTAAATGTTCATTTTTTTTATAAAAACAAAAATTACATGAATGGTACCTTCGACCTATGTGTAATTTAGTAATTTCAGGGAAGTCAAAAGCATTTATTTTTAAAATATTTTTAAAGTTATCCCCTACAAGAAAATCAAAAAACAATTTCTACAAATACTTCGAGACATGAGCTTTTTAAATTGAGTCGAGCATGTTTAATTAATGTATTTTAAATATCATGACTACCCCTTGAAATTATTTTAATGTTGCCTTGATGACATGACAATTATTTTATTTTATGTGTTTTGTTGGAACAGGCAGCCTGAAGATCGAGTGCTCCAGAATCTACGGGTAAGAAAGAAAGAAAGAAACATTCGGAGCCCACAGAACATGTTTTGGTGAATCAAAATATTAGGCTTCAACTGTTATAACCATCGGCACGTGGCACAGCATCGCATTGCTTTTGCTTTAGCTGCCGACCATTTTTTTCTCTCATGTCTTTTTTTTATTTAATTGTATATACTTTTGATTATGATTTTGACTGATTTTTGATGATTAAAAAAGACAAATAATTTAGCTACAGAGATAACTAGCAACATGCCCTACAACAATCTTTTGTGTTTTCTATCTATAAAACATCATAACAGAGATTTTCATGCAAAAAAACACAAATTTCATTATATACATATATTAAATAAAAAATTATTATTATTTTTCATGTTGATCACGTTAAAAAAGTTTTAGATGAAACATTTTTTTTATTTAAGGAAACCTCACCTCCTGAAAAGTATATTTTATAAGTCCAGATGAACGAGTAAAATCTCGATTGTCCCAATATCTTACAAATGATGCATGATATCTTGACTCGAACTCATGATTTATTGTACAAATGACAAACTCTTGAGATATCGTAGATGATAGTGATGATGACATCACTCTACCCACCCTTCAATTATTCGAACTTGGCCTGCAAGGTGTTGAAAATTCAACGCTTCTCTTGAAAACTAATTAATGGCTCTACAAGATGTTGACCAAGATAAACAGCTGATAACCTTTTTTTTATTTTCATTGACCACTTGTGTGTTTTAACGGTGTTAGCGTGCCTATGATAGAAAAACTACATCACTTTCATGTTAGCTTTTCAGATCAGCACGCCACGAATGCAAACGAATCCTTATATTTTCAGAAAAGTTTCAAGCACGCCATCATATTCTTCAGTATCCTTTTATAGAGTTTATAAAAAAAAAGTATAAAGAAGTCGTGCCCATTAACATATACTAAAAGAGGATTTGACGTCAGACTGGTCATTTCTCCTCCGTGCTACACAAGCGTTCGTCCACTTTTTTTTTTTTTACACATACCTTTTTGTATTTTTTATGGGGGAAATGACGAAGCAATGGCTGTGGCCAAGCGGTTGTCCGCACTTGCAGCATTGGCGCGCGCGAGTTCGAACCGCTCCGGGCGCAAAAATGATTTGGTTTTTTTTTTAATATAAAGAACTTTTTTTTTAATAAAAAAATAGGGTATTTTGTTTTTTAATAAGTGGTTGTTGTTTCTTATTTGTTTTTTTTTTTTAAAGAACTGTTTTCTTTTACAAAAAATGAAGGGTTTTTTTTTTAAATAACTGGTATTTGTTTTTTTTAGAAAAAAAAATAATAACTGAGGTATCCGGGTTAACTTACGCGCACCACGACTAATCTCCGGATCTATTTTTTTTTACAGTTTTTTCCCTATTTTGTTTTGCCACTTATATATTTTTTTATTCTTAACCAAGGTGTCCGGGTCAGCTTAAAAAAAAAGATATTTTGTTTTTTAATAACTGGTTGTTGTTTCTGATTTGGTTTGTCTTTTTTTTTTTTTAAAGAACTGTTTTCTTTTATAAAAAAATGAAGGTTTTTTTTTTTAAATAACTGGTTGTTGTTTTTTTTTTTACAAAAAAAAAAAATTAATAACTGAGGTGTCCGGGTCAACTTACGCGCACCACGACTAATCTCCGGATCTATTTTTTTTTTTACAGTTTTTTTCCCTATTTTGTTTTGCCACTTATTTTTTTTTTCTTAACCGAGGTGTCCGGGTCAGCTTAAGCGCACCACGATTTTTTGTTCTCAAATATTTTTTTTTTCCTGCCCAACTAAGTGCGTCGCGAGTAATCCCTTGGCTCATTTTTTCTTAACATTTTTTTCCTTTTTTTTTCCCACTTATATATTTTTTTATATAATCAGGGTGTCCAGATCAGCTTACACGCACTACGACTATTACTATTTTATAGAATACCTAAAGGAGTGTTAGAGTATAGAAGAACATTCTAGAATAGTGTAATGTGTATAAATAGAGAAATACACACACAACAAATGTATGCAAAACAGAATTCAATACAATACAATTTCAAATTTCAATTTCCCTCTCTTTTCTCTCTTCTCCCTCTTCCCTACTCTAAACTAATTCTTCTTTCAATTCTGCAAACTCTCTCAATCCTAACATGGTATCAAAGCTATTATGCTAGCGCATTAATTGATCCAAGCTTCCGCAATCTGATCTCAATGAAAAAAAGAAAAACCTACTGCTGAAGAAAACACATTGTTCAAGTTTTTCTTTATGATCTTTTGCAGCTTCTTCAGTTGAGATTTTTTTTTCCTTTGAATTTTCGAGCTAAAGATGACGATGATCATCTGTGTCATTGTTGCTCCTTCTCATCTAGATGCTTTCTTGTTCATCCGAGAGACAGCTTCTTCAATTCGTGTTGCTGTTATGGCAACATCTCGCATCTTCCATGCCAAATCATGTCTGTGCAACAAATTACTTCTAATTTTGCAGAACAAAATTGAAGCTCAAACAAAGCAGAAGCAGAGTGGGAATTACCGTGATTGTGAACAAGCAGCGAAGCATGATGCCTTTGTCTCCAGCCACCACCACCGCAGATGCCATCTCCACCGAGAGTCACCTCTGCCAGGCTCGACTGATTCTAGAGTTCCAGGACCTCTGCGATCACTCAAATCTCTCTCTCGTGCACCTCCAAACCCTAACTACTGAACTCAAGTTGCTTCGTCGAGAAAATGCAGATCTCAAAGTCACAAATAGTGAGCTTGTCAAGCTTGTTAGTCAACTTCTCAAGCCTCCGTGATGCAGCATCAACAATGTACTTTGGGAAACAATCGTGCTGTTGCATTTGAGAGGAGGAATAGTGCTAATAATGTGGGGACAAAGAGTTCTTCAGGAGCTAAGATGCCTGCATATGATTCACAAACATTGCAAGTTCTGAGATGCTGAGATTTTGTGTTAGAGCCCTGGGATTCAAAAAAAAAAAAAAATAGGTCACAAATTTAGGATCGATCGAGACAGCTTGCTCGCTGGCTTGCTAAGAAGAGAATGGGTCGCAAGAAAGTGGAGCTAAAACGAATCGAAAACAAGAGCAGTCGCCTAGTTACTTTCTCCAAGAGGCGAAATGGATTGTTCAAGAAAGCTCGTGAGCTCTCCGTTCTTTGTGACGTGCAAATCGCCCTCCTCATCTTTTTTTCTGGTCGCGGCAAGTTGTATGAATTCTCTAGCGTTGACAGAAACTTGACTCGAACCTAAGAGGAACGTAGCAGCCGCCTGTAATTCGCTTTCTGATTCTTGCAAAGTGGAAGGTAGAGTAAAAGTCAGAGAAGAGAAGAGGCTGCGGCGTGTGAAAACCTAGATTTGGTATGTGCTGATGTCGTTTGTGTTTTGTGGGCCGTTTTATGTCTCTTATCTTACCGTTTTGATAAAGATTAAAACAAAAACAACAAAAGAGATTAAAAAAAAAACTTAATCCAATGAAGAAGAAGAAGAAGAAGAAGAAGAAGAAGAAGAAGAAGAAGAAGAATTCTTACACAGATTAAGAAATTCATCGGCAAATGAAAAACTTCAGAAAAACTGAAGAAGCCAAATGAAAAACTTCAGAAAAAAAACTGAAGTAGACGAATGAAATTCAAACTCATTCTATCACCTCTCTTACCTCCTATTTTTTTTTCTCATCCCTCTCTTCTCAAAGTCTTACAGAGACAAATGAAATTCAGGTCAAGAAATAGACCAATAAAATTTCTTCTCTTCTCTCGTTTACATACTGTTTGTCAAAAGAATTAAGTACTCTTGTATTTCATTTCCATTGTTGCAATCTCATGCTTGGTTTATCAAATCATGAGATTGAGGGGGGATGTTAGAGTATAGAAGAATATTCTAGAATAGTGTAATGTGTATAAATAGAGAAGTGCATACACAACAAATGTATGCAAAACAAAATTCAATACAATACAATTTCAAATTTCAGTTTCCCTCTCTTTTCTCTCTTCTCCCTCTTCCTTTCTCTAAACTAATTCTTCTTTCATTTCTGTAAACTCTCTCAATCCTAACAAGGAGATTGCAATTCCAAAAAGTTATGAATATATATTTTTTAATACGCTAATTATTAACATATACTACAAGAGGATCCTACATCAGCACTGTAGACTGCCCATTTATCCTTCGTGCTTCGCAGGTGTTTGTCCATTTTTTTTTACACATGCCTTTGTTTTTTTATCTTTTATGGGGGAAACGACAAAGCAATGGCTGTGACCGCGCGGTTGTCCGTGCGCTGCCAGCATTGGCGAGCGCGAGTTTGAACCGCTCCGGCCGCAAAACTGATTTGGTTTTTTTTTAAAAAAAATATAAAGAACTGTTTTTTTTAAAGTGTATTTTGTTTTTTAATAACTGGTTGTTGTTTCTGATTTGGTTTTTTTTTTTTAAAGAACTGTTTTCTTTTTAAAAAAAATGAAGGGTTTTTTTTTTTTAAATAACTGGTTGTTTTTTTTTTTTACAAAAAAAACTAATAACTGCGGTGTCCGGGTTAACTTACGCGCACCACGACTAATCTCTGGATCTATATTTTTTTTATAGTTTTTTTTTCCTATTTTGTTTTGCCACTTATATTTTTTTTTCCTTAACCGAGGTGTCTGGGTCAGCTTAAAAAAAAGGGTATTTTGTTTTTTAATAACTGGTTGTTGTTTCTGATTTGATTTTTTTTAAAGAACTGTTTTCTTTTAAAAAAAAATTAAGGTTTTTTTTTTAAATAACTGGTTGTTGTTTTTTTTACAAAAAAAATAATTTAATAACTGAGGTGTCCGGGTGAACTTACGCGCACCACGACTAATCTCCGGATCTATTTTTTTTTTACAGTTTTTTTCCCTATTTTGTTTTGCCACTTATATTTTTTTTTTCTTAACCGAGGTGTCCGGGTCAGCTTACACGCACTACGATTTTTAGTTCTCAAATATATTTTTTTTCCTGCCCAACTGAATGCACCGCGAGTAATCCCCTGGCTCATTTTTTCTTAATATTTTTTCCTTTTTTTCCCACTTATATATTTTTTTTATATAATCAGGGTGTCCGGATCAGTTTACACGCGCTAAGACTATTACTATTTTATAGAATATCTAAAGGAGATCGCAATTCCAAAAAGTTATGAATATATATTTTTTAAGACGCTAATTATTAACATATACGAAAAGAGGATCCTACGTCAGCACTGTAGACTGGCCATTTATCCTTCGTGCTTCGCAAGCATTTGTTCACCTTTTTTTTCCCTAGCCATTTATCCTTCGTGCTTCTCAGGCGTTTGTTCACCATTTTTTTTTTCATTTATTTTATGTGTTCTTTCTTTTATTGTTTTATTATTATTATTTTAAAATCAAATGGATTTTCTTACCTCATAATTTTTATTTTATTTTTTTTCTTGGTTTTCTGTTAAAATTATTATGATTTTTTTTAGTTTTTCTGGTTTTTTTATTCACACGACAACAACAACAATAACAATAATAATAATAATTTCAGTTATTTTCCTTCCTTACTATTTTATTAATGTTTTTCAGTGTTTTTCCTCTTGGTATAATTTGATAATCTTTATTGTTTTGATAGTAATAACAATGATAATTTTAGATATAAAAACTTCGATGTTGTTGTTTTTATAATAGGATGTGGTGATCTGTTTTATTATATTGAATTTTACATAAATAAATATTATATTTTAATTTTGGACCAACATATCCTATTAATTTCTTTCATCCTAATAATTGTAAACACTTCTTACTCAGCCCGCAACGTTGTGTGATAAATTGTTTTAAATTTCAAGTCAAATGATTTTTTTCCCAGTCAACAATTTTTATTTTTTTTTCATTTTTTTATCCGTTTTTTTGTTAATGTTTTTAAGCTTTTTTTAGCCTTTGATTTAATTTCGTTTTCTTCCCGTTATTAAAGCAATAATAATATTAATATTAAGAATAATAATAATAATTTTAGTTTTTGTTCCAACGTGCTTTTTTATTAATATTATTTTTGTTTCTCTCTCAGATTTGTTGAATAATATCTATTGTTTTGACAGTAATAGTGATGATAATTTTAGACGTTAAGACTTCGATATTACTGTTAATATAATAGAGGATATTGATCCCTTTCAGTATATCAAACTTTACATGTTAAAATATTATATTTTAATCTCAATAGCTATAAAAATTATTTGTTCCGCCTGCACTACGCCCGCAACGTAATGCGGGCATTTAGCTAGTCTCAACTAAAAGATCCATGGATGAAACTTTTTTTATAATAATAATAAATGAATTAAACCAAACCAAATCATGCCATTTAATTTGATTGGTACATATGGCTGGCCGCCTCATGCGAGACTGTGAAGATACACTTCGCCAGCATAATAAAGCAGGTCCTGGCGATGAACTTCTAAATCGTTCGATAATCCAGCCGACCACTCACACTCATCTTACGACCACACATTTTGACTTATAATATTTCTTGTTTCTCTCTTTTTTATATTTTGTCAAAAACTTCGTCTTCTCATCCATTCAATCCTTGTTCATGCGATGCTGTGCTTAATCCAAACACTATCCAGAAACGAAGATATTGACCGAGAATTCTTTATTTACATCGATCGGAAGGCAAAATTGTATTAGGAAAACGGGAAATGTACAGCAAAAGTTCACTCCACATATAAGGATATGATCTCAGTGAATTACAATGTCGAAGCCCTCTGTATATATAACGTAAACGGTTGCGTAATGTTTCAGAAACTAAGGGATTCCGTCGTCAAGATTTGTAGTCCGAGATATACTCACCCATCGAGCTGGTTTCAATCTTCCTGATCAGCCCGAGAAAGCTCGATACACAGTTTGATCGAACAAGCTAGATATAGCTATTTAATTTTGTAGTCCGAGAAATACTCACCCATCGAGCTGTTTTTTAAACCTGATTGTGAATTGGTCCACACCAGATCGATCCTTCTCTCTATCCAAGGCAATTTCGATAACGTCGCCGACCTTGAGTTGCTTTGAACGAACAAATACAAACCAGTCCCCAGAAAGGGCTGGTCTTGAACTCCCTCCTGGCGGGACTCGACAACGAAATGTCCACACTCTGCCATCCTCGTCTTTAAACTTCAAATATTCTTCATGGCCTCTCGGGAAACCTTTTATAAGATTTTCAGATAGCACTATTCTTCTCTCAATATCAATATTGTTGAGTTTCTTTGTGAATATTTTCTCCATTGCTTGTTCTGAAGAAGTCGATTAGTAACTTGCCTGCCCTCTGCAAGAAGATTATATATATATAGTGCTGATGCGCTCTGCAGAACTGTGGAAACGAAGCAAACTTTTTCAAATAAGTAAATGGTGGGTGGGTCCACAGACAAGAAAGAAAAGCCAGAATCATGTCATCATATGCTCTTCTTTCTGACCGACCGTGAATTGTGATCGAAAAAAGAAGAAGAAAGAAATAATCATCACTCGTTCGATTGGTTATTTAAAAAAACAAAAAAGAAAGCATGATTAATAATAAAAAAAAATTTCCTGTGTTTATAAATCGTTTTAATTAATATGTTGATATTAAAAATTAATTATAGAAAATAAAAATAATATTATTTTAATATATTATTATTATAATAGTAAATAAAACAGAATATAAAGGTTTAATGTATCCGAGAGATAGTCCATGGGTTCTATCTAGCTCATAATTAACATCACACGAACATCTAACGAGTTCTAGTACTCCACTGAGAGTTGTCTCTTTCAAAACGCACATTCACCCAAGAAATTGTCATACAAGGCTGCTTTGCCATTTATAGCAGTGTTTGGTAGGGTAAGATTATATATGTTTTATTTAAAAATATATTAAAATAATATATTTAATATTTAAAAATAGTTTTTTTTTAAATGTACGTGAAACGTTATTTAGGGTACGTTTTCAATGAGCGCCTATATACAACTTTAATTGGTATTAAAAAAAATGTATGTGAAATTATTTTAATGTATTGATATTAAAAATATAAAATATTATTAAAATATATTTTTAAATAGAAAACTTAAAAAAAAACATTCGTTTTTAACTATTTGGACATATATGAATCATCAAAACATTGATTCAGATGGTACAACGTCAAGAACATGATTGTCGGCGTTACCCCACCTCAACTCTCAAGTGACAGTGAACCACTCAACCTTGTTTAGAATTTTCAGATTTCAGATTTTCTTTCTAATTTTTAATATATCAGCTTCATATGATGTCGACCCCATGGGCCCACGTTTACGAGGTTCGGAGCGTGATTGTCTACCATTATTTTAATTTTCAAGACTGATCATCCCATTTTGCTCAGGGTGGCGAGTCTTTATAACCATCCCATTCTGCTCAAGTTTTAAAGCATTTACATTAAATATTTATTTGTATGATGCAAATAATCCCTAGATTAGAGGGGATATATTTTTTATTAACATAGGTGTATAGAGCAGTTTATACGTATCTCGACTAATCTTACAAGACTTAAAATTATAATCACGTAAGTTTTTAGTGGGTATCATATTAATAAATCATAATTAAATATCCAGCGTCAATGAATAAAATAATACACTCCACTCCATCCCCCATTTGATTAGGTGTGAAAGACTGGTCATGTGCTACCCTGAACAAAATAGAATCTATCATAATATCCTTCCGATGATCGAACGAAATAGAGCACATATGCCTTCATGATCGACCGTATGATAAACTTGTTGGAATCTTCTATCTTAGAGGTTGTACGACAGAATCATTAAATAATTCAAAATCTTTTATCGATAAGATCGACGTTGAAAGAAATGCCAGACGACAGATAGATAGAAGAGGTGGGTCCTTGAAAGATCTATCTCCGATGACTTTGCAGATACAAAATGCGAGAGAACGTCCGATGATTTTGCAGCCCCACTCCGAACAAGAAAGGTTTGGCTTTTCTTTCTTTCAATAATATATGGTGCGTGCGCCCCACAGACAAGATCGGCACTTGACAAAGAAAGTTTCTCCATAAAAGAGACGCACAATGAATTATTTAATAAAAATAAATACCTGTTTTTTTATGAATTATTAATTATAATTTATTATTATAATTATTAATTATAATTTATTATTATAATTATTAATCTTCAATTATAACAATTATGATTGTAGGGAAGAAACGAAACATAAAGCAGAAGGGGACCTTTCAACATATTTCTCTGTCAGCTTTGTCACCTAACAAAAATAAGAAAGACAATATTAAAAACAATAGGTTTGTTAATGTTAATGTTGAACCTGTTCATGTCCATGTCCGTGTTGGTTAACCATGTTATAACTCCTTCTTCTCTTCTCAATTTACAATTTAACCATATATGTTATAACTCTCTTCTTCTCTTCTCAATTTACAATTTAAGAAAAAGCAAGAAATATTTCTTTCAAGGATATTATTTATATATTTCTGGTAATTACAAGAAAAATCATGCAAGGTAAAGAAGATCCACTCTTCTACCTGCATGATTCTATGTTCTCGCTGGACATTTTAAGAAATAGCTAGGCATCAAACACCCCCAAACCACCCTTCCGAAGAGAATATATCACTCATCTAACTCATGATCTCGGTCGTTGATTCAATTAAGTTTAACAATTTATTTCTATTTATTTTTTATAAGGTTATTTCAATCTCAAATAAATATCATATTTAATTGTTGTTTGATTTTGTAAACATTTATTTCAAGATTAATTAAACATTAAAAAAATGTTTTGGTGTTCATTTGAACAGTACAAGAGGCGATTTGAGTTCAAATATCTTAAGAATAAAACATCATAGCATATTTTCTTGTCAAAAACACACTCCATTATATATATAATGAAAACCCAAAATTATAATAAATTTTATTCATCTAACAAAATAAAAACTGCAGGTCTTAAAATAAAATTTCCCATTGAGTTTTTATTATATTCTGTGTGGGGATGATAAAGATAATTTCGACGGTGTTTGGGAGTGTGATGTTACTTGTGATGTAGAAAAAATAAGTGTTTTAGATGTTTGGTTAATATAAAAATTTAAAAAAATTGGCGAGCCCGGCAGAAAATTTATGCTTTCCGTGCAATGAGGAGAGAGGGTGCGACGAAAGGTATGGATTTTGAAGTATTTGAGGGCTTCTGCTTTTGTTGGGGTCAAATTGCATCAATTATTTTACTACATGTTGTATATTAATATAGGGCTGCTGTGTGCGGTGAGGAGAGATGGAGCCGAGGGTGTTAGGTTTAGATAAAAATTAAAATAATGTTTTAATATTAATATTAAATATATTTTTAATATTAAAATAATCTAAAAGTTAATTAAAATATAAATAAATATATTAAAAGGAGATCACAAAATAAGTTTTGTCTTGCAATCCTAATTTTATTTCAGATGATATTTTACTACATGTTGTTTTAGGATCGTAGAGGCCTTCACGTATGAATTTAATTTGTGATGAAATTAAAAGGAGTTTGATAGCAGAATAAAAACAAATATCTAATTTACTTTAATTATTAATTATATTTTATTATTATAATTATTAAATATTTAAAAAATAATATATATATATATACATACATACATACATAGAATTTAAATAATTTCACAAGTTGAAAGCAATATAAAAAGTTTGGTAACCAAACACTTGAAACTGCTTTTAATCACCCTCAAACTCAACTACAATTTTAACCAAACACTTCAAAACTTATTTTGAATCGCAGCTAAAGTGTTTTCTATAAAACTGATTTTTAAAAATCTCAACCACAAAATCAAAATCAATAAAAAAACACACCATTCATCACCTTTGAAAGGTCTTTGAACTGCAGGGCATTGAAAACTTCACACTTCTATTGGAAATCAATGGATTTTCCGTTTGGGGATTGCAGCCCAAGGAGGGAGGTCAGATTTTATTGTTTATATATTACAAGTTATGTTTAAAAAATGAAAAAAAATAAATTATTTTAATATATTTCTATTAGGGAATGTATTCTTATATAGGAAATATTTTTATAGACTTATCTTGTGTAATAGGGTACACCATAACACATGTACATATACCCTACTTATATAAATACATGAGGAGCAGCCGCATTAGGTATTACGCTCAATACATTCAGCCCAAACTACTGTCTCAACTTGGTATCAGAGCACACTCGGTTCCTCTCCTCTTTGCGCCGTTTCCACTTGGCTGCCGTCTGTTCAATTATTTTGCCTTTCCGCTTGCGCCGTTTCCAATTGGCTGCTCGGTTCTGTTCAATTACTTTGTTTTTACGCTTGCGCCTTTCCACTTGGCTGCTCCGTTTCCACTTGGCTGTTCTATTTTGTTTTTCCTTTTGCGCCGGTTCCACTTTGTTCACATTCTTCTCCACTGCAAACGTGACAATTTTTGGCTGCATTATCATGGCTCAATCAGACAGCATCAACACTGGAATCAATACCAGTCCCTCCTCTCCAAAGTCTGCTGCAACACCAGATGCAGTCATCTCTTCCTCTACTGCATCTGCTGCACTTGTTCCTCTCTCCAATACACAGCAGGTTATAAATCTCAAACTTACCAACAACAATTATCTGTTTTGGCGTATGCAGATGAAGCCGTATTTAATCGGTCAAGGAGTCTTTTATTTTGTTGATGGCTCTACACAATGTCCTTCTCCCTATGCTTCGGACAGTTCTCTAATGTTGGCCTGGAAACAGCAAGACCAACTAATCCTAACTGCCTTGCTATCCTCTATCTCGGTTGAAGCTCTCCATCTGGTGGTTAATTGTCCCACTTCTGCTAATGTGTGGAGCACCCTTGAACGTGCTCTTGCTTCCCCATCTAATTCCAGAATTATGCAACTACATGGCTCTCTACAGGATTTGCGCCAAGGATCAGACTTTTTTACGCAACAAGTCTCCCTAGTTCTGCTACGACTATCTGGTGTGATAACTTGGGTGCCACATATCTGTCTGCTAATCCGATCTTTCATGCCCGTACAAAACATGTTGAGGTTGACTATCACTTTGTTCGTGATCGAGTGACTAAGAAGGAAATTTAGATTCGCTTCATCCCTTCCAAAGATCAATTAGCAGATATTCTTACAAAACCACTTGTTTCCTCTACATTTATTTCCTTACGTTCCAAGCTTCATGTGGATAACCCACCTTCAACTTGAGGGGGAAAATTAGGGAATGTATTCTTATATAGGAAATATTTGTATAGACTTATCTTGTGTAATAGGGTACACCATAACACATGTATATATACCCTAGTTATATAAATACATGAGGAGCAGCCGCATTAGGTATCACGCTCAATACATTCAGCCCAAACGACTGTCTCAACTATTTCTAAATTAATAACTACAGTAATTAATTTCAAACACCATCGTTGTCTACCTTTCATGTTAACCAATAAAAACAGTTGATTATATATATTTTTTATTCCATTAAATAGTATTTAAAATTTGTTTCTGCTGGCCCATGAAAACAAATATATATATATATATATAAACCACTTTCATATTAGCTTTTAGAAAAGCACTTAAAGCCAACATTTTCTTCATCACTTTATGCCTCAATAACTGATGGCTTATAGCTGGTGATATGATGCTAAGCCACACATGAGCTGCACGTTATTTTTGTCTATGCAATACTATATATTTAATGATATTTAATGGTATTTGAGATTTTGTTGGTCTTTTTATTTAAAAATATATTAAAATAATATTTTTTTATTTTTTAAAAATAACTTTTAAGATCTCGCTGATAAAAATAATCTAAAATCACATTTTTTTTTATTTAAAGAAAAACAAACAATATTTTTTAAAAAAATACTTTTAAATTGCGGATAAAAGAGCTGCGAACCTCATTCTCCTCTCTATTTATAAATGAATAACTCTAATTGTTAGATTTGGCTCAAGGATTAATACAAAAAAGTGCTTTTTTGTGTGGGTCAATCCAATAAGCACCGGTTTAATTCAGATCACTTGTTTTTAATCAAAAGCATTAATTTTTTAAATATTTTTAAAGTTATCCCCTACAAGAAATTAAAAAAAAAACTATTTCTATAAATACTCTGAGGCAGGAGTTTCTTAAGTTGACCCGAGCATGTTTAATAAATGTATTTTAAGTATCATGACTACCCCTTGATATTCATTAAAGGTTGCCTTGATGACATGGCAATTATTTTGTTTTGTTGAAACAGGCAACCTCAAGATCTAATGCTCCAGAATCTACGGGTAAGAGAGAATTTAAGAACGACGAGCCGACTTGACTGACGTTTTCAATTTTCAAACACATTCGGAGCCCACAGAACATCTTTTGGTGAATCAAAATAATATGCTTCAACTTTTGTAACTAGAGTTGTAGATGATGCCGATGATTTCATCACTCTACCCCACCCTTCAATTATTCGAACTTGGAAAGGTCTTTGAAAAAAGTTGTGTTTTTTGATCTGTTTCTATTTCTATCACTTTCATGTTAGCTTTTCAGATCAGCACGCCACGAATGCCAACGAGTTCTTGGATTTTCAAAAAAGTTTCAAGCACGCCATCATATCCTTCAATATCCTTTATTTATTTATTTATTTTATAGCTGAACTATCCTTTTTTTTTTTTTTTATTGTAATCAATATGATAAATAGGAACCAAGTCGTTGGATTCAGATAAATCGAACCCCACATCCCGCATCATGACGCTACTTGCTCACGTCTTGGTGAGCCTCGGGAAATATCTGCCACCGAACTTTGTTGATATATATATATATATATTAGAATTAGAATTAGAATTAGAATTAGCTCTTGTTTGTTGAT